>OZ002740.1:188675576-189875576 GCA_963924295.1 Dioctria rufipes
GTCAAGTCTTTCTTATTTATTACTGAAGTAAACAGATAGTTTTCAATCTTCGCGATTTCGTCATTGATATATAGCGTTAAATTTGCCACCTCTATATTAATAGTTTTTCTTATTTCTTCCACACTTATTTTAATTTTCTTGTCAACATAGTTTTTGGTAGTAGCATCATCATTTTCAATTGGTTCACCAAGTCGTTTTATACACTTTGAGTTTAGATCGTAGTCTCCGTTTATCGTTAAATTAAATCCAATACCCCGCTCTCCTTGTTCACCAGCTGGACCCTGAGCTCCTTGTTTACCAACTGGTCCTTGAGTTCCTTGTTTACCGGCTGGTCCCTGAGCTCCTGTTGGTCCACGTTCACCTGGTTTCCCAAGATATCCCCGCTTAGAGAAACGTCCAAACTTGTCAACGCTCATCTGTAGATTGTGTAGAAGTATGGTAATGGAGTAGTATTTAAACTATAATATCTGCTTCTCGCAACTCCTCCAGGATAGATACAATTTCATTGTTGTGACTGGTGTTTCCAGCCTGCTTTGAGGCCATTAGAAGGCGCAGTCTATCCACTAATTCATTTGGGTCATCCCAGTAAATGTGATCAATGTTTTCTTTAGGCAGACGCATTAGTCCCATGCCTTTATGCTGTATAAGTTTACTGATTATAGCTTTATACTTAGCCGCTCTAGTACCTTTTATTTGTCCATCTTCAGCATAGTCACGTTTATATGCATTGGTATCTCTCAAAATAGATCCATAATTAGTTAAATCCTCTTTACTATAGAGACTTTTTACAGGATCTTTCATAAATAGAAGCTCACATAACCCCAAAGTTGTTTTATAGCTCTTCCCCTTGATAACAATATTTCCTACATCATCAACATCAAACGTTGAATTACCGATTCTCCACGCGTTGTCATCATAGTAAACTCCATAGGTTGGATCAATTTTAGGGCTATTATCAGTGAATAGCTTTAAATAGTTTGTAACTATGTATCCAGACGTATCGGGGGAGGTGACAGGAGACCTTCCTGTCAATGTTCTTGAATGTGTAGGTGTTGCGAATTCTTCTTCAGATGTTAAGGAATAATCTCCATAATTTATAGGTGTGCTACTAGCCTCCATTTTCACATATTTTCGTTTTGGAGGGGTAAAAGGTTCCACAACCTCATTGGATTCTTCTTCTTCTTCTGCTTCTTCTTCTTCTTCTGCTTCTTCTTCTTCTTCTTCTTTTTTTACATCTTTTGTCTCAAATTTTACTATATCCCGCGGCTCGTATTTAACTGTTCTAACAAACTCTTTTAAGGGTTTAGTGATTGGCTTAAAGGTTTCTTCAAGTCGAGCTTCTGCTTCAATTTTTCCCATCCTTAGGGCTTTTAATTTCCTTCGCACTGCATTCCTCGTCTTGATAATTTCTTTTAATAGATTTTCATTCATCTTAGTTATTAACTCAATAACAGCTTTCCAAACAGCTCTGATAACAGCTTAACAGCTTTCCAAACAGCTCTGATAACAGCTCCAAACAGCTCTGATAACAGCTTAACAGCTTTCCAAACAGCTCTGATAACAGCTCCAAACAGCTCTGATAACAGCTTAACAGCTTTCCAAACAGCTCTGATAACAGCTTAACAGCTATTAAACAGCTCTGATAACAGCTTAACAGCTTTTCAAACAGGTCTGATAACAGGTGAACAGCTTTTCAAACAGCTCTGATAACAGCTTAACAGCTATTAAACAGCTCTGATAACAGCTTAACAGCTTTTCAAACAGCTCTGATAACAGCTTAACAGCTTTCCAAACAGCTCTGATAACAGCTTAACAGCTTTCCAAACAGCTCTGATAACAGCTTAACAGCTTTTCAAACAGCTCTGATAACAGCTTAACAGCTTTCAAACAGGTCTGATAATAGGTGAACAGCTTTAATCTATTCAGCAGGTCCACAGAATTCGGTGTGCTTTCGTCTGAGTTACAGCTTCGACTTATGAATATTTCGCATGTTTCATCCTTTTATAGTACAATGAAGGTATCAAATCCTTTACGGTAGCGCCCCTTGTTTAATGAGCTGTCCTTATCAATCAACAAGAAACCATATTTATCCTTCCAACACTCAGCACAGGCTCTTCGAAATTTATCAAACTTCATGTCTGTATTCACATGATCATTATAGATATGTTTCAAATTCAACTCATCTTGCTTAAATAAGATGATTAAATTAGCATTGTCACGTATTAAGTGCTTTGGTATATGCGTATATGTTTGACAGAGATAGAAGCTATCTATATCTTCGTGACGACCCATGCAAAAATAGGATCGCACATTATTTTGCTTTTCACATGCTACATCATCGAAAATAAACACTGAATGTGATTTGGCTTCTTCTGGAGGTAGAACGTCGCAGTTGTTTGAGAATGTATAATACCCCAATCCTGATATATGAGTCATCACTCGCTTCAAGTATTCATACTTTGGTTGATGTAAAGATTTTGAATATATGTAAATATTTTCATATCTCAGACCATTGGGATGTTCCAGCAAACTTATCATAACATTAGTTTTTCCACAATTCGATGGTCCAACAATGATGCTCCTTATACTATTAGGCAATAGGGGACCATGCTTCTTTTTCACCTTCATAACACCTACATCAGCATTTCGAACAGGAAAAGCTTGTTGTTGTTTAATGAACCGCATATTGAAGACTAACGGGATTCCTATAAATACACCTGTTTATATTACATTTCAACAGTATCATCGGAACCTTATAAGATGCCGGATCACAAATCGAAACGCTCCAGAAAAGCTTTGAAAGGGGGCAGAGGACTATTAAATTCAATCATCAACAAATTACCTGTAGAATTACATCTACCGGGATATCAGTACTGTGGACCAGGAACAAAGTTACAAAAAAGATTGGCGAGAGGAGATCCAGGCATTAATCCACTGGATGCAGCCTGCAAGGAACACGATATAGCATACTCGCGACATAAAGATACAAGTGATCGACATATAGCTGATAAAATATTAGCTGAAAAAGCCTGGCAGCGTGCAAAATCTACGGATGCAAATTTGAGTGAACGTGCCAACGCTTGGCTTATAACAAACACAATGAAGGCTAAAATTAAGCTAGGTATGGGTCTTAAGGCTAAAAATAAACGCCAACCCACATTCCGAGAAGCAGTACGAAATGCACGTAAAATTTTAAAAGTCAGAAAACCAAAAGACTTGATGGAAGCTACAAAAATAGCTCTTAGTGCAGCTAAAAATATTGTGAAAAGAAAGAAGAAATCAATTAAAACTCCACGAGTGATACCTATACCAAAGGTTGGTGGAGCACTTCCGTTCCTCATCCCGCTGTTTGCTGGGCTTTCAGCATTGGGAGCACTATCGGGAGGTGCAGCAGGCATAGCTAAAGCAGTAAATGATGCCAGTGCCGCAAAGGCAAAATTGGAAGAAAGCAAACGTCATAACCAAGCAATGGAAACTATAGCGGTTGGCAAAGAAGGAAACGGGCTGTTCCTGAAGCCGTACAGAAAAGGACTTGGACTCTATCTACAACCTCAACCAAAAAACTATTAAAGACGCTACCCAAAAGACCGCTAAACGAGTTGGATCTTCACAAGTATACCACACACTTGCCACACTTCAGAGGAGTATTTATGCGTGATAATCTACCTAAAAAGCCATGGAAGCGAGAAAGCGGTATTGTTAACTTGGACATCTCAACTGGAGCCGGTACACACTGGGTAGCGTACTACAAGAAAGGTGATAACATCGAATACTTTGATAGCTTTGGCAATCTCCAACCACCAAGGGAGCTCATAAACTACTTGGGTAGTAATATTACGTACAACTACAGCTCTTATCAGAACTATGATGCAGTAATTTGCGGTCACTTATGTTTAAAGTTTTTATATAATTGTTATAACCATTAATTATTATCTATAAATAAATGTATCTATATTGAAATTGTAACAGTTCATTATCAACCGCCATGTCATTAACACTTACTCTCACGGGAAATTCATCTCTACTCACTGCTGAGTACTTTCCTCCGCTGGAGCTAGCAACGGATTATGTTTGTGGATTAATTGATTTTCAAACATACAACTCTATACCAAATATTGATGTGAGCAATAATCTGGTCCATGTAGGGAATGAGGTTGTTGAGATACCTGTTGGATCCTATGAGATTGATGATATAGCAAAATATGTACAAGGATACTTGGATAAAGAAGGGAGAAGGATAAAGGTTGCGATAAAGGCTAACAATAATACATTGAAGAGTGAAGTCAAGGCAACTGAAGAAATACATTTTGAAAAACAGAGATCCATAGCTCCTCTGCTAGGATTCAGTAAAAGAAACTTGACTGCTAATATAGTGCATACATCAGAGTTGCCAGTCAACATCATTAAAGTAAATACTATACGCATCGAATGTAATATTATATCAGGATCATTCTTCAACAACACACAAGTACACACTCTCCACGAGTTTTCCCCGAACGTTGGGCCTGGGTATAAAATAGTGGAGGTACCCAAAAATGTAATCTATTTGCCTGTGAACACCAAACGTATAAGTTCTCTAACATTGAAGCTCCTTGACCAAGACGGTGACTTAATCAACTTCAGAGGAGAGACTATAACCATCAGATTACATTTGAAGCCACAGCATGTTGATATACAATAATGATAAATACGAGTTCGGAGCAGACAAGATCATTAGTCAGCGGACAACCTTGAAGCGATCAAGACCTACATTAACACCTGCAAATACAGCATATTTACAATCAATTGGCTTAACGCTGAAACAATGAATAAAGGAATACTAGATATTGCGCCAGACGCTCACTTTGATAACAGTGTTACTAAATTTGAACATCACTCCTATTCACCATTTCTAACATCATTTAAAAACAGCGATGAAATCCGTATCTCTGTACAACATCAGGACTTGAATCTTCTACCCAGCAGGAGTTTTCTTTACATTGAGGGGTCGCTAACAAAGCTGGATGGAACCGTTTCAGCAACTGCAAAATTAGCTAACAACGCTCTACCATTTCTTTTTGATGAAATACGCTATGAATTGAATGCAGTGGAAATCGATCGTACAAGAAATCTTGGGATTGCAACAACATTAAAAAACTACGTATCGCTAAATGCAAATGTAAGCAGGATACTACTCAACGGCAGTTGGTCACCAGATTCATCCGTTATACCAGCCAATGGACTGTTTAACTATTGTGTACCTCTGAAATATTTATTGGGATTCGCTGAAGATTACAAGAAAATTCTGATAAATTCCAAACATGAACTCATATTGATCCGGAGCAGGACAGATGATAATGCCATTATATCGGCCACAGATGAGGTGAAAATTGAAATTACCAAACTTCAATGGAGCATTCCACATGTTACAGTATCCGATGATGAAAAGCTGCAACTATTTAAAATTATCGGGAGAGGTCGCCCGATACAAATACCATTCCGTAGCTGGGACATATATGAGTATCCAGTACTACCGGAATCCACGCATCAAACCTGGTCAGTTAAGACTTCCACTCAACTGGAGAAACCTCGATTTATCATCTTAGCATTACAAACGGATCGAAGGAACGATAAAACCAAAGATGCAAGCAAGTTTGATCACTGCAAACTCACCGATGTTACAGTTCATTTGAACTCAGAATCATATCCCTATGATGATTTGAATTTGAAATTTGATTTGAATAGATACGCATTGCTGTATGAGATGTATATAAAGTTTACACAATCATACTATGGTCATCAGTATCAGCCGTTCCTCACATGGGAGAAGTTCAAAACCGATGCTCCGATCGCTGTCATTGATTGCTCACATCAAAATGAAACAATAAAAACTGGACCTGTTGACATAAGGCTAGAATTCAAGACATCTGAAAATATACCGGCTAATACAACAGCATATTGTCTGCTTCTACACGATCGAATAGTGGAATACAGTCCGCTGACAAGTGAAGTTAGAAAGTTAAATTAAGAAGATGGCTGTCATCGTAGACGTTCAAGGATTCAAAACTAGTCTCAATGAATTTATCACTAAAGAACTGGCAATTTTAAACAATGAAAACCAGATACAGCACTTTATATTTCAACCACCGTTCAGATACAAAGATTTGACTTCAGCAAAAAAGAGGCAAGTAAAATGGCTTCAACACAATTTTCATGGATTCCGCTGGGATGATGGCTACATACCGTATCACAAGCTGTACACTATAGTTGAACCACTGCTTCGAAATAAAATCATATATGTAAAGGGAGCTGAAAAAGTTCAATGGATGCAGAAGATAGTTGGAGAGAGTGAAATCATTATCAATGTCGAAGATGAATACAACTGTGGAAAACTAATAGAGATTAACACAAATGCGCCATCTTGCCAAGTTCATATTGGACAATGTGCTATAAGAAATACTTTTATAATAAGAAATTTTATTGGAAATAAAAACAAATGTTTATAAAAGATAAGACTTTTCAATACACACATACCCCAGAACCCTCACTGACATCTTCTATAATCTGTTCATGGTGATGTCATGTTGTGAAATTCGAATGATGCTGATATCTACAACTTCCCCCACCCCCACCATCTAGAATCCATTGGCATGAACAAAAATTTCCTAGCGTTAACTTTAATTATTACTAATATTAGTTCAAAACCAAAAGCCTACATTTAGGCACACCACATATCTATCCAAGAAAACCGTAGTACCGGCTAATGCCGCTAGGACGCAGTCAAGACCAAATCCATCAATAAAGCTTCCCACCCCACAGGGCGCAGTCAAGATCAAATGATACATCCCGGTAGTACCGATTAATCCCGCTAGGGCGCAGTCGAGACTCAATGGTGCACCCAAGACACAATGGTGCATCCAAGGCGCAAACCAATACAGCCAAGACACACCCCCTACTTAGTATGGGCTCAAACCACCTAGCGACGGTGGCGCCATCTGTGGCGAAATCCTGGAGGCTCAAAAAAGTGATCCAGAATCCCCATAGCTTATCTACTCATAACCATTGCCTTTCATCCCATTCCCGTATTTCCGCTGCTTTCTTCATAGTGTTGCTCTCATCCGTATACCGCCTGCGCTCTGGAAACATTGGATATGTCGAACGGAGAATTGAAGATCTCACCAATACTTATTTGACCTATGGCAACCCACCTATTCTTCTTAAACTATGTGAAATGACCTTTTCTAATTAGCCGTAATTTATTTCAGCAACACTACTCAAAAACAACAATAAAAATTCTTTCAGCTTTTCTTGTTATTTCAACATATTTTACACATTTAACCTTTCCAAAATAAGAGTATTATCCAACCTGTCTTATATATTTTTCCATGAATTTATAACCAATTTTTGTATACTTACATAATATTTATCTCATTTAACTTTTTTTTTCATTTAATTCTGTTTTCTTTGCAACTTTTTTTTAGCACTTATTATTTTTTAAAAACCTCTCAATTTATAACATTTTATTTTTCTTATTTCATTACTATTGTGTTTTTATTTTTCCTGCCTTTTTGGCGATCTTTAACTTCAAACATCTTTTAATTTGCTTTCAACTTTCTGTCAACCAATATTTCGCACTTTTTTTTAACTTCTCTGCCTTTTATCTCTCATTTCTTTTTCTTTTAAATCTCTTATTTATTTATTTTTTATTCCCATTGTTTAATTAACTATGTAACTCTGTTTTTCTAATTCCTCTATATTTTATTCTTCATTGGCTTTCTCTGCTAGATATTACTTCAGGCAATTCTCCGTATAGTGTCTCGTGTTCGGCAGAACTGGCAGTAAATCCCCTCCCCTGCTGTTAGGAATCTTCCATTAACGGATTCTTTAATATCCGCGACTTTGACGTGATGTAATCGGGATGATTCGCGCCTACGTCCACATTTGAAGCATTTGATATTCTTTCCTCTGAAAAATTAGATTTAGTATGTTTATGAATCTTGGATTTTTGACAAGGTATACATGATTTTGCCCAAAAATTTACATTTTTGTTCATATTAGGCCAAAAGTACCTTGAAGAAATTAGTTTTCTCGTTGCTCTAATTCCAGGATGTGCTAAGTTATGTATAAGTTCAAAAATATTTTGTCTCAAAGGTTTTGGAACATATGGTCGAGACACCTTTGTTGACACCTCACACCAAATTTTATTTTGTGAGTAGGGTAATTTTGTTTCTACTAATTTAACTTTAGAATTTTTCGAAGTATTCTCTGCAGAAATTAAATATTTCAATTCTTCATCATTTCTTTGCCTTTCAATGATAATATTTAAGTCTATTTTATTATCCTTGCGCTCGCAGAGACTTTCATTGTAACCTGTAACGCGTGATAAAGAATCAGCGACCACATTAGATTTCCCTTTTATGTGTCTAATGTCTGAAGTGAATTGAGTTACGAAGTCCAGATGTCTGGCTTGTCTTGGGCTTCTTTCTGTTTTAGTCCAGATTGCAGATGTTAAAAGCTTATGATCTGTGAACACCGTAAATTCACGACCTTCTAGAAAATGTCTAAAATGTTTGATAGCTAAATACACTGCTAGAAGCTCCCTATCAATCGTTGAATACCTTACTTCAGCTGGAGTCAATTTTTTTGAAAAAAACGCTAAAGGTTCAAAATTATTTTTGTTTTGTTGTTCCAACACAGCTCCAACTGCCATGGCTGACGCGTCTACCGTTAAAATAAGTTTTGTGTCTTCAAGAGGATGGACCAGAAGTGTGGAGGAAGAAAGGGCATCTTTAATTTTTATAAGAGCCACTTCACACTCTTGTGGCCAATCAAAGCTTTTGGGGTTTTTTGGTTTTTTTAGTAATTTGGTTAAATTTATGTAAATTGGATTTAAAAATTCTGCTAAATGTGGAACGAGTCTATGATAGTAGTTAACCATCCCTATGAATTGTTGAATTTGTCTAATTGACAATGGAGAAGGGAAATTTTTAATAATGTTTACTCTGTCTTCAGATGGAAGAATTCCATCTATAGTGATTTTGTGACTTAGGAAATTCAAATAGTTTACTCCGAAAACACATTTTGTGGGATTAATGTTTATACCAAATTCTTGTAATCGTGAAAATACTTTTTCTAAATGAGACATGTGATCTTTGTTATTTTTACTTGCCACCAAAATGTCGTCTATATAAGTTAAGACAAAATCTAATCCTTTTAAAATTTGGTCCATAAAACGTTGGAAAGTCTGAGTCGCGTTTCTCAGTCCGAATGGCATTCTTGTAAATTCAAACAATCCAAAAGGTGTAGTTATGGCTGTCTTGTGAATGTCGTCCTGTGCTACTGGTATATGGTGATATGCCCTAACTAAATCAATTTTAGAAAAAATTGTTGACCCGTTCAAATTCAAAGAAAAATTTTGGATATGTGGTATGGGGTATCTATCAGGTGTAGTTATTGCATTTAGTAGTCTCCGCAAGGTCGCCAATCAGGTCGCCAATCACAGGAGTTCTTCTTTGCTACCATATGTAATGGTGAAGAAACCGGTGAAGATGAAAGTCTGCATAAACCTAATTTTACCATTTCTTCGAATTCTAATTTTGCAATCTTTAATTTTTGTATATCCAATCTACGTGGTCTTGAAAAAGGAAGTTGTCCTTTTGTACATATATGATGTACTACATTATGTTTTACGGGAAGATCATAATTTGGTGTCTGAGTTAACGACGGAAATCTCTGCAAAATTTTACCATATTCGTTGTCAAATGCATAATGACGTGGTGAAGGAGTATTTGCATTTACCGTGATTCCGTTTACACAAAGTGAAGTTTTCCCGTCAATCAATCTTTTATTTTTAAGGTCGACTAATAAATTAAATTTTTCTAAAAAATCAGCTCCGATAATAGGTCTATTTACGCTAGCTATAATAAAAGGAATGTGAGGTCTTGTCTTAATCCGAAATCTATCTAATCCCTTCCATGTCCCTGTTGCAATGGCTTGCAGTCCTTCCGAGTCCTTTTGGAAGTAGAGAGCTTCCTCCTGTACTCCTTCAAGCGATTCAAATTTCATTCCAGTCAGATATACTTGGGTCGGTTTAAGCATGATGCCATCTTTGAATGTCGCTACTGCATCTGCCTCCAGTTCTGCAATCAGACCTTTATCTCCTCCCGGGTATTTTGCCGAGACCGCCGCTTTTATCTGGTCGAGCAATTGTTTCATCCGGCCTTCGAACTCCCTGATATCTTCGCCGGGCCTTTGCCTGCATGCCAGCATTTCTGTTCGCAATTCACTTAAAGGTTTTTTTTATGTAAGCTGATTTGATTACTTGCTGCAAAGAATCGAAATCTTTTGGCTCCTGCGAGTTTACCAAGTAGTACGCATCGTCCGATAAGCGATACTTTATACACCTGATGAAGATCTTCTGCTCTTCTTGTGTCAGTCGATCGTGTAGCTCTTTACTACAACTCAGGATTTCCAGGATTTCGAAGGAGGTATATCGCTTCATACCTCCTTCGAAATCCTGGATAATTTTTCTCCGGATAGCATGAGCACATACTTGGATACTAGATCCATTTCTTTTTCGTGCACGTCTGTCATATTACATACATACATCGACACGCTACCGATGATTATTTCCTACAACTCCTATCCTTAATCCTCATTAAAAATTAATCTGTAAACCGAACTAGACTCAACCTCTTGACCAAAATTATTTCCGATAACTCCGATCTTTATACAAAACAACTATAATTACAATCACTGTACTCGAGACTATAAAACAGAACAACGTCTTCTTAATTTATATTTACTTTTCTTAGCCTCCTATCGCCTAACAACAAAATTATCAAAGGTCAACTCGATTATTATTTTCGATACTTCTTAATCTGACACGCTAAAGAACAAAAAAAAAAAAAAACAAATCCAATATTTTTTTTAAATTTTTTTAAATTTTATTTTAAACTACACAAAACAAATCATAAATTAATTTTCACTGTACCCAAAAAAAATTGCACAAAAATTATGTAGATGCCCTGTAATACGAGAAGTTGTTTAGCACGTTTGTTGTATGTACCTACGTGTATAACCGGTTGGAGTTAGCTCAACTCCTGGTGTGTGTGTGTGTGTGTGTGTTTGGAGTAGCTAAATTAGCTTTGTTCCCGGTGTGTGTATTTGGAGTAGCTATTTTAGCTTTGCTCCCAGTTTGTGTATTTGAAGTAGCAAGTTAGCTGCTCCCAGTGTACATACGTGTTTGTGTTGAGTAGCTGATGAAAATCAACTCCTCAAATGATATATGTGTAATTTCTAATTTAATTTCACACACAAAAAAAAACAAATCACAAAACACAAAACTTAATTTAACGCTTTTTAATTTTAACCTGAAAATAAAGGAAAATTAAGAATGGCGCAGCTAAAAAATCATAACTCCCATAATTAACAAAAATAAACGGAGCAGCTAAAAAAGCATAACTCCCAAAATTAAAGAAAAATGGAGCAGCTAAAAAAAGCGTACACTCCAACAATAAAAACACAAAATACACCATACCTGTATTACAGCAACACTTAAACTTTTCACCGACTGCGCCAATTGTCGTGTCCCAAAAGCAATCGAATAAGTAACCATAGAAAATATCAATTTTGACCCGAACTGAATAAAGCACTCGAAATTTTTTACGCATTAATTCTTGATTATATAACGAAACTGACCTATCTTAACAACTCGAACAATCTAATCCGAACCAAAGCTTGACTCCACTCTGACTGATAACAAAAAAACGGCACTTGCCAGACCAGTCACTAGTTAGTCGTTAGTTCTACCGGTTGCAGCACATGAGTCGCTTAGTAGTAAACAATCGTCGCTTGGTAGTAAACAATTGCCTTGCATAATAAATACCTTGCGAGGTTAATTATTATCGTAATCGTCGATTGCTCCACTAAGTGCTCATCGCAGCCAGCTTATGGGCTAATCAGCAAAACAAATGACAGTTGCAGAACAATGCCATGCGAGGTTATTATTTAGCAATTGCTGATTATTTCGCTGAGATGCCTTTGGCTGTTGAAAGAATCTTCCTTATATTGGGCCATAACACGAAGTGCAATGAATAAAACTTACCTTTTTCGCTAAGTGCAATAAATAAAAATTTTGTTATTAATTTGTTTATTTTAATGTCAGTTCTATATTCTCATTGGGTTATTTTGAAAAGAATTGACTGAATTGATTGTGGGAATATCTAGGGCGGGTTTTCTCATAGCTTGAGCTCCTTGCCACTGGGATTTCCGTACCTCTAATCAATGACATCAAATGCAATTGATACAAATTTAGTAATACTAGAAAACTCTTAAAAGCATTTATTTGTAAACACAACCAAAAAAACATCTTATTCTATGGGCTATTGCTATTGAGCTTACTACGATTACATCAAAAAGAAAATAATATCTCCTGAAATTGATTAAAAAAAATTGAGAATGAGTATCTTTGGTACTCAAATTCATATTCAAGGCGGTTTAATAATATTTACCCGCAATTAATTAATTATTATAAAAATAACCCACCAAAGTATTCTTTAAACTAAATGCAATCAAAAAATTATGCTGTACAGTATGAGCTAAAATAATTTTTGTTGCGATTTTCGGACAGCAGTTCATTTTGGTACCAACAATCCGCCACCTTTGAAAAATATTTTTAATATATCTAATAATTGTAATGAATTAATAGTTTTCAGATTATTTACTTGTTAGCCAAAATACCGAAACTGTTTTCAATTAAACACCTAGCTCTGGACAGACGCTTATTGAATTTATCTTTTTCAAGTGAAAGATCTCGTCCGGGATATGGGCGCATTAAATTATATTTCAAGAGGAGCGCCGCATCCCCGATAAAATAAAATGGAAAGCTTCCTTCTAAAGGCACTGTTACCGAAAACATCACCATCACTTCTTCTACCGTATGCGCCAACATCCACAACAAGGAAACAATAATTGGCATCACAAGCCGTCAATACAACAATTCTGTGGTGCTTTGTATAGTGAAAGCATAGAGAGCCACTTTTTGCTAGACATGTTATATGAATGTGTTTGCCATCTATGACCCCTATGCAATTTGGTATATGCCTTTTGCGCCAAAAATTCAGGGCAATATTCTTCCATTCGTTGTTGTTGGGCAGCGCTAAATATATGTGCCTCGCACTGCCATAGCTAACATTGCTAGTCACAAGCAATCAGTCACAGTCAGTGTATTGAGACCGGTTAATACCTCGGCCCATTGTTACTTACCATTATCCTTGCTTCATTACGTCAACCAGTTGAACCTAACATCGGCATACTACCGCCTCTTATTGATTGGGATACCCGATTACCCCATAGTATGCCTACCTCTCTAACTCGATCAAAGCAGACTGCTAAGGGAACTACTGGCACCGCCAAAGCCTCCAAAGGCAGATCAACTAGTGCAACCCCACCATCTAAGGCTGTACCTGGGAGAATAGCCAAATCAGTTTCGCTGAACAACGTCAGCAAACCCCACCCCCAGTAAAGCGTGCGGCAAAGGCCTCATCCAAACAGGACACGACCACTGGAACTACTCAAGTCCTCTCCTAACTTAAATCTAAGGTAGACGATAACTCAATTGACGACCCTGAAGAAGAAGAAGAAAAAGAACACTTCTGTGAGGTCTGTTCTCTTACTGAACCCATAAAGCGTAGGGACGTAACCACAATTAATTGGATCTCATGCGATGGATGTGAATTGTGGTTCCATCTGGGATGTGTTAATATCTCATTTGTGAATTACTTGACACTTTATTATGACAAGAGTGTGGACTGTGTTTGTAAAGTCTACATCTCTACTGCCAAGTCTCATTCATCTGCTGGCAAAATCTCTAATACTGCTGCCCCAACGCAGGGGTACTTGGCTGACATCAACTCTAAAATTGACACTCCCACCACCGGCTTAAATTCAATCCTTTTAGCAATGAGTACCCTCAGTAAAGACTTAGATCACATCAAACAGAAATCTATTACCAAAATCAACAAAGACATCGAAGTCCTCAAATGTTATTCCAGGACCAGCTCATAGTTAGCAATATTCACGAAGCAAACTTCAGCTAGTGTGAATATCTCCTCTCTGCATTATGTTCCAGTGTGGAACTCCACCCTGACTTTTTCACGAACATTGAGAAGGCGAGCCCTTCAGGCCCCCCCTCTCCTCAGTGCTTGCAGACTTAACCCAGGAAGCCTAAAGGCTTCATCCGATTTTATAAATAAGAAGATTGTGCCATCTTCTTCCAAGCTTACATCAAACAGCTTCGTTCCAATCCGATCACACTTAACTCCATAATCGGGGACAGTTCGGATGCAAGAGTCTACGTTAATAAAGACCTAGACACAGAAGAAACTGGACTGCTCCATCTTGCGCTGAAATTAAAAAGAGCTAACGTCGTACTGCGCGCGTCCACCAGGCACAGGAAAACTTATATTTGCATGCGATCCACTACCACTGCTACGGACATTGTATTTGAACGCTTTTCGTCCGTGCTTGGACAACAACTGCTCGCGCTAGTCTCGAATTCCAACACATCTATACCCAGCCTTTCCGATGTATCACCTGCTACAAACTCGCGAAGCACTCACCAACTGTACCCCCCCCCCCCCACATAACCTCAACATCATCTGCCTTAATGCTAGATCGACCTTCAGTAAGCTGGCTGAGATTCTGCATACGGCTCGCCTCGGCAGGGTCAGTGCTCTTCTCATTATCGAGACCTGGACCGAACCACTCAATACTTCCAAAATTATTGAGATTCCAGGTTATAGACTGCACCGACTGGATAGCACTGAGAATAGGGGGGGGGGTGGCATTGCCATTTATCTCACAAATTCTTTACTATCTGAAATTGTTTTTCAAAAAATAACTAACAGCTGGGAAATCATGGTTGTCAAGACGTGGAGTGCCGACAACATTATCGACCCGATCGCCTTAGTGGTAGTCTACAATCGTGTGGCTTCCTTTTCGGATCATGACTGTATTCTCTTGGTGAGGTTCTGAGCCTTGTCACCAGCCAATTTTCCAAGGTGATCATGGCAGGTGACCTCAACATTGACATCAGTGTTAACTCTCAATTGGGGAACTGTCTCAGGGAACTCCTGGAGGAAGTTGAATTAAATCTTAATAACCATTCACCCACGCGTCACGGTACTTCCTCTGCCACCACACTGGAATTAATTATCACATCCCCTTCTACTACGCCGTTGTTATCTGGCCAATGTCCGGAAGTCTCTGACCATGGCATTGTTTTTGCTTCTTTTAATTTTCTAGCTTCCCCATCTCATACCGAGCGTACATTCCGCAATCTCTCCGCCATTCAGCCAGAGGCGCTTCAGGCCGATCTCGGCAGAAGAAACTGGTCATACATTTATCATGTTGCTGATGCAGAGGAAGCTGCCCAGCAATTCATGTGCACCGTTAAAGCAGTCTTTCATAACAACGTCCCTCTCAAAACAATCCGGATTGAAAGTATAAGCGATAAAATACTCAATAGACCTGATGTGTATTTGCTATGTCAGGTTCGTGACATTGCGCATACTCAGTGGAAGAGGTACAAGCACTCTGCTAATCTCAAAGCTTTTAGGGTTGCACAAAGGGATGCTGAACATCGCATTCGGGCTCTAGTCAGAGAAACCACCATGCTGAACTTTAGGGATGGTGTTGACTGGCGTAGGATTTGTAATCTTGGGTTGGGTTCTAAAGCCAGAACACCGTCTAGTATTGACCTCGAAGAATTTGCAGATCATCTCTGCTTAGTTCATCCTAATGCTCAACCTATTGCTCCTCCGGATAGCTCTGTGACATCCTCTGTCATTACTTTTAATTCTCCATCCCGAGGCACCATCACCTCTAACCAAGCTTTAATGAACAGTCCTAACCCCCCAGCTAATGGTTTCTCATTCCGTGACTTTAGTGAGGCCGAAGTGCTTGAGACCTTCCATCGTATCAAATCTAACGCCGTCGGATCCTTCCTTTCATTCTGCCACTAGTTACACATCTCTTCAATAGACTCGTCACATACTCCAGCTTCCCCAAATGCTGGAAAATCGGCATCACCACTCCCATACCTAAAGTTACTTCACCTAAATGTCCTAATGACTGGCGTTCCATCTCCATTCTCCCATCCAGCGCTAAAGTCTTTGAGGTTCTCATTGCGGATCAAATCAATGAACATATAGAGGATAATGGCTTGCTGTCAATGTGTCAGTCTGGGTTCAGGCACAAGCACTCCACGATTTCCGCACTGATGAATGTAGTCTCGGACATCCGCAAGCTGTGTGACGAAGGCAAACATGTCGTGCATATGCTATTGGAATTTAGCGGGGCATTTGACTCAGTTCCGCATAGCCTACCGTTGCCAGGCTGGTGAATTCATTTGGTTTTGGATCCACCGCTGGAGGGCTTATTTCTGCCTATTTGGCAGACATGTCATTTGTTGTTAACAGTGACGACCGATTCTCGTCCACCAGGGCTATTACCTCTGGGGTTCCGCAAGGAGCTGTCCTAGCTCCGCTCTTGTTCACCATTTACATCAACGGTGTCACTGAAGTGATGGGCGATATCAAATATCACCTATATGCAGACGATCTGCAAATATATGGTTGTTACACGCCACTTGGGGTATAACTTTAAATTTTGTAGATAATAATAATAACTCCTTTTCTTTAGTCGTAATTATGTTTTATTCACTTTTGAGCAAGATTTCGCACAGAACAAATTCTCTTATATACTTTTATATATAAAAAACAACTTTAAAAGGAAACTGCTTTCTTAACACTGAATAAGTTATATTAAACTCACTGGATAACACTGGAGGCCTTACCTTGGGTAGGGGGACTCTCCAGGTTAAACTTTAAAAAACTACTCTTCCTCGACATCGCTTCAACGTTCTTTTTATCCAAAATCGAACCAATTCCTTAACCAATCAGAATTGGTCGATTTTACATTTCCTTATTTGGTGGGAATTGTCGGATAGGCAATTCCATATGCATCCATATGTTCTGATTTTTGTACAAACGGAAACGCTCAAATGACAAAAATCGAATAAACAATCACAATTCTGATTTTTGTTTAAACGGAAACGCTCAAATAACAAAAATCAGAAAAAATAATGGGAAATTGGCTTTTCGTCTTGAACGGAAACGCTCGAATTTCAAAATTCGGTCAACAATCGCAAAAACAATTAAAAATGACAAAAACAATCAGAAACAATTTTCAGGGTCACCAGTAGCATATGGAAAATGATAAACAACATATAATTACGTAAGAGTACTAGACCGACGGTCAGTACTCAGAAGGGGTCGTATATCATGTTTTCGTTTTTATGAACGGTAGCTCCTTCGCGGTGACGTGTTTATTTTATTGTCTTGCGGGTGCCCCGAGGAATGTTGAGACATGACACCTGTTTCTGAGTGTGTTAATGGGTGAAGGCTTTTTTGTATATGAAATGAGTAATTTTTGTATATGAAATTGGTTTAAGATTTATTTTTAGGTTTTTGTGAATAATGATAAATGCATAGATATAGCATTCAAGTAATTAGGGAGTTATGAATCTGAAGAAGGTGTGTGGATTCATGACACCTTCCCCCTAAAGAGAATTTTTGTATTTCTTGAAAAGAATTAGAAAAATTTTTGTTGGAATGGATGTTGAAGCTGCGCCGTTACAATATCTGATTATAGTCTTATCAATTTTTTTTACAAATTACAATCTAAATATAGGTATTATTATTATTTTTTTGTTTACAAATTATATAGGTAAGTGATATATGTATGTACTTACATTGTTTTATTACCTTATGACTATAATACCTTATTATATAACCCTAAAACAATTATATGTATTAGTTTTTCTTATTAGTTGAGATACTTAAATATGCATATACATATATATTGAAAAAAGGTAATTGACTTAAATCATTTTTTTTTTTAATTATAATATAATAATAATAGTTAAAGGTATATTCCTAGATGAGGATTCTACTTCTAGGTTGGCTTACATCGTTTTCAGTGGTTTCTAATGTTGCAGGTTTTTTCTTAATATAGTTCTTAATCATTCTCAATATAATAATAATCGAAGCTATTGCTACTAAACAGTATATGAGTAAGTAATGATGAACGTCATGTGGGGTGACGTTTTTATACCCTAGATGAAATCATAGGGGTATACTAAGTTTGTCATTCCGTTTGTAACACCTCGAAATAATGATGGTAGAGCAAAATGGATTGGACACCCATTCATAATATTAAAAGTTATTTCGATTTTTGCATGTCCGTCCGTCCGTCCGTCCGTCCGTCCGTCCGTCTGTGCGCACGATAACTTGAGAACGCGAACACGTAGAGAGCTGAAATTTTGTACACAGACTTTAAAAAAAAAAAGTAAAATTAAGTTCGAAAATGAGCCAAATCGGGCAACTCCTTCGTGGGGTTGCCATATAAAAATTTCGTTTTCCGCTATATATTTGGTCACTGCCTGAGAACGCGTCGACGTAGAGAGCTGAAATTTCGCACATGATGTTTTTACTACATTAGGAAATAAAATGTCAAAAATGGACTAAATCGGGCAACTCTTTCTTGGTGTTGCCATATAAAAATTTCGGTTTTTTACGTATACTTTGAAAACGATCAGTCCAAGACATTTTTATGGTACTAAAAACTTCTGCAGAATACGAAATCCTATAAAATTGGTTATAATCATTTTGTCTGTGCGACAAACCGTTCTAGAAATATATGCGAAAAACAACTTCAAAATCAATACTTGAATAGATCGGTGACCATACGAAATTTAATACGGGCATTCATCTAGGGTATCCTAAGAATTGGTCTTAGACCAATTCTAGCTTTTTTACTTGTTTAATTTAGTTTTTTCTTTATTTTTAAGAGATTTAATGTCCTCGCTGATTTCAAAAAGGTCTTGATGGTTATTGTTTCTTATCGTAATCTCTTGTGGTATATTTAGATTAATTCTGTCCATCAAGGATGTAATATTAGTTAGATTAATAGACGGCAAATAAAATTTATCAAGTGTTGTTGTTCCTTCAGAATGTCCGTATAGTGTTTGAAAGTCGCTTCGAATATAGCAGGCGGGTCGAATTTCTAAAATTCTGGTACCTTTTAAGGTTAGTGGTTTAATTTCGCCATTGCATATATTATCTAAAGTGAGGGGTGTTCTGAGACTGTAGAGCCATTTGTTAGGATTTGCCAATTGTATCCATAAGGAAGAGCTTGTTAGGGTATTTAACGTGCAAGAAGGCGGAAGATCTTGGGTATGTTTTAGAAATTCCATTTCGCATTGGTTATCTCTAGAATTAATATTGAAGATAGGGTGAGTCGTCTGACATATATAATGATGAGGAACATTTTGTAAACATTGATGAAAATCCTCCTGATTCATAGGATAGTGTTTTTCTCGGTTCAGAGTGACTAATAGGAATTCGGTAGTGGGTTTGACATAAACGAAGGAGTCGTTCACGGCAATCGGGAATGGTATAATTTTATAAGCTTGGAATTGAGTACTTATGTTCGAGTTGGTAGGGAGTTATTATAAGGGGATTTCTAAGGGGATTTTATGTTCCATGTTTAATGTCAAGCAACATTTCCAAATAGCCTTTTGTGTGTTTTGGTATCTCATAAGGGAGAGTGTTGTAATGGAAATGGCATTTTCTAGTTCAAGTTCTATGAGGTTATCATTTATTTGAAAGGTTAAATTATTGACGACTTGAGAGATTTTAGCGAGTTTCCTTTTTATATTTCTGAATTCTTTTTGGATTTGGGACGAGGTTTTATTGAACACGTTGACAGTTTTGTCAACAATTGGGGTTTGAGACTTTAATAATACCAAAAGATGATCTTCGTTTACTTTTAGGAGATGTATTTGTTCATCGTAGTGCTTGGCATCTTCTTCGTTCAACGTTCCGAACAAATTTTTGCTTATACTTCCGACAATATTTAACAAAGCTCTACGAGACCTTAAGTGTTTTGGTTCTAGGATTTCGTCAATTTGATCTATTTCATTCAACAACACCTTTTGCATATTAATCTGGGCTTCACAGTGGTTTGTATGTGATTTGTTAATTGTACTAAGACAGAGATTTTCTATATTGCTAGCTTGGATTCTTAAATAATCTAGTTCTATGTAAAAATTATCTAAATTATAATACGTTACTAACTTCCAGGAGTTACTTTATAGATGAACTGTTCCGAATTCTTCAAAATATATACCCGGGGTAGAATCGAAAATTGTCACGTTTGTAGCGCTCGTCGTTGTGCATAATAATGCGAAGAATGTAATTGGTCCGATCATCCTGACCTATAGAAAAAACGGATGAATAGTTCGTGATTAGTCGATGAACAACTTCAAATGGTTATTATGAATTCGTTTATTTTTGTTTTTAATTCTGACGATAGAGTTCTCGGACGAAGGAGTCTCTACTATATCGTATGGTCCTTCCCATAGCGGTAATAACTTATTTTTTCGGGTATGATTTTTAATTAAGACTTTATTGCCTATTACAAAATTTTTGGGTTTGGATGATTGATCATAATATGCCTTGGATTTTCCTTTATTTCTCATAAGATTTTCCCTAGCAATCTTATGAGAATGTTGAAGTCTGGCTTTTAGTTCGCTTGCATAATTGTCGTAATTATACGCAACTTCAGGATCTTTTTTCAATGACGTTGGGATTTCTGCATGGAATCCAAATAATAAGTTATGCGGCGTGTAGCCTGTGCTTGAATGACGGGAATTGTTGTAAACGAACATAGCGTAGGGGATCCAAGTATCCCATGTAAGTGGATCTGTTGACACATAGTGTCGAAGATATTCAGCTAAGGTTCGGTGGCTTCGTTCTAAAGCTCCGTTTGTTTCTGAGTGATAAGGAGTGGTTTGAAGCTTATGGATTTTCAGTAGTTTACAGACTTCATTGAATGTAGAACTTAAGAAATTGGTTCCTTGATCAGTTAAGATCGTTTCAGGTAGACCGTGTTTACATATGATTTGTTTCGTAAACTGTTCTGCTACAGTGTACGCTTCGGCATTTGGTAAGGGTACGGCATCTGAAAATTTCATCAGATCATCTTGGAACGTAAGTATATATTTGTTATCTAAAGAACTAGTGGGTAATGGTCCTACTATATCTAAGAATATTTTTTCAAAGGGTTTATTACTAGTTGTGGTGGTTATTTTCATAGGCATTCTTTTGTTTTTGCTACACTTATTTTTCTGACACTTCTTGATGTAGTCTCTAATATCTTTGAACATGCCTTGCCAATTGTAGATTCTTTTTATTTTGCTTATAGTTTTGGCTTCACCTTGATGACCGCCTAACGGAGAGATATAATGCTCTTTTATTACTTGAGCTATATCTTCAGGATCGGTTAGTTTAATTACTTTATTCAGAAAGAAAATTGGTCTAGTGCCTGACTTTTCAAATTCTTTAGAACATAGAAACTTGAGGCTATAGAAATAGTTTTCTCGTTCTTTGAGTAGGCCTTATATTTTTGAAAAAATTTTATTATTTGATTTCGATCAGTTTCATTTCTGATAGGTATAGGAGCGCGTCCAACAATGTAAGAAATTTTGCCTTTGTTAAATTCAATAGCTTCTCCTAAGGGTATTGCGTAGTTATCGGGTAAATACGTACTTAATGAATTTTCCTGTATGGAGTTATGAATTGCCAATAAGAAGTATTTTTTCTTAATATCACGAGTCTCTAGAAGATCTTTCGTGTTTTCTTCTACATAAGTCGATGTAGGATTATTGTTTGTTTCCTTTTGGGATTCGATTTGGACCTTATTTTGACTTCTAGTTACCACCTGTATAGCTTTACTTGTATCAGGGATCGCACGGCTGAGTGCGTCGGCTTGCTTTTCCTGGTTTGTATATGATTTTGCAATCATACTCTTCTAACCTTATTCTCCACCTCATTAGGCGAGAAGTGGGGTCTTTCAGGTTCATGAGCCACGTTAGGGGCTTATGATCTGTGATGATAGTGAACTTTCGACCGTACAGATAAGGGTGAAATTGCTCGACGGCAAAAATTATCGCTAATAATTCCTTTTCTATGGTGGAATACCTTGTCTCGGCCTGATTGAGAGTTCTACTTGCAAAACAGATGGGTTTATCTTCACCGATTTTTCCTTGAGACAATACACTACCTACAGCGTAGTCGCTTGCGTCTGAAGTCACTAAAACTTCTTTATCGAAACATGGGAATTGTAATATCGGAGCGTTAATCAATTTTTTCTTTAACGATTGGAAAGCTTCATCGCAAAAAGCATCCCATTTGAAAGTAGTATCCTTTTTAAAAGAGCTGTTAAATGTTTGGCTAGCTTTGCAAAGTTTGGAATGAAGCGCCTATAATAGCCGACAAATCCTAAGAAGGATTTTACGTCTTTCTCCTTTTTTGGAATAGGATAATTAGTAACTGCTTCGAGCTTAGCGGGATCTGGTGATACTCCGTTTTTGGTTATAAGATGACCCAGATAGGCTATCTGCTTACTGAGAATGTGACATTTTTCGGGTTGTAGCTTGAGATTATGTTCTCGAAGCCTGTCAAAAACATTCTGGAGTCTAGAGTTGTGTTCTATCAGATTGTACCCGTATATAATAATGTCGTCCATATAAACAAAGCATTCTATGCCTTGGAGACCGACTAAAATATTATTCATCAACCTTTGAAAAGTGGCTGGAGCTCGCTTTAGACCAAATGGCATACGGTTATAGTGGTAATGACCATAAGGTGTACTAAATGCAGTTTTTTCCTTGTCGCTTTCACTCATGGGTATCTGGTGAAAGCCGTTAGCTAAGTCCAACTTGCTAAAATATTTGGCTTTCCCAATTGATCTAAGATGTCCGTTATGTTTGGCAATGGAAATGCGTCTCCCACAGTTATATCATTGAGACGTCTGAAATCAACGACTACTCTCCATCTTTTATTGCCATCGGCATCTGGTTTTTTAGGAACTAATAATAGAGGTGAGTTCCAAAGGCTTGAACTGGGACTAATGATTTCGTCTTCTAACATTTTATTAATTTGATTGTTAATTTCTTCACGCTGAGCTTCAGGTAATCTATATGGTTTGACATTTACGATAGGTTTTCCAGGTAAGATAGGAATGTTATGTGTCGCTGCATCTGTGAATGTCAGGGAGTCTCCTTCCAAGTAGAATATGTCGTTGTACTTACGGCATATATCTAAAATGGATCTGAACTCTTCAGCATTACAGTGTGAAAGGTCTAGCTCGGATGCGAGTCTAGCAAGCCTTTCTTGAATAGGATCCCTTTGAGGATTTAGTTTTATAATATTAAATTTATTAATTTCATGTAAGTGAGGTCTTATGTCCGTTTTCCTAATATGAACATCAGTTTGATTGGAATTGAGGATAAGAATATTCGCTTGACCATTTTTGTCTGGTTTTATAAGCGTATTCCCAATAATCACTCCTGATTCCAATTCTTTGTGTTGGCAGAAAAAGGTACCTCTTGTATTCATGGCTATCCTAGCTATTACCTGTGTACGTGCTGGTATATTTATCTCGTCAGCATCGCACTTGCCTTTATTCGATTTCTTTGCTTTATTATTTTGTACTTTGTCTTCTTTTGAGACATTTTTCGAATTTGGTCTGACGTGTTGGCTTGGGTCTTTCAAACCTCCATACCTTGCGCCTGACCTAACTAGAAATAGTTCGGAGCTTGGGTCTTTCAAACCTCCGTACTCAATGTTCGATACTATTCCTGTGATTGAATTTTGTATGCCTGTGTCATCTGGGGACACGTTATTTATTTTAAGAGTTAGTATTTTAGTTTCGTAGTTAATTTTGCAAAGTAACTTGTCTAAAAAATCATGACCTAATATTCCATCATATTTTAATTGTAGATTACCATCGACCATATGTATATTATGTTTAAAAGTCATATTTTTAATGTAGAAATTGCACTCTGCAGTTCCTAGCGTACGCAGGGGGGTTCCTCCTAATGAAGATAGCTCTATGCTTTTCGAAATAGTGACGGTAGTATTCCCAAGTGCCCTAGTAGCTTTTAATACCGATATTTCTGCTTCGGTATCTATCAAAAAGGTGCTAGTTTTAAACGCAGTAATAGAATTCTCGATCGTCACAACTAGCGATTGGCGATCGGCGATTAAGGAGAGAGAAAGTTCTCCTTCTAAATTTGAGGTTGCGGATGTACATCGGCGGTTATCATTAATTGATTTAGGCGAGATTGAGTTTCCGCTATCTCGTCTCGCCGCTGACTGTTTTTTGGAATTTCCCTTTTTACATTAGCTTGTGGCATATCAGGGTTACCTTTTGGATTCCTACTTTTAATTGCGGATCTAATATTACGAGAATATGTTGGAAGTGATGAGTTAGCAGGTTGAAATTGGGAGCTCTATTTCCTTGTGGATATTGGCCTTGCCTATCTATTTGTCGAAGATTTGGAGCTCTTATGGGTTGCTGCTGTTGAGGAATCCTATTGGATTGAAAATGTTGAGGGCTTCATTGTGCGAAGCTAGTGGAAGGTTGAGCAAAAATTTGCTGTTGAAATAACCTTTTCCTACACTGACTAATGTGATGATTCGGTGTTTTACAATATGCGCATATAAGCCTGTTTTCCACTCTAATTCTAGATGTTAAACAAGAGTCAGCTGAATGAACCTTTTTGTGACATATAGAGCAGGATGAATTGTTTTCGTTGAAAGAACCATTTCTTTCAGATTGCTCTATGGCAAATTTTGTCGAATCTTTTAGGTCGGTGTAACTTTTAGCCTTGGTTAGCAGACGAACATGGTCATGTCTTAAACCATCTTCAAAAGCTCTGATAACCATTTTTTTATTTTCCTCAATTAGAAGATTTTTTAAAGTCTGTTCATTTGTGAGACTTGAAGTAGCGTCGTTGTAGATAGCTAATAGCTTTTGAGCTCGGAAAGCATATTCTTTAATGTCTTCATTAGGCAGTTGTTTTAATGATAGGATTTCGTTCTGAATAGACATTCTAGAGCGAGTTTCCATGAATTGATCTTGGAGAGCAGCTTGCAATTCTTTCCAAGAATTAATGTCATTATATTTGATGACATCGTATGCTTTGCCGATAAGTTTAGCCTTTATAATATGGAGGTATAGCGCTTTATCTGATTCGGCTGTACCTTGTTTTTGGAATAGGCTGCATATGTTTAAGAACCTGTAGAGATTCTCTGGATTCCCATCGAATTCTGGGATAAGACTCTTGGCATGATCTAGAGTTAAATGTTCTGTAGTGTTATCAGGCATTGTTCGTTTTAGTGTTATCAGGCATTGTTTCTTTTTGGTTTAGGAGTAGATTTCTTCCTATGTGTAACGAGACCTGGTAAAAGGGTTGCGCGTACACCACGATGTTTCGAAAATCGGGTGTGAAAATATTTGCGCGAATTTCCCTCAAATTTTAGAGTTCAACGTAGTTTCCAGTAAGAGATAAAATTGCGGAAGTTTGCGAATAGGAAGTAAAAACGAACTTGTACATTTTTTAACACACACAACAACAAAAAAAAACTTAACTTGATAAAACTTTTTCACTAGACTTAAAAGATTGATTTTACCGTCAAGAGGAAATACAACAAAAAGAAATTCATCAAGAGAAGATATGACAATAAGTAAAAGGATTTGTTAGAGAGAGAGTTTGAAACTCATATAAATATAATAATTTGTCTAATATATATAAATCAGGATATAAGTTAATTTATCTAGACTTACTTAATTATTATATAAATTTTGTTGTTGTTCTCCTCGTTGGAGGGTGAACTGGTCAATATTTGTATATTTTGCAGTTCTTTATTTCATTGGGAGCAAAATTCAAGATGAATATTTTATTTGAATAAAATAATTTTTTATGTTTATTTTTTATTATTATCATTTTTTATTTATAACTTCTCTCGGTTTTATATATATAAATCTTTGAACATGTAGAAACCTCTAAAACAAATTGATAACATTAATAGGAGATAATGAATTTAATTTTTTTTTTTTAAATGAAAAGCTTTTTTTTATTTTTATTTCTAGTAAAAGGTGTCTACCCTCTGGCGAATACTTTTTAAAACTGAATTCAAATCCTGACATAAACTAAACTTATTTTTAATTTACAAAGTAAAGTGTCTTTGATGTGAATATTTTAAAATTTGCGTACAGTGGCGTGTGTCTATGATTTAAAGCTTTTGAAAGTTTTCAAAGTGTTGTCAAACGTCAACTCAAATTGATTTTTTTTACAGTCGGCTCGAACATTAGACCGACAATTTAAATTATTATTATTTTCAGTACAGGAAAATTGTAACACAATTATTAACAATAATTAATATGTAGCCTCCGCTACATCAACTCCCTCTTCAGTGATAACGTCCATAAAAGTAACGTTTGATGTTAATTTAATAAAACAAAGAGACAAAACAACAAACAAACAAATTTTATCGTTACAAAATGAACGAAACCTTTTTTTTACTGGTGGTATTTCTTGTTGTGGGTTCCTTTCCATCTAACACCACGTCCACAAATGCCGGTTTTAAACGATCAATTGAGATAGTGGTCTCTCTTCCGCCGAAGTCAATCATGAAGTTCTTGCTGTTTCTTTTTATAACTTTGAAAGGTCCTTCGTACGGACAATTTAATGATGGTTTAGGTCTATCAATTCTTACAAAAACGAATTCGCAATCTTTTAAATCTTTTGGAACAAATATTTTTGTATCTTGAATTCTAGTACTTGCCGGTATAAAATTTTGTATATGATTCCTGAGTTTATTAACTAAATTTGATGGATCTAATATGGTTTTTGGTTTATCTACAAAGAATTCACCTGGGATACGTAGCGGTTGCCCATAAACTAGATCCGCTGGACAGCAGTTAATATCTTCTTTTATTGTGGTTCTGAAACCTAAAAGGATCGCTGGTATTTGTGTTACCCAATTAGTGTGAGCTGTTTTTGCTCTTAAAGCTGTTTTTAACTGTCTATGGAAACGCTCTATCATTCGATTTGATTGTGGATGATAAGGTGAAGAGCGAATTCTGTGTGATCCAAGCAATTTTGAAAACTCATCAAACAATTTTGACTCAAATTGAGCACCTTGGTCTGTTGTTATTTCCAGTGGTATTCCGAAACGTGAAATATATTGTGAGTACAACGTATTTACCACTGTCGTTGCCGTAATATCCTTTATAGGATAAATTTCAGGCCACCTAGTGAATCTGTCAATGACAGTTAATAGATGAGTAAATCCATCTGAAGGTGGCAATGGGCCGACTAAATCCACGTGAATATGTTCGAACCTGCCTTTTGGAATTTTGAACTGACCAATTTTCGACTTCGTATGCTTATGAATTTTAGATCTTTGACAAGATAAACAGGACTTTGCCCACAAATTTATGTTTCCATTCATGTTAGGCCAAAAGTATCTCGACGAAATCAATTTCCTGGTTGCTCTTATACCGGGGTGTGATAGAGTATGTATAATATCAAATATCTTTCGTCTTAATAGTTTCGGAATGTATGGTCGCGAATTTTCTGTTGATATATCACACCAAATTTTATTTTCGGAGTAGGATAGCTTTGTTTCGATTAATCTAAACTTAGAATTTTGTGTAGTTCCTTGCGTGGAAATTAGATGCTTTAATTCTTTGTCGTCTTTTTGGTTTTTTGCGATGATTTGTAAATCTATCTTATCTTTATTTAGCTCACAGAGACTTTTGTCGTACTCAGATATGCGGGATAAGGAATCAGCAACCACGTTAGACTCTCCTTTAATATGTCTAATATCTGAAGTGAACTGTGTAATAAAATCCAAATGTCTGGCTTGTCTGGGACTTCGTTCTGTTTTAGTCCAGATTGCAGACGTTAATGGTTTATGGTCTGTGAAAACGGTAAAATCTCGACCTTCTAGAAAATGTTTGAAATGTTTAATGGCTAAGTATATTGCCAAAAGTTCTCTGTCGAATGTCGAATATCTTGTTTCGGCTGGAGTCAGTTTTTTTGAAAAGAAAGCTAAAGGTTTGTTGTACTGTTCTAATACTGCTCCAGCTGCTATGGACGACGCGTCAACCGTTAATATAAACTTGGCATTTTCGAGTGGATGGACCAAAAGAGTCGCGGAGGAAAGGGCTTCCTTAATTTTCCTGAAAACATCTTCGCATCCTTGAGGCCAGACAAAATTTTTAAGATTTTTGGGTTTCTTAAGTAACTTGGTTAAATTGTCATAAATTGGATTTAACAATTCTGCTATATGCGGAACAAATCTGTGATAATAATTAACCATTCCGATGAATTGCTGGATTTGTCTTATTGACTTTGGAGAAGGAAAATTTTTAATTACATTCACTCTATCTTCAGATGGCAGAATTCCATCTTTTGTGATTTTGTGACTTAAAAAATCTAAGGTGTTGACTCCAAAAATACATTTCGTTGGATTAATGCTTACACCGTATTCTTGCAAGCGTGCAAATACTTTTTCAATGTGTATTAAATGTTCCTTATTATTTTTACTAGCCACTAAAAAATCGTCTATGTATGTGAAAACAAAATCTAATCCCTTTAAAACTTGGTCCATAAAGCGTTGAAAGGTCTGTGCAGCGTTTCTTAATCCAAAAGGCATTCTAGTGAATTCGAATAAACCGAAAGGTGTAGTTATGGCTGTCTTCTGAATGTCACCATCGGCTACTGGTATGTGGTGATATGCTCTTACTAAATCGATTTTTGAAAATATTGAAGATCCATTTAAATTCAACGAGAAATTTTGAATATGCGGAATCGGATATCTATCTGGTGTAGTAATAGCATTTAAACGCCTGTAATCTCCGCAAGGTCGCCAATCTGACGAGTTTTTCTTTGGTACCATCTGTAATGGAGAAGAAACTGGTGACGAAGAAAGTCGACATAACCCTAATTTGACCATATGTTCGAATTCCAATTTCGCTATTTTTAATTTTTGGATATCCAGTCTTCGTGGTCTTGAAAATGGTAGTTGTCCTTTTGTACATATGTGATGTACAACATTATGTTGTATGGGAGTGTCGTAACAAAGTGTTTGTGTTAATGATGGAAATCTTTGCAAAATTTTACCATACTCATTATCAATTGTATAATGACGTGGTGAAGGAGTATTTGCATTTATCGTGATTCCATTTACACATAACGACGTGTTCCCGACAATCAATTTTTTATTTTTAATGTCAACCAATAAATTAAATTTTTCTAGGAAATCTGCTCCAATAATAGGTTTGTTTACTCCAGCTATTATGAAGGGATAAGTTAGATTTCGTCTTAATCCGAAATCTACCTTTAATAATTTTGTGCCGTATGTATTAATTGTTGATCCGTTAGCTGCGGTTAATATCAAATTTGGGTTACTTTTAAATTTACCATAATATGCGTTAGGTAGCACTGAAAGATCCGCCCCAGTGTCAATAAAAACTTAAATTTATTTTCTCTATCTAAAAGAAAAAGTCTTTTTGAAATATTAGTATTAGACGAATAGGACGCTGAGGGGATATTTAGTTTTTTGAATTACCGTTACTAACAAAAGCGCAAGGAGAAATGCATTTATTAGCTTTATCTCCGAATTTAAAATGATACCAACAAAGGTGTTTATTGTTCCCAAGTCTTGAATGACTTTGTGAACGACTTCTTGTTCGATATCTGAAATTGTTCTTAGAATGATCAATTGAATTGTTGTATTCATTGTTACGCATTGTAAAATTTTTTAGCAAATTTTCCAAGTTATCTATTTTATTTTCTAAAATTGTTACTTTGTTTGCTATAATATTATCACTAGTTATTGTTGAAATGGTCTGTTGGGGGAGAGGTAAAGAAAAACTATTATTTATTGAAGATACATATTGAAATTTTGTAACATCAAATATTTTATCGGCTAATTCTATTAAATCCTCTATGTTCTCTTTACTTGATGCAACCAATGCAATGTTGATATTTGTCGGAAGTTTTCTCATCCATAATTTTTTTATCAATTCTGTTCCAAATGTTGTGGATGTACCAGCTAGAGTCTTCATTGATCTATAGAACTCGGAAGGTCTTTTATCTCCCATCTCCGAGGTGCAAAGCAGTTGTTCCAATCTTTTTTCTTCTGACTCGCTGAATCTTTGTATGAGAATCCTTTTAAGATTTTCATATTTTTCTTCCGTGGGAGGAGCTTGCAGAAAATCTAGAACATTCATAATTACCTCCAGTGGAAGAGCTTGTACTACGTGACCAAATTTCGTCTCGTCTACTCGAATACCTTTAGCACGGAATTCAGCTTCTGCTTGAACAAACCAAGCTTGTGGACATGGTGGCCAAAATGTTGGAAGCTTAACAGAAGCTGCCGCAACGAAATTTTGCTGTGCATTGTTTCCTTCGTCTCCCGGCATTTTGGAGTAATAATTAGAAACGAACACTTCTTCCACCAACAAAATTATTAACACTTTTAAATCACTTTTAAAACACTCGCGATACTTGGATGGACTCACACCTAGTTATTTGTTATTCAATAAAAAAAATCAATCGGTTCGTTTAGACAGAAAATATTATATATATATAAACTTCCAAAGGTTTATTAAATGTACTCAAGGAGTAACGGTTCAAAGATAGAAAATTGTTTTTCTATTCTTAAATAAATGTGTGTAAATGTAATTGTGATTGTTCTATTGTCTTATTGTGGACATTTATCATTACACCATTCTTAATTTACTAATTTAAATTAAACTAAACTTACAGAATTTTCCTTCTTTATTTCTTCTGAATTTTTTTTAAATGTTCTTTCTTCTAATTATTTTTTTTTCACTATCTTTTAAAATATTCTTTCTTCTGTTTTCTTTATTTTCTGTCATATCCTTTCTTCCATTTTCTTTATTTTCTTTCAAATCCTTTCTAATGTTCTTTCTTCTATTTATTTTCTTTATTTTCTTTCGAATCCTTTCAAATGTTCTTTCTTCTATTTATTTTCTTTATTTTCTTTCAAACTAAATTTTCAGTTTGCTTGTTTTTATCCTTTTTAGAATTGTCGGGGTCACCAATTGAACTGGTCAATATTTGTATATTTTGCAGTTCTTTATTTCACCTTAAATAGGGAGCAAAATGCAAGATGAATATTTTATTTGAATAAAATAATTTTTTATGTTTATTTTTTATTATTATTATTTTTTATTTATAACTTCTCTCGGTTTTATATATATAAATCTTTGAACATGTAGAAACCTCAAAAACAAATTGATAACATTAATAGGAGATAATGAATTTAATTTTTGTTTTTAAAATGAAAAGTTTTTTTTATTTTTATTTCTAGTAAAAGGTGTCTACCCTCTGGCGAATACTTTTTAAAACTGAATTCAAATCCTGACATAAACTAAACTTATTTTTAATTTACAAAGTAAAGTGTCTTTGATGTGAATATTTTAAAATTTGCGTAGAGTGGCGTGTGGCTATGATTTAAAGCTTTTGAAAGTTTTCAAAGTGCCTTCAAACGTCAACTCAAATTGATTTTTTTTACAGTCGGCTCGAACATTAGACCGACAATTTAAATTATTATTATTTTCAGTACAGGAAAATTGTAACACAATTATTAACAATAATTAATATGTAGCCTCCGCTACAGAGGGCTCTCGACATCGCCCGATTTATTCTTTCTTCAGTATATCCCACGAGGGTGAATAAATATCGGAAGAGCGGCTCGCTTGCTGGTGTTAATATTAGTTCCAGCTCGTATATGTCGATATGTGAAGTGAGCAGTTGTAATCCTGGGACTAGCATCAAGTTAACCACGTCGTCTGACTCGTCTTCAGGGAAATCTTCTTCCTCTAAGTGGAGGTTTATGTCTTGTATGGAGTCGCTTGCTCCAATCGGGGGAATTTCTCCTGGCCAGCACATTAAATGCTGCTCGAGATTTGTAGGTTGGTGTTTTGTACGTCTTACAAACCTTTACAAAATTCCACCGCTGCCACCAGTTTTTTGTTACATGCTACTTGGGGTATAACTTTAAATTTTGTAGATAATAATAATAACTCCTTTTCCTTAGTCGTAATTATGTTTTATTCACTTTGGAGCAAGATTTCGCACAGAACAAATTCTCTTATATACTTTTATATATAAATAAAAACTTTAAAAGGAAACTGCTTTCTTAACACTGAATAAGTTATATTAAACTCACTGGATAACACTGGAGGGCTTACCTTGGGGAGGGGGACTCTCCAGGTTGAACTTTAAAAAACTTCTCTTCCTCGACTTCGCTTCAACGTTCTTTTTATCCAAAATCGAACCAATTCCTTAACCAATCAGAATTGGTCGATTTTGCATTTTCTATTTGGTGGGAATTGTCAGTTAGGGAATTCCATATGCATCCATATGTTCTGATTTTTGTACAAACGGAAACGCTCAAATGACAAAAATCGAATAAACAATCACAATTCTGATTTTTGTTTAAACGGAAACGCTCAAATAACAAAAATCAGAAAAGTAATTGGAAATTGGCTTTTCGTCTTGAACGGAAACGCTCGAATTTCAAAAATCGGTCAACAATCACAAAAACAACTAAAAATGACAAAAACAATTAGAAACAATTTTCAGGGTCACCAGTAGCATATGGAAAATGATAAACAACATATAATTACGTAAGAGTACTAGACCGACGGTCAGTACTCAGAAGGAGTCGTATATCATGTTTTCGTTCTTATGAACGGTAGCTACTTCGCGTTGACGTGTTTATTTATTTTTCTTGCGGGTGCCCCAAGGAATGTTGAGACATGACACCTGTTTCTGAGTGTGTTAATGGGTGAAGGTTTTTTTGTATATGAAATGAGTAATTTTTGTATATGAAATTGGTTTAAGATTTATTTTTAGGTTTTTGTGAATAATGATAAATGCATAGATATAGCATTCAAGTAAGTAGGGAGTTATGAATCTGAAGAAGGTGTGTGGATTCATGACATGGTGCTTCAGGTGTTATTGATCTCCCAGCCCTGATTGAATAGCTTAATATAACTCTGGGTGATATTTCTGACTTGTGCCAAACTAGTGGGCCAGCGATCAATCCCTTCAAAACTCAAGCCATAAGATTTTCAATTAATAATAATGCTCATATTGATAATGACGCGCTTCCCAGCCTGCTTCTTCTCAATGAGGTCATACCTCTCTCTACAAGACCTGTCGAGAACCACGATCTCACATGGCGGCCTCATATTGGCAAAGTGTGCTCACGTATCTATCACGGCCTTCGCTCGCTATACGCAGTCTCGCAGCACCTTGATCGGTACATCAGAAAATCCCTGGTATTATCCCTGATTATGCTATATTTTTTCTATGCCCGATGAAATTGCTAAATTGAACAGAGCATTAAGGGCCTGCGTGAAATACATTTTGCGCCTCAGGCGATGCGCTCATATCTCTCCGCTAGTCCAGCTGTTTATGCCTGAACCCCTCGATAAGCAATTAGAGCTTCTTTCATAAAGTTAGGTGTGGCTCACTCCAAGTTTACGTAAGTCAATTGCTCTCATGGAGCTGTCTGAACGGCACTAGACTTTTCCTTCAGAGGAAAAGGAATCGATTTGGGTCCAACGACGTTTTTGGACAGGGAGTCTCTCTCTGGAACACACTTCCTGGGGAGGTTAGGAAGATCTGCTCCTGCAAGCAGTTCAAGGAACTCGCATTACTTCACCTTTTGGACACTAATGCACGTTAAAGTATACCTCATCGGCACATTGACAGTCATTTCCGAGGCACTCTGCGCTTTGGTGGTTGATTCCAGTTCCTACCTTGTGGTCTCTAATTATAAACTCTAAATTCTAAGGCTTATTTTATTATCTAGTATTCAATAATTCATATTTGTATATGTGATGATTCACATTATAACATTGTACCACTGTATATACATTTACTCTTACTACTGATCTTGTATGCTATTTCCTTTTTAGCTTTGAATAATGCTTTCATCCTTTTATTACTGCCATTGTTATCATTATTATTGTGTTTGTTTTATTTTACTCTGTTTCATTATCTTTGTCTATAGCGTCATAACTTAATGTACAATAATAATATTAGCTTCTACTGCAATAAGTTTGTTCGTTGCTCCTTTGTTAGTTTTCTTATAAAATTTGATTCTACTGCTTGTACCAACTATCTACTAGTTACTCGTTGTAACGTAGCGTAAGCTGAGATTTTTCAATAAATACTTTTCTATTTTGTTCTATTCTATTCTTAACTCTTTCCATATAACGTCACAGGTCTCTCTAATAATTTTCCTTGCTGTAGATACACCTATTATAAAAGGCCATGCCATAACTTGTAGTGAACCACCATGAGCAAGGTACCTAAAAATAATAAGTATGTTAGTCTGTAGCGTAGACGATGTATAAAGAATTTGCTTGTCGCCTCGCCTTTCTCAAAGATTTTAACGCTGAACGGTTAGATGCATCTACCTTATCTGAAATTCGGGTTAACCGAATTGGATCCATCGTGACAAGATAAGATAAGATTCGCGGACATGGAAGTTTTTCCACTCAGGGAAGTGTATATCCAATCGACTTCTTTTTTTTTTTGTAAAGTAATTGTAGATTAGTTTCTATTCAGAGGAAAACGACCGCAGAGCAATGGCGACATGTGAAATCCGTTGAAAACCCCGCAGACCTCGTATGCCGTGGAATACCCCCAAGGATATTGAAGAAATGCAATACTTGGTTTTATGGACCACCATTTTTGCATGGCTCAGACCGGATTTGGCAGTCTAACTATTCCAAAGTGGATACTGATCTGAAAAAGAAAAAATCTAAGATCGTGTTAACCGCCTCAAGAGAATACTCAGCATTCAGCAGTGTCATCAAGCAAGGATATTCTATCAAGGGGCTGCAGAGAATAATGGTATAAGTTTTAAGATTTATTTATAATGCCAAGCCGAAAAATCAACATAAAAGGAGCGAGGCTTCAGTAAGAATTCAGGAATTAGATGAAGCGCTTATCGTAACCTTAAAAGAGGCACAACAAGAAGGATTCATGGATGATATCAACCAACTAAATCTAACTGGAATGGTTAACAATAGTAGTTCATTAAATATCCTCGCACCCTTCATTGACGAGGAAGATACGAGTTGGAGAAAGGCTAGAACTCTCAAATCTGGGTCAAAACATTCAATAATGCTGCCTTGTGCTCACCCAGTCACCAATCTACTAATGACAGACATTCATAACAGCAAACTTCATGCTGGCCCCCAAACCATGCAGGCACTTACAGAACAAAAGGTTTTGGCCAATCAGGGGGAAGACTATTGCCAGATCGATCGTGCAGAATTGCGTTCGTTGCAACAAAGTCAATCCCAAGCTCATGACTCAGTTAATGAGAAATCTCCCCGCAGCCAGAGTTCAACCCGCTAGGCCACTTATAAATTCCGGAGTGGACTTTTGCGGCCCCATTTGGACACACTTCAAATTAAGAGGAAAACGCCCTCAAAAATCATATATCGCAGTATTCTGCTGTTTCGCTACAAAGGCGACGCATATAGAAGTGGTGAGCTATCTCACGACAGAAGGATTTATCGGGGCACTTACGCGGTTTATAGCGAGGCCACGGCATTGTCTGAACTTATATTTTGACAACGTCACAGACTTCGTAGGAACCAGAAATCAGCTGAATGAGCTTCAAGACATCATACACTCAAATAACTCTCAAGAGAAGATTACTTCAATGTGTCAGGGAAAGGGTATGGAGATCAATTTCATCTCACAACGGGCCCCACATTTCGGTGGATTATGGGAAGCAGCAGTAAAATCAGCCAAATCCCTATTATAAAAGGATGTCGCTGCAGCTTTTCTGATATATGAAGAGTAAATTAAACTCACATGTGAGATCGAAGCCATAATGAATTCTAGGCCAATAACCCCGTTATCTTCCAATCCGAATGATCTGGCAGCATTAACACCCGGACATTTTCTTGTGGGTTAGCCTGTGACTTCAAGAATTGATCCACACTGAAATACACAACAAGTGGGTCCAGCGGGAAGATGGCAAATGGCATCGCAACAACACATCTGGAACTCTTAAAAGACCTATCCATAAACTGGAACCTTTGCCAGTAGACGATAAAGATGACGTACGAGCGAATAAACACAAGAAAGGTTTCCGAGAACTGACAAAGATCAAGAGGCGCAGGTCCAGGGACCTGCCAAAATGTCACAACATTCGGCAAGCTCTGTACTCACCATACTGCTATTCACGTGCCCATATTGCTGATTCTAGGAAATTCACCAGTAGAAATATCGCCGTTTAAATCTCAGGCGGGCATATATTTCGAAAATTTAGGCTCTACCCATTTGATCTCTAATGAGTGGAATCTAGTGGTGTACAACGAGATGGCCAATTATTGGAAGGACTTCAATAGCATTAGCAATGGCATCAACAAACTACAAAAGATCTATATTATCTCAACAGACACATATTCTACTGCTCGCTAATTCTGAAGCAATTCACGATGTTACAGAATGAATTTATCAGCAATAATGAACTACTTTTATCAAATCCAAGGAAACGTAGCGCTAGAGCCCCATTAGATATAGTAGGGAATATAGCCAACTCTCAATTTGTAGTTCTCCACAATTAACCTTCACCGAACTGTCAGGTAATGGAGACTGAAAACAATCCCAAGTGGATACAATTATTTAATCCCAACCGATGGATTTACTCATTAAAAGAAAAAACGTCCATAAATGTGGTATGCCAAAAAACTGTATCAACGCAGATGCTTGCAGGATCTGGAATTCTGAAAATCCAGAGCAATTGCGCAATAAACCAGACCTCATTACAATTCAAGCCCACAATGTCTACCCGAGCGCGATGCGAACATCTTTTCTGCCAACGGAGAATCTGGGAGATCTTACTTCATCCAAGCGCCTGAAACAAATACAGCACAGCCCTATACGCTATCAAACTCCCTCGGATGAGCTCAAAAAATTAAGCGAGGGTATTGACGAATTACAATGAAACTAACAGTTACCAAACGAAATCAAGCCAGTCGATGTTCATCAGTTCACCTTGTTCTACTCAGCACTTGTCATTGGACTACTTATTTCCGCCTGCTTGATATACAGGTGGGCAAAAAAAAAATGCAGCAAGTCTGGACTGAACAAAGCAATACCCACAAGGAGAGCCTTTCACAATTAGCATCCGTGATGAGGAAGTTTGAACAAGCTGTTCAACGCGGGAGAAGATGTTCACGCAGCATAACATACATACATAAAACCATGCATTTATTCCATACAATAATTTCCGTATAATTTGATCATTATATAATTTGTTCTATTTCTTGCATTCTTGCATTTCTTCAATTCAAAGTTTCAAAATAATTTTGTATATTCAGCAATTATAAAAACTCCATTAATTTTAAATAAGTTCAATTAACTCGCTTTGGAAATATCAGCATTTTTTCGCACAAAGAAAATTTTAGCAGTATTAAATTTCTTCTTAAATTCTTTCCGTCGCGACTAAAAATGTTCAATCAATCGCTTATTTGTAATAAGAAGCAAGTTGGTCACATAAAAAGACGATAATGGTAAATAAAAGAGTCATTAATTTTTGATTTTCAATAGAAAATTGTGGTTTCATTATACGTCGTCTCTGTTTCATACACCTCGCTAATTATAGGCAAGAACCCTTGCACAATTCCTCAAGGTACTGGTCCATGAACCAGTGCCATATCTAAACTACGACAAGAGTCCAAGTACAAGAACTTATGCTCTAGCGGAGAACAAAGAATTCCTTAGCTATACAAACAGCACCTAAGGCAATTGTTAAATTGATATAGAAACTCGAACTGAATTTTCTTTCTTTTCAGAGGAACAATGCAAGAAACGTTGGAAAAGTTTGCGGGATAAATTAAAAAAAAAATTACACGAAATGAAATATATCATCCTTCTAGAAGTGGGATGGAGGAACCAGGCAAAAAGTGAAAATTTCAAGTTTCTTGCAAGGCGTTAATAATCCAAACGGGTAAGTTTTTACGTTTTAGTGGTTGTTTGAAAATCTGTATATTGTTCATTTTAGAACAATTAGCAGTGTTACAATTGAAGCGGACAAGTTATTTTCTGAGAACGATGTTGATGTGACACAACCCCCGATTTCTCGGAAAACTCGACCAAGGCATCGACTAGAGTTTCTACAGCTCGTATGAAGAAAGCGCGGGAAATGCTTACTCGCACAAAGGATGCTTTAAGGGCCTCAAATTGTTTCTAGATATAGCGACCTCAACATTTGTAGACGGGGAGAAAGTAACACTGCCAAGCTTTTGGAAGCATTAGCAGAAAGGATTAATGAGGCGCACCTAATGCAAGAAAAACTAAATGAAATACATCTCGCAGTGACTAACCATGTTTATTCTTCCCTGTACGGATTTTTTTAAATTAAGTTTCGTACTTTAAGAGAGATTTAATTTCAATAAATATTGGAAACATTTTGTTTTTTGCTATTACTAAGTGCAGTGAATAAAACTTACGTTTTTCGCTAAGTGCAATAAATAAAAATTTTGATATTAATTTGTTTATTTGAATTTCAGTTCTATTTTCTCATTGGATTATTGTAAACTATTTTGAAAAAAATTGACTGAATTGATTCTGGGAATATTTAGGGCTGGTTTTTTCACAGCTTGAGATTCTTGCTACTGGGATTCCCGTAACTCTAATCAATGACATCAAATGCATTTGATACAAATTTAATAATACTAGAGGACTCTTAAAAGCATTTATTTTGCAACACAAGCAAACAAAAAATCGTATTCTATGGGCTATTGCTATTGAGCTTGCTACAATTACATCAAAAAGAAAATATCTCCTGAAATTGATTTAAAAAAATTTGGGAATGAGTATCTTCGGTACTCAAATTCATATTCAAGACGGTTTAATAATATTTACTCGCAAGTAATTAATTATTATAAAAATAACTCGCCAAAGTATTTTTTATACTAAATGCTTCCCTAGAAACACGATTTACGAAAAACGCCTTTGTTGATTCCAGATCAATTCCTTCATGGCGCCATCGAACCTCTAAAACAACATCATCTTCTTCTGTATCGCTGTAATCATCAGGACAATATTCTGAAACTTAATCAGCATCAAAAATTATGCAGTACCGTAACAGCTAAAATAATTTTTTTTTTAGATTTTTCGAGAGCAGTTTATTTTGGTTCCAACAATCCCCCACAGTAGTTACGCTAGGACAGTTTGGCTCACTATTTTAGCTTCCAGGATTTCTCCACCATCGATAGGTGGTTTGAATCCATGCTTAATGTTAATGCTTATGTGTCTCGGCTATATTAATATTGGTTTGTGTCTTGCATGCAACATTGCATCTATCTTGGATGCACCATTATGTCTTTGATACACCATTGAGTCTCTACTGCGCCCTAGCGGGATTAACTGGTACTACCAGCATGCTCAGGGATGTGCCATTTGATCTTGGCTGCGCTCCACTATACAAAGATAACAAGGTATGGCCGATTCGACAGGAATTTTTTGTGTTGCGACGTCATGTGGTGCCTACTGTCATTTCCAGCGAATTTGTTTTTACTTTTTCGTATTTTATTGACTGAAATACGTTTTGAATATATTAAAATATTTAACAAAATATTAATTTCTTCGTTTAAATCACTTCGGGAAAAGTAATTATGTGCTAGTGGAAAAGCAAAGAATTCTAAAAAGAGAAGATTTTTTTCACTGTGAAAGGACGATTGAAATTGAGACGAACAAATTTCTGACATTTGTCGCCAAAGGAGGCAAGCAATCAATTGACAGAATTTCCGGGCATACCTTGTTAATCTTTGTATCATGGCTGCGCTCTAGCGCCATTAGCCGGTACTACCAACATGCTCCGGTACTACGGTTTTCTTAGATAGATATGTGGTGCGCCTAAATGTAGGCTTTTTAACTATAATTTTTCTTGAGCGCCTAAATTTGTCTTTTGGCTTTGAACTAATATTACTAATAATTAAAGTTAATAGTTGGAAATTCTTGCTCATGCCAATGGATTCTAGATGGAGGGTATGTGGGGGCGGGGGATACTAATGATAGGGAAGGGGGTAATGAAATTTTCATCAGAAATCCTCTACGGGCTCTGGTTTTCGAGATATTAGCGTATTAATAATTCAAGTTATTTTTGCTCGTGGAAATGGCTTCTTGGCGGTGTGGGGTGGGAGGGGGAACGAAATTTTAATCAGAAATCCTCTACGGGATTTGGTTTTCGAGATATTAGCGACATTTGCTCAAACAATTAGCTAATTGGCAATTATATAATTACTAATTGGCAATTAGAAGCTTGGTTGGTAATTGGCAGCGAAGTTGTAGATATCAGCATCATTCGAATTTCACAACATGATATCACCATGAACAGATTCTAGAAGATGTCAGTGAGAGTTCTGGGCGTCAAACATTAAATGAATGTTGCGCCTAGGCTGTTTTTTTTTAGGCCAGCCATTCCCTTTAACTCGTACACGAATTTGTCTATTTCTTTACTATTTTCAACACTCTCGTAGACCCACTTTTCGTCATCACAGCGAGCTGAAATTTGGTACACAGGTTCATGTCGCGTGACAATATTTGAAACGGAAATTTCCATGGAAAACCCGGAAAATCGGGACAAATCATTTGAAAATTTGGTACAAATTTGATTAGTGATAAATCCGTTTCAGGAAAAATGCAGAGTTTTCCGATTTTTCCGGTAAAAAAGTTTTCTAAATTATGCAGGATCAAGTTTGCTATCAACTGGCATCATTACTTTCTCTCCGACAATGGTGAAAACTTGCAGAAAAAATCGAGGAAAACTCATGTAAAACGCTTTTCCGGAGTTTTTCCGACCAAGGAAGCGTTTGAGCGTTTTGCACGCTAAGACAAAATTGTAGAGCGAAATGAGTTGCATACAGTTGCTTTTGTGGAAAACTCCATAGAAAACACGGAAATGCGGGAAAATCATCGGAAAAATTTTCATCTAACGGGCTTTCCAATAAGAGGTGTTATTGTTATATTCAAAGAAAAATGCTACTTTTTAGATAAATGATCGGATCTTTATTTCATTGTAAATAGAAAGGTATGCCGTTAATAATGGAAAATAACATCATCCAAATGACCCCCATGACCACGCCTACAGGACCATATCCTTTTCATGCAATTTTCCATAACCAAATCGCAAAGTGGCGGGCCTAAGTCCTCGATAGCCTCACGAGTTCCATCTTTGAGGTCTTGATCGACGCTGGGCTGTTGGCGTAGACCTTCTTTTTCACGTTACCCCAAAGGAAGAAGTCGCAAGGTGTTAAGTCACAAGATCTCGGTGGCCAATTGTGATCACCTCTTCGAGAGATAACACGGTCCAGAAACTTTTCCCGTAAAAGATCAATGGTTTCGTTGCTTGTATGGTACGTAGCGCCATCTTGTTGAAAGTAAACGCTGTCCAGATCAATACCATCCAATTGCGGCCATACAAAATCATTCATCATCTGTCGATAGCGCAATCCATTCACCGTAACTGTTGCTCCAGCCTCATTTTCGTAAAAGTAAGGTCCAATGACCCCGCGGCACCATAAACCGCACCAAACAGTCACACGTTGAGGATAGAGAGGCTTTTCAACAATAACTTTTGGGTTTTCCCAGCCCCAGATGCGACAATTTTGCTTGTTGACGAAGCTATCGAGGTGGAAATGGGCTTCATCACTCAAGATGAGTTTTCGATGGAATTCCGGATCATTTTCATGCATTTCAAGGACCCAATCATCAAAGACTCGACGTTGTTGATGATCGGCCGGCTTGAGTTCTTGTGTTAACTGAACTTTATAAGCCTTAAGACCCAAATCTTTATGCAAAATACGGTATAATGACGTTTGTGGAATGCCTAATTCCAAAGAACGACGAGGAATGGACAAACATGGGTTTTTTTCAACACTTTCGGCTACAGCAGCAATATTCCCGGCTGTTCTTGAGCGACGTGCACGGGTTTTATTCTTCGCATCACTAACTTGTCCCGACAGCTCGAATTTTTCTACCAATTTCTGTATTGCGGTCCGACAGGGTGCTTCACGACGACCCAAAAATGTTCGAGTTTTACGAACCGTCTCTGCCACATTTTCACCATTTTTATAGTGAATTTTAGTAATTTCAATGCGTTGTTAAATCATGTATTATTAATGGCGTAGATTCTACTTGTCAAATATCAAAAAATGACAGCTCCAAAAGTGACATCTACCGAAATAGCGGGCTAATTAAAATAACACCTCTTATTGGAAAACCCTTTATATGATTAGATTAAAATAAGTAAAAAACGAGTTTTCAAACAAAACTGATGCCAAGTCGCATAAAAAAGCAGAAAATAAACTTTTGTTCACACACAGAGGTGGACTCAGATTTTATTCGCTGACAATCACCGATTTATTTCAGTTTGATCAATCAGAGGTAATAAGTGATTTGATTCATGAAGAGAAAGAATATTCAAGAGAAATTTCAGAGGTGGACGCAGATTTTTTGATTGGGACATTTCTCTTGAATATTCTTTCTCTTCATGAATCAAATCACTTATTACCTCTGATTGATCATACTGAAATATATCGGTGATTGTCAGCGAATAAAATCTGAGTCCACCTCTGTGTGTGAAGAAAAGTTTATTTTCTACTTTTTTATGCGACTTGGCATCAGTTTTGTTTGAAAACTCGTTTTTTACTTATTTTTTCTTCTATTAGCGGGGAAGCTGTAGATATCACGTATGACGTCATAATGGTTTTTGCTGTTTTCAAATTCTGAACCTACATAAGTGTTCTTAGCGGGGAAGTTTTAGAAATCAGCAACATTTGAATTTAACAACATGACATCACCTTGTCTTGATGTTTTCGCAGCAAATTAATATTATTGGATTTAGGGAGGTGCTTATATTGAAAAGTCACAGTTGCTCTTTCGAGTGCGAACACCATTTCTTGAGTAAGGTTCCCCAGCGGCATTAGCCGGTACGTCATATGTTGTTCACCTTGAGGTAAGGTTCACTAGTGGCATTAGCAGGTACTACCACCATGCCTTGGTTTTGCTATTATCTTGCTTGACGATTTATTAGTGGGGAAGTTGTAGATATCAGAATGACGTCATCTTGGTTTTGCTGTTTTCAAGTGCTGCACCTAAATAAGTTTGCACTTTCGAGTGCAAACACCACTTCTTGAGCAAGGTCCCTAGGTGGCTGTGAGAGCTAGTCTCGGACGTGGGAGGGAGTGCCGGTTTATAAAGGATAACTCAACTCTAGATTCAGTTCAAATATAAATTTTATTAAAATAATTCATATACTTAACCAAATATCACAAATTCAATAGTTTCAATTCAAATAATAACTTACAATCTAATAAAACTACTAATACTATCAAAAAATTCAACTAAAATTCAATTACAATCCAACAACAACACTGACGATAATTTAAAAATCCAAAATAAAAATTCAATATAAATCGTGCTGCCTTGCCCACACTCTCTGTCCTTAGTTCTGTTTCTAGAAAGAAGAAGAAGAAAGCTTTTATTTCTTCGGAATTAAATAACGACAATTTTAGAAGGAATTTCTGAGAAAGAGAACGACGATGTAGCAGAATTAAACCTCGGCTGCAACGTGCTGAGACATGTAAGCAGAATTATACTTCTGTTACAGTGAGTATTGAAACGCGTAGGCAGAATTATACTCCTGCTACAACGTGCTGGGGCGTGTAAACATAATTAATCTTCTGTCACAGCGAATGTTAAAACGTCTGCGCAGAACTATGCTTCAATCGCAACGTTCTAGAGCGTGAAAGCAGAATTAAACTTCTGTTACACGATTGGGGATCAAGTGTCAGATTTTTGGGAGTGCGGATTTTAATAGAATTAGACTTCTATATGAAGGATACAGCAAAATTATACTTTTGCTTTTAGGATGGGATTCAGATTAGACTCTGATGGAGGAGATTTTCAGATTAGACTCTGAAATTATAATATGCGGCAAAATTGGATGTTGGATATAAGTAGAATTATACTTCTACAATAATAGAATTAAACTTCTATATGAAGGAATAAACAAAATTATACTTTTGTTCAAAGGATAGGAAACAGATTAGACTCTGGTGGAGGATGCTTTCAGATTAGACTCTGAAAACCGAATTGTGATTTTGCTGCGGCTCGCCGCCTTTTTATAGCCGCCGTGAACAGCTATGTCCTAGCTTCATAATATGTTGCCCTGGCAACGCTTGGTTCGATGGTCCAAATTTGATTGTGGTGACACCAGCTGTTTGACGTAATGTTATTAGATGACATGACAAAATTGTAAACATTTGGAGGAAAGTGGAATTTTGGGTAAGCTTGATCTATTTTTATTTATTATACATATTATCAATGTATTTTCTATTTAATTTCAGCTCAAAAATTATGTTGGATGGCTGTAGGCAGGATTGGAATGAATTGTATTTGTTCAGGACGTTGAAAAATCAGATAAGTTTCTTTCATAAAAATATGGTATATTGATTCTTTGTGTTTCCTTTTTTTGTATTTTTTAGAAAAAAAGTTTTCATCGAGGGATGTAATTATTGTGTAGAGTTGTTCGTCGTAACATATATGTATGTGGACTGAACAGTGGCTTTATCAGGTACTACATATGTTGTTCATCTCGATCTTGGGGATTCGAGATAACTTTTGAAAAGTCACAGTTGTTCTTTCGAGTGCAAATACCATTTCCTGAGAAAAGTTCCCCAGCGAAATTAGCCGGTACTTCATATGTTGTTCACCTCGAGAGACAGTAAAGTTCCCTAGCGTCATTAGCAGGTACTACGACCCTGGTTTCTTGCATGACGATTTATTATTGTGGAAGATGTAGATATCAGAAAGACGACATCTTGGTTTTGCTGTCTACAAGTGCTGCGCCTAAATATGTTTTCTTAGCAGGGAAGTTGTAGATATCATTCGAATTTCACAACATGATATCACCTTGCCTTGATCTTTTCTTAGCAAACTATTATTATTATTGGTACATTGAAAAGTCACAGTTGCTTTTTCGACTGCAAACACAATTTCTTGAGCAAGGTCCCCTGGTGGCATTAGCCGGTAATACATATGTTGTTCATCTCACTTTTAGCACTCTCCAGCATAGGGAAATAGCATAGGATTTCGATTTTGTTTCTGGAGTTCGCTTATTTTTCATCTCGAGTTATGGGGATACGAGATCACTTTGGGGACACTAGATCACTTCCAGCACTCTCCAGCATAGGGAATTAGCATAGGTTTTCGATTTAGTTTCTAGGGATCAATTATTTTTCATCTCGGAGATCGTAGCTCTAAATATTTGTGAAGAGGTGGGAAGCTTTATTGGTGGAGGTTGCTGGTTAAGTTTTATCTGGTCTTGGAGGCTACAATTTGACATTGAGGTGCCCCCTCCTGTGTCTGGGTACTGAAGGTTGGCTGAGAGCTTTAGTGGCAATATCGGATAGTATGACTAGGATCGTCTGGGGTGCGTTTAATTGGGCTACGTTACCTTTACCAAGCCTTGGGTAGAATGTGTGCGGCTTATGTGTATTAAGTATTGATGTGAAATACCCTAAGCGAGTTTATATCGGGGCTGTATACTTGTCAGCTTGAGTTTGGTTTGAGTTGTTTACTTTAGTATGAGTGGCTGTAGTATGTTGGGCTGGGCTACTTGGTGGCTGAGGAAACGTTACCTAAGGCGTGGGTGGATGTGTGCAGCTGTGTATTTATGTGGATAAGAAATGTTGTGAAATTCCTTAAGTGTAATCGGTATTAGTAATAATTCAAGTTAACTCTAGAATATTTTTGTTCATGCCAATAAATTTTAGAAGGTGTCAGTGGAGATCTTAGTTCTAGGGCTGGACAAAAATTTCATTAGAAATTCTCTTTCGAGATATAAGCGATCTTGCCTTTTCAGGTATAATTAATATTAGTAGCTTACAAACATAAAAAAACAACAACAACTATTACCTAAGTTGTGGATTAAAAATTTGATGATATTAATCTGTAGGTGTCCTTTATAAACAAGATTATACCATGTGATCATATATCTAAAAATAGATCAGGCGAAACTGATTGGGGAGAATGTAGATAGATGTGTTGACTTAGATAGTAATGGTGATTAGTAAATGCCTGATTTTTCTCTTCAGGTGCAATGTTTCTAATTTGATTCCTTGCATAAACAAATTCGTACAGTCCAGTAAAGTAAATAAATTCGAATAATGTAAAAATTCCCACAGCAGCCAAGTAAAGTAAACAAATTGAGCGATTTATGTAAGATTCCCAATTTCTTTAGCTGAAAACAACAACAACTGATACGAATCTGTAGGATAAGATGTCTTAGAGTAGTGGAAGTTGTAACTGGAAATTTCTTTTGCTGAAAAAAAATACAACAAAAACTATACAAAAACTATATTAAAAATCTTTTATAAACAAGAGTGATCATGCTATGATATTCGATATCTAAAAATAGATCACGGCTGCTTGGGATGTTAACAAATATGAAGTAATGGATGTACTGCCCATAGTCAGAACGTACACGCAAATTTGAGTTAAGTGACACTGAAATGAATGCACTGATATTTTGGATTTAAAGCAGTGGTTTATCCCTTCAACACTGAACACTTCCTTATAACTATCACTACAATTATCACAATTATTTTCTACAATTTCCCAATTGTTGAAGTAGAAAGGAATTATACACAAGTGATTGGGTCAGAGATTTAAACACATTCGAAGACACACTTATTCACACAGATTTTTAATGCACGATTTCCAAGAATAGTTGTATTGGGACAAAACTCAACATATATATGTTTGGGTCAGAGAAAACACTTATTGGCAAACAATTATTTATAAGATCGCTAAGAAAGCAATATATAAAATAAATATAGAGTTAGTTGAATCGTTTTAGTTGATAAATATGCACACGTAGTGTATAGTGAATAGATATATATATATATATATATATATATATGAGTAAATTTATTATAGAATAGATATATAAATAAATAATAAAATGTTACAAGTGACTGGTACTCACCGACCCAAACTTGGCACTTAAGATGGTTGACTTCAAGCTAATGTTAAGACCCTTTGTTTTAATCGTTGATTAAAACAATTCTTTATTTCTGTTAAAGGCAGAAATAAAATATTAATGTTAGTAATTACTATTTCAGTCAGCTCCCGAAATAATATCCTTTAAGTCAGTCAATACCCGGCTTAAAGTGTTATCTTAACTTCAGTCAACTCCCGAAGTAAGAATTTTATTTTAGTCAACTCCCAAAATAAAATGTATGTTAGTAATTATTATTTCAGTCAGCTCCCGAAATAATATTCTTTAAGTCAGTCAATGCCCGGCTTAAAGTGTTATCTTAACTTCAGTCAACTCCCGAAGTAAGAATTTTATTTTAGTCAACTCCCAAAATAAAATGTATGTTAGTAATTATTATTTCAGTCAGCTCCCGAAATAATATTCTTTAAGTCAGTCAATGCCCGGCTTAAATTGTTATCTTAACTTCAGTCAACTCCCGAAGTAAGAATTTTATTTTAGTCAACTCCCAAAATAAAATGTGTGTTAGTAATGACTATTTCAGTCAGCTCCCGAAATAATGTGATTTGTTAATAAGAATTTTATATCAGTCGATACCCGATATAAAATGTTAGTCCCTACCTAGTCAACCTATCCCAAACGATGCCAAGTGCAAAAAAAGAGATCGAGATCAGTCAGCTTGTCGTTTATATAGCCCTTGCTTGCACACGACACCACTGATAGAGTAGCAGCGGCGCATGATTGCAAGAATTGGCAGTGCAGCTGTGACCTTATGGTACTGGCGATAAAATTTGCCTAGCAACGAACAAAACTGCATAGCAACAAGAAACTTAGAGCTTCACATGCTGCTGTGTTAAATTAAATTATATTTGCAAAAAATAATCTCTCTATCACGTAGCGAACAAATTCCCGTTGGATATTACTTGTAATGATGATAATGATAGAATTGCAAATTGATCGGCTTGATCTGATTATATTTGTGCCATGCATTGTATGCTACATGACAACACATGCTTTTGTTAGATGTTTTACTTATTTTTGGGAAAAATATAATTAGATTGAATTTATTTGATTTTCAGAATTCAATTTCATCGTGGTATTGTTATAATATGTTCCCATTTCAGAAATTGTTTTTTAGTACGAATCTAACGGTTAAAACATATGATAATGATTTGCTCGATGAGGCTATATTTGTATTGTTTTGTGCAATATGTTATGTATATAACAAATACATAGCTTTGTTTGGTTGTGTATCTGTGTTTTGACTGAGAGTGATTAGATTTGATTTAGTTTTATAAAAATGTTCATGCTTTGTTTTCAGGATTGTTTCTCTTCAGAAGATGTCTGTTGAGAAACATATATTCGAAGCGATTTGGTTCGAACAATGGATATTAAAGCCGTATCAGAAAACTTTCGATGTAGGTGTGTGAGTGTGTGTATTGAAAAGCCTTAGGTTTTATGAAAAATTGTTTTTTTATTGTAAATAAAATTTCCTTTTTGGTTGAGTTAAATGTAAAGCTTTGATGAGCTATGATATCAATGTAGGATGATACTAATAGAGTATGATATGTTGACTTAGATGAGTAGTGAAATTTGTATGGATACAGTAAGAGATTTTTCACCAAATTTTTTTGATAGTGTGTAATGGAATGACCGTGTTAGCCTAGCCTGAAAGTGGTTTGAGCAGCCATATCTGAAAAAATCACATATTATGCTTAAGAAAGCTTCATGATATTGATCAAAAGTGATACCTATGGATTACATAAGGAAAGTAGGTTCACTTAATCTGCAAACAACAAATTTGCTTGAAAGCGTAGTAGATACTAATGTAAGATGATAGGAGGCATCAGTCAATTTTGGTGAGCCACAGCGATAGGCCAAATAAAAATGTCAAGCGCGCTAATAAATGAAAGTTTTTCTAGTAAAAAGAGTGGTACAAAACGTCATATGGAGAGCTGTATTGGGCAGACTAAATCGTCTAGAGTATTATTGAAAGCCCCAGTCAAGGTGGAGAAATTACTCTGCGTGTACGAAAAAGTGATTTTGTAAAGTGGGAGGAAATAAAATTGTGTGCTGATTTTGTTAAGGATATCGGTGACATTAAGGTTATAAACGACATTAAATATTTACAAAGCAATAACTGGCCCAATCAATGTGAACGATAATTTACATGAGTGGTGTATAGTTAACATTTTGGATTCAATACTCACACAGCTGGATGAGTTTCGAGAAAAAGATATGACATTGGACTCCATTATATATTTAGCAGTACATATCAACAAATTCGAACAGTACCGAGGATCTTCGTACATACCTCTACCGAAGGAGATTGCTGTAAAGCAAGCTTGTATTAATGTAAGAAATATTGATAAAGCATGCTTCGCTTGGGCCGTGACATCCGCACTATACCCTGGAAATATTAACTCCTCTAGGACATCATCATACCCACATTATTCTACTGTGCCAAATTTAACTGGAATAACATTTCCTATGACGCTTAAACTGGTTAAACAATTTGAAGATCAGAACGATATATCAATAAACGTATTCATCCTAAAGAAAGAGCGTTGCTTCACCGCTGTTCTAGTTAGACCAACGAAACACAAGATGAAGCGGCATGTGAATCTATTAATGATACAAAGTAACTATCAGCAGGATGATGATGAATATGATGATGATGATGATGATGATGATGATGATGATGATGATGATGACGATGAAAATAACAAGTTTCATTCCTGCTGGATTAAAAATCTTTCACGGCTTGCATGGAAACAAACTTCAAAACATAAGGCTAGATTGTGTATATGCGATAGATGTTTGTTCTATTTTTATTCTGCTAAAGAATTAGAATCACATATTCCTGAATGTGAGAAACAAAAAATTAATATTTAATTAAATACGCCCAACCATAGAATTAAATTTTAATAGCACAACGGATACTATACCATTGGGAAACATTACTTAATTCCATCAGAGCAACAAGGAGCAGCCGCGGAAAACATATGATCTAAGTCTAGTGTATTGTAAATAAAGAAATGTATTACATATGGTAATAATTCCATTTATTGACGTAATTTGTTTTAATTGTATTATAGCCCAAGTCTTAAGTTTAAGATATACATTATTGGAAAATAAAGAATATGTTATAGTTAGAGATATATTGAAATAAAGAAGCACAAAAATAGAATGATACAGTAAGAATTAAATTTTAATATTTTTTAATTTATAATAAATCAATAATGATATTTTATGTGTATATGTTATTCTTTTTATTCAATTTCCCTACTAAGTCCAGAACTCCTGAAGGTATTCTTTAAAAACATTTACCTACTACAGAAGGCTCTTAGTCGTGTGGCTGAGCCTTTTTTTTACCCAGAATGCACGTTGACACGTGCGCTTTACCTTGGCCTTTCCCATCTCCTTTGGAACCGGAAGGGCATTTTGTCCTTGACCTTGACCCGGAAGTGTGTGTCTTGGCGGTTGCAACCTTAATTTCCCATAATCAACTACGCCGCAGGGGGTTCTATATAACTTTTTCAAAACAGGGTTGATAACAGGTTAACATATTTTCAAACGGCTCTGATAACAACTTAACAGCTTTTCGAACAGCTCTGATAACAGCTTAACAGTTTTTCGAATAGGTCTGGTAACAGCTTAACAGATTTTAAACAGGTCTGATAACATCTTAACAGCTTTTCGAACAGATCTGATAACAGCTTAACAGCTTTTCGAGTAGGTCTGATAGCAACTTAACAGCTTTTTAAATAGCTCTGATAACAGCTTTTAAAACAGCTTTGATAACTACTTAACAGCTTTTCGAATAGGTCTGATAACAGCCTCACAAGTACAAAAGCTGTATTATTTAAAATCATTCTTAAGCGGTGAAGTGGAGAAATTTTTGCGCTACACTAGCGAAAATTACGCTCCAGCATGGGCCAAGTTAGAGGAAAGATACGAGAATAAACTAATTCGGGTAAATCATCAGCTCAAAGCCTTAGTAAACCAACCTAAGCTCAGTACAGAGTCATTTCAAGGAATAAAGGCATTAGTAAACACTACTGACGATTGTTTACAACAGTTAAAGTGTATAGAGCTAGATATATCATCGTGGGACTCAATTTTGATATATCTGGTAGTGCAGATACTACCATTCATAGGAAGAACTGGGAGCATCATCAGAGCTTCCAACGTACTCTCAATTTAATAGCTTCCTACTTTGGTTTCAAAATCTACAATCTCCAAACCACCGAAAGAGCGGACCCAGGCGTATCATTCGACACAACACGAGGGAATGTCCAGCATGTCATAAACATCATTACGTGATAAATTGTCCAAAATATCAAGCTATGGGCACACAATCAAGGCTAATTTTTATAAAGGCAGCAAGCAGGTGTGTAACTTGCTTATCATATTTAGTACTGGGTTTTCAGCTCAGCTAAGCGCCAAACAGAATCCTCGAAACACGAAAGTACTTGTTACCAGTTGTTCGTCGGATTTATGGGACATCACTGGAGCTGAAGAAGTAAAGGCTACTCAAGCTTTTATGAGCAGCAAGATGCATTACGCATTACTATCGACGGCAATATTAATAGCACAGACACCTCATGGGAAGCCACAACCATTACGGTGCCTTATAGATAGAGGTTCACAATCCTCGTTTATCACAGAGGAAGCCTGTAATAAACTAGGTGCTAAACGAACACCCACATTGGTGAATGTAACAGGAATCAGCACTAGTCCTGCAGCTACATCACAGCACCAAACAACCTTGCTCCTACGATCCAGTAGACCGAGCAACCATCAGTTGAAGGAAGAATACCTTGTTCTAAAAGAAATCACTGGAAATCTTCCGACAAGAACAATTTCCAAAACACAATGCGAGCATTTAAAGAATTTACAGCTGGCAGATCCGATGTTTTGGAGGCCAGGCAAAATCGATGCTCTACTTGGAGCACGAGTCTATGCCCAAATAATACAAGAAAGTATTAGGAGAGGAAAAAAACCAGCACCTATCGCAATCAAGACAACGTTCGGATGGATTTTACTTGGTTCAATCGAAGGAACAAGTAGGAATCAGTTACCAACATGTGCAATGACCACATCTGACAGCGAATTGAGCTCACCGCTCAAACGTTTTTGGGAAATTGAAGAAATCCCAACAAAGCCCCCTCTCAAGGAAGAGGATGAACTTTGTCAGCAGATCTACCAAACCACTCACCTACGTTTAGACAATGGTAAATATCAAGTGAAACTGCCATTTCGGAACAACGACGCTCCCATACTAGGTCTATCCAGGCCTAAAGCTTTACAAAGATTCACAAGCTTACAAAAACAACTTGCGAGGAATTCCGAGCTAAAGAAAAATTACAAGGAATGTGTTGATGAATACACCTCCCCCACCATGCAGTGGTCAAGGATAGTTCAACAACTAAGACTAGAGTGGTTTTTGATGCGTCAGCGAAAACAACTAAAAGCAAATCTCTGAACGATTGTTTGCTAGACGGGACCAGTCTTCAACCGAAGCTCTTCGCGACATTACTTAAATGGCGAAGACATAAATTTGCCATGCATGCAGACATCGAGAAGATGTATCGGATGACAGACATACATCCCTCACATCGTCCATTCCAACGTATCATTTGGCTACATCCTCAAACAAATCAAATTCAAGATTATCAACTGAAAACTGTGACATTCGGCATGTCATCTGAACCTTATTTGTCAGTAAGAACCCTCCAACAATTAGCAGAAGATGAAAGGGACAAATGGCCCTTAGCATCCAAGGCCACATGTTCGGACTTTTATGTTGACGATTTGTTGACTTGAGCTGATTCCTTTAATGAGACAAGAATACTGCAAGAAGAGATGATAGCCATGATGAAATCAAGAGGATTCAACCTCAGGAAGTGGTCCAGCAACGATTACGATCACTCGATTACTGCGAACAGTAGCTACATTAATACGTTTTAAGCACAATTGTAAGAACTCAACACAAAAGCGGGTGGATATTCTTAGTAGTGATGAGTGGGACAAAGCACATATAACAATTTTGAAGGTTGTCCAAAAGACAATGTTTATCGAAGATTACGAAAACTTGTTAAAAAATAAACCATTAACAAATAACGGCAAGCTTGTCAAATTGAATCAATTCATGTGTAGAGCGCATCACCACACACACACCATTAAATTAAATTAAGCAAATCATACAAGCCACCCATAAGGTGATTCACTGCAGTATATGCAGAAAGAATAAAACAAAAAGAACATTGATCAGGCAAAACACCCATAAGGTGATTCACAGCATTCTTTTGTATATGCAGAATGCCATACAAAATGTGAAAATAAAACAAAAGCTATGTCCACCTGTTTATGGATAAGCGAAGTGCATTAAGCACATATGAGTGTCATGTATCAATGAATACACGACGGCAAAGCTTTACGCTATGCCTTTGCTTTGCAATAAGAAAAGAAAAAACCAACAGCATATGGTACGATAGAGTAAACGATCAATGAAAAGCTTTACATTGTAGCTTTCTTTGTTTACTTCTACCTGGCTGAAACTTTGGGTAATGCCCGCTGTGCATTATTTGCATGCACAGCAATTATGATCAATAATTGAATATAGCAATGGCTGAAGGTGTGTGATTGGTTGAAATTATAGAAATATGTAATGTCAGCACTTTTCATAATGTATAAATTCAGTGTAATTATATGAAATAAATCATAACAATAATAATAATAAGTTTTCTACACATGGATGAAAATGGATTAATAAAACTGGGTGACCGATTACACATCGCATTGTTGCCATATAACAGGAAGCATCCAAAAATTTTACCGAAAAAAACACCACGTAACATCTCTAATTATCAACAAGTTACACCTTGAAATATTACATGGAGGTACCTCACTAGTATTAAGCACAAGGAGAAACAAGTATTGGATTTTGGATGCGCGACGTTGCATCACAAGCAATCTCCGCAAATGTGTTACTTGCGCTAGGCATCGCAGGAATATTGCAACACAATTAATGGGGAGCTTACCATCATAATGGGTAAATATAAGCACAGCATTTACCAAGGTTGGCATCGATTATGCAGGACCAATTACAGTAAAGGCGTCTAAGCTTAGAAAAGCTAAGACGCATAAATCTTATTTCTGCATATTTGTCTGCATGATCACACGAGCAATCCATATAGAATTAGTATCTGACCTAACTTCTGAAGCATTTTTGGCCGCACTCAAACGACTCACAGCCAGAAGAGGTCTATGTACTGATATTTACTCGGATTGTGGCACCAATTCCGTTGGCGGGAAAACAATCCTAGACAAGGAAATAAAGCAAGCCATTAAGGAAGCGACTCCCACCCGCAGCTCTTCACTTTGGCGGTATATGGGAGGCTGGTGTCAAGTCGATAAAATACCATCTACGAAGAACACTACGTATTCAATTTGTACCTTTGAGGAGTATACTACAATTTTAACACAGATCGAAGCATGTTTAAATTCACGGCCTTTATGCCAAATTCGGAATGATCCGAAGGACCTATTGATATTGACTCCAGGACATTTCTTAATTGGTCATGCACTTAACACCATACCAGCAGCAGATCCTACGGAATCTAAGACAACATTATCTCAAGGAAGGAAACATACGCAACATATGACAAGGCAGTTCTGGGATAAGTGGTCAAAGGACTATCTCAATCAAATGCAACATAGACCGAGATGGTTCCGTCCGCAGCCCAACATCAAGGTCAGAGAGGTGGTTATCCTCATGCATGAGAGCATGCCACCTACTTGTTGGCCTTTATGCATAATGCAGTAAGTATTTCCAGGTGCAGATGGATTAGTTAGGGTCGTCCAAGTTAAAACACAAAACAACACCTTTAACAGACCCATAGCAAAAATCTGTCGGCTACTTATGGAAGAAGCCAACTCCACCTAACGCTACAAAAGGATTTAAAAAAAAAAATGAATAAACCTGCTTAAGTCATCTGTGTTTTCGTTTGTCAGTGTTGTCCCTTGGTTATTGTCCTTACAAGAGAACAGGTTACTCACTCCTCCACAATAATAGAGAAGATACAAGCGATGTCCTGCAAATCTTGCAGGACATTCGTTTTTCGCCTCCTAACAGCCCGATGACGGACCTCTTTGTCCAGCCTGGGTGCGACATCCTCACAATATTACCAAGAGGACACCCTCCTAGAACCGTTCCAGCTACCGACGGGAAGACGTCGAGCAGCAGGGCCTCCATCACATATTTAAAAACGCCGCATACAACACCAGGCTTAGCAGTGCCAGCAATCATCAATGGTAGTCAGGTCGACCAATTACAAAAGTTACGACCAACGACAACCATCGACGAAATGATGATGAGAATAAACAACTCGCATTAGCCCTTCATCACACGCGAAGGGTTCGACATTTACCTAACCCGTAAAGTCATTGAGAGGATCGATTGCAAAGATATCCGGCGTAGGAAGAAAAAAGAAAAGATAATCAAGCTGCCGCAGAAATACCAAGTTCGTCTACATGTTCGAGCAGACTTCATATTAATATTCGATCATTACCATAAACGAGGGATTTCAAAGATAAAGGCTCGGTTGAACGGATCCGTTCAACAGGGGGGAGAATGTTCAGCCACACCTAAAATGAAAGAAAGAAACAGGCTAAAATCTGTTAACTTAAAAAGAACAATTAATTTACTGTTCAAACTAAGGGAGAGAAAAGAAAAAAAATATGAATTAATGAAACGGATTAAAGAAAAAAAAATTTTTTGTTTATAATTAGAAAATAAAACTTAAACGTATTACCAACAGAACTTTACTCACCTGAATTTTTACTGACAAATGTCGATTTCACAAAAAAGAAAACGTATCACTGCGAACCGAACATAAACAGCAAAAAATACAATCTATTAGAACTGCAGATTATGTCAAATTACTAATAAATGAAAGGGGGCAAACTTCAGATTCCACAAGCGGAAATCCAGTAAAATCTGAGCAGCTACTACTCAAATCAGTTTGGTGGAAACAATAATTCACCACACGTAACCATCCACAAAGGCAAAATGGCCGACTTGTCTATAAAAGGCTCAGTAACATCGGTCTCTTAGTCTCTCAATGTGTCTACAAGGATCAAGTGATAAGGTCGTGAAAACAGAAGTCAAGTGCAACTCTAAAGTTGTCCAACTAGAGAAAGTACATTGAACCATCACATCACAAGCATTATGCATAGTGATTTTATATATACTTTTAAATCTGTGAAATTTATTGAATTATCAAATGGCAAATCCACAGCATTTTATTCTTATTGTTTCAAAGGAGAACAATTAACCAAACATCTGGCACCAAAATTTGTTGATGCTTCGCATGCATTTTTTCATGTGCCGGTTGTTTAAATCTTACATAAAAAATGAGTGGAAAACAATTAAAAGGCATCTGGCACCAAGAAATTGTAGATGTTTTGCATTCAATTTCTTATGTGCCATTTGTTGCTAATAACACATACCTAAGTGAATTGTAGCAAGTAGTCAGCATAATTTATCATAAGTATAGGTTAGTTCGTCAATAATTTTTGCTTGAATTATTTCTTTTTTTTTTTTTTTTGTACATTGACACAAAATAAAGTGGAAGCAAGCCCGCATAAATCGTTTTTTTTTTTTGCTTAATTATTCCTTACCGCTACACTAAATCTTTTTCAGCCACCAAGGGATAATTAGACCACAATGGGTCTGGTTCAATGAGATAAGCCCAAGGAAGCTGTGAAAGCATTTACAGTATTTTTTGGGGATTCTGTCTGAATCATTATCTATTATTAAACAAATACCTTCAGGAGTTCTGGACTTAGTAGGGAAATTGAATAAAAAGAATAACATATACACATAAAATATCATTATTGATTTATTATAAATTAAAAAATATTAACATTTAATTCTTAATGTATCATTCTATTTTTGGGCTTCCTTATTTCAATATATCTATAACTATAACATATTCTTTATTTTTCAATATTGTATATCTTAGACTTAAGACTTGGGCTATAATACAATTAAAACAAATTACTTCAATAAATGGAATTGTAACTATATGTAATACATTTTTTTTATTTACAATACACTAGACTTACATCATATGTTTTCCGCGGCTGCTCCTTGTTGCTCTGATGGAATTAAGTAATGTTTCCCAATGGTAGAGTATCCGTTGTGCTATTAACATTTAATTCTATGGTTGGGCGTATTTAATTAAATATTAATTTTTTGTTTCTCACATTCAGGAATATGTGATTCTAATTCTTTAGCAGAATAAAAATAGAACAGACATCTATCGCATATATACAATCTAGCCTTATGGTTTCAAGTTTGTTTCCATGCAAGCCGTGAAAGATTTTTAATCCAGCAGAAATGAAACCTGTTACTTTCATCATCATCATCATCATCATAATCATCATTATTCTGCTGATAGTTATTTTGTATCATTAATAGATTCACATGCCGCTTCATCTTGTGTTTCGTTGGTCTAACTAGAACAGCGGTGAAGCAACACGCTCTTTCTTTAGGATGAATACGTTTATTGATATATCGCTCTGATCTTCAAATTTTTTAATCTGTTGAAGCGTCATAGGAAATGATATTCCAGTTAAATTTGGCACAGTAGAATAATGTGGGTATGATGATGTCCTAGAGGAGTTAATATTTCCAGGGTATAGTGCTGATGTCACGGCCCAAGCGAAGCATGTGTTGAAAAAATATCGTGGAATGAATGTAAGTCCATGCCTCTATTTCGAGTTGTGGAATGTAGTTGTAATCACTCTCTCTGTTGTATGTATGAGTAGATGGAATGTTAACTATATGCATATTTAGTCAGTTGTCGAGATAACTTGAAGCGGTAAAGCCGAAAATAAATAGTTGAAGTCATTATTTTAAGTTTTAGTCTGTATCATATTCTATAAATAAAGTCTATAATTCGAATTAACAACCGGGTGTTTTAACGCTAACCTGATCGCAACTATTCATTTTTCATATTGGTGCCGAAACCCGGGACATAATAAGACTTAACGTGCGCGTATCGAAACGGGACTTTATTCAATAGAAAATCGTGGATAGTGACTAAACAAAAAGAAAATGAATCTCGCAACTCGGGCGACTTGTCGCGGACAAGTGACTCGTATTGTTAAGGATGCGAACGAATATCTTCAACAGAAGGCTCAGCTAAATGAAAAGGATGCCCCGCTTGAAGAAATAGAAGAGGATTTGATAGTGTTTCGGGATCGTCTTAAAGCGGCTCATGAAAATTTAACGCGAGCCAACAATGAAGTCCGAGCATCAATAAAGACAGAGGATTTTGAAAAGGAAGCAGAATCTGTAATAGAGTATGAAGATAAAGCCCTTAGTACTATATCTCGTCTAACTCAACGATTAGCAAAAATGCATGCGAATCAAAATCGACTCAATAATAACGCCGTAGCGGAAAATAGTGCTAACGCACAAAGGAATCAGGAGAAATCAGTTGCAGTTAAATTGCCAAGTCTGCAATTAAAGAAATTCTCTGGAGATTATCGAGACTGGCTCCCCTTCTGGGAGCAGTACAAGACGGCAGTACATGATAACTGTTCCCTGAAAGTCATCGAAAAATTTAATTATTTACAGTCTGTGTTAATAGGCAACGCTGCGGAAACAATCGCTGGACTCACACCATCAGAAGCCTGTTACGACAGTGCTATTTCGTTGCTACAGGAGGAGTATGGAAACACAGACAAAATTGTGGACCAAATGATGCAACGGCTGTTATCCATACAGCCTGTTTTTTCAAAGACAGACGCAAGTGGTCTAAGGCGCTTATACAACTCTATAATGGCATGCACGAGATCGCTATCAGCTTTAGGAATCTCCTCTACTAGCTACTACATAATGCTCAAAGGGGTATTATTGCGGAATCTGCCTAACGATCTGCGAGTTGACTTTCATCGCCATTACGGTGACATATCAGACCACACTTCGAAAATATCTGATAACAATACTCCCGACTCAGTAGAAGTTGATAATGATGCAGAGAGCGTTTCATCACTTGCCACAGCTTCCGCATCGATTATCATAGGGGACAAACAGGTACAGTGCCTTTTAAAGTTTATAAAGCGAGAAGTGGAATCCCTTGAGAAAGCATATGAAGCGAAACCACCTAAGTCTTCGAATTTGAAATCGGGAGAGGCAAAATCTCTACAAAACGTAAGTAAAAATTATAAAACAGCTGTTGGATTGTTTACTGCAGGCACTAACATGGAAAACATATGTTTTTTCTGTAAAAGCGCTTATCATGGATCGAAAGAGTGTAACAGTGCCATTCCACTTGCCAAGCGAAAGGAAATGTTAAAGATGGAGGGGAGATGTTTTCGATGTATTAAACGCGGGCACTCTGCAAAGATTTGCAGAAATCGTTCTCTTAACTGCAAAAAATGCAATGGCCGTCATGTAACTAGTATGTGTGATCCAGAATATAAAAGAAACGCTGTAAATGATAAAGCGAAGGAGAACCCTATCTCTACATCGGCAGCACCCGGAGCAGTTTCGCTACATCAGCAGGCGCTTAATTTGTGTACTTCAAATGCTAGTATGAGTGTCACTGCTGTTTTCCTACAAACTGCTTGTGCGTTTGTGTTCGCTCCTCAATCTACAAATGCATTATATTTACGGCTTATCATGGATGGAGGCAGCCAAATTTCTTTTGTGAAATCCAGTATCGCACGGAAGCTGAATCTACCAGTAGTTGGCACGCATCACTTAAGCGTCTTACCATTTGGCAGCTCAGAATACACTCCCAGTCAACTTTGTAATCGTGTGCGTATGAAAGTGCAAAGTCAATACGCTGATGGCAAATCGGTAATCATCGAAGCAGTGGAAGTTCCTCATATATGTGTAGATGTTTTGGACGTGCCAAATTCAGCTAATCCCCTGCTTGATAAATTTGCTCTAGCGGATGCTCGAATTTGTGGTGTAACTCCCGAAGATGGAATAAGTGTGCTGCTCGGGGCGGACTGTTACTGGAAGTTTATAGCTGGTGAAAATGTGCGAGTGACCGATAATTTGATGGCTGTGAACACAATTCTTGGTTGGACTTTGCATGGCCCTGTGCCTGTATGTGCTGCCGTAGATTCCAGCTCGTTAATTGAGAAAACAACAGCACTAAATGTCAGCTTGTGTGAAGATTTAAAGCGTTTCTGGGATCTTGAAACTATAGGAATCACGGCTGAAAATAAATCTGACAGTTCTTGTGATTTTCCATCATGCATAGAGTATAGTAATGGCAGGTATGTAGCTTCGCTTCCCTGGAGAAAATTATCTACGGAGCTGGATAGTAATCGATCTGGTGCTTTGTTAAGATTTAATTCATTGGTGAGACGATTATTGCGTGAAAAGCAGCGATTCATTGAATACGACAGTGTTATGAGAGATTATATTGACAGTAATTGTGCCGAAAAGGTATTAAATGAAAATGAAGGCCAACGCATATTTTATTTACCGCATAGAGCAGTGTATAGGGCAGATAAGAATACGACAAAAATACGGATTGTTTTCGATGCATCCGCTCATGCTTCAGATTCTTTATCTCTCAACGACCATCTAGAAATTGGAGCGAACCTTCTTCCAGATATTTTAACTATTTTGCTAAATTTTAGATGTGACCGTTTCGCAGTCGTGGCTGATATACAAAAGGCATTCCTTCAGGTAGGCTTATGTGAGCGAGATCGTGATAGCCATAGGTTCTTTTGGTTCGATCGAAAGCTTGATGAATCTGGACCACAGCCACAAATGCAGATATATAGGATGACACGGGTGACATTTGGTGTTACATGTAGTCCCTATTTATTGGGAGCTACAATCGCGCAGCATTTGAAAATTAAAGCCCAGCAGTACCCTGACACCTGCAAATTACTTTCGCGGAGTTTCTATATGGATGATCTCCTTGTGAGTATCTGCAGCGAGCAAGAAGGAGAGAAATTGTACAGAGAAGCTGTTGAAGTCATGAATGGAGCTGCTATGACACTTTGTAAATGGAACTCCAACTCAGTAAATCTACGTCGTCACTTCAATCAGCAAGAGGAACCTCCGGAAATTCAAAAGGTGCTAGGTGTGAAATGGCATGTGCTTTCGGACGAATTAGCTGTGGATTTACAGCCAGTTAAGGAATTACTACACTCGTTATCCCCGTCACCTACAAAACGAACTGTTCTAAAGGTAATTTCGAAAATTTATGACCCTATTGGCTTTCTAGGTCCTTGTATTATACGCTGCAAAATACTTTTTCAAATGATATGGCGCTTAAAATTAAATTGGGATGAGTTTTTAATAGAGGATCTTCGCCAGATTTGGGCTTCTTGCTGCGCTGATATTAATAATCTGGATGAAATGGCTGTTCCTCGTTCAATTGTGGGTGAGTTTCCTATTATTTATTCACAAATCCATATTTTTGCCGACGCCAGCATGCAAGCATACGGTGCAGTTTCCTACATTCGAAGTGTAGATTCATCAGGTCAGATTTTAATCCGTTTCTTATGTGCTAAAAATCGAGTAGCACCACTGAAAGAAAATGGAGAAAAGGAGTTAACATTACCGAAACTTGAATTGACGGCAGCACTGATAGCTTGCAGATTAAAGGATTATTTGAAAGAAAACCTCAAGGTTACAGTAACCGAAGAGTGGTTATGGACAGATTCCAAAATTGCCTTATATTGGATCTTGGGCGATGTGAAAAGATGGAAGCCATATATAGCCAACAGGGTAAGGGAAATTCAATCAAAAACTTTAAAAAATTCATGGAGGCACGTTCCTGGCAATGAAAATCCTGCTGATTTATTAACTAGGGGAATCAGTGCAAATTCATTACTCAACTCGCAACTTTGGACATGCGGGCCGACGTGGTTACAAGAGGATCCAGCCTACTGGCCAAAATCAGAATTGAACGAAAACGATTCAGTGTTCTTAGCATCGTTAATAGCTGAAGTGAAGGATGCGGACAACGTGAATACTGATTTATCGAAATGTGATGAGCCGGTTTTTAGTCCTGAACGCTTTAGTACATGGCGACGTCTCTTAAGGGTGACAGCCTACATTTACCGTTTCATCAACTTGCTAAAGAAGAGAGTAAGCTACGAAAAGTTCATTTCGGCAGAGGAGATAATTCGTGCTCAGGACTATTGGATAGCTCAAGTGCAACGGCAACAGTTTTACCATGAAATTGTTGCGCTACGAAGTGGAAAGAGTATACCTTTGAACTCTAAATTGCTAACGCTTAATCCTATTTTAGATTCAAACGAAAATTTACGTGTGGGAGGTCGCTTGCAGTTGGGATTAGCGGGTATAAATGCAGCTCATCCACTTATTCTCCCCAAATCATCTTATGTCACACGCTTGATTGTCGCTGATGCACATGAGAAGACTTTTCACGCTGGACCATCATTAGTACTTACACGTTTACGCAGCAAGTTTTGGATAATCAGAGGTCGCCAGTTAGTCCGTACCGTCATCAAACAATGCAACGTATGCAAGGTGCTACACGCCAAGCCGGCTTCCGAACCTTTTGCGCCTCTACCCTGTGACCGAATGTTTTTGTCTCGGCCATTTAAAGTTACTGGCATTGATTTTGCTGGGCCATTGTATGTTACGACTGCGGAAGAACGAAAGAAAATGTACATCATGCTCTTCACATGTGCGGCAGTACGAGCAGTGCACCTTGAGCTCACACCGGATTTATCGACTGAAAGTTGTCTACTGGGCCTAAGGCGATTTGTAGCACGACGTGGTGCTCCTGAGATAATTTATTCAGACAACGCTGCTACATTCAAAAGGGCTGCGTTGGAATTGCGTAAGCTTTCTAATTTTATAAGTTCAGAAGAACTTGGAGGTTTTTTAAGTAACCAACATATAGCTTGGAAGTTCATCGTTGAACGGGCCCCGTGGTGGGGAGGCTTCTGGGAGAGGCTAGTGGGAGTCGTAAAGAGTGCTCTCAAGGTGGCACTACGTAAATCAACATTAAATGCAGACCAGCTCTACACGATTATTACCGAGGTGGAAAACGTTGTTAACTCTAGGCCACTGACATATGCTGGAGAAGATCCATTGGATCTCTCACCATTAACGCCTGCGCAATTTTTACATGGGTCTCTCTCAGCATCCACCGAACCTTTTACTACTATTGTCCCCTATGGACCAAACGCCAAGGAACTTCAACAGCAGTGGAAGTATCGTTTGAAATTTTTATCCTCATTTCGCCGACGATGGTATCATGAGTATCTGCATCAGCTGAGGTCGTTACATCATGACAAACGTCCATTATCGTCAAACCTTAAGCTTGGAGATGTTGTGTTATTGCAGGACCCGTCACTTCCTCGAACTCTTTGGCATTTGGCCATTATTGAACAAGTATTTCCAGGGCGAGATGGAAAAATTCGAGCTTGCCAGATTCGACTAAATAACGGATCCAAACTTAAGCGCCCTGTGCAGTTACTTTATCCACTTGAGCTGAAGTAAATTTTGAAATAACGATTTGAAGTAAATTTTGAATTTATAATTATTTGAAGTAAATTTTGAATTTATAATTATTTGTAGTAAATTTTGAATTTATAATATTTGTAGTAATTTTGAATTTATAATTTGATTTGATTTAAAGTGTTTATCGCCCGCCGGAGGATGTTGAAAAAATATCGTGGAATGAATGTAAGTCCATGCCTCTATTTCGAGTTGTGGAATGTAGTTGTAATCACTCTCTCTGTTGTATGTATGAGTAGATGGAATGTTAACTATATGCATATTTAGTCAGTTGTCGAGATAACTTGAAGCGGTAAAGCCGAAAATAAATAGTTGAAGTCATTATTTTAAGTTTTAGTCTGTATCATATTCTATAAATAAAGTCTATAATTCGAATTAACAACCGGGTGTTTTAACGCTAACCTGATCGCAACTATTCATTTTTCATAGCATGCTTTATCAATATTTTTTACATTAATACAAGCTTGCTTTACAGCAATCTCCTTCGGTAGAGGTATGTACGAAGATCCTCGGTACTGTTCGAATTTGTTGATATGTACTGCTAAATATATAATGGAGTCCAATGTCATATCTTTTTCTCGAAACTCATCCAGCTGTGTGAGTATTGAATCCAAAATGTTAACTATACACCACTCATGTAAATTATCGTTCACATTGATTGGGCCAGTTATTGCTTTGTAAATATTTAATGTCGTTTATAACCTTAATGTCACCGATATCCTTAAGAAAATCAGCGCACAATTTTATTTCCTCCCACTTTACAAAATCACTTTTTCGTACACGCAGAGTAATTTCTCCACCTTGACTGGTGGCTTTCAATAATACTCTAGACGATTTAGTCTGCCCAATACAGCTCTCCATATGCCGTTTTGTACCACTCTTTTTACTAGAAAAACTTTCATTTATTAGCGCGCTTGACATTTTTATTTGGCCTATCGCTATGGCTCACCAAAATTGACTGATGCCTCCTATCATCTTACATTAGTATCTACTACGCTTTCAGGCAAATTTGTTGTTTGCAGATTAAGTGAACCTACTTTCCTTATGTAATCCATAGGTATCACTTTTGATCAATATCATGAAGCTTTCTTAAGCATAATATGTGATTTTTTCAGATGTGGCTGCTCAAACCACTTTCAGGCTAGGCTAACACGGTCATTCCATTACACACTATCAAAAAAATTTGGTGAAAAATCTCTTACTGTATCCATACAAATTTCACTACTCATCTAAGTCAACATATCATACTCTATTAGTATCATCCTACATTGATATCATAGCTCATCAAAGCTTTACATTTAACTCAACCAAAAAGGAAATTTTATTTACAATAAAAAAACAATTTTTCATAAAACCTAAGGCTTTTCAATACACACACTCACACACCTACATCGAAAGTTTTCTGATACGGCTTTAATATCCATTGTTCGAACCAAATCGCTTCGAATATATGTTTCTCAACAGATATCTTCTGAAGAGAAACAATCCTGAAAACAAAGCATGAACATTTTTATAAAACTAAATCAAATCTAATCACTCTCAGCAAAACCCTCGAGAATACTTCACAAGCCATGAAACAGACTACCTCCCTACCACATGCGAGGCCTAACGGAGTCCTTACATTCTAAATTATTTGCAGTGTTCTTATGTAAAACTGACAAAAGTTTGATTTGAATAGCTCCTCCGCCCTAAACTACTATTCATACAGAAAAATGGTGTTCTGATAATCTTAAGCTTGCTTTCTTATCTTCCGAACCGTAAAAAAATTTTCATACCTTTCCTAACAAAATTATTTAAAAAAATTTATTTTAACCAAATGACTACGATTCCTCAAACAAGAATTCTCAGCTGAGTAATCATTGTAATGTCGCTGTGCCGTCATGGGATGCCGCGGGCTGATGATATCGAATGTAGCTGCCTACAGATTCGGACTCCGGCTGCACGTACGCACATGCAATTATCACTGAGCTGAGAGGTATTGAGCGTTAAATGGTAAGGATAATTTGTAATCAAAACTATTTTATTATTTTGTTAAGTAAGGTATATGGGAAGTGTAGCTTCTGGGAAGGTAAGGAACTAAGCTCTAAATTACTAGCAGACTATTTTCCTGTATGGATAGTAGTTTAGGCTCTATAGCATATATAAGGTCAATGTTTGCTACTTTTGCATAAGTATCAATATAGAACATTTTAGAAAACGGACTCCGAACGCACACATATAGATTTCTGTTTCATGGCTTGGGAAGTATTCTCGAGGGTTTTGCTCTCAGTCAAAACACAGATAAACAACCAAACAAAGCTATGTATTTGTTATATACATAACATATTGCACAAATACAATACAAATATAGCCTCATCGAGCAAATCATTATCATATGTTTTAACCGTTAGATTCGTACTAAAAAACAATTTCTGAAAAGGGAACATATTATAACAATACCACGATGAAATTGAATTCTGAAAATCAAATAAATTCAATCTAATTATATTTTTCCCAAAAATAAGTAAAACATCTAACAAAAGCATGTGTTGTCATGTAGCATTCAATGCATGGCACAAATATAATCAGATCAAGCCGATCAATTTGCAATTCTATCATTATCATCATTACAAGTAATATCCAACGGGAATTTGTTCGCTACGTGATAGAGAGATTATTTTTTGCAAATATAATTTAATTTAACACAGCAGCATGTGAAGCTCTAAGTTTCTTGTTGCTATGCAGTTTTGTTCGTTGCTAGGCAAATTTTATCGCCAGTACCGTAAGGTCACAGCTGCACTGCCAATTCTTGCAATCATGCGCCGCTGCTACTCTATCAGTGGTGTCGTGTGCAAGCAAGGGCTATATAAACGACAAGCTGACTGATCTCGATCTCTTTTTTTGCACTTGGCATCGTTTGGGATAGGTTGACTTGGTAGGGACTAACATTTTATATCGGGTATCGACTGATATAAAATTCTTATTAACAAATCACATTATTTCGGGAGCTGACTGAAATAATAATTACTAACATACATTTTATTTTGGGAGTTGACTAAAATAAAATTCTTACTTCGGGAGTTGACTGAAGTTAAGATAACACTTTAAGCCGGGTATTGACTGACTTAAAGAATATTATTTCGGGAGCTGACTGAAATAATAATTACTAACATACATTTTATTTTGGGAGTTGACTAAAATAAAATTCTTACTTCGGGAGTTGACTGAAGTTAAGATAACAATTTAAGCCGGGCATTGACTGACTTAAAGAATATTATTTCGGGAGCTGACTGAAATAATAATTACTAACATACATTTTATTTTGGGAGTTGACTAAAATAAAATTCTTACTTCGGGAGTTGACTGAAGTTAAGATAACACTTTAAGCCGGGCATTGACTGACTTAAAGAATATTATTTCGGGAGCTGACTGAAATAATAATTACTAACATACATTTTATTTTGGGAGTTGACTAAAATAAAATTCTTACTTCGGGAGTTGACTGAAGTTAAGATAACACTTTAAGCCGGGTATTGACTGACTTAAAGAATATTATTTCGGGAGCTGACTGAAATAATAATTACTAACATTAACATTTTATTTCTGCCTTTAACAGAAATAAAGAATTGTTTTAATCAACGATTAAAACAAAGGGTCTTAACATTAGCTTGAAGTCAACCATCTTAAGTGCCAAGTTTGGGTCGGTGAGTACCAGTCACTTGTAACATTTTATTATTTATTTATATATCTATTCTATAATAAATTTACTCATATATATATATCTATTCACTATACACTACGTGTGCATATTTATCAACTAAAACGATTCAACTAACTCTATATTTATTTTATATATTGCTTTCTTAGCGATCTTATAAATAATTGTTTGCCAATAAGTGTTTTCTCTGACCCAAACATATATATGTTGAGTTTTGTCCCAATACAACTATTCTTGGAAATCGTGCATTAAAAATCTGTGTGAATAAGTGTGTCTTCGAATGTGTTTAAATCTCTGACCCAATCACTTGTGTATAATTCCTTTCTACTTCAACCATTGGGAAATTGTAGAAAATAATTGTGATAATTTTAGTGATAGTTATAAGGAAGTGTACAGTGTTGAAGGGATAAACCACTGCTTTAAATCCAAAATATCAGTGCATTCATTTCAGTGTCACTTAACTCAAATTTGCGTGTACGTTCTGACTATGGGCAGTACATCCATTACTTCATATTTGTTAACATCCCAAGCAGCCGTGATCTATTTTTAGATATCGAATATCATAGCATGATCACTCTTGTTTATAAAAGATTTTTAATATAGTTTTTGTATAGTTTTTGTTGTATTTTTTTTCAGCAAAAGAAATTTCCAGTTACAACTTCCACTACTCTAAGACATCTTATCCTACAGATTCATATCAGTTGTTGTTGTTTTCAGCTAAAGAAATTGGGAATCTTACATAAATCGCTCAATTTGTTTACTTTACTTGGCTGCTGTGGGAATTTTTACATTATTCGAATTTATTTACTTTACTGGACTGTACGAATTTGTTTATGCAAGGAATCAAATTAGAAACATTGCACCTGAAGAGAAAAATCAGGCATTTACTAATCACCATTACTATCTAAGTCAACACATCTATCTACATTCTCCCCAATCAGCTTTGCCTGATCTATTTTTAGATATATGATCACATGGTATAATCTGGTTTATAAAGGACACCTACAGATTAATATCATCAAATCTTTAATCCACAACTTAGGTAATAGTTGTTGTTGTTTTTTTATGTTTGTAAGCTACTAATATTAATTATACCTGAAAAGGCAAGATCGCTTATATCTCGAAAGAGAATTTCTAATGAAATTTTTGTCCACCCCTAGAACTAAGATCTCCACTGACACCTTCTAAAATTTATTGGCATGAACAAAAATATTCTAGAGTTAACTTGAATTATTACTAATACCGATTACACTAATTCACTTAAGGAATTTCACAACATTTCTTATCCACATAAATACACAGCTGCACACATCCACCCACGCCTTAGGTAACGTTTCCTCAGCCACCAAGTAGCCCAGCCCAATATACCACAGCCACTCATACTAAAGTAAACAACTCAAACCAAACTCAAGCTGACAAGTATACAGCCCCGATATAAATTCGCTTAGGGTATTTCACATCAATACTTAATACACATAAGCCGCACACATTCTACCCAAGGCTTGGAAAAGGTAACGTAGCCCAATTAAACACACCCCAGACGATCCTAGTCATACTATCCGATATTGCCACTAAAGCTCTCAGCCAACCTTCAGTACCCAGACACAGGAGGGGGCACCTCAATGTAAAATTGTAGCCTCCAAGACCAGATAAAACTTAACCAGCAACCTCCACCAATAAAGCTTCCCACCTCTTCACAAATATTTAGAGCTACGATCTCCGAGATGAAAAATAATTGATCCCTAGAAACTAAATCGAAAACCTATGCTATTTCCCTATGCTGGAGTGTGCTGGAAGTGATCTCGTGTCACCAAAGTGATCTCGTATCCCCATAACTCGAGATGAAAAATAAGCGAACTCCAGAAACAAGATCGAAATCCTGTGCTATTTCCCTATGCTGGCGAGTGCTAAAAGTGATCTCGTATCCCCAAGTGCGAAATGAACAACATATGTAGTACCGGCTAATGCCATCAAGGGACCTTGCTCAAGAAATGGTGTTTGCAGCCGAAAGAGCACTGTGACTTTTCAATGTACGCACCCCGCAAGACCCAATAATAATAATAATTTGCTAAGAAAACATCAAGCCAAGGTGATATCATGTTGTGAAATTCGAATGGTATCTACAACTTCCCCACTGATAAATTTTCAAGCAAGAAAAGAGGGTGGTAGTACCTGCTAATGCCGCTAGGGAACCTTACTCAAGAAATTGTGTTTGCACTCGAAAGAGCAACTGTGACTTTTCATTATAAGCACCCCCCTAAATCCACTAATTTTAATTTGCTGCGAAAACATCAAGGCAAGGTAATGTCATGTTGTGAAATTCGAATGTTGCTGATATCTACAGCTTCCCCGCTCAGAACGCTTATTAAGGTGCAGCATTTGAGAACAACAAAAGCCATTATGACCTCATACGTGATATCTACAACTTCCCCGCTAATAGAGGTAAAAAACAGCCTAGGCGCAACATTTAATGTTTGACACCCAGAACTCTCACTGACATCTTCTAGAATCTGTACATGGTGATATCATGTTGTGAAATTCCAATGATGCTGATATCTACACCTTCCCTGCTAATGAGAATTACGCATCACACCACATTACTAATTGCCAAATAGCTAACTACCAACCAAGCTGCTAATTGCCAATTAGTAATTATATAATTGCCAATTAGTAATTGTTTGAACAAATGTCGCTAATATCTCGAAAACCAAAGCCTGTAGAGGATATCTGATGCAAATTTCGCCCCCCCTCCCACCTCACACCGCCAAGAATCCATTTCCATGAGCAAAAATTACTTGAACTATTAATACGCTAATATCTCGAAAACCAGAGCCTGTAGAGGATTTCTGATGAAAATTTCACTACCGCCCTCCCTATTTTTATTATCCCCCCCCCCCCACATACTCACCAATCTAGAATCCTTTGGCATGAACAAAAATTTCCTACTATTAACTTTAATTATTAGTAATATTAGTTCAAAACCAAAAACCTGCACTTAGGCGCTCAAGAAAAATCATAATAAAAAAGCCCACATTTAGGTGCACGACATATCTATCTAAGAATAACATAGTACCGACTAATGTCGCTAGAGCGCAGTTAAGACCAAATGACACACTCCTGAGCATGTTGGCAGTACCGGTTAATCCCGCTAGGGCGCAGTCGATACTCAAGGCTGCATCCAAGACACAATGGTGCATCCAAGATACAAAGGCACATCCAAGACACAAACCAATACAGCCAAGACACAAACCTGCACTAGCATGTATTCAATCCAACTTGCTGTGGTGGCGCCATCTATGGCGAACTCCTGGAAGCTAAAACAGTGAGCCAGAACTGTCCTAGCGTAACTATTCCCCACCTTTGAAAAATACTTTTTAGCTATCTAATAATTGTAATGAATTAATAATTTTCTGATTATTTACCTGTTAGCCCAAATACCGAAACTATTTTCTATTATACACCTAACTCTGGACAAACTCTGGATAGCCGCTTATTAAATTTATCTTTTTGAATTGAAAGATCTCGCCCAGGATATGGGCGCATTAAATTCTATTCCAACGGGAATGCCGTATCCCCGACAAAATAAATTGGAAAGCGTCCTTCTAAAGGCGCCGTTACCGAAAACACCACCATCACTTCTACTACCGTAAGCGCCAACATCCACAGCAAGGAAACAATAATTGGCATCACAAGCCGCCAATAGAACAATGTTGTAGCTGTAGCGCTTTTTATATTTAAAGTATAGAGGGCCCCTTTTTGCTGGACATGTTATATGAATGTGTTTTCCATCTATGGTCCCTATGCAATTTGGTATCTGCCGTTTGCGCCAAAAATTCAGGCAATAGTCTTCCATTCGTTGTTGTTAGGCAGAGCTAAACATATGGTGTGTAACTCTTCCCATAAAATGTCACTCTAATAATTTTCCTTGTTGTAGATACACCTATTATAAAAGGCCATGCCATAACTTGTAGAGAACTACGATGAGCAAGGTACATAGAAATAACAAGTATATTAGTCTGTAGCGGAGACGCTGATTAAAAAAATTTCCTTGTCTCTTGCAAAGAGGAGAAGACACCAAAATAACAACACTTGCACGTATATCAACACTTATACTTTTAAACCAATTATTTGAAAAAAAACTTATTATGTACTGCTTCACTAAATCAAAAAAGTATTACGTTCTTTTGGTCCGAACCCGAAACTTTCCGTGCTTCTGCACCAAGCACCACGACTAGAATAATAATCTTCGTTCCTCTTAAACTGTGTCGTTCTTGAGATACTCGAGTTCAGTGGCGAGTTCAGTGGCGTGGTTGATTATGTTTGATTAGTGAACTATTAAAAGCGCGGTTAATTTGAATTGCATTTAGAGTTTATTTTGGTGTCGTAGTTCGCTACATTATCCCCTTGTCCTTGGTTATTTAAAATGAACCATTCTTTTTGAGTATCTGGAGCTGCAAGCTTCTATAGTGAATGCTGGCTTTAAACGGTCTACGGAAATTGAGGCATTCTTATTGTTCGTGTGAATTACAAAATTTTTCCTGAGTCTACGGATGACGTCGAATGGACCTTGATGCTGAGGTTTTAGGATTAGTCTGACTGCGTATAACCTAAAAAAACTTTTGTGTAGTTCTTTCGGTACATACACAGGTATTTTGATACTGCGGGTGTCCGTTGCTTTTAGGTTGTTCATAGTCTCCTTATGTTGGAGTACGAAATCTGATTAACATTCAGAGTTATTGGTTGAGTCGGAAGCAACAAATTCGGCCGGCAATTTCAATGCTTCGCAGTATACTAATTCCACGAGGGAGCATTAAGTTCCTCCTTGTAGATGGTATGTATTCGATGCGTTCCCAAAAGCTTTGTGACTTCGTTGAAAAGTCTACTTTCGAATTGCGGTCCTTGGTCTGTGGTGATCCCAGACGGAACGCCGAATCTGGAAACATATTCTCGCATAAAATTCGTTGCGACTGTTGTTGCTGTAATATCGCGGAGTGGATACCCTTCAGGCCATCTGGTGTATCTATCTACGATAGTCATTACGTATAAAAAATTGTTCGAGCTGGTAAAGTGCCTATCAAATCCATATGTAAATATTCGAACCGGGCGGTTGGTATGCCAAAATTTCCGACTGGTGATTTCGTATGACAATGGACTTTGGTGGGTTGGCACGGGATGCATGATATTGGCCAATCTTTCACGTGAGCATCCATGCAACCATGACGGGCCAAAAATATCGGCTCGAAGCGCAGATACCTGGATGAGAAATATCGTGAAGCGAATTGAAAACAAGTTTACGTAGTTTTCCCGCACAAATGGTCTAATACACTTTGTGGTTTCACACCAAATCATTTTGTTTTTAAGGGGGGAATTCCTTTCGCTCCAATTTAAATTTAGAATTACTGCACTTGCTACCAGATAGCAGGCGCTGCAATCCCTCGTTTATCTCCTTTAGCTGCTAAAAGACCAGAAGACCCTTGTTAATTTAACGATCGACATATTTAGCTCATCACTGCTCACGGTAGAGGCGAAGTGAGAACAAATTTGGAGCAGCATCTCTGGTGTTATTACCGCACAAATATCCACGGATTGCGAGCTGGAAGTGCTGAAGCGCAGAGTGAAACTAAATGAGATGCTATCAGTAATGACCCTCCAGTTGTGTTGCAATCTGGTGTGTGAACACTACGACATCGTGCGCAAAATTATATCTTCAACGCAGAAAATTAAGCCTTCATCGATTTTAGCAATTGCTCAAGTAGCACTTTTCTGGGTCATAGTGAAAAAAGGGGAATGGCCTTTGCTACTACCGGCTTGGAGAGTTTCATCACCAAGGACAGTCGTTCGTTCACCTTTACTTCATTCACCACTTTCATCGGTCAACGTGCGCCAGTGGTAATTGAAACATTTATAGTATTTTCTATAATTTTAAATTTAGCTGTAATACTTCTTGTTAAAGTTTATTCTCTACATATATTATCCATAATTATGTCCTATTCGAATTCTCGTGTTTTCGTTACCCTTTCAGTTTTTTTTATTATTCGCCACTAACTGGGGTTATCACATTTTTGGGTCCTTCGATACGAATATGAACCAGCGACCTATGGATATCAGCTCCGTTGTACATATTTACACTCTACAGTCCACATCTATTGCAACAATTTTTTTGGCCCTTCGAGTCGTTCCTTATAGTTGAACTTACCTTCATAATAATTTACATAAAATAAGAAAAAAAAACTGAACTTGAGTGAGAATTAAGTGAACTTTACTACCTGTGCAAAAAAAAATATATAAGAAAAAAGGACCGAAGGAAAACCAAAAACAAATTGTCTATAAGTGAAGAGCGCATCAAGTGACATTGTTTGGACATTCACCCTGCTCAAGCAGAAAAATTCTGCAGCATTTTTATTCTTGTATATATACATATATCCATTTTTTTCTAGCATTATTTTATGTATTTAGTTAGTAAAATAAATAGTTAAATCAACGATATTGATACCTCGCACTGACCGATAATTTTTGTTTATTTGTTCCGATGGTAAACACTATCTTCACCTTATTCTTCATGCGGTGATTGCATCTGCAACCAGCTTAAAAACTTCAAATGGCGAATGGCGTTCAGTAAACGATATTTTGTGTTGGTAGCTCCAACTCTGCCATAGCGCGAAAGAGAAAACTATAAAACTTGTACCATTCTTTCCTACTAGAAAATGACAATACGCTCTCTCCATTGTTATAAATCAGTGGTGTCAACCTAAAGGTCTGAACACAATTGCGGTTTCGACGGCAGAATGCGCCGTTACTCGATTAAAGAATAATAAAATGAATAGAATCACACACGACTGCGACCTCGTCGGCAGAACGCCCTTATGTTAAAGTCGAGTTTTGAGCAATGTTCTAAAAGTGCCGTTGCGACCGCATTACTGACAATAAAGCCATTGCTAAAAATAACCAAAAACCCCTTTCCGACAACTTAAAACGATAAAAATTAAATGGTAAGTGGTTTCTTGTCGCTTTATCAAATGCAATCAATTCAAGTGAAAGTCACGCTATCATTTGAAGCCAATTAAATAATAATGTTGTTCGAGGAGCAATTTGTTAAGCCAGTGAGGAGAATTGAAGTAGTGTATGATATTCAACACCATAATTACAGAATGGTAGATATTAAAGAAAAAATCTGGAAACAAATCTCACGGGATTTGAATAACACACCTAAGACATTTGTTACATTGATATAGAAATTCGAACTGAATTTCATTTCTTTTCAGAGGAACAATGCAAGAAACGTTGGAAAAGTTTGCGGGATAAATTAAAAAAAATTACACTAGATGAAATATCTCATCCTTCTACATAGAAGTGGGATGGACGAACCAGGCAAAAAGTGGAAATTTCTCGCAAGGCGTTAATAATCCAAACGGGTAAGTTTTTAAGTTTTAACGGTTGTTTGAAAATTTTTATATTGTTAATTTTAGAACAATTAGCAGTGTTACAATTGACACGGACGAGTTATTTTCTGAGAACGATGATGATGTGACACAAACGTGGATCTCTCGGAAGACACGACCAAGGTATCGACTAGAGCCTCTACAGCTGGTAGAAGGAAAGCACAGGAAGTGCTTACTCACAAGGAAGATGCTTAAAAGGCTTCAACACGTTTCTAGATACAGCGACCTCAACATTTGTAGACGGGGCAAAAAGTAGCCTTGCAAAGCTTTTCGAATCATTAGCAGAATGGATTAATGAGGCGCACCTAATGCCAGAAAAACTAAATGAAATACATATCGCAGTGACTTTTTTATTCTTCCATTTAGGGATTTTTTTAAGTTAAGTTTAGTACTTTCAGAGAGATTTAATTTCAATAAATGTTGAAAAACATTTTATTTTGTGCTATTACTAAGTGCAATGAATAAAACTTACCTTTTTCGCCAAGTACAATAAATAAAAATTTTGTTATTAATTTGCTTATTTTAATTTCATTTCTATATTCTCATTGGGTTATTGTAAACTATTTTGAAAAGAATTGACTGAACTGATTAAGAAAATATCTAGGACGGGTTTTCTAACAGCTTGAGGTCCTTGCCACTGGGATTCCCGTAACTCTAACCAATGACATCAAATGCAATTGATACAAATTTAATAGTACTAGAAAAGCTCTTAAAAGCATTTATTTTTCAACACAAACAAAAAACATTTCGTATTCTATGGGCTATTGCTATTGATCTTACTATGATTACATCAAAAAGAAAATATCTCCTGAAATTCATTTAAAAAAATTTGAGAATGAGTATCTTCGGTACTCAAATTCATATTCAAGACGGTTTAATAATATTTAAACGCAATTAATTAATTACTATAAAAATAACCCGCCAAAGTATTCCTTAAATTAAATGCTTCCCTAGATTCCAGTTCAATTCCTTCTTGGAGCCATCGATCCTCTAAAACAACATCATCTACCTCTCTATCGCAGTAATCATCAGGACAATATTCTGAACTTTTCATCAGCATCAAAAAATTATGCAGTACAGTAACAGCTAAAATAATTTTTGTTGCGATTTTCGGAGAGCAGTTCATATTTGTACCAACAATCCTCATCCTTTGAAAAATATTTTTAATCTATCTAATAATTGTAATGAATTAATAGTTTTCATATTATTTACCTGTTAGTCAAAAATTGCCGACAAAATAAAATGGAAAGCTTCCTTCTAAAGGCACTGTTACAGAAAACACCACCATCACTTCTACTACCGTATGCGCCAATGAGGGTTTTTGTTTTTGCTTCCGGGACATGACTCCTGGTTCATCCGGGGACATGTCAGAACCATGTCAAAAAGCTGTTATCTCCGAAGGGCCATGTTCGTGTTTTTGTGCAAAGGAAGCAATAAACTGCAAAAATACCAATCATGCTTTTTCCTAACCTCTTCTTCTTTCTTTGACATTTCAAAAAAAGAACCGCGGTGCTCCTAGTCAAGAGCAGGAGCAGCTAGGGTTAACCCGAGGTTAGCCCAAGTAGCAAACAAAAACAGAAAGTGACAGATTCGAGAGTCACGAGTGCCATGACTCGGGCAAATCGAACACCAAATGGACTTGGTTAACACCGAAGCAAAAACGAAAACACCCAATAGTTGGCATCACAAGCCGCCAATAGAACAATTCTGTGGTGTTTTTATAGTGAAAGTATAGAGAGCCACTTTTTGCTGGACATGTTACATGAATGTGTTTTCCATCTATGGCCCCTATTCAATTTGGTATCTGCCATTTGTGCCAAAAATTCAGGGCTATAGTCTTCCGTTCGTTGTTGTTGGGCAGAGCTAAATATATGGTGTGTAACTCATCCCATATAATGTCAGAGGAATCTCTAATAACTTTCCTAGCTGTAGATACACCTATTATAAAAGGCCATGCCATAACTTGTAGAGAACCACCATGAGCAAGGTACCTAAAAATAATAAGTATGTTCTTCTATGTGCTCCTGCACCAAGTACCACGACTAGAATAATAATCTTCGTTCCTCTTACACTGTGACGTTCTTGAGATACTCGAGTTCAGTGTCGAGTTCAGTGGCGTGGTTGATCATGTTCGATTATTGAACTATTGAAAGCGCGGTTAATTTGTATTGTATTTAAAGTTTATTTTGTTTTCGTAGTTTGCTACATTACCCCCGTTCCAGGGGGAGGCGACAATTGTCCTTGCTTATTTGGAATGAACCATTCTTTTTGAGGATTTGGAGCTGCAATCTTCTATAGTGAATGCTGGCTTTAAACTGTCTACGGAAATTAAGACATTCTTGTTGTTCATGTTAATTACAAAATGTTTCCTGAATTTACGTATGATGTCGAATGGACCTTGGTGCGGAGGCCTTAGGTTTGGTCTGACTGCAGCTAACCTAACAAAAACTTTTGTGCATTTGTCTAGTTCTTTAGGTACACAGACAGGTGTGTTTATACTGCGAGTATCCGTTGCTTTTATTTTGTTCATAGTCTGCTTCAGTTGGAATACGAAATCTGATTGACTTCGGAGTTATTGATTGAATCGGAAGCAACAGATTCGGCCGGCAATTTCAACGCTTGGCCGTATACTAATTCTGCGGCAGAGCATTTAAGTTCCTCCTTATAAGCGGCCCTAGTTCCTAGCAGTACTGTTGGTAGATGCTCGGTCCATTTACTACTATTCTCGTAGCATTCTAGCGAGCCTTTAAGCTGCCTATGTAGCCGCTCTACCATACCGTTTGCTTGTGGATAGTAGGCGGCAGTATGTATTCGATGCGTTCCCAAGAGCTTTGTGACTTCGTTGAAAAGTCTACTTTCGAATTGCTGTCCTTGGTCTGTGGTGATCACAGACGGAACGCCGAATCTGGAAACATATTCTAGCATAAAATTCGTTGCGACTGTTGTTGCTGTAATATCGCCGAGTGGATACGCTTCAGGCCATCTGGTGTATCTATCTACGATAGTCATTACGTATGAAAAATTGTTCGAGCTGGTAAAGTGCCTATCAAATCCATATGCAAATATTCGAACCGGGCGCTTGGTATGCCAAAATTTCCGACTGGTAATTTCGTATGACGATGGACTTCTGCGAGTTGGCACGGGATGCATGATATTGCCCAATGTTTCACGTGAGCATTCATGCCTGGCCAAAAATATCGGTCCGAAACGAGTTTTCTCGATGCGCGGATACCGGAGTGAGAAATATCGTGAAGCGAATTGAAAACAAGTTTACTTAGTTTTCCCGGAACAAATGGTCTAATGCCTTTTGTGGTTTCACACCAAATCATTTGTTTGTAAGGGGGAATTCATTTCCCTCCAATTTAAACTTAGAATTACTGCACTTGCTACCAGAAAGCAAGCGCTGCAATTCCTCGTCTATCCCCTATTCTACCATCTCCAAGAAACAATCTATATTATGTAGTATTAACCGTAAGGTTTCCGTTACCAAATTAGGTTATATAGACTAGTACACGAAACCTCTTCGTAACCACTATAAATCCTTTATAGAGCTTAAATGGAGGATTATATAAAGGCTACTGTGACTTGATTTAGGTAACGTTATATAACTAGAAGTTTTTTAAAATGAGTAATAAAAATATTCCTGTTACCTTAATATAACTTCTTATATAAACCTTTTATAACGTGGGGTACTCTCGATTAATTTACTTTGGTCACAGCAGTTGTTGCGGTAATGTTTCGGTTACCTTTATAAACTTTGTTTATAATGGTGTTGGTAGCGTTTCACAACGCTTTCAATTTTTTCAGACTGATTACTTTTAGTGATTGAAATGTTAGGGAAATTACTTTTCGTTACCTTTATAAAACAATATAAGGCAAATATTTACCCAACCTATCTTGAAATAAAATTTCGATGTTTTTTTGTATTGCATTTTTATAATGTAAGAGTTTAATATTTTTACATCTTAGAAATACAATTTATTGGCATTTACGTGGTGAAATTCAGCTGCCCTTAACATTTGACTGTGAATATAATTGTAGATAGTCTAAAAAATATAGACCGCTCCAGAAATAAGCAATATTTAATTATTTTAATTAAATACGAAAAAATTTAAAATTTTCACTTAGGTGATATCAATTGATAAAAGTAACATTACATAATTTAGAAAAATTATATATCTAAAAAGATGTATTTTCTTCATATAAAATTAAAATGGAAGCCATATATCAGCAATTTAAATAATTGGCTTAACCGACATTTTCTTTTTTATCGGAAATTCACAGATGTAAAAATGGCAGCTTGTACTTAAATGAAACAAATTACCATTATAAAACTTCAACTACTTTTATATAAACTCTGGCTCGCTTATATAAACTCAATTACACTTACAAAACTTCTGGAAATATTATATAATCTAAAGGAACTACCATACATATACCCTTTAGTCATAATATGTTATCTTTGGTAGTGTTATATATCTTATAGTAACAAAAAACAGACGTTAGTGATCTAATATACCTTTTGCTTATATTGTGCTACCTTTGGTAATCTTATATATCTTAAAGTAATGAAAAATGTCTGTGTCATGTTCTTCTTATAATAATTTTTGTTGTACGCTCCTCGGTAGTGTAGTGAACAATTTTAGTTATGAAAAAAAAAAATGTCATATAAAATCGTGTAAATTAAAGGGTCAGGTCAAGAAGACCTAATTTGTGCATTGTCACAACAGCTCGGGAAAATGCATATTGAAATGGCCAAATACGAAAAAATTGTCGTTACTAAAAGTTTCCAATTTTTATAACACCTTCGTTGCTAAAACGCCATAAATAAATGAAAATAGTTTTATAATGGCTCCATTCGATACTAAAAGTCATTTGTGTTTATAACGGTCACCGTAGTTACTAAAAGGCCACCAAAAAATGTTACGATATTTTATAGTAGGTATATGTTTTACCAAAAGTTTCCAATTTTTATTGAAGTCACCTAAATTACTGAACGTTGTCGAGTTATATAAGGGTAACCACAGATACCAAAATGAACACTTATTACCAAACAATTATATAACGTGGTGATGAAAACAGTTATAAAACTTTCTTATATAACTTCTAGTAATGGTTACTATTAGTTATATAGACCGGTGATTGAAAAATTTCCATCACCAGCTTATAAAACCTTTAGTAACTTACTTCCACGAGAACCATTAGTAATCTTAAAAACCTCTAATATAACTACGTCACCAATTGGTAATATTATAAAACTCAAATTCTTATATAACCGAGGAACCATTATATACCCCTTATAAAACTACCCATCACCTTCAGTCACCAAAAATTGGAAAAATTGTTACTTGGGAAGCTTTGTAATGAAAATTTGTTCGATGTTCAATCAGAGATCTGCTGTATTCGCGAAAAGGTGTCTGCTACTTCGTTTTATTTACCTTTTATGTGGCGGATATCGCTCGTAAATTGCGCGACGTAATCCAGGTATATGCTTTAACGTGGACTGCTTTCTGTTTTTGTTTGTAAGGCTCTCGTGAGTGCCTTATTGTCCGTGAATATTGTAAATTCACGACCTTCTAATAAGTGTCCAAAATGTTTCACTGAGAGGTACATAGCTAGCAGTTCACGGTCAAACGTGGAATATTTTATCTCTGTAGTGTTGAGTTTTTTGGCTCCCATAGCTTATCAGAAAATTGTTCCATGACGGCACCAATGGCTATGTTAGAAGCGTCGATGGTAAGCCTTAGCTGCGCTCCTTCTTTGGGTGAACTCGCAGTGTAGCCAGCGTTGCCATATTTTTTTTTTAAAGAATACTGTTACAAACAGAAAAAAAAACTGTCATTGAAAAAAAGATAGCTTCTTCTTAGTTTAAATATCATTTTTATTATATACACGTACTCAGGCCATAATAGATATTACAAAAATCACACTTCGTGTAAGATAAATAACAAAAATTAAAATAATAGGTACGTTTCTATTGCCACAAAAAGCCTCCTTGGCATATTGGTAACTAAAACTTGAATACGTAGTAGAATATACATAATTATTAATTATTTTGTATAAATCTCTTCGTCGAACTTTTGTAACATTTCGTTAGAATGTTTAAAATTTGTGCAATCTAAATTTTGCTTTAAATAATCTTTCATTCTTAAAATCCACACAATGTGGGGACTTCTAGCCTCTTCCGAATTTTTGTTTTATTAATGTTGATTTGCAAGAAAATTCTCTCCACATTTGCTGTGGCTACAGGGATTGACAAAACGGCTGACACCAGTTTTTTTTAACAAAACTTTCAATATTTACAACATTCGGTACAAAAGCACACAATTTCGAAGTACTCAACACATTATTCTTTAATACACTTATTGGTGCTAGTACCTCAACAGATTGAAGAAATTCATTGTGAAAATCAAATGTTTTTAAAAACTGTTTGCAAAGTTCCACGTAGAATTTGACACAATATTCTCTGAAATCTAGTTCATCAATCTCTGATAATATGTGAGCTGATCTCATATATCAGCTACTAAATATACATCTCTAATATTTGTTAGGCATTCAAACCTATTGATACCAATTTTTTGAATATTCGTTGTATTAACACATTCACCTTTCACAAAATATTCCAATATTTTTAAATATAAATGACTTATGTCACTATTTAGCAAATGGATTTGCGGACTTTCACTTTGGAATAATTTGTTTAATTTATTAATATCATTTAAAATAAATTTCAAGAAAATTAAATATAGCTCGAACTGAGAATTATGCAAATATTCAATGATCCTTTGCGTGGAATTGTGTAAAAAAAATAACTTCAGTGCATCAAACCGACTAAGAAGCTGATTCACTGTAGTAGGATAACCAACGTGTTTGGGAAGGGTGCAGCATCTTTCTTGGATAATAGTCTAATAAAATTTGTAAATCGGCAAATAGCTCTACTCATTTTGGACTATTTTGAATGAAATTATATATGTCCGTAGCACCGCCTTCAATGTATCTCGGTAATTTATTTTTCCCGCGGACGGGAATCGAACCTACACTTGTTAGAATCGGTCAATGATGGAGAAAGAAGAACTTTAAGAACTTTTATTTTTAATGATTCTAAATCAAATTTATAAATGCAAGAAGAAAGAGGGAAAATCATCTGTCTCGTTAGCTCAGTGGTAAGAGTAGCCGCCCGGCAAGCGGAAGGTCCCGGTTTCAAACCCCGGACGAGGCTTAAATTGATCCGTTTTTAATCAAGTTGCTTTTACAAAGTGCTCCAAGTCATTCATCTTCATTTCCCTTATGCCTTTTATAAAAAATCCTGGTCTCTGGTCTTATTTATTACCCACCATCTCCGTTTTGTATGTTTTAGAAACAATAAAAACTTTTATAAATTACAAAGACTAATCGACAAATTTTTAAATTAGCAGCTGACAACATATTCCCGAAAGTTCACAAACGTTATTTGCACTGTAAATCTTTCACACCTAGAAACAGTTGTAGACGCCGCAGTTGTACTTGATATCAACGACGACCTCCAACTTTGACATATGTCGCGGTCGAAGTCTGCTGTCGCAGTCGCAATTGTGTTCAAACCTTAAAGCTGTTTGCTATACTATTCTATCTCTACCATGAAGGTTTATAGAGAAAACGTTTAGGCCTGAATTACTATTACGACTGATCAGTCGTATGTGGTAAATGCATGTGGCAAAATACATTTGCAATTTCGACTTCGACTGCGACTGAAACTAAACTTTGCTTAAGAGTTGGTGCTGGCTGCGGCCAACTTCAGTTCAATCACAGAAGTCCCGACTTCTGTTCTGGTTTGTTCAAGCAGTTGAAGCTTTAATTTTATTACAAATTTCACCTCAGCGTCGACGTCTACTTAAAATCAAATCGCAGTCGACAGATCAGTCATAATTGTAGTTCAGGCCTTAATCATATACTGGGTTCGAAGTAATAACAGTAAATTACAAGTAAATAAAATGTAGCTATTAAGATAAGCATTAGCGACAACTACCTAAGCAACTAGATAAGGCTATTATGATTATAATAGTCAAGTTATAAGATTTTATAGAAAAGGTATGAAATTCGTATTGTACCTGTGACTCCCATTAAGGCATTTTCAAGTATGTTGCCCATTCTCGAGATCATGGCTGCTTTCTCTAAGAATTTTATCGAACAACCACCGTCAAGATTTCATATACCCACCATAATTACATTATTTGCAGTTGCTTTAGTACCATTGACCAGCTTCAGTTTCCAATCGAACAGGTAAAATTGATAAAGCAAGGCAGTCAACTCGAGAGCCTGGAGTGAGAGCTCAGTTTGTTCGAGTATTTCTTCGGTGAACGTTCAACGGCGCCGCGTGAATGTTATGATTCGAGTTCTTGATTGCTTCTCTACAGCACCTTTCTGGAGGTCTTCGTTGTTTACAAGACCATCTAGTGCACCTGTTACTCAAATTAGTTCTGGTTCCTCCATGTGTTTTTTCGCTTCAGTTCTAACTCACTGAAAGTCATGTCTTGTGTGATAAGGTATGCGTCTACACATTGTTTACGCTGATATTTAGCGCACGTTATAAAACTGTTCCAAGCAGCAGTGATTATTGCTCAGTTAAGTCTGATTATGTCCGAAATTTTTGTTTTTGTTTTTTTTTAATATTGGTGGTCAGTGTGTTTTTTGCGCTAGTAATCCGTTTTTATCGGAGAGTGTTTGTAATCAAAAAGCCAGTGCAATATTTATTTGATGGCCTCACAGAAGTGTGAGTGTACCAGTTTTTTGTATATAATAGAAAACGCAGCCAGTCATGGTCTGATTATGAATTTAAAATAGCCTCAGAGGCAATTTAATTAATCATCTTTAATCGGAGCGGTGTTGATTTTGATTATAAAATACCAAGGAATGAAATGAGCTTAGAGTGTATCAAACGAGGCCAATATTAAAGCTACACCAATCATCGTCATCCTCCTCAACGTCGATAGTGGATTTCTTGACTGTTTGGGGTTCATCACATCATGTTTGTTGTCATTACTTCAGTAAGGTTTGTAGACATTCCATTAATTACTTAAAATATATTGCTTGGTTTCCTTACTTACTCATCGTTATACATATGTAAAGTGTACCTACATAATATGGATTCAAGTAGCGATAAACAGTTCAATAAGTAAAAACTGGATCCATCAAAATAACCTGGCTTACATATATCGAAAACCCCTCACTCTTCTTTATAACTAAGCTATTGAAAATTTTCTTAGACTGCAAATTCAAGCATAAACGAATTGATTGCAATCCAATCTTCTTAATTAATTAAATTCGATATTCGCGTTCAAGGTAAAAAGATAAATTAATTATTAAATTACCTGCTTGTGATATTGTGATATTACGTATACAGATATTTAAATCTACCTGTATTGCTCTTTATATTACATAATATCTAATATATACATATATATGCAGGTGTAAATATGATATTTCTTTATATTTTTAATTTTATCCGATAGATAGGGTAACAAGCAATCGTATATGTATGTCTGCATTGTATGTGTACCCATGATTTATCGTCCCCAGGTTTCGGGAGACTATGTGTAGGCCTGGTCAGTTAAGTGTAGTTATACACTGAAAAAAATTTAAGCTAAATTTACTATATTTTATATATTCCCAACCTATGTGGATAGGACATTTTGGGACTGGTGATGAAATTTTACATTATACCATAACTACTGGATTTACTATTCTTTTTAGTAAAATCTTCAATAAAATTTGAGATAATATATAACACGTTATGGTAGGATTTTTGTCTGTATATAGGATTTTTTTATATAAATGCATAGCAATACGAGTTGTTACCTATAGTACCATATGCTATGAAGTATAAGTCCCTCTGCTATACAGGTTTTGCAATTATGATTATATCTCAACATTACAATGCTTATGTATTTAGCTATTATAGACATTATCTCTAATGAAAGGAACTATTTTAATGCGGTATTATCATCACACTCTGACTAAAACCGCAATATATATGACTATAGCTCATATATGAGGATCTTTTCCTTATAGCTGTCTCACAAATCTCTTTAGCTACAACTGCTATAATTTATATGTTTATGTAAAGATCATATAATATGTATGCTTATGTATTTACCTATTATAGCCATTATCTATAATGAAAGGAACTATTTTTTAATGCTCTTTTATCATCACACTCTGACTAAAACTGCTATATATGTGACTATAGCTCATATATGAGGACCTTTCCTTACAGCTGTCTCACATGTAGCTGAAACTGCTATAATTTATATGACTATGTAAAGCTCATATAATTTGAGGACCTTAATCTTACAGCAGTCGAACCAATCTATTTTGCTTTTACTGCAATAATATTTGACTCCAGCTTATATAACATATATATGTATTATGCTATATTCCAACACATCCTATAGGTAGATATATGACTTTTTTAGAAATCTTGCCCTTCAATTAAATATGAGTGCACATTCACATATACGACAATTCAATACAGAAAGAAAATCCCAATTTATGAGAACATCGTATGAAGAAGGAGCGAAGCTTGGCTCCCCGTATATACAGGGTGTTTCCACCCAGCAGGTCAATAGAACAAGACGTGATAGTACTCATAATGTAATGTACATATTATATGCTACGCACACTCTATTTATTCCAAGTCCAGTTTCTTGTCCTACAATTGCAATAAAAATATTATAAAAAGATATTTGCGAAAAGATAAGTTATTCAAAATCATAAGAAAAACATTTATTAATTTTATGTTATAGTAGATTTAATATGCTTATAATGACAAAAGTGACTTATGTTCAGATTATTAAAATGGGTGATAATAAATAGGGAGTAATGTTCTTACAATTATTTTTAAAGTATTGTATAACGTATAATGGAATAGCAATTACTACTATCTTAATTCAGTATGTTAATACATTTATTAAAATAAAAGAAAAAGAAAACCTATGCAAATTAAATTAATTTGTTTCCTGTAGATCATTAGAGGACAAGATGCTGTGATTTAAGTTCAAGGTAATTAAAAATCTTTATATTCGGAGATATATTTAACTTCTGTAGCTTGTAACTGTTTCATAACCTTACGACATAACAATGTCTATGAACATCAAAATTGTCTGTTTAAGAATATTAGTAGCCAAAAATACTTCTTTAGATTCAGTAACACATATGAATTCTACCAAAAGAAAAATTGGATAATCTTCGTTGTGTCCACTTTGTATTACAGAATTTATTTTGATATTTTTGTTATTTAGTTTACAGCAATTATAGCAAGTTGTGATATTAGTTATGTTATGCATCGAATTTTTGTAGGTAAATAAGCTACGATAAGTTTTTTTTCCGAATTGAATTAAAAGTTGAAATTTAGGCTTTGACGTAACAAAAGCTTCTCCTAATCGATACCTTTCGCATATCGTGAAGCAAATATTTCTTCTTTAAGATTCCATTTCGGATGACGTTCAGGAATGCAATCAGATATTAATAATGGAACATACATGAAAAACCAAAGCATTTCCGATAATGAATACCTCAACTTGTTGTTTTTCAATTGTTCTGGAGAAATTTCTTGTGGTTTATTAATGCCATCTATTTGACTGAAGTCAAAAAAACTATATATTGTTCTGTTGAACTGTTTTAATGTGGAAAATTTATCAACGTAAATGAAAGTTTTGATGATTACAGAAAGTTCATAATTCACAATTCCTTCAAGCATATCGTGCATTATATCAACAGAGTAATTTTTAGTAACATGGAAATTTGTGAGATGATTAAAAATGCTTTCACTAATTACACCTGTCTGGCTTACATCATTTGTATTTAGATCATTACGATAGTTTATTTTATTTCTTAACAACTCTACATCTTCGTCGGCACTTTGTTTGGCCACGTTTCTATGCATTCTACAAAACCTACAATAAAAATTCGCAACAAAGCAAACGGTAAAACCTAAGGTAGCATTAACACCTTTATTATCACCCAAACAAACGCATAAAGAAAAATACACTGTTTTTGCTAGGACTTTGATTCCTACTGTTTTAAGAAATTTTAGTTCATCTAGGACAGGTTGAAATACTGACGTACCGTAATATTTTCTATCTATACTATTAACAAGCATAGCCAAAAATATATACTTTAATGGTGAACTATGCGAAGGTGGAACGCCAAGGATATGAATAATATACAGCTCGTATATTTTGTAAGCCACCTCTTGAGCCAAGAACATTATTGGTTTCGAATTTATCATAATATATGAATAAAGGAAGAACCATATCGTCTTTTGAATAACAAGATATTTTATTTTTCCAAAAATTTGTTTAGATTATGTTGCTATAGCGAAATTATTATTTTCCAATTTACTCTTATGTTGCAGTATTGCTTTGAGCACATTTTTCCCTTGCAAGAAAGATAAAAGCGTATTTCTAATAGAAATAAAACTAGCTTTTACATCTATTGTCGTCTTAAAATACACTTCATTATTATTTCTAACTTGGTCGAACCTCTCCCCTATGCATACTGAATTAGGAGAAATATACAAAAACTTAATTCTTTTATGTTCTGTAAGAATATTGGTATATGATTGCCGCAATATAACAAAGATCTGAGCAATATCAAATTCAAAAGATGTGTTATTTGCCTTAGGGGATTTTTTAAAACATTCAATAATTAATTTCTCGGCTATTTTAAATATATCTCTTTGGGCATATGATGCAAATAATATCACAGTTTTTTGAATATGTTTCCGACAAAATTACTCCTTTCTGTAAAGCTGTGTTATTAATTCTAGTTTTCTAAATTTATAATTACATGTAATAAATTTAAGCCACAAGTATTGTTATCATATACATAGTTCACGTTATCAAATTTTACGTTTTCACTTAATGAAATTTCAAAATTAGCATTTATACTGGATTGATTTACAAAAGTATCTTGAACGTTGGCTCACCGTAAAAAATATCTATTCAAAATTCCGTTACTATAATAGGCAACAAATTGCCAACAATGGTAGCGGAAATTTACACAACTTTATGCGCACTGCATAATCTTATGTAAAGCAATTTCGCACTGTATGTAATTTTACATTGTTTATGCATTTTTCAATTTCCGATGTAAAAGGAGATATGTAAATTTACATAATGCTGTGGAACTAAGTTACATAAGTTGTACGTAATTTTACATTGTTTACGCATTTTTCAAGTTCCGATGTAAAATGCGATATGTAAATTTACATCATGCTGTGGAGCTAAGTTACATAAGTTTAATGTAATTTTACATTATTTATGAATTCTTCAATTCCGTATGTAAAGCAGACAATATGTAAATTTACCAATAGTTATGTAATTTGTTTCAATTGCAAATATAATGTTTCGTACAGAAATTAATAAATTACATACATAAACAAGTAAAAAATCTAGAATTGGTCTAACTAAGACCAATTCTTATGACCATGGCATTAATATGTAATAATAGATTAACAATCAACATGTAAAAGAAGTAATGCTAGTTTCAATGCTAATAGCTACCTAAGAAATTATAATTTTAAGAAGCAATAAATATTTGTAGGTATGCAGTATTTCCATGATTAAGTGTTTTTTAGAGAAATTCAATTATAAAAATGCTGCGTACCTAAAAATACTTTTTGATTTTTAATACGGTTTTTAAGGTAACTGTAGGATCGAAACTAGTAACATGTCTTTACATGTTTTATGATTATTAATATATCACCAACTCACTCCACAAAATCAAACTATACACTGACCGGTGACCGCATTCTGATATAATTTCCCGTATAATGATTCATACCGACGAATCCTGATAAACGTATGAGCAGAGTACACTGTAAAAAATCATGAACTAACTTTGTGGAAAATTACTATGGTTAAAATAGTCACTACCGCTTAAATTGTATGTATATACACATAATCGTTAAGAAATTAAATACTTTTTACGTAATCTGCAAACTTCCTACTTTTAATTGCAAAAATAAGTAAAGTAAGTAATTTTTTAGATATTTTATATGATTTTACATTTAATTACATAAACTTTTGTATCGTACTGTAAATTTGTGTAAAATTACATACAGTACTGTGATTTTACACGAAACTTTTGTGTCATACTGTAAATTTGCGTAAAATTCCATACAGTACTGTGATTTTACATTTAATCATACAAAACTTTTGTATCGTACTGTAAATTTGCGTGAAATTCCATACAATACTGTAATTTGCATTGAATTCCCCATATTTAAAAAGGAAATTTCAATAAATCATAAGTAATGACGTTTTCATTTATCTCTAATCTTTCCTTCAGTACTCTGCTCATACGTTTATCAGGATTCGTTGGTATGAATCATTATACGGGAAATTATATCAGAATGCGGTCGCCGGTCAGTGTATAGTTTGATTTTGTGGAGTGAGTTGGTGATATATTAATAATCATAAAACATGAAAAGAAATGTTACTAGTTTCTATCCTACAGTTACCTTAAAAACCGTATTAAAAATCAAAAAGTATTTTTAGGTACGCAGCATTTTTATAATTGAATTTCTCTAAAAAAAACTTAATCATGGAAATACTGCATACCTACAAATATTTATTGCTTCTTAAAATTATGATTTCTTAGGTAGCTATTAGCATTGAAACTAGCATTACTTCTTTTACATGTTGATTGTTAATCTATTATTACATATTAATGCCATGGTCATAAGAATTGGTCTTAGTTAGACCAATTCTAGATTTTTTACTTGTTTATGTATGTAATTTATTAATTTCTGTACGAAACATTATATTTGCAATTGAAACAAATTACATAACTATTGGTAAATTTACATATTGTCTGCTTTACATACGGAATTGAAGAATTCATAAATAATGTAAAATTACATTAAACTTATGTAACTTAGCTCCACAGCATGATGTAAATCTACATATCTCATTTTACATCGGAACTTGAAAAATGCGTAAACAATGTAAAATTACGTACAACTTATGTAACTTAGTTCCACAGCATTATGTAAATTTACATATCTCATTTTACATCGGAAATTGAAAAATGCATAAACAATGTAAAATTACATACAGTGCGAAATTGCTTTACATAAGATTATTCAGTGCGCATAAAGTTGTGTAAATTTCCGCTGCCATTGTTGGCAATTTGTTGTCTATTATATTAGCGGAATTTTCAATAGATATTTTTTACGGTGACTGAAGGAAAGAATAGAGATAAATGAAAACGTCATTACTTATGATTTATTGAAATTTCCTTTTTAAATATGGGGAATTCAATGCAAATTACAGTATTGTATGGAATTTCACGCAAATTTACAATACGATACAAAAGTTTTGTATGATTAAATGTAAAATCACAGTACTGTATGGAATTTTACGCAAATTTACAGTATGACACAAAAGTTTCGTGTAAAATCACAGTACTGTATGTAATTTGACACAAATTTACAGTACGATACAAAAGTTTATGTAATTAAATGTAAAATCATATAAAATATCTAAAAAATTACTTACTTTACTTATTTTTGCAATTAAAAGTAGGAAGTTTGCAGATTACGTAAAAAGTATTTAATTTCTTAACGATTATGTGTATATACATACAATTTAAGCGGTAGTGACTATTTTAACCATAGTAATTTTCCACAAAGTTAGTTCATGATTTTTTACAGTGTAGCTTACTATTAGCACCATATACAAGAATATTACTCTTTCTTATTTTTGAATTATTTCTAATGAGCTTACGATATGAGTTAATCTTGTCAAATATTCTATTATCTTTACATAAGTTACAAATGAAAATATATTCGTGCTTGTGAAGCAAATTTATATGAGATATATGCTCATTAAGGGAATGTACTTCATCTTTTCATTTAAAACAAGTGAATTTCATTATTTCAAAAAAACAATTATGAATTAATAATAAAAAAAAAATTTATATTACATGTAATAAATCAATTATATAAGTAAAGTAAAAGTTATTCTTACTATTTTGAAAAAATTAGAATAGGTAATTCACCCAATCCACAACTGTAGGGAGTTCAGCTTGTAGCCGTTATTGTGTAAGACCTGTGATCAATGAATTGACTGACGTAAATATTTTATTCCATGGCATATTTATTCCGTAAATGAATTTTTGTATAAATAGCCATACGGGCTCACTGTCATCCGGATATTTGGCGTGAAGCGCATTTGCTATTTTGAAGCATGCGTCTATGGCTTTCAAAGGTTCCTCAAAATTATATATTATTTCATCCATCAAGACAAAAAATCTCTTTATTGAATCTGTGGGTTAACAGATCAGGTATTAAATATTTTCAAAATTTAAGAAGTACAAATAAAGGGTTTTCCAATAAGAGGTGTTATTTTGATATTCAAAGAAAAATGCCATTTTTTGAGATGAATGATCGGATCTTTATTTCATTATAAAGAGGAAGGTATGCCGTTAATAAGGAAAATAACATCAGCCAAATGACCACCACGACCACGCCTACAGGACCATATCCTTTTCATGAAATTTTCCATAACCAAATCGCAAAGTGGCTGCCCTATGTCCTCGATAGCCTCACGAATTCCATCTTTGAGGTCTTGTATCGACGCTGGGCTGTTGGCGTAGACCTTCGTTTTCACGTTACCCCAAAGGAATAAGTCGCAAGGTGTTAAGTCACAAGATCTCGGTGGCCAATTGTGATCACCTCTTCGAGAGATAACACGGTCCGGAAACTTTTCCCGTAAAAGATCAATGGTTTCGTTGCTTGTATGGCACGTAGCGCCGTCTTGTTGAAAGTGAACGTTGTCCAGATCAATACCATCCATTTCCGGCCATAAAAAATCATTAATCATCTGTCGATAGCGCAATCCATTCACCGTAACTGTTGCTCCAGCCTCATTTTCGAAAAAGTAAGGTCCAATGACCCCGCGGGACCACAAACTGCAACAAACAGTTACACTTTGAGGATAGAGAGGCTTTTCAACAATAGCTCTTGGGTTTTCCGAGCCCCAGATGCGACAATTTTGTTTGTTGGCGAAGCCATCGAGGTGGAAATGGGCCTCATCACTCAAGATGAGTTTTCGATGGAATTCCGGATCATTTTCATGCATTTCAAGGACCCAATCAGCAAGGACTCGACGTTGTTGATGATCGGCCGGCTTGAGTTCTTGTGTTAACTGAACTTTAAAAGCCTTGTACTGCCCGTAGTTAGAGCGTACATACAATAATTGAAAGATGAATAAAAAGAGATTACTCTTTTGGACTTTTTACCGGGTTAAACTTAATTTTCTTCAAGAAAGAATTTTTTGGGATATCTCCGGTATATATAGCAAAAGCTAAAAAAATGTTCTAATTTGTTATTTCATCACACAACACATTAATTTTTGGTGACAAGTTTCAAGTCTTGGTTTGACTCATCAACAGGTCCCAAATAGCGAAATTGGGTGATTAGAAAAACAAATGAAAAAATGAAAAGAGAAGAAAGAAATGAAAAGTTTAAGAAAAATAGAAAAAAACAATTTTTTTATTTATTAAAAAAAATTTAAAAAAATTTTAAAGAAACAGATTCATTCGAAGCGAATCGAACCTGTATACGCCACGCAGTGGGCTGAAAAATGAAGAAGTAAAAGGAAGAAGAAGAAGCGTTTCGTGTCAGCAGAAAACCTTCCACTCATCGGTGCAGCTTGGTTTTCTGCCTGCTGCAGACGCTTGAAAATAGATCAAACCGATCTCTTCTCATATAACCTCAGAATAAATTCTGGGTGTGAATTATATGAGGAAAAAACACTCCTATACAAGCCCAGGAGGAAAAATAAATAAAAAGAGATTACTCTTTTGGACTTTTTACCGGGTTAAACTTAATTTTCTTCAAGAAAGAATTTTTTGGGATATCTCCGGTATATATAGCAAAAGCTAAAAAAATGTTCTAATTTGTTATTTCATCACACAACACATTAATTTTTGGTGACAAGTTTCAAGTCTTGGTTTGACTCATCAACAGGTCCCAAATAGCGAAATTGGGTGATTAGAAAAACAAATGAAAAAATGAAAAGAGAAGAAAGAAATGAAAAGTTTAAGAAAAATAGAAAAAAACAATTTTTTTATTTATTAAAAAAAATTTAAAAAAATTTTAAAGAAACAGATTCATTCGAAGCGAATCGAACCTGTATACGCCACGCAGTGGGCTGAAAAATGAAGAAGTAAAAGGAAGAAGAAGAAGCGTTTCGTGTCAGCAGAAAACCTTCCACTCATCGGTGCAGCTTGGTTTTCTGCCTGCTGCAGACGCTTGAAAATAGATCAAACCGATCTCTTCTCATATAACCTCAGAATAAATTCTGGGTGTGAATTATATGAGGAAAAAACACTCCTATACAAGCCCAGGAGGAAAAATAAATAAAAAGAGATTACTCTTTTGGACTTTTTACCGGGTTAAACTTAATTTTCTTCAAGAAAGAATTTTTTGGGATATCTCCGGTATATATAGCAAAAGCTAAAAAAATGTTCTAATTTGTTATTTCATCACACAACACATTAATTTTTGGTGACAAGTTTCAAGTCTTGGTTTGACTCATCAACAGGTCCCAAATAGCGAAATTGGGTGATTAGAAAAACAAATGAAAAAATGAAAAGAGAAGAAAGAAATGAAAAGTTTAAGAAAAATAGAAAAAAACAATTTTTTTATTTATTAAAAAAAAAAAAATTTAAATAAATTTTAAAGAAACAGATTCATTTGAAGCGAATCGAACCTGTATACGCCACGCAGTGGGCTGAAAAATGAAGAAGTAAAAGGAAGAAGAAGAAGCGTTTCGTGTCAGCAGAAAACCTTCCACTCATCGGTGCAGCTTGGTTTTCTGCCTGCTGCAGACGCTTGAAAATAGATCAAACCGATCTCTTCTCATATAACCTCAGAATAAATTCTGAGAACTACAATATATATATATATTTTTTAATATAAGAAGCTGAAACCAAAACGGTTAATAAATAATTAATATATAAATTTGTTTTAATCAACTGTAGCAATTGACTTGTACTCACCTGATCGATATGTAGCAGCTGATTTATTTGACCTTTTATTTGACTGAGGTGTGGGATATGGATATTCTTTATTGCAGTCGATACCCGCAATAAAGTGGATTTTTTAGGAATTGTCTTATTACAGTCGAAACCCGCAATAAGACTCTTTATTACAGTCGATACCCGCAATAAAGTGATTTCTGTTAGTAATTTTCTTACTACAGTCGAGACCCGCAATAAAGTGTTTGTGTTAGTAATTGTCTTACTACAGTCGATACCCGCAGTAAGACTCTTTATTACAGTCGATACCCGCAATAAAGTGGTTTTGTTAGTAATTGTCTTATTACAGTCGAGACCCGCAATAAGACTCTTTATTACAGTCGAGACCCGCAATAAAGTGGTGTGAGTTAGTAGATTTCTTATTACAGTCGAGACCCGTAATAAGAAACTTTATTACAGTCGATACCCGCAATAAAGTTATTTGTTAGTAATATATTATCTCAGTCGAGACCCGAGATAATATTCTTTAAGTCAGTCGAGACCCGAATTAAAGTGAATATATCTTAACTTCAGTCGAGACCCGAGGAAAGCTTCTTTATTTCCGTCGAGACCAGAAATAAAGTGTATTGTTAGTAATATTTTTTATTGCAGTCGCTACCCACAATAAAAAACCTTTAATTTAATCGCTATCTAAAATAAATTCCTTAATCCAGTCGGTACCCAGAAAAAGAATATTTTATTTTAGCCGTCAATTAAACAAAGTATTTAATTTAGTAATAAAATATAACACTAGGAAAAATCACTAGGAAATAACACAAAGGAATAAATTGCCAAGTTAATCACTGCACTGCTAAATCACAAAAGAGATCGAATCAAGTCAAACTGCTGTTTATATAGCCAGAGGTTGCGCACGGCACCAAAGAACGGTAGTCAGCGGCGCGTGGCAACAATATTGGCATAGCAACAACTTACATAGCAACAATAACCTGACCTAGCAACTGCACTTCATCATTGGTTCATAAAGTGTTACCATTTTAGTTATTGTTGTTAACAAGCTGCACTCAACTTATGAATATAAAAAATATTTTGCGTAAATTCAATTTATTCCGAATCCAGTGTAGTATAAATGTTAATAACAACTAAAACTTTCACATTTTGTTGGATGAGAAAGTTTACTTAGCCGACAAAATTTGTAAATTCCTAAAACCAATACCTCCAGCTGACTTAGACGTAGCTAGAAGCTGCACACACGATTTGCTGTACATCCCAATTTTCTGCTGCGCAGTAATTTCTCGTGTAATTATCGCAGTTCATATGCTGCTCGTATTGAAAGTTTGAACTGGAAGTCTTAACATGTCTTATATTTTTGATCTGTTCACTGCTTTGTGTACAACAATCATGGCGGATCGTGGTTCGTAATGAGAATTTCTAGTCTCTCTGTTCCATTGGAAACAATCATGGCGGAACGTGGTTAGTAATGAGACTTTTTGTATCTCCATACTGTGGTGGCCATACTTATTGCTGTTCAGCTGACTTGAGTTGACAGCAGCAATTTGTTTACATACAGAATTTTGCTTCGTGGGAATACATTAATTAGGTAAGATCATTTTATATTTCTTTAATAAGAGTTGATTCTTGGTGGTTTGTTTGCTCTACTTTTTTTAGGATTTCAATGATGAAGAAGCGATCAGCATGAATTTGGCATACATCCCACAAAAATAATTACACCGCGAAGGAGTTGAGATTCATGCAGCTGGCGAGACCCTGAGTTGCTTAGGAGAATAGGTAAGTAGTTACATTATATGTTGTTTATTTAAATTTACTAATTTGTTCTCTTTCAGAAGTTGATTTCTGTCCGGAACAAGCCATAAGACCCAAATCTTTATGCAAAATACATTGTAATGACGTTTTTGGAATGCCTAATTCCAAAGAACGACGAGGAATGGACAAACCTGGGTTTTCTTCAACACTTTTGGCTACAGCAGCAATATTCCCGGCTGTTCTTGAGCGACGTGCACGGGTTTTATTCTTCACATCACTAACTTGTCCCGACAGCTCGAATTTTTCTACCAATTTCTGTATTGGGGTCCAACTAGGTGCTTCACGACGACCCAAAAATGTTCGAGTTTTACGAACCATCTCTGCCACATTTTCACCATTTTTATAGTGAATTTTAATAATTTCAATGGGTTGCTGAATCGAGTATCGTCCATTTTTATTAATGGCGTAGTTTCTACTTGTCAAATTTAAAAAAATGACAGTTCCAAAAGTGACATCTACCGAAATAGCGGGCTTATTAAAATACCACCTCTTAGTGGAGAACCCTTTATATAAATATTCCATAATTCTCACCAACGAAAAATACTATTGGCTGAAAATATTTCTTCTTTTTCTGCAGCTGAATTTTTATCTCTTCTCGATCCTCTAGCAAATAACATGAGTCCTATAAGAAAGAATAGCTGTGTTCTTTTGTGTACCTTGATCTAGATCTCTGATATAATGGAGAGAATAAATTGTTCTGTCGAATATAAGAAATATTTCTGTTTCTATTTTGTTTTTGTAGCGTAACTGTAGCGAGATGTAGAAACGAATTTAAAACCTCTTTTGTTGAAAGCTTCGTTCGCTTTTTTCCAGTTAAAGATTTCTTTTTATAAAAAGTCGAAGATAAAAAATGTACTATGCGGAGCAAACCGGCCAATGGATTATTCTTATCAGCACATGAAATAAAGCTTTTAATGTTTTTTTTCAGAGGCAAATGAAATAATTTTTTTATTAATAACTTCCCAAAACGTTAAACATTTTTTAGACGTCTCTGGATAGATGAAATCAAAGTCTTCGAAAAGTAGCTCAACACCGAACGATCTTTTCAAAAATGCAAACGTGTTGAAATAAGTTGTCATTGACATATTACTTTCACTTTTTAAAATGTCGATTCTATGCAATCTCGTATCGATCCAGCTTTGTTTAATAAGCTCGCAATCGTCAACATGACTTTTAAGATATTCAAGTTTTTATTTCAAAGATTCATCACTTATGCCTTCTGGTTTATCAGTCGTTATTTTTAGTTTACTATTCAAATTTAATCTTATCTCTGTTTTAATATGGTTATAAGCTTCCCAATGTTTACCAGCAGCAAGTCTTTTAGTAGATTTATTATAAGGTATATAGTACAAAAGCGGTTCTTCTTTTGGAAATAGGTCAACAATCTGTTGTCGAAGCTCTAAGAACCGAGCTGTCGTAATTTTTATATCATAATTACCGATTTCTTTAAGAATTATCGTAGTGACCAGTATACTTCTATGTTTGGTTTCTAACTTATTATTTTTCTCATAAAAATTCCGATTCATGTACCCATTTGGACATTTTAAGTATTCTTCAACACAATTTCTTTCAGATTCAATAAAAATTGGAATCAAATTGAGAACTTGCTGCGAAGATGAAGGTTGAATGGATTGAAAACATTTGTTTTCTTGAGAAGAAGATATATTTGGAACTGAGCATGAACAACCAGGATAAGTTTTATCAATTACTTGGGGTTGAGTCAAATGTAACCAATTTTCTTATATTTCAATGTCCGTCCTTTCCAAAAATTAGGTAACTTACGCTTGATAAACTATTCGTCAAAGTATTATCATCTAAATTTTCATTTGCAAATAAAGTATCATTAATAGGGGTAAGTTGACTGAGATGATGAAATACTCGGAGTCTAAAAAAGGTAATTCGTGCTTTCATTAAAGTACAGAAGAAGAATACTTTGGTTGATGTATATTATACTCCTTGCAAGTTGAACTCTTCTTGAAATTTTTTTCCAAAATAGTTGTCTCGGTCCTAGTTTTAGAATGAGTTCCTTTAATGCTAGAACAGATACCAAAATTAATTTTATTTCATTTATGCAAATTCTTCAAAGAGACCGATGAGGATTATCTATAAGATTATAAGCTTATAAAAATTTAAGTCTTCAATTCTAAATCTTTGCAAAGTTATTGATAATTTTTGTTTGGCTATGTAATAACAAACGATACGAAGTAGGTATTCAACATGCTAGAACATGCTGAAAAAGCGAAGAAACATCAATGTGGCACAATATATTTATGCACATTATGTAGATATTTATTTGATGGATTTTTGTTTTTACATCCATTTCATAGTACTAGGCATGGTCACTTTATAGTTATAATCTATTGAGTACTGTAAAAAGTGGTTACAATATTCGGATTTCAAAATTATGCTGATAGAGGATGAAGGAATTGGAATGTACAGTGAGTGAAAATTGCACAGAAAAACAAACGGGAAAAATTAAAAACATGTGTTATGTAGAAGAATGCACTAAAAAACATTGAAAACTCGAAGGATTCCAAAATAAATTTAATGCAATTAATTGCATTGAAAAACACTGTACGTTATGACATAACTGTTTTGGAACGTGGGTGATAATCTTTTTTAGCTTCCTTATAATCAATATACGATGGTCTGTGCATATATCTCGAATACAAACATCAGCTTATGAGCAAGAGTAGTATGGGCAGTATATTAATGGATCAGAATTATTATATGTATTTAGCTTTTCATAAAATTGCTCAATTCCTTCAATTTCTTCTCACTGTATAATATTAGAAAACCCGTCAATAAAATATTTAATGACATTGGATCCATGAAATCAAAATTATACCGCATAGTAGCTCCTCGTATAATAAATCTAGTAAAAATATTAATGATTTATCTAATACTCACCAAGATATTTTTCAGTTAAATTTGAAAACCCCAACGTATAGGATCTCTTTAATATAATTGTTGTCTTCCATTGTAGTTAATGAAAAAAAAGCACTTTGAAAACAATTACAGTAAAACACTAAACTCAGGACAGTAACTTTAATTTGGAAATTGCCAGTGAGCTAAATGATACATAGGTATAAACTGTACCACTGATAGACTGCGAATGAAATTTTCTAAGTAAAGTTAGGTAATGCAAAGCTATAATTATCCAAAAAATATTGTACATAATTGTTTTATTTGTATATGGATTTTGACTATAAACTATATCAGACCGGTTTTAAAAACTCCCCGACACGTGCGCTTCTTATGATGTAGAAATAAGCTGTGGCTTTTCTTCTTATACTGTATAGCATGATTCACTATACATTATGCCTTGGGCATTCCTAACCAAAATAATTTTGAATACAAATGTGCGTACATCAAATATACTATATATAAGGGAAGAGCTCAAACACAGTAATAAAATATCCAATATGAGAATGGAAGCTAGAAAATATAATAACTTCTCCCAGGAAATGTAGTAAGCAGTTTGAATATATTTTTAATGAAATAAATCTATATAACCACAAGACATCGCATTAAGTATATGGCTGAAATTGCAATATCTTAAATTTCATATACCCATATGAACTTTTATCATAATTTTAAGCTTTATTTCTTATAGTTTTGCTATTTACAATATATTTTGTAGCACTATTTCATATATTGGCTATAGAAGCATAGTAAATCTGGCCAACTAAATTTCTTTCAGTGTAGGTATTAATTATTATCTATTATTAATTATAATGGATTTAGGGTAAGAAATTAGTTTCATCAGTAGAGTTCTGGTTATTTTTGAAAAAATCGCACAAAATTGTTGTACTCTCTTGCTGGACAATTAACAAAGATCTCTGGAGATCTCTAGAAACCAAACTTCAAATTTTGTGTATACACTTCGGAGACGTTTCTCTAGAAACTTTTTTATAATGGTCTCCGCAGACCAAGGTTTTTGGTCTCCAAAGACAAAGGTCTCTTGCCGTGTAAACATTTCAGAGATCTTAGTCTCCATAAACCGGACACTGGAGAACAAAAGTCTCTCATGGTGTATCTTTACCTTAACTGTTTTGTCACCACCGTCCATTCCATAGGGTATGTACTGCCCGTAGTTAGAGCGTACATGCAATAAATGAGGAGTGTGATGAAAACTATGCCACTGGTATAAAGCTTGTGGTTTTATTCGTTTGTTCACTGTACTAAATGTTTCAAGTTCAATTAATACTATAACTTGAGAACTACAAGATATATACTATAACTTGAGAAATACAAAATATATATATATCATAACATAAAAAGCTGAAACCAATATTTAATATATGATTAGAAAATGAATTTGATTTATAAAAATGTTGCAATTGAATTGCACTCACCTGAACAATATATGGCAACTGATTAACTTAACTTTGAGTTGATTGAGGTTGGGAGGTATTAGGATATATTTTATTCCAGTCGATACCCAGAGTAAAATATTTGTATTAGTAATTGTCTTATTACAGTCGATACCCGCAATAAGAATCTTTATTACAGTCGATAGCCACAGTAAGACACTTTATTGCAGTCGCTACCCGCAATAAAGTGGTTTTATTAGTAATTGTCTTATTACAGTAGATACCCGCAATAAGACTCTTTATTACAGTTGAGACCCGCAATAAAGTGTTTTGTGTTAGTAATTGTCTTACTACAGTCAATACCTACAGTAAGACTATTTATTACAGTCGCTACCCGCAATAAAGTGGTTTTATTAGTAATTGTCTTATTACAGTAGATACCCGCAATAAGACTCTTATTACAGTCGAGACCCACAATAAATTCTTTTGTGTTAGTAATTTATTCTTATTGCAGGCGATACCCACAATAAGAATCCTTAGTTTAATTGATATCCAAAATAAATCTTTAATCCAGTCGGTACCCAGACTAAATTCTTTATTCAATTAAATAAAGCAGATTTATTTTAATAAAATGTAAAACACTGGGAGAAAACACTAGGAAAATAACACTAGAAAAACTAAATTACCAAGTTAATCACTTCACTGCAAAATCACAAAAGAGATCGAATCAAATAAAACTGCTGTTTATATAGCCATGGATGGCGCACGGCACCAAAGAACGGCATTGAAAGGCGCATGGCAAAAATATTTTGGCATAGCAGCTGCACTTTGAAATGCAACCACATATATATAAAAAAAAAGAGAAAAAAAATTATTTGCGAATTAATTCTATCCAATCTGGAATTCATTACCTATTCAAACAATTTCTTTTGTATAAATAAAAAAAAATAGCTGTTCATGTCGACTTACCAAGTGCAGATGCGCAGTGTAAGCCCGTGTACCGTTGTTTCTAGCTGGCTTATTTTTATGCCACGTTGATAATTTAAACTTCTGATTAGGTTAATAAAAATATCATCATGTGAGACTGTCGTGTAGTGCCCGTGTGCAGTTAGCTGGCTTGTTTTACTGCGAAATTGTTATAATTTCTACGTGATACTCAGCCCTTTTTTTTGTTTTAGTTTTTCAGTATATAGGTGTGTTGGTATGCAAGGTTGCTGATTGAAAGGATATCAGAGTTCTTGTGATTACTGAACATACTGCCCCCAGTTGAAAGGATGGAATTTCTTTCAAATATAAGACATATGTGATCTATTGACAACTCCGGTGATGCATCAAAATGTATCCGTAATCGATGTGTACGCCGTTGAATATTTTTAGAAGATTTTAAGACCTCAAACTATTTGGTATTACTTTACGTCTCTTGTTGTTGGCTGATTTTCTTCGACGAGCCCTAGCTATAACAACGCAGAATGCAAATCGAGAAGGTTCAATAGAGTAACGAATAACTGATTCCTGGTTGTAACAACGCCGAATATAAGTAGACAAGAGTTCAATGGAGTAAATAATAACTGAGCCCTAGTTGTAGCAACGCCGAATATAAGTAGACAAGAGTTCACTAGAGTTAACCGAATAGACCTTGTTTGAGAATTTTTTTTATTTTAATACTTCCATTTGTGAGGAGACGAATGCTATATCGTGTTCCATCCTGGGTAGTAAACGTCTGTTTCTTCTTTTTGGACTTTAGTAATCCTTCCCAAGAGATAACAAGTCCCTCCGTCTCTCCCGTCTGATAGTTTGTTACCACCATATGAATGTCCTTATCATCTATGGCTTCTGTGGTTTGGGCAGGTCGTAGCTCAATATCAACCAAAATAGTAATTTTCGGTGCTGCATTTGATTTGTTGGTTTCTTGCTGCATTATATCTTGATGGGATGGTTCTGGTACTACCCCTGGTTGTTGCTGGTGGCCTGGAGATGATGGTGGTGAGTCATCCAGTTCTATAATGTCTGAATCATCCAACTGCAGATAACCGAGTCGTCTGCTGATCTTTTTAACTTGGGATGCTTCCTCGAGTTTGCTAAGCTCTTTCTCCAGCTGCCAAATTTCCTTCACCTCCTGCTCTATGCTCCTACCAGGAGTTGCAGGCAATTTAGCTTGATTATCTTCAAGTGATTCCATGTTGCTGGTAATAAATTGAAATTCAACTGCAACTTGAATTGCAAAGTGATCAGATATTTAAAGCAAACTAACGGGTCATTTAGGTTGTTGCAAAAAAAAATAATTTTTTTTATCGGCGAAAATTTGTTATCAGTTTTAGCAATTTCTCATGATATGACAATGAACTTTTGTATGGTTGTGTGAGAAATGTGACTTTCGGGTAGTGGAGTAGCTTGAACGTTTCGTTTTTTTTTTTTTTTTTTTTTAGATGCGCATGCATGTACAATTATTATAAAGGCAGTTGTCGATTGTGATACCGAACTATGTGATTTTTATTGAAATTTCTTCTCGAATTTGAAAGTTGATTATTTTGGTTAAAAGAGAAGGAGAAAAAAAATTATGTCTGCAAATGTAATGACTGCAAAATAGCCTTTGAAATTTAATAAATGCATGATGTTGGGATAAAATTAAGAGCAATAATTTTAGGTATTCATAAAAAGGAGAAAAACTGAATTTAAAGATGCAAATTTTTGGAATATCCTTTAGTGTAAAGGAAGAATGGGCAATTTTGTAATCGGTCTTTTCAGCACTCCGTTTTGCGTTTTAACGATTACAACTCTGACCATCTTATCTTCCCCCGGATGAAGTTGGATAATTCGTCCTAATACCCAACGACGAGTTGGTAAATTAGATTCTTTGATGACCACTAAGTCTCCTATTTTAGGATTGGAGATTGGGCTTTTCCATTTTGGTCTGTTCTGCAAGGAATTTAAGTAATCATTGGACCATTTTCTCCAAAACTGTTGTTGTAGGAATTGTAAATGATTCCATCTTGTGATTGATGAATTTTTTGTCTCAATTGTTGCTTCCGGTGGAGTTATTAATGAACTGCCGATTAAAAAATGCCCAGGTGTTAACATATTGAAATCATCTGTATCATCTGAGGGAGGGCATAATGCCCTGGAGTTCAGGCAGGCTTCGATTTGAGCCAAAATGGTTGCAAATTCTTCGAACGTTAGTGAGGCGTTTCCCAATATTCGCCTTAAATGGAATTTGATAGATTTCACTCCCGCTTCCCATAACCCACCAAAACTTGGTGCTGAAGGCGGATTAAAATGCCAACGAATTCCATCTTGTGCTACCTTTCCTGCCATTTCTTCACTAGCTTGTTTTATGGCATTCTTGAAATCCTTTTGCAGAACTTTGTCCGCTCCAACGAAGTTAGTACCGCAATCGGAATATATATCCGTGCAAAGTCCTCGTCGACTGGAAAAGCGTCGAAATGCTGCGATAAAGGCAGCTGTTGTCAGATCGGATACAGGCTCTATTTGTATGGATTTGGTGGCTATGCAAACAAAAATACATATGTAGCCCATGTAGAATCGATTTTTCGACCTTGTGGAATCCAGAATTCGTTTCTTAATGTTGAAAGAACCAATGCCAAACCTCCATGTACAGTTTTCATATGAACATAATTGATTATTAGTATTGTCAAGTTGCTTTCTTTCGGCAATATTATTGGATGTTTTTGATTGAAGGGAATATTAGCGTTTTTTAGTCGCCCGCCCACACGCAATAATTCCTGATCATCTAAAAATGGGTTTAAAGACAAAATTTTACTTTGGGCATGAAGCAAAATGCCTGCTTTTAATTGTTTAATTTCACTCTCGAAGGCAATCCTTTGAACTACCTTAATGAGCAGGTATTTCGTTTGAGTTAATTCAGCAGACTTAAGTAGAATTGCACTATTATGCTGATCCTTGATTGTGTTAGGAGTTTTCTTGCGGCAGTGGTCAATGAATCTTAGGCAATAGGCAGTGACTCGTTGCAGCTTGCCAAAGGTCGACAATTTGCTGAGGAACTCATGCATGTCTGAATGAGTCGTAGTTACACAACATACTCGCTTTTGCTCAGATTCGATGTTGTTGTCTGCCAAAGGTTTTGACTGAGGACATTTTTCTTCAGAGTTTAATACTCTTGAGGTCCATGCTACCAGATTCTGTGGGAATTTAACGATGCAGGTTCAGTGCCCTTGGAGTTACAATCAGCCGGGTTGTCAACAGACCTCACGTGATGCCATGACTGAATATCAATTAAGTTCTGAATTTCGGCAATCCTGTTCGCTACATAAGTTTTATATTTATTACGATGATTTCGAAACCTGGCTAAGACAATCGAGGAGTCCGTCCAAGCGAATATGGGAACTTTGTCAAGTTTGAGATCTTCTTCCACACATTTAATAAGCCGAGCTGAAAGCACAGCGCCACACAACTCAAGACGAGGAAGCGTAACAGGTTTAATAGGTGCTATTTTAGATTTTCCTATTAGTAGATTGACATAAACGTTTCCTTCATGATCAATGGCCCTAATGTACACGGTAGCCGAATAAGCTTGGTTGGATGTATCGGAAAATCCATGTATTTGACAAGTTGAAAAATCACTGGTAATGAATATCCACCGTGGTATGTGAATTGTACATATATGACTTAATTTGGCCTTAAATTGTCGCCAGGGCACGTCAATGTGTGTCGGAATCGGATCGTCCCATGAGCATCCAGAGAACCATAAGGTTTGCATCAGAATTTCAGCTGTGACAATGATTGGAGAAATTCAACCAATTGGATCAAAAAGTGTAGCAATTTCTGACAAAACTGAATGCTTTGTAGAAATGCGATCTTCAAACTGTTTATGTTTCATAGTAAAATAATCCGTTCCTGCATGCCAATGAATGCCCAAAGTTTTTATTGATTCATCAATTGCTAACCGTAAAGGAAGTTGTACCTCCCTATGTTTTTCTGGGATGATTGATAAGAGATCCGGTGTATCGCTGGCGCACTTCCTTAAATTGAATCCTGCTGACGACAAGATGTCGATAAGCTGCCCTTGTATTTTTAATGCTTCGTCGATGGAACCTGCATCAGTGAGCAGGTCATCAACATAAAAATCTCGTGGTATAATTTTAGCAGCTATAGGATATTTAGCAGCTTCATAAGTGGCTATCTGTTGAAGGGTTTTAATTGCTAAATATGGAGCTGGTGTAACCGTAGTTACTTTATAATCTTCAATGGCTTCATTAGGATTGCTTCTCTAAACTATCCTTTGATAATTTTGATCTGCAGGTTGAACGATTATCATGCTATACATTTTCTCTATGTCGGCTGACATAGCGAATTTGTACTTTCGCCATTGAAGTAAAGTTGAGAAAAGTTCAGATTGCAGTACTGGACCCGTATGCAATTGTTCATTTAAACTTTTCCCATTAGTGGATTTAGCCGAAGCATCGAAAACAACCCGAACTTTGGTAGTTGTACTATCCTTGATAACGGCGTGGTGAGGAAGATAATAGCATTTATCTTTATGAAATTCCTTATCAACGGCTATCATGTGCCCTAATGATTGATACTCATTAATACAGGCTTTACATTCCTGACTAAGCTCAGGATTTTGATCTAGTTTCCGCCCTAAACTGTGAAATCTTCGAACGGCCATTCCACGAGAGTCGCCTAAGCTTGGACTTTCGTTGATGAAGGGCAAACGGACTTCATAACGGCCGTTTATGTTTCGATAATGTGTTTTCTGATAAAATTCTTCACAATCACGGTCTGCTTTAGACAATGTCTTCCTGGAGTTAATTTTTCAGTTTCCCAAAACTGTCGCAGAAGTTTATCCAGTGAAGACTCTTCCTCGTAATGAGCGTTTATTGTTAGCGCAGACGCTTTGAAGATTGTGGAAGTGCCTTTTAGATTCCCGAAAAGAATCCAACCAAGCGTACTATTTTGCGCGATTGGTGTTCCTGGAGGACCCTTTCGTAATCCTTCCCAGAGAATTTCTCCACACACATCCGCTCCTAAGAGCAGGTCGATTTTTTCTGGTTTGAAAAAATATGGATCGGCGAGCTGCAGATCTCGTGCATGACTCCATTCCTTGTGTTGAATGGTGTACGGAGGTAATATGTCTGTTATAGTGTTTACAACAAGAGCATCAATCTTGGTCACCTTATTCGTGGTTTAATAAGGATGTATGTCAATTTTCAATTGTTTTTTGACATACATAGCTTCTGACTTTCCTAAGCCAGTGATTTGTATTGATGTGTTTATACTAGCCAATTGCAGCTTGCGTGCAGCTTCTTGTGTTATGAACGTGACTTGGGAGCCTGAGTCAATCAGGGCTCGTAGAGTAAACATGGTACCCTTTTTTGACGGAACTTTCAGCATTGCATTGGCAAGCAAGGCTTGTTTAGTTCGTACTGACTGATTCGCGTGAAGAGTGTGAAGATTGCATGCGGAAGGTGAAGGTTGAGCTTGTATAGCTGGATTTTCTGATGCTTTGATCAAACTCTGAGGAGTTGCGTTATTCGTAAGGAATGATGTTTCCTTCCACATCGTTGGCACGTGAATTTGCTTGAGCAAAACTTCGAGTTGTGACCTTTTGAAAGGCAGTTATTGCACAAGTTGTTTGACGTGACAATTTTGAATCTTGAATCTACATCTCGTTTAATAAATTTTGGACATTTAAATATCCGATATTGCTCTTTGCATATTATACATCTGTCACCAGATGATGAAAGTTGAATGGATGCTCTTGGAATTTGAGCTGCTTTGTTTACTGAGTAAGGTATTGCTTCTGAGATTGCTTCTAGAGTTCGCAATCTCGTCCCTAGAAAAGCTTTTAAAGATTCTAGGGTAGGAAGTTCATTTGTGCTATTCGCTTCTTGTTCCCATAAGCGAAGAGTCTCTGCTGGCAAGCATTGCCCTAGCATTTTAATTATGATTGTATCCCAGTGTTTAGTGGGGACTTCCAATGCTTCGAGTTCATAAATACATTCTGAGGATTTGTCTGGCACAGTTTTTATTGCCTTGGCTGACTCGTTTGTCGCTTTAGGTAGATTGAATAGAATTTTTAGCTGAGCATTAATTAATACTCGCTTATTGTCATACCTATTGAGCAATATCTTCCATGCGTTGTCGTAACTAGCATTGGTCATTGGAAACTGACGCAACATATGTTATGATTCTCCAGAAATATTGCATTGGTCGTTGGAAGCTGACGAAACAAATATTCTGCTTCCCCAGAAATATTTGATTTTAAATAATGCAATTTCTGCACGGGAGATAACGCAGAATTTGTATGCACCAGTGACTGGAACAGATCGCGAAACGACCTCCATGAATCATATGACCCTGGGAATTTTGGGATTGTGATGCTAGGTAACCTCAAAAACGAATAAGATTCATTCTGCGTGTTTGACTTTGATTCTAGATTTTTCTTCAAATGCATCTAGTGCATCTCCCAGAATACCTCGAAACGTGTAGTATTTATTTCCCACGCTTGAGAAGTGATCGTTTGCAAAATAATTGTGTTTTTGCAATTCGCTATCCTCTAAAGCCTGAGTAGCTTGGATAATAGTATAATGCGTATTCTTATAGTCGGACCATATTTCGTTTAGGGCGATTAACCGCTGAGAAATAAGTCATCTCGTTCGTTTTTCTACATCAGTATTTTTGTAGTTATGGAACGATTTTTGGAATATTTGTGCAGAGGTGGATTGGTTAGCTAAAAGTTTTTGAAGTGCAGCCATGTTTGAAAAATAAATAATACATACCAGTATGCTTTAAATTTGGCTACGAAGGACCATAATATGTACTGGCCGTAGTTAGAGCGTACATGCAATAAATAAGGAGTGTGGTGAAAACTATGCCACTGGTATACAGCTAGTGGTTTTATTCGTTTATTCACTGCACTAAATTTTTCAAGTTCAATAAATACTATAACTTGAGAACTACAAGATATATACTATAACTTGAGAACTACAAAATATATATATATATTATAATAAAAAAGGCTGAAACCAATATTTAATAAATGATTAGAAAATGAATTTGATTTATAAAAATGTTGCAATTGACTTGCACTAACCTGATCAATATATGGCACTGATTGACTTTACTTTGAGTTGATTGAGGTTGGGAGGGATTGGGATATATTTTATTCCAGTCGATACCCAGAGTAAAATATTTGTATTAGTAATTGTCTTATTAAAGTCGATACCCGCAATAAGACTCTTTATTAAAGTCGCTACCCGCAATAAAGTGATTTGTTAGTAAATTCCTTATTACAGTCGAGACCCGCAATAAGAATATTTATTACAGTCGATACCCGCAATAAAGCGTTTTGTTAGTAATTGTCTTATTACAGTCGATACCCGCAATAAGACTCTTTCTTACAGTCGATACCCGCAATAAAGTGTTTTGTGTTAGCAATTGTCTTACTACAGTCGATACCCACAGTAAGACTCTTTATTACAGTTGATACCCGCAATAAAGTTGTTTTGTGTTAGTAATTGCTTTACTACAGTCGATACCCACAAAAAGACACTTTATTACAGTCGCTACCCGCAATAAAGTGGTTTTATTAGTAATTGTCTTATTACAGTAGATGCCAGCAATAAGAATCTTTATTACAGTCGAGACCCGCAATAAAGAGTTTTGTGTTAGTAATTGTCTTACTACAGTCGATACCTACAGTAAGACTCTTTATTACAGTCGCTACCCGCAATAAAGTGGTTTTATTAGTAGTTGTCTCATTACAGTCGATACCCGCAATAAGACTCTTTATTACAGTCGAGACCCGCAATAAAGTCTTTTGTGTTAGTAATTTATTCTTATTGCGGTCGATACCCACAATAATAATCCTGAGTTTAATTGCTATCCAAAATAAATCTTTAATCCAGTCGGTACCCAGACTGAATTCTTTATTATGGCAATCAGTTAAATAAAGCAGTTATATGTTAATAAAATGTAAAACACTGGGAGAAAACACTAGGAAAATAACACTAGAAAAACTAAATCACAAAGTTAGTCACTTCATTGCCAAATCAAAAAAGAGATTGAATCAAGTCAAACTGCTGTTTATATAGCCATGGATTGCGCACGGCTCCAAAGAACGGCATTCAAAGGCGCATGACAACATTATTTGGCATAGCAGCTGCACTTTGAAATGCAACCATATGTATGTGGGAAGCAGCTCTAAGAGTTGGTTCAGCCACCACATGGTAGTACCAAAATATGCCTGTCATTTCTTAGCTTTGACGATAAAAAAGCTTCGGATGACGATTTACTTTTCCTTCTTCGCTGGAGTAGTCACGAGAGACGATCATCATTTCGATCATCCATCCCATCGATACAACTAAAAAGTAACCTTAAACATAAATATCGTAAATTGAATGTACGGGTATTAATTCAGTCAATAAAATTAAATACTGTAAATCAGAATGAACGCGTTATAAATTCACCCTAAAACCTGGGAATCCTACAAATTCTGGGAGCTCAACCGGGATTTGGATGGATGGATGGTGAAAGGAAGGAGCACAGAATTATATCAACAAAGAAGGACACCAGATAATCTGCTAAATACGCTGCAAAGTTCCCAAGCCCAGACGTGGAAAAGGAAAACTTCAAGTTCTGCTACAGAACCGGGAAAGGTAACCTAAAAGTCAAGGGGCATACACGCACGAGGTAAAAGCTTTGAAATTGTAAGTGTTTGGAAAAGCTGAGCACAAAATATTGCTGTTCAAAATATAAATTAGTTTCCGTACTATATTTCGACGATTTAGTTTGACTATATTTCGTCGAAAATTTGATATTTTTTACAAAAGCTTTACGGAAGCAGCCAGCATTCTTTCAAGCCTAAAGGTAGGCAATTGGATAGCGCTGAAGTGTAGGGTTCGGTATCGTGCAATACTTTCTCATGATAAATTTAATCCCTTGTCATTGATTTTCGTCACATTTATTGGAGTCGTTTATAATAAATCGCAAAAAAAAACATTTAAATAAATTAGAGACAGAAATAAAGACAACTATAGAAACTGGTCGTGCACGCTTAACACAATTGAGATATTTTTATTTTTAATAAAGACTTATTTATCAGTGGACCTACATATATAGCCTATAGTGAAATAGATAAATATTCGAACTGGTCACGTTTACTTTAATAAATAAATAAATCTAGTCTCTTACTCGTTAATAAATAAACGTACATAGGACTTGCTAGTAATAGAAAGAATTTTATTTCGAATGAGAAAGGAATGAAACAATCGAAATTTTTATTGTATAATATTCAGTTCGGCTGCTACATACAGCGCATACAAGAACTTTAACCTAATTACAACCAAGAAACTATAGATTTGTTTTATAAGGTAACAAAGTTAACGATAGCACCACTAACATTCTTGAAAGTCCAAATCTTTCAATCGTGCGCGATTTTTATTTCGAATTTTACACAAGCTTTTATTATAAAGTATGGGCGGGAGAAAAGATAGAAGAAATACCAATAGTACCCCGGCTCAAAATGAAGCTCACGAGTTATTTAATATTATGAAAGAAATGCATGACATGTTATTGGAGAAAGAAGCTCATCTGAAAAGACGCGAACAGGAATTACAGAAACGTAAACAGCAGATATCGGAATTAACGGCTGGAGAAAGCAACACAGCCTAGCGGTCTTATGATACCAGGGATAGTAGATTTTTTCCTACTCATATCTCCTTCAAAGGCATTGCAGGTTCGATACCTGAGTTCGCTGACAACGGCGATTACGATGTAAAAAACTGGATTCCAGACGTTTAAATTGTTGCATCTCTATTAAATTGGTCGTTGCTAGAAAACTTTCTGTATGCAAAAAGGTTGCTAAGTGGTTCGGACAAGCTGGCACTTCGTGCGCACCCCAAGCTCAGTTCGTGGGACGAATTAAAGCAATTTTTGATCGACGAGTTTTCAGAGAAGGTCAATGGCGCGGATATCCAGCGACGCTTATCGGGTCGGAAGCAACAAAAGGAAGAATCTGTTTACGATTATTTTCTGAAGATGCGCGAGTTAGGAGCTAAAGGCAATTTAGAAGAGGGCTCAGTAATCCAATATGTTATCGAGGGGATAAATGATGGAAAACAAAATAAAATTATTCTGTATGGAGCCAATACCTGCAAAGATTTTAAGTTAAAGTTAGATGTGTATCGAAATTTCAAAGAAGCAGACTGGCGTTCACAACCAAGCACCCCTACAGCAAAGCAAACAAAGCCGAGCGAAGCAAAATGTTTCAATTGTGGTCTAAGAGGGCATAAGTCAAAAGATTGTAGAAAGAAAGATTTGGGACCAAGGTGCTTTCGGTGCGAGTACGGTCATGAAGCTCCCAATTGTCCGAAGAAGCAGACACACGTAAATTATTCAAGGACTGTGTTATTAGAAAAGACTGGGAAAAGCGGTGCATATAAGGACGTCATAATTAATTTTTGTAAGGTCCGATCACTAATAGACATCGGTAGTGAGTTAACACTTTTACGAACTAGCGGATATTCTAAACTTGGCACTCCAGTGATTACCATACCAGCCACAAGACTGAGGGGTGTATTAAATTCTTCCGTTGTGACGCTAGGTGCATTCGACGCCGCCATAGAGATCGACGGACAATTATTCCAAACTTGCGTTCATGTCCTGTCGGAGGAAGCTCTACCAGTTGAAATGATTATCGGCCGCGACATCCTAGAAGGAACGTGCATATCCCTTAAAGGTGGGGAAGTCACCGTAAAAAGAAATGAAACATGGCTTACACAATCCTTCCCTATTGAGGAGACATATAGTCCCATTATCGAGAATGTCAAATACAAGCAAGATGTGTTAATAGCAGCCCCAAGAGTTGATTCAGCCACCACATGGTAGTACCAAAATACGCCTGTAATTTCTTAGCTTTGACGATAAAAAAGCTTCGGATGACGATTTACTTTTCCTTCTTCGCTGGGGCAGTCACGAGAGACGATCATCATTACTATCATCCATCCCATCGATACAACCAAAAAATAACTTTAAACATAAATATCGTAAATTGAATGTACAGGTATTAATTCAGTCAATAAACTTCAATATTGTAAATCACAACGAACGCGTTATAAATTCACCCTAAAACCTGGGAATCCTACATGTATATAAAAAAAAAAAGAAAAAAAAATATTTGTGAATTAATTCTATCCAATCTGGAATTTATTGCCTATTCAAACAATTTTTTTTTGTATAAATAAAAAAATAGATGTTCATGTCGACTTACCAAGTGCAGATGCGCAGTATAATTCCGTGTACCATTGTTTCTAGCTGGCTCATTTTTATGCCGCGTTGATAATTTAAACTTCTGTTGGATGTTCTGGTTAGGTTAATAAAAATATCATCATGTGAGACTGTCGTGTAGTGCCCGTGTGCAGTTAGCTGGCTTGTTTTACTGCGAAATTGTTATAATTTCTACGTGATACTCAGCCCTTTTTTTTTTGTTTTAGTTTTTCAGTATATAGGTGTGTTGGTATGCAAGTTTGCTGATTGAAATGATATCAGAATTCTTGTGATTACTGAACAGGGTCTAATGTAAATGCGCGCGTGAAGTGACGTGACAGATAGTTGACCTTTTGGTTCCTCTGGCTAACAACTTTTGGGTGACGAAACTATCACCCCATCTTCACTGTAATATGAATGTGAAAGGAAGAAACTTTCGTATCTTATTTGAAAAATATCTGCTGCAACGATAGTGTGAGAGCCAAATATAAATAAATAGCATTAAATCAGGAAGTACAAAGGAGACCACTCCCATACAACAAAAATTTGAAGGAATAATCTGATAACAATTTGAAAATAAAAATGCGGGAATAAATATCCACAAACATTTTTACAGACCTTTGTGACTTTAAGTCAAGTCTCTCTTCGGGTTCAATTGGTACTTTGATAAATTATAGCAGGTCTCAAAATCTGTAATAGTAAATCAGCAAACATTTCAATACGCATACGGAGATATTGGAAGAATTTTTCAGGACAGGAGCGTAGATCATCAAACATTAAGTATTATCCATACCATTATGGGTGTCTTACTGACTGAAGAATTGGTCATCTGTTGGTATGCTATCACAGTGGCCCGGACCCAGCTGGCCCATGCATAAAGATGTCTCTGGATATGAGGCTATGAAGCGTTGAGTGCCAGTACGCTCAATACTTAAAAAAAGGGCTCTTTCAAAACTCTCGAGAATACTTCACAAGCCATGAAACAGTCTCCCTCACTACCACATGAGAGGCCAAACTGAGTTCTAATATTCTAAAATATTTACAGTGTTCTTATGGAAGACAGGCAGGAGTTTGATTTGAATAGCTCTTGAGTCTAAGACTACTATTCATACAGAAAAACTGTGTTCTGATAATCTTAGGCTTGCTTTCTTTTCTTCGAAACCGAAATAAAATTTGTATACCTTTATTAAGAAAATTATTGAAAAAAATTTATCTGAACTAAATTAGTACGATTGCTCAAACAAAAACTGTCAGCTGAGTAATTATGTATAAGTCAGCTGAATACTGATTTGGTCCAAGCACATTGGCGTTTGGCCCTTAAGACACATACATATATTATCATTTCTTTATTCTACAATTTTTATGTTTCATAATCATACGTGTTAGAGGTGGACCTTTAAAACTTGAACACTTATTTTGTGCTATTTGGGTCCATTTCCATTGGATTTCAGTCAAAAAGTGCGTGTAGAAACCGTGTACATGTCACATGAGCATAGCATTTATAAAAGTGAGAGAGAAAGATAGAAAATAAGAGCTTAATTGAGTTTTATATTTTGAGGTTTGATTCACTTGTGAAGAAGCTGTCGACATTGAAGGATGTATTAAAAGCAAATTATGAGCTCACCAATTCCGACTATGTCAACAGAGCTCTTGAGGTACTTGCCAGTTTTAACATATTTTTAATTTCGTACCCCTAAATACGTACTTTTCATCATGCAAAATGAAATTGTTTCTTCGTGTGGGAGTGCGTCGCCATTCGATTTTTCGCGTAAATGTTTAACACTAATTTCATTTGGCATTTTTTTCTATTTTAACCCTTTTCCACGATATTGATTTGGATCCAACATTTTCTCCGTTTCAAGAGCCAACTAAATATCGTGAAAATTTGAGATATGAGAGCAGCGCTGTTTAGTTATCTTTGACAAATAATATGAAATATTTCTTAGTACTCTAAAATTGTTGTTACATGTTGCAAATGTGGACGAGACTAGAAGTAATGAACAGACGCGGGAAAGTTATGAATCGAGAAGTTTACTGTCTAATTCCAGATTTGACTTAGTTTTATATTTTGTTTGTTCGCCTTTAGACAGTGATATGTTTTCTCCAAGATTAACAAGGAAAAGGCAAAGAAATACTGATCTTTGGAAAAGAAATATAAATAAAAAATTTAAACAGTCTGGACAAGCGTACCGCAATATAAAAAATTTAGAGATCCCTGCCAGGCAAATTGAAACTCCCTATAAACCTACTTGCTACTTGCTTTGCACGAAAAATTTCACTGAGCGCGACAGAGAAATTATTTTTAATCACCACTGGAACCTGCCTGATAACAAAAAGACTAAGTTTTAATTTAAATTCGGTAGCAGTTTGTTAAGCGACATCGTCCTTCAAAACCAGAGATTGACAAAAATACTGCCAAAAAGTCACGGAAAGACAGCAAGAACCATTACACATTTAAATATTACTTACAAGATAATAATCAAATAATGCAGGTTTGTCAGCTTTTCGTTTTGAACCGTAAGAACCGTATTACGCGTTCGAACATTCAGTAAATAAATGTTCTGGAGCTCCATTAACATCAAGAAAAGGAAAGCATATGAAAAACATTACGCCGATGAAGAAATTGGAGGAGATTCGTGAACATATTAGAAGTTTTCCGAGGGTTGACTCGCACTACTGTCGTGCAGGAAGTCAAAAGGCGTACCTTGAAACCAATTTAAATTTAACAAAAATGTACCAGCTATATGTGGAAAAGCATAAAGATTCAGTAAGCCTTTGTATCTACAGAAAAGTATTCAACTTTGAGCTCAACATGTCATGGAAGGATATATGTGACAGATGATACCTCTTTAAAAATACACCACATCTCACAGAGAAGGAAATATTTGCAAATGAGGCCCACGTAAAAGAAAAATTATTTTGTAGAGCGGAAAGAAACTTAGATAGGAACAATATTAATTATGACCATTGCGTTATCTGCTATGACTTGCAGCAGGTGTTTTGTCTTCCAAAAGGAAATGCATCTTGCTTTTATTATAAGCGTAAACTAAATGTTTTCAACTTGACGGCCACGGGAATACTCTTCAATGGTTCTAAAATAACTTACTAGTTACACGGTGTGGACAGAAGCACATAGCGGTCGAAGCGGCAATGATATCAGCAGCGCGCTGATAAAAATATTGCGATAAGTTTTAGAAATCACGCAGCAATAAGAAGAATAACTTTGTGGAGCGATTTTTGTGTTCCACAAAATAGGAATAAAATAAATGCAACTGCTCTTAAGATATTTTTATACTCTCATCCAGAGATAAAGAAGATTCTTCAAAAGTTTTCGGAACCAGGACATTCCAACATATAGGAGGTAGAATGAAAACATTGGAAATTTATAGTCCTTTATGCCTAATCTACAATGAATGGTAAAACCACGTCGTCAAAACGACATGGATTTTTTTGTTTGCTTCCCACTGTTGCATTTGAAAATTCATGCTTGCAAAAATATTTCTTCTCTGTCATTCATTTGACGACATGAGCACAAGCTTATGTGGAGTAGTTAATCAGCAAAAATGATATAGTAATACCTGAGGTGTATTCAGCATAATTTAGAACCATGTAGGGGAATTTAGAACAAAACAGCTGTAAACTGGAACTTGTACTTTCAGTCCTGAAAGCAATATGTTATATTATTCGACTTGTCCCAAGCAATTTCTTAGTTCACTAAGTTTACTATAAGTATTATAGTATACATTATTGAGACCAAATACTTCCTTTGATGTAATTCTGCAATAAAATCGAGGACGCAATTACATTTATGATAATTGACAGGTCTTTAATTTTGCACCTTATCACTACTTACACATTTCGTGTATTTATATGCATTCTTCAGCAAACGATATCGTTTTGACGACGTGGTTTTACCATGCATTGTAGATTGGGCATTAGGCTAAATAGTATATATACATAAGGTCCATGTTTGGCACTCCATATATAGCATTTTAGAAAACAGAGCTCCAACGCACACATAGATTTAGGTTTCATGGCTTGGGAAGTATTCTCGAGGGTTTCGGTTCTTTACAAGCAAATGAATGGCAGCCTTGCTGTAGGTAGGAGTATTATTGCTCATTTCAGCGCCGATGTGCAATGTTGGGAAATCCTGGAAATTCTCCCATATTGTGGGAATTCCTGACTTAAAATAAATAAAAAAGCTGGAATTGATCTATGACCAATTCTTATTTTGATTTTTGCAGTGGTTTTTCGCAAATATTTCTAGTACGGTTCGTCGAGCAGAAAAAATTATTATAACGAATTTTATAGGATTTCATATTCTATAGACGTTTTTAGTACAATAAAAATATGTAGGACAGACAGTTTTCACAATATCCGTAAAAAACCTACATTTTTATATGGCAACACAAAGAAGGTGTTGCCCGATTTATTCCATTTTTGAAATTTTGTTTGCTATTACTATGAAAACACCACTACTAAATTTCAGCTCTCTACGTGTCCACGCTTTCTCAGGCAGTGTCCAAATATATAGTGGAGAACGAAATTTCTGTATGGGCACCACACGAAGTAGTTACCCGATTTATCTCATTTTCGAACTTAACTTTAATTGTTTTTTTCAAAGTTCGTGTACAAAATTTCAACTTTCTAACTGAACGCGTTCTCGAGTTATCGTGCACATGGGCGGACGGATGGCTGGATAGACGGACGGACAGACGGACATGCATCTAGGGTATAAAAATGTAAAGCGGGAGAAGGGAATAATTTCGTCTCCCGTAAAAAATTATGGCAAAAACCATACATCAATAGTTTAGAAAATATTTCCTTAAAATTGACACATAAAATTGATATTTCCTGCGCAAGTATGTTAAATAAATTGCACAAGACCATGAAATTCAAATATTGAGCATTTTTATACCCTATATGAAATGTAAAGGGTATACTAAGATTGTCATTCCGTTTGTAACATCTCGAAATAATGATGGTAGAGCAAAATGGATTGGACACCCACCCATATTAAAAATTATTTTGATTTTTGTCTGTCTGTCCGTCCGTGTACACGATAGCTCAAGACCGCGTATACTTAGAGAGCTGAAATTTTGTACACAGACTTAAGAAAAACAAGTAAAATTAACTTCGAAAATGAAATAAATCGGGCAACTCCTTCTTGGGGTTGCCATACAAAAATGTCGTTTTCCACTATATATTTGGACATTGCTTGATAACGCATCGACATAGCAAGTTGACATTTGGTACATGGTATTTTCATAATAGTAGCAAATAAAATTTCAGAGAAGGACTAAATCGGGTAACCTCTTGTTGGTGTTGCCATATAAAAATTTAGGTTTTTTACATATACTATTAGAAGGATCACTCCTAGACATTTTTATTGTACTAAAAACTTCTTCAGAATACGAAATTGGTTATAATCATGTTTTCTGTCCGACGAACCGTCCTAGAAATATATGCGATAAACCACTTCAAAAATCAAACTTGCATAGATCGGTGACCATACGCAATTTTATACGGGCATTCATCTGGGCCCTAAGGTATCATAAGAATTGATCTTAGACTAATTCTAGCTTTTTTACTTGTTCCAATAGAAAAGCTTTAAGAACTTTGATGAGAATTAGATAATAATACATAGTTGAAATGACTAGAACTGTGATTAAGGATTAGAGTTTGTATTTAATAGCGGTTATAAAGAAGCACTGATAATTTCACTCTTAATTTGGGAATGTAGAGGTGACCTCTATCAATAAAAACTAATTATTTAGTTTTCAAAAGTTACGTGAACTGTTATCTTTGATATATCTCTCATATTTTTGGTGTACTTAGAAAAAACTTGTGGGAGTTTGCTTAATAAGCTGTGGGAAAAGTTCCCACTAATTCTTATTTGTGAGGGAAATGTTGCCAGAGCAACCTCACAACACCGCCGCTGAAGGGTAGAAATGGAAAAAACTGCGATTTCTAAACAGCAGCGGCAGATTGCGATTGATCTTCTGCTATATTAGTGGTGTATATGTCCGATTTTTTATTGACTGGATTAACATTGAATATTTGTTTTTTTTACCATATTAACCACTGTATTCATATACTAGAACACTTAAATATTTGTTGTGTAGTACAAACTATTTTTTACTGCGGCATAAATGCTTAAAAATGAAAACCGAACGTTTTGTTTCAGATGATTGCTTTCGACGTTGGTCGCCGCAATAACGCATCAGAGCATCAGAGAAAAAAACAACGAATTTTTCGACCAAAAAAAGTTTTTGGCCGATAAAACATAAAAGTTGTGTTTTTCGTAAAAATCTGAGGTGAATATGCTATTTTATTAGTAAAATTATTAGTTTATCCTATTTCCCATGATTTTATTAATGATTGGAGCAAAAGTCTTGTTTTAAAGTGGAAGAAATTGAGTTTTTCGGTTCTAGTTTTTGATGTGGAGTGCCGTAAGTCGGAACCTACACAAACTGAAAACCTGGCTATCGCGAAAAAATCTCTCTATCTCCAAAGACGAGCTGAAATTGATGTTAAAACGAGCTACATGCGAAAAACGTGTTTGTATTAGTGGTGTTATATATTTCTTATATATTAAGAGAAGCGAGCTATTCTCCTGTCCTAAGCGATTCTTTCAAACCGAGTTTCTATCGACATAAAATTAGAGCCATGGATATGGACAATAATTAATTTTAAATAGGAAATAAGGTCCGTGGACAATATTGCCTTGGTTACTTCATTACACCATTAATTATATCACTTTTTTTCTCAGATAATAGACATATCAGTACATGCCACTCAGATCAATTATTTTTGTTTTGAGCATTATCAGTAGGTTATGAGTCATTTAAATTTTACTCAGAGAAACGAAGGAATATCGGAGTAAATTCGAAGCATAGATGCATGATGTCTTATTTCAGTGTAATTCCAAAATCAGAGAAATGAAGCAATTTCGGGGGAAACTCGAAATTCCCATATCTTGCTTAATTCGAGATTACTTCGAGAAAGCGAGTTCTTGGCTAAAATGTTTACGGAGTCGCATCTAAATCATATGCATCGAAATATTTTGTACAGAATACAAAATGACGCTACGACCGCGAAAGTAGTTCTCCTGGAAGTAGGAATCCTGCGTATGGGCAAGAGAGACGGCGCATGGTAAACACTATCTTTACGTTATTCCTTCTGCGGTGATTTCATCTACAGCCAACATAAAAACATGAAATGGCATAAGTAAACGTTCAGTGAACAATATTTTGTGTTAGTAGCTCCAACTCTGCCACACGGCGAAAGAGAGAACTGTAAAACTTGCGTCATTCTTTCCTATAGGAAAATGGCAATACGCTCAGTCCATTGTTATAAGCCAGTGAGCAAAATTCAAATTTACGAAATTTTAAAAAGTAAGTTCTAGTTCAAATAAGAATGGCTAACAAACCAAAATTCGGAAGTACGTCGACGTTTAAAACTGACAGAAGACGAGGAAGTGAACAGAAGAACATAGATATTAATGGTTTGTGGCAGCATGCTCCAAAAATTTACCGGTTTCCGGTCCAATCCTACAGGAAAAGCTCAGAGATATTGCGATAAGTATAAGTACTCCTAGTTTTAAAAAATCTAATGTTTTGCTGGAGAGTTTGCGCAAAAGGCATTTATTGACTTTTGCTACAGTTTGCGGAGAGACCAATGATTTCTCACAAGATACGGTTGAGGAATGGATAGATAGGAAAGATTACGATCTAAAAAATATTGCAAATGGTGATGAAACAGCATTGTTTTTTCGTGCTTTACTTGACAAAACTTTAAATCTTAAAGGTAAAAAATGTGTAGGTGGCAAGCAATGCAAAGAACGACTAACTGTTTTTTTATGTTCTTTTGCTGACGGTTCTTTTGAAAAGCCATTAGTGATTGGTAAAGCTTTAAATCCGCGCTCTTTCAAGAATTTGGACATTAATAATCTTCGTGGTTTATGGAAAGCCAACAAGAAAGCGGGGATGACATCTTCAATAATGCCTTTTGGATTTGAACAGCAGAATGCAGAAAGAAGACCGCCATATTTGTTTATTTCTAAACACGGAACATTTCATTCGAAAATTAAACCAAGTCACGTAAAATTAGTTTTTTCCCACCAAACACATAAACATAAACATAAACATAAACATCAATTTATTTGAGTACCCGTGCCAGAGGCACGCATAGCGCTGGGCACATCATAGATAGTTACATGGTAGATTAGCATTGTAGCAAAACAAAACCCAGTGTGTGTCAGCCTTTGGATGCAGGAGTTATTAAATGCTTCAAAAACTACTACAGAAAGCAATTCAGTTGCTTCTATGAAAATCTGTGGCAGCGTTCACGATGTATCAAAAGCAATATCTTGCCTTGATATGATTCAATGTATATACATGCCACGGTATCTAGTATCCCTCCGGACTGTGTTTCGAACTGTTTAAAAAAATGTGGATTCCAAGTCAATATTGTCGATACCGGAGCAGAAATGCTGCAAAAGTCTTCCAATTAATGGTAAAGGCAGATATTGAAGAGACAGATTTACATGAACCCATGGATATTTCGCCAGAAGAGGAGGAAGATATCGGTGATATAACTTCACCAAACCCGGGAATGAGATTCTTCTGTCGAATACCTATTTATCTAAAAAAGAAGTTCAAAGTATAATACTTCATGAAAGTTTGAAACAAGTCAGTATTCGCAATTTTGTTACCTTATACAAAGTTTAAATTATTTTCTATGCGACCCTAATGTATATTTGCATTTTCATTTTATTATGTTCTTGTTTTGGCATATTCTCTTGAATTAATGTTTTGTTAAGTTTTCTTTTTTATATACAATGTATGTACATTACCAACATAGTATATAAATGCTAAAAAATAATTTTTATTTTGACTCTATACAATCCAGAAACTTGTCTAAGCTGAAATTCCTTTTTAGTCCCAAGGTGTTCCGGCTTAAACAGATTTTACTGTACCTACTTATTGCTCTTCTATGCGTCTACGCTCATAAAAGCTGTTAGAGGCCGAGGCATCGCTGACTTTATATTGGAGCGGGGCTATTCGACTCAGAAATCGGCAAAAAAAATATATAATGTTCTCACAGTACAATCACAAATAAGTAAAAATACAGATAACGAATCGGATAGGAAAATTAAAAAACAGAAGTAGATACATGTTGCGAGTCAATTAAAAAATTTGCATCGTCTCGCTCGAATATAAAATCGACGATGCCTCAACCTGATGTAGGAAGGCCTCAATTCTTTCTTGGGATTTATTGGAAATTTGTTCCTTAGAAATTTTATACATTATTGAAGGCTGACATCGGCAGAAGAAATGAATGCTTATCGGCAATTGGAGGCCGACAAAGGCACAAATGAAAGTATTGTATCTGAAAATAACTCCAATCGGCCACCAAAGTGAATAAAAATTATATCGAAACATTTTTGTAAATTTCTAAAGAAAAATGTTATTGCATATTTACGCGTCGACGTTCATAAAAATTGTAGTCGGCCTCCAAAAATTCGTATAAATTCTGAGAAAAAAATTCCAGTAAATTTCGAAGAAAAAATTGAGTGCCTCCCTACATCAGGTCGAGGGCGAGGCATCGTAGATTTCTCTGGTAAAAGATAGAAACTTTGGTGTGCGCCTGAGCATTAGGAACGTTTTCTGTTAATGACAACATTTCTCAGCTACAGTTTCCGTCGTAACCAACTAAACCAGAAATGTTGATAAGGTTTTCATTTTTCTGATATGCGTTCTTCATCCGTATATTTACTTATTTGTGGTACATATAATAGGGACCGAAAATAACTGGTATTTTGAAAAACATAAATAAAAAAACCCTTGATAAATTATGAACGGGCAATTTAGTGGAATATACCAAAGTATTTCTCGTGAGACCCATTTCGATTGATGTAAAGCTTTTGTAAATTTAACTTTTTTAAGGCCAGCTTGGCTTTTATTTATTTGAGCTGGAAGTAATATGTTTTGAAGCTAGTTATTTTTTCAAGGAAGTATGAAAGCCAAGCTGGCTTCTTATTTTTTCAAGCCGAGTTGCATTTTTTGGCTGGAAGGAACAAATATATTTTTATTTAAAAATAATTCATACGTATATGGAAACCCTATTCGCTTTTCAAACCTTTTGTCGGCACTACGAAGCGGAAACGGCATAAGGTCAGATCTGCAAATGGGCTCACTGCAGTTGTGCGTTGGCATGGTGTGTCGACATTGATGCCGATCTTCTAAAGTACTGGAAATCCCAGAAGTATTCATACCCTATTCTATGAAATTTGGCCCATATTGTCCACGCCGTTTTCTCAACACAAGTCAGTGTTGAGAGGGCTTTTTCGGCCCTAAAAATCATTTTGAATAATTCCATTACAATTTGTCGGAAGAAAATTTGCGAAATATATTATTTGTTCGGCTAAATTCTTTATCAAAAAAATAAATAAAACTTAATTCTTCAAACAGTTTTTTACGACACTTCTCAATTGGCTCAAAATTTAAAAGAGTTCTTTCAACTATTTACTAACCACTGCATAAAGTAAAAAGCCAAATCGACTTCTCATATTTGCTCAAAAAAAATAGTCAGCCTTACAATGTGCTATTTTCGGCTAGAAAAATTAAAAAGCCGAGCTGACACATTAAATATAAATAACATAAAATTTTCCAATAGAGGAATTGTCGTAAGTAACAATATGATAATTTCAAATTATCCAAAACCAGGTGATGTAAAATTCTTAGGAAGCTTAGACGATATCCACCTGAAACAAATTAAAAATGCGAAGCAAATCAAGGCAGTTGGAATAAGCCTAAAGTCAAATTCTATTGTATCATATTCAATAATAACAATTTTTAGAAGCATTTTTATAATTATTTTCCAAGAAAGCTACGTGTGCAGCTTTAGAATTAATTCAATGAAAGTTCTAGCATGGGCGGAAATCAATTGTTAAATCGCTACGTTTTGTACAGCGTCCCACAGCAACGTTCATACGCAAACACTTGAACCCATATGCCAAAATTTAAGCGTGCGATTGTGTTATAGTAAATTTGAGATGAAAACGGCTTCATGAATACCGTTAGATTATATGTAGTTTGCTGTGCGAGTCGAATCGGATCTTGAATCTGATGTTGGGTGGTATAGACGCGGAAAATATTTCAGCGTCTACCTCTCTGCCGTTTGTTGGTGTTAACTGTGTCAAGTATCAACACACTAGGTTTGAGTCGAAAGCAAATCAATCTAGACACTTGCCATTGCTGGCCGAGTCGGAGGTTAGATGCTAGATGCTCGTTTTGGTATACCTGTGTAGAGATTTAATGAAACTAAATGAATTGAATTGAAGTTCGTTCAGAAATTTTACTAGGATGTCAAGGACTTTCAGCAACTACTACTAATGCTAGATCAATGATAATAAAACAAGGTACCTCTATGTTTTTTAATGAGTTGCTAAAAGATGTTAATCGCGGTTAATCATGTATACACATTTATGAAGAAATTATTTGTTTTATTAGCACTACTAAATAAGTACAGAAACAGAGCAATCGTACCGTACTGATGACCATGGGAAAACTATCAAATAAGATACCACTAGGATATAGCGCTGCACGGTTTGTTACAACAAGCTCTCCATTTCGAATGGGAGTACGCACGTCCTATTGGTGCCTAGTCGAGCACGCATATTTGATGCATCCGCATCGAATGCCTTACTTTGTCGCTAAATGCATGCTTCATATTGCACCAACAGAGGTATATTAAGCCTTCCTTCTTTAATTATCTCTTAATTTATTTTATTTATCTCAATTATGACATTGTACGTTTACTTTATATTCTTGTAACTAATCTGATGTCCCACGCGTTTCATATATTTTTAAAAGTGTTTCCTGTGTTTTAATATTATATATTCGACATATTTAAAGCATAGTCAATTCCTTCAATGCTTAGAATATTTTCGCATCAACGACTCAACCTCACATTTATTCCCTAATTTGATTCGTGAGTTTTATTGATTACACTGTTTATTTTTAAAGAATAGCTCGCAGATCAATCGCTTTCTTAAATTCTTCTCGTGTTTTAAACTTTCGTTTTGTTAAACAATATCCTCGCTTGCGGCAAACCGTATCGTATCTAATTCGATGCGTCTAGCACCCAAAGCTTTTGTGGCTTAATAACAAACCAAAGCATTTCACCCAATTTCACAAGAATAAACATAGCAAGATGAGTATAAAAAAAAAAAACATAAACGAACAACAATTCGCATTATGGATAAAGAAGAATTTTAAGAACTTTTATTTTTAACGATTCTAAATCAAACTAATAAATACAAGAAGAAAAAACAACCGCCTCGTCCGGGGTTTGAAACCGGGACCTTCTGTTCTGGAGCTATCGTGAGGACGGACAGACATGCGAAAATTAAAATAACTTTTAATATTATGCTTGGGTGTCCAATCCATTTAGCTATACCTTCATTATTTCTATGTGTTACAAACGGAATGACAATCTCAGTTTACCCAATAGATTTCATTTAGGGTATAATATTCAGTAAACAGTCCAGAATAAAGCGATGCGAAGTACACTGTTGTGTGCAAGATATTCGGCTGTTAAGTGGTTGTTAGATACGCTTAAGTAGATGAAGATACAGCAACGAATTAATTTAAATGTACTTTTATTTATTTTTAAAATAAAGAAGAAATATTACTAGAGATACAAATTTACATATCCATTTTCTTTATATAAATGACGTACAAAAAAAAACTTGAAACAGATTTATATTATTCTTGCAGAATCTATCGCTGTTCAAACATATTCAACAATTCTTCAATAAATTAATAGTGCTAACTTCAAAGTTCAATTTTTTAAATTCATACAAAATTCGCAAATAATTAATATTCCCAGTGAGATAGACGAGATTTAAGCAGATCTGTATTAAATCATTAAACGCCATATCTATCGAAATATTTATTCGATTCGATTAATGAAACATATCCATTGCCAGTTACCTCCCCATGAAAACTAGTGGGGCATCTTTCTAGGTTGCAGATCTGCTGAATCAGCTCTTTATCATCAGATTTGCAAAGAATGGTATTATTTTCTTGATATTCGGCATTCTAGGGCTATTATTCTTGAATCTCCCAATTGAAAATACATGCACGTAGCACTCTGTCGGTTCAATTTATTTTCCATTTCTAAATTTTCAATCATAACTGCATTAAAATCTAATTCGGCACTGAAATCTTCTTGCACGTTAGCAGAGCTTGCTACTCGTCCTCCAACTGCAATAGGGTAAACAGGGCCTCCAATTTTTGCTGACAGCATACCTAAAAAGAATAATTATAATATCTAAAACTCTCATAAGATATATAAGTTTAAGTAGGGTAAAATCACCAATTGTCGGACAATGTTAAAATGTTCTATAGATAAAGGAGCCACGCTGATTATCCTCAGCTAATCTCAAAATGTGTGCATACAATGGATTGACTTCTTTCTTCTTGTGGGATTAAATGGCTGATAAAGATATTCCGTTACATTAAAAATACACTTTTGTATAATTCTACGTTATTTTTCTACGTACAAATTTGCGGAAAAATTTAAAGGTTTTGCAAATTATAGTTACTGTACTATAGAAATAAAACGATTTATATTCAGAAAAAAAGGATCGCATAAAATTCATATATATCCATCCATTAATGAACTTAATACCATTTTATGGGCCAACCGATGATAAAAAGATTAACAAGTTATGGCCGAATTAGCTGTCAATTGGTTGCTTGCCTGCTTTGGCAACAATTGTCACAAATTTGTTGGTCTCAATTTCAATCTAAAAATTTCTTTGCTTTCTCACTAGCACTTAATTAATTACTTTTCCCGAAGTGAATTAAACGAAGAAACTAATGGTTAGATCAATATTATAATATATTCAAAACGTATTTCAGTCAATAAAATACAAAAAAACTCAAAACAAATTCGCTGGAAATGACATTGTCACCTCATGACGTAGCAACACAAAAAATGCCTTTCGAATCGGCCATAGCTTGTTATCTCTGTGCCATGGGCCAACCTACACATATTAATCACGATCATTCTGCTACACTTACAGTTATTGTTATTGATATAAATAATATTTGTATCACAAATTCGTAGCATATAATGAGAATTGAATTATTATATTATAATATCGGTTAAGTCTGCAATCGAGTTCTGGTAAAATAAAATTTTACACGGTCTCCAAATACATATTTCACATTAAAATTCCTGGTAAAATTTTGTCATATCTAAGAGCCAGATTTTGTGTAATGAATTTCTGGTTGTTTTGTAGTCCATTTATACATGTATTTACCCTCCATCCCTATTCTAAGCAATTTTTCTACTTTATTTTGAAATAATTCACATAATTAATTTATATAAATCTCTGCTTCTATTAACAAAAAAGATAATTAGATAGTTTAGTTGCCTCAAACAGGATTTCCCTAGTTTATAATCCAATTTAAATTTGCAAGCACTGACCGAAAACTTCATTTCTGTTTTTTTAATTGATATGAAGATTTTAACAGGCACTAGTAGCACTATAAAACTTTACGCTAAATAAAGTTCAAAGATAAATAGTTTTGAAAAGAATTGATTCGGTACTTGTATTCAATTTCGCAAAAGAATTTTAAATTGTCTAAATCTGGTCACAAAACAAAAGCACATTTGAAAACTTCTCACTCAGCTTTCACAAATGTTCCTTCCTTCATCTCACTTATTCTTATGTATAATCTCCTGCTCTTGACAAATTACGCTCATGTACACGAATTTTACACGATTCAACCATTCCTGTTTGCTCTATATTCTAAGATCTGGTATATCACCATTCCTGTTTACTATATATTCTAAGGAGTGAGCTATTACTACACGGCTGTAGCCGGCCCGTTAAGGCCTTTTAATTTCCAGTTTTTATGATGTCGCCTTCTGGTTTGACGAATAAAGACAAAAAATGTGATACCGCAGTTTACATGCAACTAAAAAGAGCGGCAAACTGATTAATTTTCATAAATAAATGAGAATGACAAGTGGAGGAATTTTCAGATTTACTCTCATGTAATACCGCGCTTTTGTGAAAGCACTTTTTTCCGAGATATTGAAAGAGGTTTTGGTTGTGGTGTTGTTAATGCTGTGGTGTTCCACACGGTACGTCCTTGTCGACGATATACGTCTCTGAATGTACTTGGTCCAAGTTCCTTCTATCAGGTGAGGGGAACTCTTGACTCCATATGAATGCGCTAGGCGCCTGGATGGATGTCGTCTCTTCTAATCTTTTCGATGCATTTACTAGGACGCTCCAATAATAAAACCAAATAGTTGAAGTTATTTTAATATATTTTAACGTCATAACACATAATATGACTCGTTCGGGGAGCCTTATAACAATAACTATTTTGTACCTACGGCTGATATTTACAATACCAGGTTTTAAAATATGACAAATTTAGGAGGACACGGACGGACGATAAGACTTATTATACTCGGACGGACTTATTAAAAATTAACGAAGGGAATAATCAAAATATTAATAATTAAAATTACTTATTGAACCGAGACTATTTTCTTGGTCTTGTCGGTTTCGACTTGACAACTAGACTAAAGTTTTATTTGTTTTTCATTATTTTTCACACAAATCAAGGCCTACCTAATCATAACCTTTTCCATATTTTCTCAAGTGCCCCTTTTCGCGTCAACTTGCAAAACCTTACAAATGCTTAGTGAGGTTGCTAAGCAAAGGTTGGTGCACGTAGCTCGATGTGAAGGTAGCCACAAGGTCACCAAAGTTTGTTCCAAAGTTGTTGCTGTATAATGCTATGTTATTTGAACAGAACGTGCTTCTGTTTACACGCTTTGCTCTAAAGAGGGTGGGTGTTATCAGTATTGGAATAACGTGGGAATTCCATATTCTGGAAATTTCTGCCATTAAGATATTGAAAAGTAGGAAATTAATATGCAGTAGCACTGATTACTTTGCGCCTAGTTGCTAATGTACTTTTATGGATATCTCTCCTATATCAATAAAAATTAATTAGTTTTCGAAAGTTAGGTGAACTGAATTATTCCTTTTGGTGTATTTCTTATGCTTTTGGTACCTAGGATAAAAATGGTCGGAATTCGGATAATATAATAACGCTACTGTAACTCATTCTCTGATGGACTTGGCAAAAATGAGAATTTTATTTGACTGATAGACATTTAAAATCTCCTATCAGCACATTGGCCAAAACGACATTTGTCTTCTTCTTAAAAAATTGAGGTAGAATAGATATACGAAAAATTCATTATTATGAATAATTTGAAAGGATTTTGAAGTTATTCAAAATTTTGCAAATAATTGAATAAAATCTGTTGAACTCTAATGAACTTTACATTGGTTATGGAATTTTGTTTATGTTATTTCTTAATAAAATTTCATTGAACCCTAACAAGCTCGACATAAAAAAAATTCCGTATCCAAATTATTTCGCAATACGATTTAAATTTTTATTCATAGTAAATAATATAGGTCAAATTTTTTTGTAAATTTGCACATTGGTCCATTACATTCGTGACATTGAGTCTAAGGCACATCAAACACATCCAAGGCCTTACTATGAACTCAAGCTTAAATTGCTTCAAACCAGTTGGGCAGATATCACCCAAAATAATCAGGTTATATGAGAATCTGTCTCGAGTGAAGAGCCTTGTGGATATAAGACAGAATTCTATTTTGAAGTTGATGACTGGGTTCAAGACACCATCATATCGTTGCAACAACAATTACGGAACTTGCAGGACTCTGCATCATCCCCACCTCAGAATACATCTGATCTTGGTACAGCAGTAAAATTTCCTAAGATAACGCTTCCCAATTTTGATGGCAACTACCTAAGGTAGACACAATTCCATGACTTATACATCCAACTGATTCATAATTATCCCATCAGCAACGCACAAAAGATGTTTTACCTGGTTTCCAACTTAACTGGTGAAGCAAAAGCGTTAATACACCATTTGTCAATATCAGATGGAAATTATGAAACGGCATGGAACATATTAAAAAATCGATATAGTAACAAACGACTATTGGTGACAGCATTAATCAACAAATTTCTAGCACAGCCAACCATTCAAACCGAAGGGGCTGCAGCAATCAAGGCACTGCATTCTTGCCTTAAAAAACATTGGGATCTCCATTGAATCATGGGATCCATTGCTCATTCACATACTCATAAAGAAATTGGACAAAAATACACACACATTGTACGAGCAATCATTGGAATCACCAAGAGAACTGCAAACGATTAAGCATTTTTTAATGTTCTTAGAGAGCCGCTTCCAAGTTCTAGAAGCATTAGGAAGAGATAAGCGTCACGCGATTCCAGAACGATCCAGCCACTCGTCAAAATCGTCTTCTTTCGTATCGACAATTAACGGGAGACAATGTGTTGCGTGCAAACAGAAACATCCACTATATCTGTGTAAACAATCTCTGTCACATGCGCCAGCTACAAGATACCAAATCTTGAAAAGGAACCACTTATGCATCAACTGCATGAAAGACGGACACTCAGCAATCAAGTGCTCTACGCGAATTGCTTGAAATGCTCCAAAAAGCATGATACGCTAGTTCATATAGAAGAGTCCAGTATATCATCTCACACTCCTGGAAGGATAATATCATCAACAGATCAATTACAACTATAACCACGGCAATCAATCGCTGAGAAACGCACTGCAGACATGTCTGGACCAACCAATAATAGCGCAGAGGGTATTAACTCAACAATCCTAGCAGCACAAACAGCTCAGAATCACAGAGGTTACGTGCTGCTAAGTACTGTCATCATCAAGTTAAGAAATAATGAAGGCAATAATGTAGAATGCAAAGCAATTTTAGATTCTGGTTCATAACTAAATTTTATAACGGAACGATTAGTCAAAAAATTGGGTTTAAAAGGAACACCAGATTCTATGAGCATCCAAGGCATTGGTGAAGGGAAGCAGCAATCTAACTATCGAGTCAATTTAGTATTGCAATTACGATTGACCGAATTCTCAACCAGAGTAGAAGCCTTTATATTACCAAAAATAACTTCTTATCAACCAACATATTCATTGAATACGGACTCCTGGTCCATCCCGGGAAACATAGAGCTAGCCGATCCAAATTTCAGTCTCCCCAGTCAAATTGATTTTTGATCGGAGCGGAGTTCTATCATAAACTCCTGTCGACTGGGCAAATAAAACTTGGAGACGATTTACCAACTCTGCAAAACACTGTTTTTGGTTGGGTTTTCGCTGGAAGGATACAAGGCACCAACCAACCTCAAGCAACATCTGACATCTGTAATGAAGGAGACCTCACCCTTGACGATAAAATTGAAAGGTTTTGGAAGCTCGAAGAAATTGAGTCGCATCCGCCAAGTCTAACTACCGCTGAAGTTAAATGCGAATCTCATTTTAGTCAGACCACACAAAGGGACTCGTCAGGCCGCTTTGTTGTCAAACTACCGTTTTTATACCATCCAAGTAAATTAGGTGAATCCAGGGACATTGCTTTACAACGATTTCTCTCCTTGGAACGAAAATTCAGTAAAAACCCAGAAATCAAGCAGCAATACGTGGCCTTTATGAAGGAATACTTACAACTTGAACATATGGAAGAGGTCAATCCAGACAACATCACCAAGCCGTACTATTATTTACCACATCACTGTGTGATAAAACCCGACAGCACTACAACCAAGCTTAGAGTAGTTTTTGATGGTTCAACCAAAAGCTCATCAAATACCGCCCTGAATGAGCTACTAAGTACTGGCCCGAGGCTCCAAGATGATCTTTTTTCCATTCTTCTGAGGTTTCGCATGCCACGATTCGTCTTTACGGCGGACATAGAGAAAATGTACCGTCAGGTCTTAATGCACGAAAACGACAGAAAATATCAAATGATTCTACGGAGAGATAATCCTAATGAAGCAATTAAATCGTACCAACTTAAGACTGTCACATACGGAACTACTTCAGCACCATATTTGGCAATTAAATGCTTACAACAACTATCAGTGCAAAGAGCTGATCAATTTCCACTTGGGTCAAGGATACTCAAACGCGACTTCTATGTAGACGACAATGATGACAGGATCCAATAGCTTAGTGAAGCTCTCGAAATGCACGAACAACTGACAAAGCTTCTGAATTCAGCAGGTTTCAATTTACGAAAATGGTGTGCCAACCACACCAAACTACTTCAAAACATCCATAGAGACGATGTCTGTCTTCAACTAGAACTATATGATGAAGAAGAGGGGCAAATAAAAACCCTAGGACTAATGTGGCTACCAAAAGCAGATGAAGCCAGAAGGAACCAAGGTGACCAAACGCACAGTCCTGTCAGACACAGCATATTTATTTGATCCACTCGGCGTAATGAGTCCAGTCATAGCAACGGCAAAAATCTTCCTTCAAAGGCTATGGAGAATAAAACTCGATTGGGATACATCTCTGCCAACCGAGCTTCAGTCTGCATAGCTAAAATTTCGTGAAGGATTGAAGGTTCTAAATGATATTAAGATACCAAGGCATATATTCTCTGGAAGAATACCACAATCTACACAATTGCACGCCTTCTCGGACACTTCAGAAAAGGCATATGGAACTGCAGTATATGTACGATCCAGGAGACAGGAATGTACAATAGCAGTACAATTATTATGTGCTAAATCAAAGGTGGCTCCTAACAAAACTACAACGTTACCTCGCCTGGAACTATGTGCTGTAAAACTCGCTGCCCAACTAGTACAACGAATTACGACCGATTTAAACTGGCATGATCAACCATGTTTTTTTTTGGACAGATTCCGAGATTGTGCTTGCATGGCTGAATTCCGAGTCCTCGTCATATCATACATTTGTGGCAATTCGTGTGGCAGCTATTCAAGAATTAACAGCCATTAATCAATGGAGGCACGTCCCATCAAAGGAGAGCCTTGCCGATCTAGTTTCTCGGGGAGTTCCACCGGAGAGGCTGTCAAATTGAAACTTATGGTTCTACGGACCAATATTTTTACATGGCTCTGAAGACGTATGGCCCACACAAAACACAATAACTGATATTGATTTGGAGAGACAACAGTCGAAAATAATCTTAGCAGCCACCGAAGACCCAACGCATTTCGTCCACACAATCAACCATCATAACTCATTCAAACGATTACAAAGAGTCGTTGCCTATGTGTTGAGATTTATTGCAAATATTCGTCAGCACACAAGTCTAACATGGAAGATCAAGCTAACTGTGGCAGAACTAGAAGACGCTCTAACAGTCATTATCAAGGAAACACAAGCTCAGGCATTCAGTGAAGACTTGAATCAATTACAACGGATCAATCATTTAACAACAATAGCGCCCTGAGCAGCCTCAGTCCATTTATCGATGAAAGAGGAATCATTTGTGTTGGAGGAAGACTAGAGGCATCCAATTTACCATATGATGCCAAGCATCCAATGCTACTTCCATATTCTCATGACATTACAAGATTATTAATGACTACACATTAGGAATCTACATGTCGGTGCTCAAACGTTGCTGTCAATAACTCGTCAACGATTCTGGCCCACAAAGGGAAAGACAACTGCACGATCCATTGTGCAAAAGTGTCTTCGTTGTGCTAGATCGAAACCAAAGATGTTATCCCAATTTATGGGAAATCTGCCACCACATAGAGTGCAGCCATCATCAATTCGGGAGTTGACTTTTGCGGGCCGTTCTGGACACACTTCAAGGTTAGAGGCAAACGACCTCACAAATCGTATATTGCAGTCTTCTCTTGTTTTCCTACTAAGGCAACACACTTCGAAGTGGTAAGCGATCTAACCACAGACGCCTTCATTGGAGCCCTCAAACGGTTCATAAGTAGACGAGGCAACTGCCGGAATTTGTACTGTTTTCGTGTCCCAAAGCAGTCAAATAGCGAAAAATCGAATAATTAACAACGCTCGAGTTTCAAATATGTAAATCTTTATTTCACTCAAACAAACTGACCTATTTTAATAATTTAAAACAATCTAACCCGAACCGAACGGCAACTTGACACCTCAAACAAAAGTTACGACACGACTGAACACTGAACGGCACTCGCCAGATATTGGACTTTACCGGCTGCAGCACCTGAGTCGCTCAGTAGTAAACAATCGCTTTACATAATAATTACCATGCGAGGTTAATTATTATTGTAATCGTCGATTGCTCCACTAAGCGCTCATCGCAGCCAGCTGTTGAGCTAATCAGCAAAATAACCGACAGCTGCAGAACAGTACCATGCGAAGTTACTGTTTAGCAATTGCTAATTATTTCACTAAAATGCGCCCTTGGCTGCTGGTAGAATCTTCCTTATATTGGGCCACAACATCCCTCCCCCCTTGGAAAAACTAGTTTCCGCAGGGAACTAGATCTGGAGAATGCAATCAATTAAATAAACTGAAAATATCTCATCTTCGTTCGGTTCAGATTCTTTACATTATTTGATTACATTTCTGTACATTACATTTTTACATCTTTCGAAATTTTCTCATTTCCTTTTTCTAACATTGTTTGATTTTACATCATTTCACATTTCTCTTTTTAATATTTAATTTCTCTTTCACCATTTATTTCTTCCTTAATATTCTTTCCTATGTTCTTTTCACATTACCTTTTTTTTTGCTTTCTGTATTCTATGTTTTTTATTTTTCCACATTTTACTTTCTTTTATTGCTTCTCACATTCAATTATATTATCGTCTTACAATTTTTCTATACTTCTTTAATTTATTGAACATTTTTTCTTTCCTGTATTTCTTACATTTGTTTGCTTAGTTTTTTTTTACGTTCCTCTTATTTTAACATTTGCTTTTTTGTTCTTTTTCTTACAATATAACTTCTTCAAATATCTCACAAAATTAAAAAAAAAACATATTTCTACATTTTTATCTATTCTACCTCTCTTTCTGTTGCAATAAACTATAAGCTTGATTTATCCTAAATAAGTACTCTAATTTTTAATAATTCCGTCGCCAATAATCTTTTCTCTAATAAAACTTTTTGTTTTCCTTTCATTTTTACCTTATTACAATTTTAAAAGTATTGTCCAAATCATAAAAAACTTCAATAATTTCAATACTTTTTACAATTTAGCCTTAACATTCTAATTTCTGTGGGTGCCCAAAATTTCCCTATTTATACTATTACAATACAATAACTACTCTACTATTCTAACTGTACCACCTGCTTCCCGACGGACGGTACGTAAATTGCTGTTGGCAGGTTTGCTGTTGTTGGAATGATGACTTCAATACTGGGTTCTGCTTGCTTGGATAGCCTCGCTTGGATTGGCCCAGTCAATGGTCTGCTGATAAAGGCTCGAACCTTTTCACTTTTGTGACGTTTCAAGTGGCACACTACTCCTGCTACTACTGCTGACCTTTTATCGCCTTTGAATTTCAAATTTTATTTGAATGGTAAATTATCCCAAGAACTATGTGTATAGAATGTTTTCATCTACACTGCATTTCTGGAAAACATTACATCAGTTTTAGCTAGAATGTATGACAATTTCTTGTCATAAGCCCTTCTTTAATTTCATTGCGATAATATTTGTAAAAAAAAATTCTTTTGGTCCCGATGGAGTTCTCTCAATTATATTGAAAGTCCACGTGTACTTATAATTTTTTTTTTAATATCATATATAAGGTACTGTATATAGGTATAGTAGTAGATATACCATATTACAGACCTCTCAGCATAATAATTCCGCCAGGTTTAAAAACTGTAGTTCTCTAATAAACGTTTAACTAATCTCGCTATATATTCGGGCTTTACTCACTGCTACTATAAATTCGGCGTCCAGATCATCTATGTGAACTTCAACTACTGCCACCATATGCAGGTCTAACGCAAATCTTCACGGTTGTGGAGTTTGTAGCATTTCTGAGTGGGTAGGATAATCCAATGTGTAGTGTAATAAGTAACTTTCCCAAGTTGCTTGAACAACCCTCTTCTATGGGGCATCGGCTTGATATTACCTCCTGTTTTCTCTGCCTCCAGCAAGGTGAAAAGTGCATAAGTCACCGTGATTACCGCTTTCCTCGCAATAAACTAAGCCCTATATTTATATGATGCTAATATAGGGCAACCCTTTTATTTTTCTTAAACTCAAATGTGTTTTTTTTTAATTTATTTTAGAAACCTTTACTTTTGTTTATTATTATACTTCAAAACTTTTACTTTTAATTCTTGCTTCCTTTATAACTTTTTTTTTAACACTTATTTTAAAAACCGTTCAATTTTTTAATATATCTTCTCTTTAAATCTTATTATTTCTTTTAAATTTTCATTCTTTTCTTAACTCTTATTTTTGAAAACCTCTTCGTTATTAATCAACATTTTTAACATATTCTTTTCCTTTATTTTCATTACTCTTTTGTTTTTTTTATCTTTCTTGTGCCTGCTTTTTAGCTTTCCATTTCTAACTTTAAACATTTATTAATTATTTTCATACGTTTCTTGTTCTTCTAACTTTTTCTTTTTCATTCAATTATTCTTTCAAAATCTCTATTCTTCTCTTTTTTTTCGGGTAATTAAACTCTCTTTTCTAATCTGCCTTTATTTAAAATTTTCAAATTACCACTATTCAATTGCTCTCTTTATTTAAAAAAAAAAACATTTCCTTACCTTCATACCTTTTATTTTATTGATTTACCTTACATTGGATCCACTGAGTTAACTTTTTATATCCTTTCCATAAGTTCCCCGATTCCTGGGTCATAACCGTTACCTAGCTTGTAATAATTATTACCATAAAAGATGTTCTAGTGCTTCTGACGGTCTGCTAAAATGCTTAGAACAACATTCGACTGTTTTTTGGAAGTGCTCTATATGTATTAACTTATCTCTTGGTGAATTTATGACTCGGTTCTTAATGTTATCGAACGAGTTAGAGTCTTTAAAAAATGAGTTCTCTCGTGAATTTGGTGCGATTAAGAATATGATTTCTAAAGAAAAAAATTGTAATTCTCGCCCATTTGAAGACAATAATGATAAAGTTGCTAATCCAACATTAAATAAAATTTCGTCCAACGTCAATGATAACGTTTTAATACCACAACGGGTATCTCTGCATGCTGACAATGTACTTGGTGTCCGGAATTCAGTAACGGTTGTCGATGGCACTATGAATACTCAAACGCAACGCATTCAAAGCCATGCAACGAAATGCTCTGCTTTTAATATTGATTGTTCTCAAGTAAATGGTGATAGTAATGATGTAGTAAATTTTGCCACTTCGCATATGGTCAATGACCCTTCTCAATTGAATGCAACGTCATTTGTTGATAATTATAAGCGCTCCAGCTGGATTACTGTTCAACGAAAGAAAAATCGAAATAAAAAAATTATTGGGAATAATATTGCTGCTGATGACCTCTCAGCTGTAAGCAAATTTAAGTTCTTGCATCTATCACGTTTACATCCGGATACCACTTCTGATAAAATTATATCTTTCGTTTCCGTCAAGACAGGAGTTTCATCTGATCTGTTCATTTGTTTTCCTCTTTGGAAAAAGGATGCTGACTTGTCTTCATTTCGATTTAAGACGTTCAAATTGGGAGTTCCAGAGTATTTAATATCAAAATTATTGATTGCCGATATCTGGCCATCAGGGGTTTATGTCAGAAAATTTTCCAACGTTTCAAAAAACGATGTAATATCAGGGAATGTAGCCCAGTCTCCGGCTCACACTCAAGTTCATCCACAATTGCAACCTCAGGCCCAAACTCATGTTCAAACTTAAAGACAAATTCAAACTTAAACTATAAGATGCTGAACATTTATTATCAAAATGTACGTGGTTTGAGAACGAAACTTCATGATTTTTCACTTGCTGTTATTGAAAACGACTATGATATTATTGTGCTCACTGAAACATGGCTTAATGATCGTATCTTTAGTGGCGAACTTTTCGATGAGAGACAATATATTATTTACCGCAAAGATCGCTGTCCTTTATCGACAGGTCTTACAAGAGGAGGAGGAGTACTAGTTGCCGTTCGTACCTCTTTTGTGAGCGAGATGATTCATCTGCATAATGACTCTGCTGGAATCGAACAACTATGCGTACGAGTATCATCTTGTTTTAATTCTATCTCCGTGGATATTTGCGTAAGTTATATCCCACCTTCTTCTTCAATGGAACTATATAAGAGTCATGTAAATAATGCTTTGTCACTATTTGAGAAGTATGACGATGATAATTTTTTATGTTATCGTGGTGATTTTAATTTGCCTAATATTAACTGGCAATGGAATGTAGAGGAATCTATATTAATTCCGAAGGATGTCACATCTGAAATAGAATGTTTCGTGGTAGATAATTTGGTAGGGATAGATTTAATTCAATCGAATTATGTAACAAATATATTTGGTAAATTGTTAGATCTAATATTTATAAGTAATGTTAATCTTTCCATCTCTGTTTACGAATTTTATTCTCACTGTAACGAAGTGGACATCTTTGAGTATAATTTTGATAAAGCAGATTACCATAATCTTAATAACTATTTTTCAAATTATGAGTGGAATTTGATACACTCTGATGATTTACATCAAATGTATAGCAGGTTCCTAGAAGTTATTCATAAAGGTCTCAAAATTCATGTTCCTATTAAGAAAATTTCATCCAATAAACATCCAAAATGGTTTAATAAAAGTCTTATAAAACTTAAAAATGCAAAAAATAAGGCACATAAAGCTTTACAAAAGTCTGGTGATCTTTCCGACAGAATAAAATACTGTCAGCTTAGACGTGAATATAACTTCTTACTTAGATTTATGTATAACCAATACGTTTGGTCTATGGAATGCAGTATTAAATCCAATAGCAAGGCATTTTGGTCATTTATAAATACAAAACGTAATTCTATAGGTCTTCCTAAAATGTTGCAATATGACAACAAAAAGTCCTTCAATTTAGAATCTAGTTGTGATCTGTTTGCTGATTATTTCGAATCCGCGTACAGTAATGATTCTGCTTATCTTAATGTTACTGATTTTACGCCTCCGTCTTCTCTTGACATCGGTGCAATATCTTTATCTACCAGCGAAGTATTGCAGTGCTTAAGGAATTTGAAACCTAGTACAAAGTGTGACACTGATTTTTTATGTACTTCTGTAATGAAAAAATGCGCTGATACCTTGGCACATTCTTTAACTTCAATTTTCAATTTATCCTTACAATCAGGGATTTTTTTAGATAATTGGAAAGCCTCCTTCATTACACCAATATTTAAATCGGGGCAAAAAGATGACATAAAAAATTATAGAGGTGTCTCTGTTATGAAGACAATTCCTAAAATTCTTGATTCGTTGATTAACTCTAAAGTTGCATTTTTAACTAAAGAAATTATTGCATTTGAACAGCATAGATTTATTTCTGGACGATCATGTGCAACTAATTTAACTTCCTTTTCACATTATGCTATTAATGCTATGGAAGAGTCATTTCAAGTTGATGTTATTTACACGGATTTCTCTAAAGCATTTGATAGGATTAATATTTCTGTTCTTTTATATAAACTTAGTATACTTGGATTTCACTCATCTTTTTTTAAATGGATAGAATCCTATCTGACTGATCGTAAATAATATGTCAAAATTGGTCGGATTCTCTCCAGAGAGATTAACGCTAATTCCGGAGTTCCGCAGGGTAGTCATTTAGGTCCTCTGCTCTTCTTGCTTTTTATTAATTACATAGTCGTAAGTTTCAAATCTAGTAAATGCTTGATGTTTGCTGACGAAATTGTTTTTAAAAGTCAATTCTGTTGATGATTGCGCACTCCTTCAACGTGATCTTAATAGTATTTCTGATTGGTGCTTTTTGAACAACTTTCACTTAAATATTGGTAAATGTAAAACTATGTCATTTTATCGTTTATCCAACCCAATAGTTTTTGATTATCTTATAAATGGCAGTACTCTTCCTAGGGTTTTTGAAATTAATGACTTGGGAGTTATACATGACACTAAATTGAGTTACATTCCTCACGTTGAGTTTATAGTTTGTAAAGCTCGTAAATGTCTAGGATTCCTTAAGCGTAATTCTAAGGACTTCAGAGATGTTCAGACTCTTAAAGTGCTCTACTTCACTCTCGTGAGGTCTATTTTAGAATATGCATGTGTCGTTTGGTGTCCTTATTACAAGGTTCATATGGACCGTTTGAATCTATACAGAGAAGTTTCACTCGATTTGCGCTTTACAAATGCAAATACCGATATGATAATTTACCTTCATATTCTATAAGATGTTTACTGTTGCGTTTACCTCAATTGGAACTGCGACGGGAGGCTAACTGTGCGATATTTATTAAAGATATTTTGCATTACAGAATTAACTCGCCCGAATTATTATCATTAATTAGTATATATGCTCCGGAAAGGCCAATTCGATCTAGGTGCTTGCTATACACTCCTCATCATAGAACAAATTATGGTAATCACGAGCCTATTACCAATTGTTCCTCAATTTTTAATAAATTTTCGTCCATTATAGATATTACTATGCCAAGAGATAATTTTAAATGCTGTATTTTCGATAATTATAGAAATGTTAACTCTTCTTGAATTAATTAATAGATTAAGTGCTTGTCTGTAAGATAGTGTAATCGGTAGACAAAAAATTAAATAAATAAATAAATAAATAAAAAATAAATAGACTGGCAAAGCTAGGCGTGATATTCTTCATATTGGTCCTATTTCGCACCGGTGCTGTCGTACCCATTTGCAAGCTATATTTTTGTAGCTTTAATTTACCTTTAATCTAGGGAAGGAGATATTTATTTGTTTTAACTGATTTGCTTCTGTGTATGAGCAGATTTCAGTTAAAATCTTTTCGAGGTCTGATCTATCTCTTTGGGATCGACAAGGTAAATTAGTTTTTGATATAATTATTGTGGAGTCTTTTTTCTTGAAGAAGTTCAGTTCACTTTCTAAAAGTGGAGATTTATCTGAAAATTTTAGTTTCGAAGTCAACAATCTTTCAAGTTCAGTATCTTGGATGGCAAGATAAAAAATTTAGGATTCACATTTTTAGTCAATAAAAGAGGAAATTAGTCTCAGTTATTATGACTGAGGAATTGCTAGCTGACGATGGAGCTGGGTTTGGAGTAATAATACTCGTGCTGGGAATGTTCAGATTCGCCTGAGCTCTAGCTTGATTCCTTGTTACCACATTTACGCAGGTGGTAGGTTTTGCGAAATTTTCGATACTATCTGGAATAGCTCTACTAAGGGCGTCTGCATTTGTGTTGAGCTTACCTGATTTATGGACTATTTTGTAGTCATCTTCCTCACGACGTATTCTCCATCTCATCAGTCTTGAGAAGTGATCTTTCAGATTCATGAGCCATACTAATGGTTTATGGTCAGTTATAATTGTAAACTGTCTGCCATAAACGTATGGTCTGAATTGCTCAACTGCGAAAACGATAGCTAAGAGCTCTTTCTCTATAGTTGAGTAACGAGTCCCTGCACCATTGAGAAGTCGACTCACGTAGGCGATTGGATGATCTCCTTGGTCATCAACTAGTGAAAGGACAGCTCCGATGGCGTAGTCACCATCGGAGGTGACAAAAAATACTTTATTGAAATCAGGATATGATAAAATTGGTGCTGAAATTAATTTATTGCGTAACTCGCAAAATGCTTCATCACAGATTGCGTCAAACTTGAAAGACGTATCTTTTTTCAAAAGATTTGTAAGTGGCGTCGCAACCTTTGAAAAGTTGGGTACAAAGCGGCGATAATAGCCGACGAAACCAAGGAAGGCTTTAATATCTTTTTCCTTCTTCGGCCTGCGATAGGACTGAATTGACCTCATCTTTGCTGCATCTGGTTTGATTCTATTTTCTGTAATTATGTGCCCTAAATACATAATTTCTTTCCTTAAGAAATGGTACATGTCGGGTTGGAATTTCAAATTGAAGTAGCGGAGACGGCTAAATACTGCTGTGAGTCTGGATTGTGATCTTTGGGATTGCATCCATGGACTCCAATATCGTCCATGTATACGAAGGAATAGATGTCTTGAAGGCCAGATAAGACATTATTCATGGCTCGTTGAAAAGTAGCAGGTGCTCCTTTTAAACCAAATGCCATACGATTGTATTCGTAGTGGCCATAGGTTGTGCTAAAGGCAGTTTTTTGCCTGTCTTTCGAGTCCATTTTTATCTGGAGAAATCCACTGGGTAAGTAGAGTGTGGTAAAATATTTCGACTTCCCCAACTGGTCTAATATATCAGTGATCTGTCTTATGCATCCTAATCAGTTGTCACATATCGACCAGCGGGTTCAGCGGATCTGCACAGTTTGTTCTGGTGAATGCACCTTGTTTCACAGGTTCTTCACTTGTCGAGCTTTGCAGAGTCTAATGGAAATGGTGCGCGATATGCGTCAGTTGATCCACCTGAATTTCGGCATTACTAGGTCATCGTTTCTATGGGGACCAAAGGTTTGTAGTTGGGTGAACTGTTTAATTAGATTTGTGTTGACACTGGCCAAATTTACAATTTACTTGAACTACAAGAGAGCCGGAGTTGGGAATCAGAACACTGACCCACAACACCACGCACAAGCACTTAAGCGCCACTTCTTTGACAGATTGAAGAGACGTGTACGTCTTGAATATCTGGCAACGAATGCAGACACATTCTACTGCACATGGCAACTACTATCGTCGGTGCAGGACAGAGCCCTTGTCTTTCGCTGGTGATAGCACGCCACAGCATTTGAAACACTAGTCCACAAGGCTTCTCCCCGCTTAGGAATCATTGCACGTGCTCTGGGAAGGACAAGTACTCTGTTAGAGATACTAAGCTGGAGGGTTGATGAGGGCAGTTTGTAGAGGTCTATGATACTATAGACTGCCCTCGCGAGACTCTATAACGGTAGCGCGTAATTTTTTTTGTTCATTCGGCTATTAAGTATTAAGTAATTCGGTTTCGGTCGCGGTGTTAAATTGTAAAATTTGTTGTTGAAATTCGCTCGTTTAGGTCATTATTTTATTTAGATCATTTTGGAATTTTGGAACTACTTGGAACTGCCACTTACCTAATTGTCAAAATTGGGACTGGTTTTAAATTTTGGTAATAAATTAGATCTTTTTCAAAATTCTTGCGACCGTTTTTAGACTCTTTTGAGAATTTTGTTTGAATATGTCTTACTTTTTGTCTCATTTTGTTTTAGTTTTGTGTCATTTGTTTAGTTTAATTGTTTTACTTGGTCTTATTGACTTTATAACTTTAGTTTAGCTAGTGCCTTTTTTACCCTTTGTAGAGCTGTTTGCAAACTATTTTTAAGACATTTTGAATAAAGCCAAAGAGCAACCAATAAAGATCAAATTTACATAAAAAAAAATTATTATTATACTTTCTTGACTTGTCAATGAAGTTCAAGACGTCAACAAGTTTCAAAGTTTCGCGGCCGGGAATTTGATATTTTAGTTTTTGTGCCTTGTTTACATAATAATTCGGATTTTTTGTCGCTCAAATGGCAAGTAACGAATTCTATTTTAATATTTTAAATGTTCTTATAAGACCTTTCATGGAAAACAAGTAAAAAATACTTCATGTGATTGTGAGGTTATTTTTTATTTATTTCATGTTTCTTGATTAATTCATAAGAAATTCATTTGTTGAATTCTTAATTTATTGTTGTATTATGCCTTTTTTATTTTCTGTCCAGTGGAGGGAATGAATTAGCTAGGAATTGTTAACAGGGTACTATAATTTTGGATAAGGAAACTTATAAGGGAATTCGCTGTTTTAGGGAAGTATTTTCATAAAGTTCATAAATTCTTTTTGAAATTCTTTCCTTCTTGTAAGCTTTCATTGGAAAAGGAGTCAGGAATGTTTGTCCTCATGCATATATATGAAGGTTCCAGCCTTACAGTCACTAGATATCTATTTGACCAGTTGTCGGGTGAGTTTTTGTTGAACACATATTATAAGCACTTTTATTTAAGTACGAAACTTTAAGTAAATTATAATGTAATGAATGTTGTTTAATGACAAATTTTTTATTTTGTGTTTATTTTAACGCTATTTATAAACCATATGTTTTGTTAGTCCATCAGGTGCATAAAGAAGGGAGCTAGTCTAAGGTAACATTTTTTTTTACTTTTACTCGAAAATTTACGAGTACCAGTAAAAATATTGGTAATATGCAGTGCACGTGCTATCCAGTACTTTCCAGTACTTCCCAGAACTTCCGAGTATTTCCCAGTTCTTAGCAGGGGCCGGATTCTGAAACACGGAGATTTTGGGAGTTTGTAAGATGAGAATTTTCGTTTTCCTCGATAAAACTCACTAACTCTCCATTCGCGATTCTCTAACATACTTGGGGAGTTAGGGAAAACAACGCCTAACGCTATGTGGGAGGCTTGTAAAGTATTGGGGTGTTTCTTACGGATTTAGGGGCTAGAGTACAAAAGTATAGGTGAACAATTTCTGGGGAGGTACTTTTTGGGATGGGATTCGTATCACCCTTCATAGAAGGTTATAGAAAATACGTTACGTTTGGTATCAAATTAAAGAGGGAGGAGTGGGTAATAGAGTGGTGTAGTTTGTTTTTGATCGTGTTAATGTCATAATTGACTCTTTACCACCGAAATTAGGATTTTTTGCACTTGGGTCATATACATCCTAGTTCCTATATTTTGCGTATATTTTTTCCGTTCTTCATAATGATGAGATGAAAATATGTCCAAAAGACGACTATTCTTTCATCTTAACAACGAAATCACTTCTTTTGTAGTTATTTCCAAAACTGTTATGTACGTAAATTTAATACCCTGGAAAAGTATAAAAAGGGAATAATTTTTACATGCATACATACATGTTGGAACATGATTAGCTTACCTTCAAAAACATTTGAAGAAAGCGAATCAGTTCCTAAAATTCCTAAAAACCCTAAAATTTATAAAACATTAAAAATTCCAAAAATCACTAAAATTCACATAAGCTAACCATGCCTAAAACATGGTTAGCTTATCTATTCAATCAGTGAAGAAAATTGCATCAGCAATTTTCTTCACATTCCATGAATTAAAATAAAATTATTCCCATGGCAAATTTTGCCTTCAGCAAAATTTGCCAGTAGAAATATTTACTTTTAAAAAACAAAGCAAAAGACAAATCGTACCTTCAGTACGATTTGTCGTGAAAATTACAATATGTATGTACGAATGTACATACATATCACAAAAAAGCTTTCGCGATAAGAAGAGCGCACCGCTAAAATACATTGTATGTATACGCGCGCGGCAATTTTAATCGTCGTGACGGTGGCTGATGTTTATAAAAGCATCAAATGTCAAGCCACCGTCCAACGAAAAATATTCTGGACTTGTTTAATCAAGTCCAGAATAAATGAAAATTTTCTCAGGGTGAAAATGCAACTATGCATTTTCTACCCTGAACGAAGGCTCTTGATCGCGACGAAAGTGATCAAGAGCCGAGTTGGTTTTTAAATCTCTTGGAGTACGCGGCAGTCGGGTTTTAAAAAGCGAGTTGATTTTTAGCGATCAAGAAGCGTGGGTTTTTTTCGAGATCTGAGATTCGGCGGTTCGACGGGTAAAATATAAAATGATTTTTGTGTAAGAATTGGTCTTTAAAAAAAAAAAGAAAAAAAAATCGAGAATAGAATAAGACGCTGAATAACGCGGTGCTAATAGTGGACAACAAAAATTAGAAAAAGGGGTCGTAAGAAAGATAAAAGGGAGAGTTTGTGAAAAGGCGGTTCGGTTGGTGTGAAAATTATAGATAACTAACTATTCATATACGGGTGGAATGTATCGAGATAAATTTAAGAGTGTGTAAGGAAAAAACTAGTTTAACTGAAACCAGAAGTTGTGTTGTTCATAAAATAAATCAATTTGAATAAAACTAGTTTAACCGAAATCAGAAATTGTGTTGTTAATAAAAAATATCAATTTGCACACCGGAGAAATACGGTTAAAAATCTAGTGAAAAAATAAAGCAAACGAACACAAGGCAGTACCAGTGAGTACATCTGTTATATCCATTACAGGAATATATATATATAACAAAACCATTTATCGGACTCAAAAGCCTAATTAGGGGCCAAAATGTAGATGCGATTTCATCCTACTTACAAGCTTTAAAGTGCATATTTAAAATTGTTATTGCATCCCTTCTGTACTGGAAGACTACGAAATTGACCATTTTCGCGTGTACATTGAGACAACAATATCCATATTTCTCTGTAAATATCGCACGGATAATTTTTTTTGTAAATGTAACCAGGATATGCGGTGAATCCATAATTTAATTTGAAAATTCTTAGGTAGCTAGGTACCTTCACAAAGCACAACAAAAACCCACAATACAATACTGTCAGTTGAGAAATATTCTTCAATCTTCTCCACAACTAAAACAGCGCACAGTTTTATCGAGTGGAATAGAGAGTTTAGTACAATACAAATTCCCAGTGTTCCAGAATTTCGAGTAGAGAGTTAAGTGTCAAAAGAACTGTCATCTCCGCAACTCCATAGCTTTTCGTGTTAGTGAATCCGGCCCCAGTACTAGTTAGTACCCATTTATGAAGAACAGTAATTACAAGTAAGTACCAGTAAACTTTCATCCTTTAAGTACTTTCTAGTTTACTATAATTATTAAGACGCATAAATGGTGTTTACAAAAAAAATTTATTCATTCCATGAATTCAATTTCACATAATTATATGTAACATAGCAGTCTTTCAAATCCGTCTCATATATCATTTTCTTATTAATTGAGAAAGAAGTTATGTTGAAAAAAAGTTGTACAGTTCTGTTTGCAAAGAAGAATTCACCGCAAATTTCTTGCTAAAATTAGTGCGGAGTGTTGTACTGGTGAGTACTGGTAAGTACTGACGAGTACTGGAAGATACTGGCGTGTACTGGAAAATACTGGGAAGTACTGGTAAGCACTGGGAAATGCTGGTACACTCCATTACCCGTTTTCGTACTGGTACTCAAGTACCAGTAAAAATACTCACTTTTACTGGTACATTTATTTCTAGTGTAAGTATTGATACTCAGACATGTAATGAGTAACAATTTACTTGAATATCAAACAAGTACCGAGGTACTGTCAGTTTCTGTCCAAAAGCCGAAGAACCAAAATTCCATAAAAAATGGAAGGTAGGTACTGTCAGTTTCTGGCCTAAAGCCGAAAACCAAAAATTCCATTCTTTATGGAAGACCAAAAATTCAATTCTTTATGGAATTTTCGGCCTTCGGCTTTAGGCCAGAAGCTGACAGTACCTCGGTACTTGTTTTTTAATTTTCTTATATGCAGTAAGTTGAGAATTGCCTGTAGACTTGTGTTTTGTACGGGTCTCGAAAGAGTAAAAACTCATTACCACTTCCCACTTATTAGTTAGAAATTGTATGCCCAAAAATCATTTTAATTGTGAAGACAATCAATTTTCCTTAAAATGATTCACATATAGATTTTTTAAATAAGTCAATATATATTCACCAACAACTTATTGGCATCTGAGTTCACTGTAGTGTAGACAGCAGGCAGTTTCAGGGTTCATTGCTGTCCTGATGAGATCGCCCTGCTACTGCTGATCGAAACACTTTACACATAGTACCTATACTCCCAAAAATTTCTTTACGGAATTTTTGGTCCTCGGGTTTAGGCCAGAAACTGACAGTACGTCGGTATTTGATTTTAATTTGCTCTGCTCATATGCAGTAGTTTGAGAATTGCCTATACACTTGTATTTTGTACGGGTCTCGAAAGAGTAAAAAACTCATTACCACTTCCCACTTATTACTTGAATATCATACAACTCTGAAAACAACGTAAGTGCTTTTATTTGCGATTGCTATTAATGAATGTACGTGGGCCAACGTCATACCAATATTTCAGAACAGTTAATTGTCAATTATACGTTACAAATCATTACGTTTACTGACAATTAAATTGCTTGAAGGTGGCAATCATTGGGATACAGCACTTAGTTCTTCTCTACATCAAATTCATCAATTATTCGTCATATTGTTGACTATATGTTTTCCAACATATTCAACTGAGTTATAAGAAAAATATAAAGATTCAACGAGTGAAGATATACCGTACAGAATTTGAACAACAAATCAAGACGCAAATCTTCAATTCACACCAAAAATGTATAATGAAACATTGGTTATGACCGAAGACACGTGCTAGTCATCTCAAATGAACCACTCATAAATTTGGAAATGCCTTCACCTAATCGATCACCAAACGACTTAGTGAATAATGCCATGCAACGTGAATAACAATTTAATACTAACGATTTGGCTTCAGCTGTTACAACAACTGAACAATTGTTGTCAAACGAACAAAAGGTCATTTATGATAGACTTATGTTTGCGATTGCAGTAAAAGAAGGAGGTTTTCTTTTTTTGGACGTGGTAGGTGGAACTGGTAAAACGTTTTTAATGGTTGCGAACTTTATTGAATGGTGTAAATACAGCCCATTTGAAGCTGAAGCTACCACTAAACATACAGACCAATGAAAATGTTGTATGTAAAATCAAAAAACACTCCGGCCTGGCTAAAGTACTAAAAAAAAATCACATTATTATCTGGAAGGAATGTATTTTTTTTCCTTTTCGGCTTATAACTTTTTATTACTATTGTTACGTGAAAAAGGTATTAATAAAGGTTGATGGGGATTTAATTCTCAAAAAGAAAAGCTTTACAGACAATTTTTGTGAGACCCAGGGTTACAGAGCCAACCGCAATTAATTCTAAGTATAATAAAACCCTTTGTTACAGCAGAAGTTTAAGGAAGTTGTTTGAATTGAATTGTTTAATTGAATCTGTGTAATTTAGCTTAAACTGACGCCCAACTTCCATCAGGCAGATATTCAGGTAAAAATCAATTAACAAATTTGCAGTAAACAATTTTTAAAATACTTAAGTTTGTTGGAACTGTAATTGTAATTTGTACATTAGCGTCTTTTGAAAATCCTCGAACATGGCGAGGGCACTTGAACTGCTTATGATATTGGACCGTATAACAAATTGTATTCAAGGCCAATCGTTGCTCAAATCACTGATGTCTTGAAAATTTCTAGCAGTTATCAAGTCAGGCATCTATATACATAGATAAAAGAAACGGTAGACTAGTTCTTACTGTAATAATTTATAGTAAATGGCATAACATCTGGTGATATCTAGTTATGTTATCCTAGGCATACATATTTATATAGCAATATCGAGTATCCAATTTAAAATTCATATCTGGACAAAACTTACTTATCTATTTGAAATTCCAATTCTTATTGTGCATTTTCTTTATAGTTTCTCATGCTTTCCATTTTACAAAGGCATTTGAAACTATCTCTTCTGGTTTAAAATCTAAACAACTCCTTTTTAGCTATATATCAGACCATCCTTGTCGATGCGTTGTTGCTCTTGACAACTGACGAGAAACTACCATACCTAAATATAAACCAAAGTAAACATAATTTGATAAAAGTAAGATGAAATGGAAAAAGATTGAGAAATACTTTCGTTTGAGGCAAGTTGTTGTCGCTTGTGTATCCCTCTGTCGGATACCTCTCGCTCGCTTTCATTGACTACTGTCGACTCTCCCTGCACTGCAGAAATATGTTTCTTTTTCTTCTGGTTTTCTCCTCGTAATTAATGCTTCTTACCTGATGGCTTTTGGATGGAACCGATGAAAGAAAGTTGAATGTGCTTCGAACAAATTTCGCTTTAATTGCATTTACACGAATATATTGAATATCAGAGAGAAGCGTATTTCAAAGCTACTATAAGTATTTTCGGTACCACTTTAATGTTATTCAATGTTATTTAAAATGTCAAAAATATCACCCATCAGAATTGATTTTGTTAACTATATAAATAAGGTATCCTTGTATCAGTATGTACATATTAGATAAATAATTTTTATTTTTATTTCAATCAATATAAAAATTTAAAATATTTTATTAATTAAATGTTACCCTACTATATATGTACGACATAACAGTCGTAAATTGATTTCAATTTAAGTTCTGTTACCAATGTTATTCTAACTTGTAGGTTACCTACATATCTCTTTTTTACCGTAGATGAAATCTGATAAGGTATACTAAACTATACAAACGGAATTGTAATAGATTGAAACAATGCTGGTAGAGCAATATAACTCGAGAGCGCGTTTATTTAGAGAGATTAGAGAACGACGATATAGAGAACTGTCCAAAAATATCCATTTATTTCCATCCTAATAGTGTTTTGTGTTTCTCATTTAAAATCTTTGAAAACCTCAATTATTTGCAAATTTGTGAATTTATCGCTGAACATGACTTAGGTATTGATATTTTGGATTCAGATTGCGACATACAGTTGATAATTTTGATAGTGCTAGTTATTTTAAATTACTTTGAAAACTTTTCCTGACATTCAATTGTTCATCCTTAGCTATATAATTGATTGTTATCTAATTGATTGACATCAATATGCCAACAGCAATGAGTGCATATCCTCTCTTTTGCCTGTAGTATGTGGTGTTTCTTAATGGTCTCTGTTAAGCTCATTGCTTCTTACTCTTTATATAAATGACTTGCAGGAGATAATCCAGGATGCTCCATTTCATCTATATGCTAATGACGTCCAACTACATATATTTTAGTTTAATGGAAGATTGCATTAGTCAAATTAACGACGATTTCTCATCTCGCTATAGTCAATTAATAACAGACTCGTTGACTCGTCCATTGCCATTTTATCTGAGTTATTTGATTGTGGAATTGGATCTCTAGGGTGTGAAATCACTGATGTTAGTACTGCACCGCTTTGTTTTATTGTTTAGTGTTGGTGTTATACATGGGTTGTCATGATATTCCATGTTGCTTCTGTGAGCCGCCAATTCCAGCCATACGTAGCGTGAATTTTTTTCTCATTTTCTGTTGTTGTTACAAATAGCTTGAGGAATCGTATTATGGCGTACGTTACTTTGATGATAAGGTAGATACTGCCGATTTCTTGGATGATATTGCTAACCTTATCCTTAAGTGAATTTAGGTCATATGCATGGAGAAAAATGAATATGTCAAATTGAACGAAAACATTGTTTAAACTAAACGATTTCGAGTTTAAAATGGCGCCAATGGCGCTTAACGTTTGTGTTAACATTTAACAAACGTTCGTATTGAACGCATGTATGCTGATTGTAAAAATATTCACATCAAACAACCTTGCGTTCCTTTCAAACATAAAATGTTTAAAAAATTGAAAATTTTCGAGTTCTAATTCTTGTATATTGATGATAAAAATTTTACTTATCAAACTTATGTACATTGTAAACTTCTGTATAAGTATTTCTCTAAAAATGTTTATGATGAAGGAGTTGATGTTAACTGATTAAATCTTCTAATGACAGAGGCACAACCGGTAACATCACTTCGAACGTCCGGCTGTAATTTTTTGGAGAAGAAATACACAATATTATTTATTATTTAAGTTTCAAAAGATCACATACATACTCACAACTGAACTAAATTTTGTTTCTGCCACAATTTCAATTTTGACTGAAATTTTGCTATAATTCTTATGAAAAGCCGGGAAAATTTTCGACAGTGTGCGCTTTGTTAATGTACTCTATTTTAAATTTAGCTTGTAGAAAGGTTTTCAAATGAGTGAACATAGACGAAATATCAAAATTAAAAGAAAGTTGCGCAAAGCAGACTCCATACAACAATATTGGGATGGTTAGTTGAAAGGAAATTTTATTACAATAGGATTGAATGTACACACGATGAAAGGTTTTGCAATAGTAATCAATTTCAAATTAATTACCTTCATAACAAAACGTTGCATTCAATAATTAAAAGTATTGTGAGTGATTTGTTGCTTTGCTGCGGTGCTCCCTGGTCGATGACCGCGGTTCATGAAATCGTCGTTGCTTCGCTGACACTGCAGTGACCCCATATGGTTTCGCAACAATGCATAGGTACATACATGACCTTCACTAAGCAAATGTAGATATGTACACGTTTTCATATTCACATGAGAATACTCAAACTTCAAAACATATATTGCTTGTTTCTTTTTAAGACAAATTCTCAAAATTTGTGTAACAATGACTTGATTTTCTCCATTGCTATCGGCTGACAATAAATCCATCAGAATTACTGTCAACTCAGCATTTTTCCATTCTTATCACAATAGCGACAACGCATTACATTGTTTACAAAGAACCAAACCCCTCAGCCCGAGACTGATTTTGGCCATGCAGCGGCACTGGGATTGGGATGTCCCTGACCTACCATACAGCCAGTGCGTGCTCTGTTTAGCGTTTGACCACTAATTGGTTCTTCGTGTTTTGTTTTTGTTACTCGCTTTACTCATATGTATATAGAAAATACTATGTGCAATGTGTATGTTGTTTTGACCCCTTTAATGTCACTACATACCTGCCAATAGCCTGCGTTTAATTTCTTTTATGCGAAAGGGAATCTTTTAGAATATTGCTTAGGCATGCAATAATGACTTTCGCCGATATGTATTGATATAATATCGGAAGGCGTACCCACATTTTCCATACTTTTAACTGGGGAAATATTTAGAATATTGCTAATATTGCTAAAATTTTCCCAATACTTATTATGTACTCATTTTTCTGTAGCCCCACTACGAATAATTTGGCCTATAGCTGATTATACAAAATTTGCACTAAAATTTTAACTAAAAAGCCGGTGCGTGTCTAGCGGAGGGCAGTAATTTTGAATCAAAAGGAACCAAGTGACCCCCGACCCACGGAAGGTCTCTTGTTCCCATAAGAAGTACTATTATACTGTTAAACTGAAAAAGTCAAAAGTGTGTTAAGAAAATCAGATAAAATAACAAAGAGTACTAGTATACTGTAATTAAGCTCAATTTCAAGTTAAGAGTGTGTTAAGAAAATTTGATAAAGTAATAAAGCAACTGTATATTGTTAACGAAGAGGTTTATTATCGGGACTGCAGAACTTCTTCATTAAAACACTCCCAGTCTTTGTCGTAGTGAAAATCAATAGGCTCACAGTAAGCTAGTGAAGACGTTTGCGCTAATCAACTTAATGTCGCTTTCAACGATTGATTCACTAGATTCTGCCATGTAGATCAAAACATTCCTTCGTTCCTGAATTCTTCGTTCAATGTATATTTAAAAAAGGCTTTGGCATTGGTATGGTACAAGTTATTTAAAATAAAAAGGCCTAGTTATATTTATGAAAGATTCCATTTCTCACAATCCTCGCAACGGTATGATTTAGTGATGCCACATTGCTGTTTATCTATGTATGAACGCTCTTGTATTATTCAAATTATGCGTGTTTGGAATTTTCTTCCTTATCCGATACGGTATGCGGCTTGTGTCAATGAATTTAAGGGACTCTTCCAGAATTTGTTTTGAAAATCCACGTAAACTTATTGTTTGTGTTGTGGTAATGTAGTGTATTAGTTAGATAGGTATTTATTATTTCTAATTTTAAATTAATTTTCTTCTACCCTAGACACGTAGCACGATCTAATGAATCATTAGTGCTAATTATTCATTAAAATGCCGTGTGCCACAGAGTATTCATAATAATGGCTTGAAAATCAGATCTTAATTAAATATACACTAATGAAGTGTTTTTTTTTCCTTCATTCTAATGAGGAAAAATGTGCTAGAACTAAATGTATTTTGACATATAATATAAGTCTGAAGCTCCGCTATCCATCTGCCCATTTCAAATATAAGAGAAAGAAATGCAAAGCATACACCATATTATAAAAATACTTTTTAATATAATGCTTTTTCATTTCCAAATCGTAAAATTGTAAAAAGAATTGAATAAAAACTATATTGATAGGGTCGATTCGATCCATTTCGCTTCCTCACTGTCATAAGTATGTCACAAACAGAGAGCCAGTACAACTTAATTCAAAAAATGGCTGTGTCTGCAGTTGCCTAATGAATCATTATTATTAATTTTTTACTTTTGCTTTTTATTTTTTCTTTACTTATTTTATGTGTATATTATATATTAATTTTTTATATTTTATTATTATATATTTTTAATGCCTTTTTGGTGCTATCATATAAAGGTTTTTTACGTATGCTTCGAAAATTATTAGTGCTAGACATTCTTATTGTACTGAAAAGTTCTTCAGAATATAAAATCTTATGAAATAGGTTATGATCAGTGTTCAAGCATAAAAAATAAAAACAAAAATAATAATAATTTGATATACAAGACATTGTCATAATTCACGAGCAGTTGGTCGGTCAGTCATCCTAGACGTAATTACTATAAATTGACCTTTGTTTTTCGCTAACCAAGCAATTGCACTTGTTGTTCACGTAAATCTTTTTGTACTGCGGTGACCCAGCTTTTGCTGCTATATTGTGTGTAAGTTGATATTGTCTTGTCAGTAAAGTAAGGTAAAGTAAACAAATAAGAAAGCTAGAATTTATCTAATTGTAATACCAATTCTTATGATACCCTAGAAAAATTCCCATATGTATTTTTGTATGGTCACCTCTCTATAGGGTATAAAAATTATTTGTAAGTCAGCAGTTATTGCTTACAATGAATTATTGATTATTTGCTTCTGTTATCTTTTAACAATTTTGTTATATAGTTACATATATGTGGAACATTTCATGAATACATATAGTCTCAGTAGCTGTCGTTTGTCTTTGGCTCAATCCTCTGTTCCAATCCTATCCCAGTACTGGAATCAGTGAAGCCTCATTTCAGTACAACAGTGTCGTGTCTCATTAGCAATCAATCATTAAAACGAAAGCTACTCAACTAGTTTCAAAACAATTAAACTTCTTTAAATCCAAACGCCTGAATTCATTTAACACGTTATAAATCTTTATTTAACAAAACTTGACCTATCTTAACAATGTTAACAATTATCAAGTACTCCGTACTGAATGGAAACATGAAACCACTATGACGAGAAAATACAACGCGACTGCTTAGTGGAAGGCACTCGCCAGCCAAGTCATTTGTCTTTTATGAACCCATATTTGGATATAAACTTTGCTCACAACGGGGATAGGTAAACAAATAACACAACCTTGTCGTTTGTTCTACCGGTTGCAGCACCTGAGTCGCTTAGTGGTAAACAATCGGTTTACATAATAATTACCATTGTAATCGTCGATTGCTTCACTAAGCACTCATTGCAGTCTGTTGTTGGGCTAATCAGCAAAGTAACCGACGACCGCAGAACAATTCCATGCGAGGTAATTGTTTAGCAATCCCTAATTATTTTACCACAATATGCCAAATTTTCCGTATATTGGGCCATAACAAAAGCTACTTTACATACTCTACTTAGCGTTTTCTAAGCTCAAGTAATCCTCAATTCAGAGTTAATGTTTTCTAATTTCTGAACATTTTTTGGTGACCCCGTTAAAAATAGAACATTATTCAAAAAGAAGACTGTGTTTGTCTTTTGCAGTGAAGAGAAAATCGAAAATTTGTGTTAAGTTAATTGTAAATCATGGAAGCCTTAGCGGTCATTCAAACGCAACTTAGGAAAGACATTGAGATATTAGCAAACAAGTACCGAATCGAATCTAAGGACAAGAAGAGTCTTCAATATCATCAGGCAGACTAAACTTCAAGCATAAGTAGATTTGTAGACCAAATTTGAAGAAAACAATGATCAAATTAGAGATCTGTACGATGAATCAACTGTCGGTCACCCATATTTTGCTAATGATTACTATCAAATAGTAAAAAAGGGATATGATGACTTCAAAACAGAATTCACAACATTAATTAATCATGCAAGTTCAAGCATATCCAAAACCTGTGAGAATATACCAAAATCACGTGTAAATAGGAATACTGACTGTACGAAGACAGGACATGGCGATCAAACCAAACAATATTACGACTTGAAAAGAAGCACTATAATTGGGAACAAATATAAGACAACAATAAATGCATCTGGGAAAATACAGATGATATTACGAGTTGTGGATACAATATGAATGAATATTTTCAACGTCAATATGTGGTGAGATATTAATCAAAATCAATGAAGATATAGAAAATAACGTAAATACAAGTTCGACCGTGCATACTAATCAATCGGGTTTTAAACTTCCGAAATTAACACCACCCAAGCTCGATGCAGATTACTAAAGTGGCAGCAATTTTTTGATCTATTTTCACAATTGGTTCATAAACCAGCAATAGGGAATTCACAGAAATGTGGTACCTCAAGATGAACCTCTCAGGTGAAGCTGATAATTAAACTTCCATTGACAGAAGACAGCAATGAAATTGCGTGAGATATGTTACAGAATAGATATCAAAACAAAAGATTTTTGGTAACAGCGTTCTTAGAGAAATTAATGGCACAACCTCAGATTACGATAGAATCTGCATCAGCTTTAAAAAATCTTCATGATATTATAAAATAATGTATGCTTACTCTACAAAACTCTCAGCAAGGAGCATGGGTACCCGATCATCTTTCATATTCTATTTTGATAAAAACACTTGAGCTTTCTAGAAAGCGGTTTCAAGCACTAAAAACCTTGGGCCAAAATCAATGATCTCAAAATATCCACAAAAATCGAGCAAGCCTTTTGCTTTCATCGCCAACCAAACTAACAAGACAAGTCAAATTGAATGTGTTGTATGCAAAAAGAATCATCCAGTATACTTCTGCTACATTTTCTTGAGAATGAAAGCATTCAAGCGTGAAGAAAAGACTTAAGAACTAAATCTTTACTTAAATTGCCGTAACAGTGATCACAATCTCAGTCAGTGCAGACCAAGAGGTTGCCAAAAATGCAGCAAAAGGCATAACACGTTGTTCCATTATGAAACAAATCAGCACGTTGGCACGTAGATTGTGAAGCAATCCAGTAGTCAGGCAACCACTGAAACCACTTTAGCAGCTCAAACTCGTAGCGCTTACGCTGGATACGTAATTCTGGGAACAAATTTTGCAGACTTCATCGACAAGGATGAAAAATCAATACAATGCAGATTGCAATTGAGTTTCATTCCGGAGAAATTTCGAAAAAAATTAAGATTATCAGACGACGAGGTGTATTTAAATATGTCGGGTATTGGTGATTTAGGAGTTAACATAAAAACTAGACTTAACATTATTTTAAAGTCCAAAGTCAGTGATTATGCAACCCAACTGGAAGTGTCAAGTGGCAAGGATATTTCAACGTATCAGCCGTAGCAACATATAAACATTGACAGTTAGGATATTTCAAGCATAATGTATTTAGCAGACCACAATTTTATGTACCTCAAAAGATTGGCATTCCATTCGGGACCTGAAATGTATGGGGAAATACCGAGGAATGGTCAATTCAGAATAAATAAGAACCTACCAACGCTACAAAACACCACATTAGGTTTGATAGTTCTAGGCAAGGTATCAAGTGTTGATTATATAACACCATTTTGTGGAATCACAAACGCTGACCTAGAGACACAACTACAACAGTTTTGGGAATTTGAACAGTGCCCGAACAAACCAATGATATCGGCATCTGACAAAAAATGTGAGGAATATTTTGAATCAACAGTGAGTCGCAGTGCTACAGGACGATTTATTGTAAATGTGTCAATCCTGACCGAACCAAAATTGTTAGGTGAATTAAAGCAATTGGCGTTCAAACGATTACTAAGCATCGAACGAAAACTGGCACAGGAACCACAATTAAGGAAGCAGTATAATGAATTCTTAGACGAATAAATCAGTTTGAGAGAGAGAGTTTGCGAGAATTAGACACGCAAAGGCTGACAAGGCCTTACTAATTCCTTTCGCAACACTGTGTATTGAAACCAACAAGTAATACGACAAAACTAAGAGTAGTTTTCCATGGCTCTCCGAAAACTACAACCAGCTTATCATTCAATGACTTATTATTAAATGGACTCCAGACATCAGTACAATCATTTCCACGTTCCGACATGACTTCATTGATGACCTCCATTATAGAAGATTAATTCTATATTTCAGAGCCATGTCTGAAAATTTCCTATTATTTCCTATACTACTACTTAGGTGTAGGCATTAGTATATAAAATGATAGGAAATTTTCAGAAGAAAAATTCTGCTGCAGAGATAAATCTGATATACTCCTGCCTAAACCTAAGCAGAAGAATAATTCTGCTAGAGAGATTAATCTGCTATACATACTCCTGCAAACTCCTTATTCAGAAGAATGATTCTACTCACAGATTAATATGAAATTATTCCTTTCCTTATACAAAAACAAAATTAAAATTCTGTTCAGAGAATAATTTGCAAATATTGCTCCTATCCTTATTATAAAAGCCAGTTCTGGTTTTCAGAGAATATTCTGAATATTTCTTGGTTCAATCTTACACGCTGCAGCACTCTTACAATGCTACAATTGTTCGGGAATAAGTGGGAAGCACAATTGCACCGTTTCGATCCGATTAGTATAAATGCCGAATTTGCTTATATGGGACGACATCTAATTGTGGACATATTATATCGAAGTGGATCGAATCGAAACGGAGAAGTTGAGAAAATTTCAACTCTTACGGATGACATAACCTGGAAAAATCTTTTGCAGAGATTTGTTGATGAATGAAAAGGCTTTTGTTGAGGAAATAAAATAGACATGAGTTAAACGACAAACAAAAGTATATTTTCCACTTTACAGAAAGAAGAGATCGGACAAAATTTTACAGTCAAGTCTTTTAAACCGAACGGAGTTCATGAATCCGTTAGATCGAATCGAATCGAAACGTCAGAATTGTGTTTGAAACTTTACACGTTGCAGCACATATACTCTGCAGCTCTCACATAGTACTGCATTTGTTCTGCACTATACGCTACACATTTATTGATTCGGCTCTCCTGCATACAGGTAGCAGCACTCATCAAATAATTTCGCAGATATTTATTCTGTTCATTAAAGTTTAATTTTTTTTTTCGTCCTTTTCAGGAAGAATAGAGCGAAAGTGACGGACATTGTTAGTAGTTTAATTGAATGGATGGATTGAAATAAGGTTGAGTTCTTCAGGGGGAAGACTCTGGAGCTTAGGCCACAGCGAGGACCATTGTTCACCCTCTAAAACTATGAGTAATAGCTCATAGGTCCCACCCGGACGTCTAAACAAAATGCAGAATTGGCCCCCAACCGTCCCTACCTGCCTCATTCAGTTCCTCCAGGAGGTATGAGCCAAGGAATCTGTAGCGCATAACGGAGAGTGCCGGACAGTAACATAAGAAGTGAGTCACCGTTTCGGGTTTTCCCCCGCATCCTCTACATATAGTATCATCAACAAGTCTCATCTTGTGCAGGTGACCCCTGAGAAAAGAGTGCGCAGTGAGAATTAACGCTAGTGCTTTCAGAGTTGTCTTGCTCAGTCCCAATATTTTTTCATCAGATTTGGATTAGGTTTACCCCATAAATCTTCAGTAGTGGTACCCGTGGGATCATCCAGCGAGAGCCGATTGTGTTGGCAGTCATCCCAGGCCGAAATTTTAGATATAAGAATATTTAGTGCAATCCCGATTGTAGAGGAAGATTCCTCTTAGGTTGCACCAACCAATACGAGCGAGCCCATCCACCCTATCGCTGTGACCTGGCACCCTGGTACCCTATTATATAGCGAGAGGGAATTTAGAGTGGTTTTGCACTCCAGTACTAACTTGGAGGGATGTTACGAATGGTTTTGAGAAGGTCCTTATAGCTGCTTGGCTGTCCCGAGTAGATGGCAGTCTCCTTGTCCGCCATATCCGCGTTGAAGAGGTGCCTTCCCGCTTCAAGAATAGCCTTGACTTCAACCTGGAAAACCGTAACATGGTTTTCAAGGTGTAAGGCAATTTTAATACGAGGCTCCTCACAGAAAATACATGCTCCGGCATTTTCTACAGTTTTGAAGCCGTCAACAATACAGTTTGTTAATGGTTGAAGTACGGAGTGCGACACTCAATCGGCCCTAGATGGAATTATTGATTTAAAGTCGCTTTTTAGTATAGTCTCTAGAAGTTGGTTGCTGTCCCTTCTAATATCAGGAGTGGTGGATTGCACAATTTTAAAGATGGATTCGTGTGGAACACTTGCTCCAGCGTGAATCGACATCTGATTGAGATGCAACCGCAACGCTGCGATTGATGCCCTGTTCCTGATATGTATCTGCATGGGGTGTATATTGGGGATAACCTCGAGTCCCGGAGTGCTGGTTGACTTGAGAGCGCGTTTTCTCTAAGAAGGCGCAGTCTCTGAATCTTTTCCAATATCTTAGGATGATTAGCGAAATCCATTGCTTTCCACCACACCACAGTACTGTAGGTTATTATGGGTCGGACGACGCTAGTGGAAATCCATAGGATCATCCGTGGTTTAAGTCCCCACTTTTTCCCTATAGTTTAGCGGCACATCGATCTCAGTGCCTTATTCGCTCTGTCCTCTAGGTGTGGTTTCCAGTTTAGCTTCTTATCTAGTGTGATACCGAAGTATTTAACGCTATCATTTAGCTCCAAACGTGTAGAGCCATATAGGGTAATCTCAGATTTGGGATGTTCCTTTTCTTAGTGAAAAGGCATAGATCTGTTTTCAGTGGAATGATGGATAATCCAAAATGCGTACCCCAGTCTATGAATAGTCGGATAGCGTTTTGCACCAGTCCACAGAGTAGAGATTCATAACTACCAGTGATTAATATCAAACTACCTTATATCCCCTCGGGGTGAGTGTTGATAGGAAGTCATCCATAATGAACACCCATAATAAAAGTGATAAAATTTCGCCTTGGGGGTGCCCCTGTGGATACTTTTCACTCTGCTTACCCCACCCAGACGGGCAAAGATAGTTCTGTCATTCAACATGTGTGCGATCCAGTGGACTGGTTCACTCCATACTTTGTTAATTTTTCCGCGTTGAAGGCACCTTCTACTTCGATGAAGACAGCCAGCATAGATTGATTAAAAAGGAAGCCTTTTTCAGTCGAGTGAATAACTTCGTGGAGGGCCGTCTCAACTGATCTTCCCTTCAGATACGCGTGCTGGTATTGTTACAAGCTTCTTCTGGATATGGAACATCTCAACTCCCACTCGCAGATACGCTCAAGTGTTTTGAGTAGGAAAGAAGTCAAGCTTATTGATCTACATATATGCCGTAGTTGTTGAGTAATTTACCCGGTGTTGCAGGAGAGGTGGAAAAATGCCGTCCTTGCCCGGAGAATTAAAGGGTTTGAACGAATTCACTGCCCAATTAACCGACTCTTCCGTGATTAAAACCACTTCGCCTTCTCCAGGAACAGTTCCACAAGGGAAACTTTCGGTTCGTAGAGGTGAGGAGCTGTCATCAGGAGCGTCAAGGAAGTGTTCGTCTAGTAGGATTTCCAAAAATTCCCCAACCGAAGCGGCATTCGTGAGGAGCTCGGGTTGGTTGGGCGTCTTTGATAAAAATATTTTAAGCCTTAATATCTCAATTAAACCGTCTACATTCTCACAGAAGAGTTGCCACGAATTTCGTTTAGATCTGGGGATCAAATATTTGTAGCGGTCTGGTATGTCCACCACTCATTAGCGTCATTTGATCTTTTGACGTCTTTCCTCGCACGTGAGTCAGGAAGGTGCAGAATTATATTCTGCCTTCCTGACCGTGCACGTGGCCTCGAAGAACTGGATCAACGCGCTGGTGATTTCTGTGACACCCGTATCTATATCCGCTCTCGAAGATAAGTGCGTGACAGAGATATTGGTGAGCCTCTCGGTGAAAGAGTTACTAGAGGCCTCCCAGTTGGTTCTGGAAGGATTTCTGTAGGTCACCCGGTTAACAGCCGTTTAATGGAATTGTGGAATTGAATTTTAATTTGAAGTTTTTTTTTTAAATCAAAATTTGGGTTAGGTGAAGTTTTTATTATTAGAATTTTTATATTGAATTATTGTAGTAGTAGTCTTAAGTTTCTTTTATTTTGAAGTCCATGTTGTCATATTAGTGTAAGCAATTTACATTTGTCGAAAATAAATTTTCTATTTGCATTTTTTAAGACTGAGTTGTATTTTTTAACGGCACCACCTCCCACGTTCGAGACTAAATCTCACATTGTCCTTCGAGAAAGGGTAAAATGACATAGTACATTGCATTTTTAATACTTATTTTCAGCCATCGGAAATGAATTCTCTTGCACCGTTCTCTAATCCTCCACATACATTATGTGCCCATTTAGAGCATTCTTTCCCTAGTTCAGACCTGCTATAAGGGTCATTACTTTAGTCAGGGCTCATCAGATGTAAATCTTATGTTTACTTTTGCACGTTTAGCGAACTCTCGCTGGGATTTTGACTGTTTCTCCATAACTTTACTCTTCAGCTCATTGAGATATGAATTGCTTGTTAATATCTAAAAGCCTTCATGTTTTCTTTTGCGCTGACATTGCTGTGAGCAACAAAGAAGTGATGAAACATCTGGCCTTACAAAATCTTCTATGACAGATAAATTTATATTCGCCCACCATACTTTATTTGAAAATGAACAAATCGCATTTCACTTGATGGTTAAATTAAAATATATCTGACTGAATATAATTTCTATTTTAGAGCACTATTGTAAAATGACATACTATGTCAAATCTAGCTGGGACATATTTTGTAATAAAACAATTGTAACCAGCAAACGACTTAGTTTTAGAGAAATGTATAATTATTTTATTAGCTTCATCCCTTATAGAAAATAAATTCTTGGTAACATACTCTGTTTGGTATCCAAAGGGCCTCTTACCTCAAGACAGCATTCTCGCCTAAAAGAAAAGATAAAAACACAAAGTACCACGAAAATATTAGAGCAAAGGCAAAGAAACTTATCTGACAATACGGACGTCTCCACATCGAATCCTGCAATGTATCATCATCATACCTCTTGGAAGCAGCTAAAAAAAATAGAAATGAAATCATTAATTAAGGTAGATTGAATACTTACATAGAAGTAAGGTTAGGATTCACACATAATGCGTAGGGTAGTAGGTTTGTTTACATGTACATTAGAGGTTAGGATTCACATAATTAGATAAATTAGATTTAGATACTTACATTATGTTAGGAAACAGAAGTCATTCACAAAACTAGCACAGAACATAAAACAAGTAAAAACAATGAATTACAATTTACATAGGAACGTATGTATACTCACCATTATATGCACTTAGAAGATGTCTTGCTATTGCACCACTCCACAACCAGATTGACATTTGTCAGTGTTTTCCTCTTTTTCTCCTCGTTCTTCGTTAAGTTTAGACATTTTTGTTGATCCCATAATTTTATAGTTAAAAGGAGATGATTTAGTTCAAGAAAGAGATAGGGGAAAGGAAGGGGAAAACCTTCTAGAAAGTTGTAATTAGAGAAAAAAACCGGGGAAACGTTAAATTTTAGAGAAACCGTTGGAATTCAAAAATTCCAACAAAGATCGAAGAAAAATGTAAGAGTCGAAGTAAGTCCTGCTACGCGACGGTATCGGAACCTTTAATCTAGTAGAAAACAATTGATATCAAAAAATTAAATCAACAAGAAATCAAATATTCCTCCAACACGATAAAAGATCACAAAATTAAGTTGTGCAGTGGTGCGATCTCTAGAAAGCATTGTCAATTAAGAATTAGTTTTTTTCTTTACTCGTGAACTCTCCATAAATCACAATTAATTAATAACTAGGATTTTTCCTACTCGTGAACTCAGTTTGTGAAAATTAAGAATCTGAACAGTGACAATTTTGTTAATATATAAGTGATTCTCTAATTAGCTTGTTTTATTTCATAGACCCATCCAACAAAAGGTAAATCAGGTAATCAGGTAATCAGTGGAATGCAAGTTCGATCCCGGAAAGTGCACTTGGTATTTTATTCCGTAATTGGTTGCGTAGTCGTAATTTTTTTATTGGTTAGAGACAAAGGAATTTAGTGAAAATTCTTTTTTTGTGATCGTCCTTAAAACATTTGGTCCTTCGAGCCGGATCCTATAAGTCCTGTGAACTACAATAATAATACAAGTGAACTCATTTGACAATTAAACTTATATCGGACAATAAACGTGAATTATATCGGTCATTCGTGATGTTAAGAACATTGTGAGTGAAAATAATCTCTCCCTTAATATCGACGCTGCAACAAGCTAAAATTGGTAAGTCGTTCTTTCTATCTTTCTCTTTCGTATATTTTTTATTTGCTACTAATTGCGTAACAAATATGGAGGAATTAATTCTTGCGCAGTTAGCTCAGAAGGAAATTATGAACAAGTTTTGTGAGAACTATAAAAAAGATGGGGCAGATAGAAGATCGGAAAGTTACTATAAAAAGCGGTTAAGCTCATATCAAGAATTATGGAAAGAAGCTACAGACAACCACCGCCAATTGTTAATGAAAAATTTAGCAAAACCTTCATCAGTTAAAGGTCTTCCTTACTTCGACGATGATGTATATTCACAAATGGAGACTGACTTCATAAATAATTATGCAGCGATTGAAGAAAGATTTAAAAAGGAGTTTCCTACTGTGCATCCTTGGACTAATCGTCTCAATGCGTCACCCACACTACAAACAATACAAACTTGTGAAAAGTCTATTAGGTTACCTAAGATTTCCATGGAAAAATTTTACGGTGATTACGGTAAGTGGCCTACGTTTCATGATCTATTCAAAACTTTAGTACACGACAATAAGTCCCTTGCTGCCGTACAAAAACTACAATACCTTAAGTTGCATTTAGGTGGTGAAGCAGAAAATTTGCTAAAACACTTTCAAGTCACGGAAAGCAATTATGATGCAGCTTGGGAGCTTTTAAATGATCGCTACGATAATAAAAGGGTTCTTGTTAATACCCATTTGAAAACACTACTGTCTCAAACCATGGTAACGAATGAAAGCGCCCAAGGCATCAAGAATCTATTGGACACAACCACTGAGTGTCTACAAGCTCTCGAAAACCTCGAAATCGACATCATAAATTGGGATGTCCTTATAGTATATTTGACGGTGCAGAAACTACCTTCTGAAACTCATCAACTGTGGGAACAAAGTCTTGCCAAACAAAAGGATTTGCCCTCTTGGAGTGATCTACAAGACTTCCTAAAATGTAGATTTCGCACGTTAGAGGCCCTTCCACTTCGAAATAAATCTGTTAGCTATAAGGAATATCGTAATGACGCTCTAAAATCTCGAAAACCTCAGCAAACTTTTCATGTTACTGGGCGAACTATTTGTTGTCTCTGTGCTGGTCCACATAGCATACGACAATGTCCAGAATTTTCTTCCTTGAATCCCAGTAGAAAGTTAGAAGTAGTTAAAGGCAAAGGCCTGTGTCTGAACTGCTTGGGTTTTGGACACATGCTAGCAAATTGCCCCAGTCATCAACGATGTTCGCATTGCAAACAGCGGCATCATTCTTTACTGCATAGAAGCAATTCAGGGACTCAAGGAGCCTCTCACTCGGATCAAAGGTCACGTGAACAGAACCGTACCAATGCATCGACTACCTTATCTAATCAGGCTCAGATTCAGTCGGCGTTGTCAGTATCAGCTTCTCCATTCACACCAACTCCTACTAATACTGTAACAGATACATTAAATTCTTTCCTAATAAATAAAGCAATTCAAAGAAAAGAAATTCTACTAGCTACTGCGTTGGTCAGAGTTGTTGCTCCATCAGGAAGGCAACAAATTTTGCGAGCTTTAATAGACCAGGGGTCTCAGGCCTCTTTTGTTACCGAGGCGAGTAGTCAAGCGTTGCGTTTGCCAAGAGAAAGCATTCGAGCTGAGGTATCTGGAGTTGGTCAGACTGTTGCAGGCCAGGTGAATGCTAGAGTGCATATGGTCATAAAGCCCCTAACTAATGATGCAGTCGCCATAAAAGTAATTGGATTAGTGCTCCCGAGGCTGACACATCTACTTCCATCACAAAGAATCCAAACTAAAGATTGGGAGCATCTTCTGGGGTTAGAGTTAGCAGATCCGTCATTTTTCGAGCCTGGAAAGATAGACTTATTACTGGGTACTGATATATACGCTAAAATACTACAACCTGGACTCGTCAAAGGAAAAGAAGGCTCTCCCGTTGCACAGAAGACATCATTAGGCTGGATTCTATCTGGAGATGTGATGAACCCGGCATGCACTACAGGAACCGTCAATAATTTTCACATCATGGCAGATCTCGACAATCAATTGAAGAAGTTCTGGGAGCTAGAGGACCTAAAAGTGCCAAGGGTGTTAACAACTGAAGAGCAAATTTGTGAAGAGATATTTGTAAATACTTACCGGCGTTCAGAGGATGGTCGATATGAAGTCGCACTTCCCTTCAATAACTCGAAATTCCAAACCGATTCGAATGGAGATGTGTGTCTTGGAAGGTCCCGATCAATTGCGTTATCTAGACTATATCAAATGGAATCCAGATTCAAAAGGGACTCAAACCTACAATCGAAATATGAAAGCTATTTAAATGAATTCATCACTCTAGGATACATGAAAGAGCTTACACCGAACGATACAATGTCAATAGAGAGTCAACCTGAAGCGACGTTACATTCACATGCATATTTACCGCATCATGCCGTGCTAAAGGAAGACAGCACTACTACAAAGCTTAGAGTTGTTTTTGACGCGTCCAGGAAGACATCGAACGGAATCTCACTCAACGACGTACTACTCAAAGGCCCTACCATTCAAGACGACTTAACATGTTTGCTGCTGCGTTGGAGAAAATATCGAATTGCGTTCACGGCGGACATCGAAAAGATGTACCTTCAAATTCGTATGAAGCCAGAGCATGCGAATTATCAACGTATCGTTTGGCGGCACTCTTCTAATGTACCAATCAAGGATTACATGTTACTGACAGTAACTTTTGGAACGAAAAGTGCTCCATATCTTGCTACCCGTGTTCTACAACAAGTGGCTTTGGACGAGAAGGATAAACACCCTATTGGAGCTCAAGCAGTGTTGAATGAATTCTACGTAGATGATCTGTTATCTGGAGCCGATATCATCGAACTCGCAACTGAAAAGCAGAATCAGTTGATTCAAATATTGCAATCGGGAGGCTTCAAGTTGCGGAAACGGGCTTCAAATTGTTCTGCTCTTTTAGAAAATGTAAGCGAAGAGCTTAGAGAAATCAAAGTACCATTGAATGTAGACGAAGGTGAACAAGTCAAGGCGCTTGGAATGTTTTGGAAACCCTCAAATGACAGCTTGTGCTACTCTTTAATCTTAGACAGTCAGTCACGCAAATGGACAAAACGTACTATCTTGTCAGATGTTGCAAAGCTATTCGACCCCTTAGGTTGGGCAGCACCAACCATTATCATTGCAAAAATTTTGATGCAAAAGTTATGGCTAGCAAAAGTAGATTGGGACGAGCAAATACCATCAACCCTAGAAGCTGAGTGGATAAACTTCAGAGAAGAATTAACAGAACTGAACTCAGTTAAGCTGCCAAGATGGATACATTTTTCCGAATCTAACTCAAGCATTGAACTCCATGCGTTCTGTGATGCCTCCAACATGGCCTATGCTGCAGTGGTATATCTATGTATAACACATCCAGATGGAACCAGGAAAACGGCTCTAATATCGGCAAAAACAAAGGTTGGTCCTGTTAAAACAGTCTCCCTACCCCGACTAGAATTGTGTGGTGCAATGCTATCAGCTAAACTATTGAGCTACGTCTCAGATTCACTCAAACTTCCGCATTGTACAAAATATGCGTGGACAGACTCCGAAATTGTTTTGGCGTGGTTAAGAGGGCACCCATCGAAGTGGAAAACCTTTATAGCCAACAGGGTTTCACATATTCATGATCTAATCGAACACTCGGTGTGGCGTCATGTGCCTTCAAAGGAAAATCCTGCGGACTGTGCAACCAGAGGACTTCTGCCATCAAGTCTTATAAGACATAGAATATGGTGGAACGGACCGTCATGGTTAGAATTACCTAAACCATCGTGGCCCAAACAAAAGGATATAGCTGACACAAATTTAGAAATAAGAAAAACTCCAGTAAGATGCATGCAGGTGATTGCTGATAGAATCGAAGAAAACTTTTCATCACTCAAAAGGCTGCTAAGAGTAACTGCATATTGCTATCGCTTCAAATCAAAGGAAAAGGGGGACTTGAAATCATCAGAATTAGAAACGGCAATCATCATCTGGATAAAAGAAGCTCAACTCGAACACTTCTCAGAAGAAATCGCTTCCCTACAAAAGAAACAACCTTTAAAACCTAATACTCGCCTACTGAGGTTGACTCCGTTTATACATTCTGACGGATTACTGCGAGTGGGCGGAAGACTTAGATTTGCTGAGCTCAATTTCGATGAAAAACATCCAATCATTTTGCCAGACAAATGCCATTTGTCAAAACTCATTATCGACCAGACTCATAAAGACACGCTGCATGGTGGGCCCCAATTGATTATGAGAGTCCTCGCAAAGAGATACTGGATCCTAAATGTTCGAAACACTATCCGTTTGCATATACACAAATGCATCTCTTGCCATAAACAACGAGCTGAGACTCAAATTCAACTCATGGGAGATCTTCCGCGTCCAAGAGTGACAATGTCACGACCATTTAGTCATGCAGGAGTTGATTACTGTGGGCCCTTCGCTGTATTGCGATATCGAGGCAGAGGTTCAAAAACATACAAATGCTATGTAGCAGTATTTATTTGTATGGCGATCAAGGCTATCCATCTTGAATGTGTCACAGATCTAAGTGCACAAGGGTTCATCGCAGCATTCAGGAGATTCATAGCACGAAGAGGACTATGCAGCGACGTGTATTGCGATTGCGGAACAAATTTCATAGGAGGAGATGCAATCTTACGAAAAACCAAGCAACAAATGATTGACCAACTCAACATTGACATCGGAACTCATCTTGAAAGAGAAGGGGTGAAATTTCACTTCATTCCACCAGGATCTCCACATTTTGGTGGATTGTGGGAGTCAGGTGTGAAATCTACGAAATTCCATATGAAGCGAATTCTTGGAAACGCTACTCTCACCTATGAAGAGCTGTCCACCACCTTAGCCCAAATCGAAGCGTGTTTAAATTCACGTCCTCTATACCCCACCAGTAATGATCCAAACGACATGACAGCATTGACACCGGCACACTTTCTAATAGGAGATATTTTGCTAACACCACCAGAGCCATCATTGCTTGACATCACCATCCATCGACTAGACAGGTGGCAACATGTACAACGTTTATACCAATCTTTTTGGCAAAGATGGAACACCGAGTATTTAAGTCGTCTTCAACAAAGACCGAAGTGGATGCAGAAACATAAAAATGTAGAAATCGGCGATCTAGTCATCTTCAAGGAAGAGCGACTTCCCCCATCACGATGGATTTTGGGTAGAATAATTGATACACATCCAGGAGCAGATGAACTCGTGCGCGTAGTTACCGTAAAGACCAAAGACTCTATCATGAAACGACCAGTCGCGAAAATGTGCTTGTTGCCAATCGAAAATGTAGAAAACACTCGCTCTAAAACGTAAAATCGCAACCATAACTTGTGTCGAATAGTCGTTCGTAATATACATGCAGGCTTCTTTGATCTCTTAAAAATCTAATTATGCACCAAAATATTAATCTGCACAAAATATTAATATACAAAACCTGTTTCATACCTCCGATGTCATCCACTCCCACCTAAAAAAGTTCCTATCTAAATCACAGCCAAGACACCTTTCCATCATTTGATTAAAATTACAGATAGTAAAAGCAGTTGTTGTGACCTCAACGGTCCCAAGGCGGGGAGTATGTTTGGTATCCAAAGGGCCTCTTACCTCAAGACAGCATTCTCGCCTAAAAGAAAAGATAAAAACACAAAGTACCACGAAAATATTAGAGCAAAGGCAAAGAAACTTATCTGACAATACGGACGTCTCCACATCGAATCCTGCAATGTATCATCATCATACCTCTTGGAAGCAGCTAAAAAAAATAGAAATGAAATCATTAATTAAGGTAGATTGAATATTTACATAGAAGTAAGGTTAGGATTCACACATAATGCGTAGGGTAGTAGGTTTGTTTACATGTACATTAGAGGTTAGGATTCACATAATTAGATAAATTAGATTTAGATACTTACATTATGTTAGGAAACAGAAGTCATTCACAAAACTAGCACAGAACATAAAACAAGTAAAAACAATGAATTACAATTTACATAGGAACTTATACTCACCATTATATGCACTTAGAAGATGTCTTGCTATTGCACCACTCCACAACCAGATTGACATTTGTCAGTGTTTTCCTCTTTTTCTCCTCGTTCTTCGTTAAGTTTAGACATTTTTGTTGATCCCATAATTTTATAGTTAAAAGGAGATGATTTAGTTCAAGAAAGAGATAGGGGAGGAAGGGGAAAACCTTCTAGAAAATTGTAATTAGAGAAAAAAACCGGGGAAACGTTAAATTTTAGAGAAACCGTTGGAATTCAAAAATTCCAACAAAGATCGAAGAAAAATGTAAGAGTCGAAGTAAGTCCTGCTACGCGACGGTATCGGAACCTTTAATCTAGTAGAAAACAATTGATATCAAAAAATTAAATCAACAAGAAATCAAATATTCCTCCAACACGATAAAAGATCACAAAATTAAGTTGTGCAGTGGTGCGATCTCTAGAAAGCATTGTCAATTAAGAATTAGTTTTTTTCTTTACTCGTGAACTCTCCATAAATCACAATTAATTAATAACTAGGATTTTTCCTACTCGTGAACTCAGTTTGTGAAAATTAAGAATCTGAACAGTGACAATTTTGTTAATATATAAGTGATTCTCTAATTAGCTTGTTTTATTTCATAGACCCATCCAACAAAAGGTAAAAGCAAACCAGTTTTAAAGGTAAGGTGCTTAGGAGCTTCTGTGGCTCAGTGCCTAACATTCTCATAATCAGTGGAATGCAAGTTCGATCCCGGAAAGTGCACTTGGTATTTTATTCCGTAATTGGTTGCGTAGTCGTAATTTTTTTATTGGTTAGAGACAAAGGAATTTAGTGAAAATTCTTTTTTTGTGATCGTCCTTAAAACATACTCGTTCTTTGAGATAAGTAGTATCAAAAAACTTACTAACTACTTACTTACTAACTGTTAGATGTTCTTGGTAGTATACAATCCCGACCCTTTTAGAAATTTTATGATCCATTGTCGCATGTATTTTCATTCAGATAAAAATATATGCAAGGGCTAGTTTCAGGTATTTTATAACCCTTAGTTCAGTCAGGTGAATGTATATGTATGGATATGTAGATTTGAATTTTGATAAGTGTAAAATAGAGCACTGGAAATATTAACAAATAAAAAAGCTAGAGCTGGTCTAAGACCAATTCTTATGATACCCTAGAAGAACGCCCGTATAAAACTACGTATGGTCACCGACAGACGGACAAACGGACAAACGGACAAACGGACAGACGGACAGACATGCAAGAATCAAAATAACTTTTAATATTATGCGTAGGTGACCAACCCATTTTGCCCTACCATAATTATTTCGAGGTGTTACAAACAGAATGACAAATTTAGTATACCCTTTAGATTTCATCGAGGGTATAAAAATGAGTAGATGAGTCTGTTTCCGGCTGTGAAAAAAGCAAAGTGTATTCTAAATATTGTGGTTGACTTTTGGGTTTATATTTTGTAGATTACATAAGATTAACGAAGAGCAAATAACTAAAACTAATACCACATACATAGCATTATGCTCTTACCTTTTTATTACATTATCATGTTTTTTACAAATCCCTTTGGTTTTATCTAAAAACTAAGTTTTGCACTTTCACTTTTAAAAATCTTTTGTCACTGACACACGGCTTAGTTTTTAGTTTTCCCACCATTATAAAAAAAATTTGAATTCGAAGTAATTTCGTGCAATTATGGGCGAGATATATGTTGCAAAACATCTTTTCCGGTATCTCGCGGAGTACTCGAGCTAGACTAATAATGTTAAATTTATCTGAAAGGTAACAAATTAGGGAAGTTTTCAGTTTGCTAATATGTTTTCTTTAGGAAAAGTTTTACCCTCAATGAAGATAATTTTTCGAAGAGAAAATTTTTTTTAAGTTATATCGTTAATTTGTTACTTCTCTATAAACTATTTTGACAGCAGGTTATTACAAATGAAAGCCACTAGTAATACTAAAATGGCGGTTCAGTAAGCAAAGCGAGCTTAGTTACAGTTAAAAACGCGTTTCAAGGACCACATTTTCGGACAAATCGAAAGTCACCTGTAATTGCGAAAATAACACGAATTCGAAAAAAAAATATAATATTTTGGATTGAAAATCACCTCGTCCTTTAGGAGTTTGTGTATTGCATAGTCAAACTGGAACGCCCTGTACATAATAGTAAACTACAGCAATGAACTGGTACATACCATTAGCCTTTTCTAAGCTTAGTCCTGATATATTTAATAATATGTACTATACAAAATTTAATATACCATTTTCACGCCAGACACGTTGGTGCTCGTGTGTATCTATAGTTCAATTATATAGGTACATAAACTCATGGCGCGCGGTTAAGAAGAAGCGAGACATACGGTACTCGTGTGACACTGGCCTTAAGGAACCGATTCAGAATCTGACCATCGGAATTCGTAGCACTAAAGATTATCAAGTAGCGACGGTTCGAAGTAGAACATAAGACAAAGAAAGGAGGAGGCCGAATTTAATATTAATTCTTAATTGTAATTTTATTCAGCTAAAGGTTCTTATACTAATGATAATCTAAGATCTTTAAAATGAAGATTATGTGTACCTTACATGATTAAGAATAATGTCGTTAGTTTATCAGAATGACATTAGTTGATCATGTAAGGTTTTCAAAAACTATAATGATAATCAGTAATGATGTTATCAGGATTTTCTGATATTCAGGTATCATTTCATTACTGGCACGTAGCTGGGATACTGTCATTTATACTGATAGTGTAGGGTACGTAGTTCATCAATCACTTAATTTCTCAGTTCGCTTCGAATTTTTAGAAAAGTATGATTGTTCAAAGTAAAAGATTCAATTGGTGTATCGTCTTTACTCAAGACCTAAAAATTTGATTCATTCAATCTACATACATATACAATTCATAAATTGTTTGCTTAAGCACTAAAGTTAACTACAATATAAGTGCTCACTACATAAGATTATGTCGACACATATTGTAAATAAATCATAAGTTCACTCACATGCGGGTTACGATGGGTATATTGCTGACACTGAGCTTTATGAAATTGTGTCAATTGAATGAAAGGTGAATGAAGTTATGATGAACTTACGTGCAAATTGCTTAACAAGGGGGTGTCCCGCAGTTGACTGCATGAGTTGGCGAGTGTGTAAGATGTGCAACGAAATACACCACACACTTCTACATTCGAACCACGAAATTCAAAAATCGACAAACATCCAAAAATTAAGACCAGAGACTAGTGTGGAACGAATTATAGTCAACAGTCAGCCGACTGTGATCGCCACGCATTTTCCTAGAAACGAAATTCATCATACAGTGCTACTGCGGCAACTGCATTAATACAAGCCCATGATAGAAGTAGAAATTTCATTCAGATAAAAGCACTCATATATCAAGAAGCACAAGGTACATTTATTACAGAATACAGACTAAGAGTACTTAGAAAGAAAAGTAATGCTACAGTAACTGGAGTTGCAGAAACTAGTACAGAAACTATTGAGACATGTGTAGATCTTACATTAAAACCCAGATTTGCATCTACACTTGTACTCACAACCACTGCATTAGTAGTCAAAAAATAACAAGAATCGTGCCTGCCGAATAGGTCCACTGGAATTCTTGGCAGCATACCAGAAACTTGGTTCTGGCAGACCCATGGCACGATATGCCAGGTCGAATTGGGTAGGCTCATATAAGAGGAGTTAATGGATGATACCATAGATGGCACAAGAACTAGATGTCGCATGGCATACTAGAGCAGAGTATACAGATTGTAAAATGGGTAGTGTATTCTGGAATGAATCATAACATATTTTAGAGCGTGCGAAAGAATTTTTTTTTTATAATAGCAGTTTTGTATGCATTTGATCGACTACCTCAACGCTTTAGATACGAAAGAATATGAAACTCTCGACGTATAGATCATTTCAAATGTTGTGGTCCATTCCGGAATGGACCACCCAGCCATATAAATTTTGTATACTTTTTGTGGTATTGCATGCGACATCTAGTTATTCTGCCATCTATGATGATACACAGTACGTATCCTATTTTGGGAAAATCCTGACAAAGCAGACGATTTACACGACTCTAGGCAGTTAGCTCTTGCAAAACTCTTAAAAATGGAACAAAAATTTAAAAACAATATCGCATTCGCAACCTTGTATGTACATGGATTTCATGAAAGAGTATATGCGCTTGGGACATTGACTCTGACACTGAGCATTATGAAAATGTATCAATTAAATAAATGGTGAATGAAATTATGATGCAGCACTTTTGTTATGATTTATAATTAATATAGAATGATTAATATAAATTGTCTTTCTTATGAATGTAGGTATGTGATGTACATCATATGTATTCTGTACAATAATACAGGTAGATACAGATGGATAGTAATAGTGACAGCGAGTGTTTTGTACTCAATCTCCTGCGGGGGAATGTGCTGAAGCTGAGTGCATTATAAAAAAGAGGGAGCATCTACGGACCTTCATTGACTGTCCTTTTATAAAACCAAATTAAAGAAGAACTTTTCTGCAGACATACTGTTAAGAATTTAGGTGAAAATAAAGCCAGGTTCAAAACGTGCATAATATGCTAAAAGGAAAATAAACACCACCCGGTCTAATTATCGAACCTTTTTGGCTTAGATGATAGTAAATTGTCACTCCATCCCCTTAAGGTGCTAGTTATGCGCGAAAGTAAAAAAATTGGATCAAAATTCCTAATTTTTTTAGAATTTTAACGCTATTTTCGTAAAAATGCCTGATAACTGTTATATTTTCAAGCAAGATTTGGAAACCTTAGGCCGGGCGCCCACTGGAGTGGTGTGTGAGCAATGTGGCAGTGGCGTGGCGATTAAATGGTAAGTGAAAAAATTTAGTCCCGTAAAAACAAACAGAATAGCGCACATTGTAATAGAGTGGCGATGGCGTGGCATTTGACAAGTGGCGTCACTTGTCAAATGTGGCGTGGCACCACTTGATTGCCACTAGTCTCCGACAAGTTTAATTTTCGAGTGGTAAGTGGCAGTGGATGCCACTTCTCCTTAGTTATTACTGTTGATGTTGAATTACTTAATCGATACGCTGCTTGCCATTTTGATGCGCGCTTAATAATATTAATACCAATCCGCCACCATTCTACTGCAACACCACTTTGTTGCCACATCGCACGCCAAAACCACGCCACTGCCACATTGCTCACACACCACTCCAGTGGGCGCCCGTCCTTAGATGTTATATGCAACGGTCTTTTAGAAAATCCTGTTTTTATGAATCATAATTTCATTAATCTTGTTATTGACGATAGGAGTTACGCTTAATTTTATGCAATTCGACGAAAAATGGTGGCGGGAATATTATTAACATAAAAATAAAATCCCATTTGTTTACTTTCACGTCCTCTAATTAGCGTCTTGAGGGGTTGGAGTAGTGGTTCGACATTCGTTGCGAGCTGATACGGTCTACTATCATCTGAGCATCTTCGAGGATCGTATTAAAAAAACTTGCTACGAAATACAAAAAAGCAATAGATAGTTTTTTTGTTTTAATGAATTCTATGTCAATTCCATCTCACAACAATAATTTCCGGTGTCCCATGATATTGTAATTTCCCGCTTGAGTAAAACTAATTACTATCACCAGAACAATAGCGGACACTTTTCACGGTTTCGCAGGCAGTTCTTCATCCAAATTCGCCGTTTAACACTTCGCATTGTGCTTAATGTAAAAATTATAGAACTGCAAGCTTCTCTGAGAGGATGAATTAAAAAATTTACACAAGATAAATAAACTTCTCGCTCGATGAATTGATAGGTAGGTACTGAAACAAATATTTCCATTTTTAATGATATCGTAAGGTTAATGACAGAGTATAATGAATAATGAGTATATGAAAGAATACCATTATTACGTACCTTGTAAGGTCCGCATTACGTAGTACATAATTACAACACAAAATCACGCGTATACTTAATGGGAAAAAAATCCCTCATTATCACGTTCGATGCAAATATGGAAATGGCACGTGAAAATTATTATGCCTTAATTTGGTTTTATGTTATAAAATCGAAAATGAAAAAACCTTATTTTCCTGCCCAGAAGGTCAGTATTGAACCTTTTTCTGTCCAATTTTGCATTTTCCAGGAGTAGAATTTTAGCCCTAATTCTTTGGTACCGAGAAAACTGGTATATAAATATATAATATATATTATATATACATACATACGTATGTCGGTGATATCGATGATCAATATATTTATGATGAGCTTTCAATTTGTATGTACCTATTTATGTAAAATATTTCTATAATTTTGCTGACGTTAATTCTTAATTTATATTACGATGGCTAGCGTATTAAATTCAATTAAAAGTAACAGGACCAATGATAAAGAATAAGATATATAAATAGATTCTAATGCAACCTGAATAGTGGAACAGTTGCGTGAATTACATAAAAGCCCGTAAACCACGTATGCAGTCACTTATTATCACGTTTGCATTTAATCGATTTTGATTTTCTGATCTTCCTAGTTTGATTTTATATTCTTATTCTTCATATCGCGCAGACTGAGCCGGTAAGTCCAGCATATTTCATTATAAGTTTAATTTCAGTTACTGGCGAATTGATGATTGGATCTGGATTATCTTATTGTCTGTCTGATGCGAAAAAACCAAAGATTATGATATAAAATAAAAATTTAAAATTTTATAATCTGATCTTCTGAGGAAATTACACGCAGCTGCTGCTTTCAGTATTTATGTATGTACATATGTATTATATATTCCGATGTATTTATTCAGGCTGTTTCAGATCAAGATACTTTCCGGTAGTTATACTACACGACTGCCAGGGAAAACTACTAATAATTGTGGAAGGATAAGAAATGTTCTTCTTTGAATGACTCTTCCAAGCCATTTAGATACATGATTGACCAATACATTTGTTCTTGTGGTAAGCGGTGATATACAGTAAGCACAAGGAAACCAATAAAGGGATTTATTCCCAATTGTGCGAAAGTCATAACGATTTTTTTGTTGAGAATATAAATCACTTTATCAACTATTAAAAAATTCGCTTCTTTGTCAATAAATAGCTCGACATAGTCCGCGCAATTTTTACCACCTAATTTTTGTTTTAAGTTTTCATGCTCATTAGTTTCCTTGTAAATTATTGCTTTATAAAAGCAGGTCATACTTTTCTGCTTCAAATTTTAAAGATCGCAAGTTGCATTTGCCAATTTTTTCCCTAAGTACTTATTTCAGCAAGCTTGGCTCGTCAGAATCACTATCCCTAGTGTTATAGGCTTCTTGAACACCCACCAGCTATTTCTGTAGATAATGGATAGCCACAACCTTCTAGGCAGTCTGCTTCTTGAAAAGCACCATCCTTGGCTTGTACTTCAAGGATACCAGCTATATCCAAAGGTACGGGGTCTCCGTGATCTTCTAAAAACCTATCATCAATATCTTCTTCGTCCGTTACTTCATTAGCATAATTATAAATTGTTAAAACTATTGGCCCAAGAAAAAGCATATCTAATGCTATTATTTAATTTAATACAGCAGATGGGATTTTAATAATTTAAAGCATAGAAAACAGACATGTGTTACGTACCATAGGCGTAATCTCTTTTAAGGGGCAAAGTAGCTCTCCCTTGGGTCCACAAACAAGAAGCTTTTCAGACAACTCCGAGTGCAATTATTTAGTACACTTGCTTTTACTATTATTTATTATTATTTTATTTTTCCTTTTAAAACAGTTTCACACACGCTTTTCACTTAATCTACGATTTTTTTTCTTTAACCTATCCAACCACGCTTAATTCACAATTTCTTTCTTTTAGAACTATTTAACACTTAATTTACAATTTCTTTCTTTTAAATATTCAACCTCGCGCCGTGCCGATCGTTCCCCAGTTTTTTTAAAGAAACCGACTCTTGTCCAAGAAAATGTTCAAAACCCGATCGTCCAAAACAGACTGCTCTTGACTTCGATTTTTTAATCACAAGTCTTATTTGTTCAGGATAGGAAAGTGCTTAATTAGCATTCCTATCCTGAGAAAATTATTAGCCGCTTGACACGTTTAAACATGCCCAGAATTCCCGCGACGGGCGATGGCTTAAAGTGTAATTTGATACTTTCATAAATATCTCAAGCCATCGTCTTGCCTTTTGGTGCATACATTGTTGCGATCACAATGTATGTAGCTCGCGACAATTCGCTGATAAGAACTTTTTTGGTGAAGACTTGATCATTCAAACCTTCACCGAGTACATTTTATGCGCCCGATATGTATGTATGTACGTACATACATATCATATTTTCGACAAATCATACTGAAGGTAAGATTTGTCGTGGGGCTTTTTTCTATGAAAACGACTTGGGATGATATTTAACACTTTTGTTTGTCCCAAGTCGTTTTGTGGGAAATACTTTTTGTTTTTAATAAAGGAATGTGAAGAAATTGCTGATGGCAATTTCTTCGACTTATAGAGAGATAAGCTAACCAAGTTTTAAGCATGGTTAGCTTCTACATATTAAGCATGAATGATAACTTATTAATTATAATTATCATTTTTAACCTCTTTTTAGGTATATAGGTATATTGTATATACAACAGAAGTATTAAATGTCCCCAAAATAACACTGAAATGCACAAAATCAAGTGACTATATCTATGCTGTACATAACGGAAGTTTTTTGAAATTCCGTCTTAAGCTGGCTTCCCACGACGCGTGGTTTCACACGCCGCGCCGCGCGAGCACAAGCCAACGCGCCGTGGGAAGGGTCCGGCTCGAGGTGGCGCGAGCTCGCTTGTGCTGGCGCGCCCGATCCATTTCGAGTCGGTAACTTCAAAGGTGCGGCGCGAGCTTGCACGAGGTGGCTCGAGGCGGCGCGTGATATTTACTCTTCATTTCGGCGGCACCGCGCCGCAAATCAACTTGAGTCAACACGCGGCATGGGAAGTGTATGGGCGCGGCGCGGGCTGACGAAAGCTCGTAGCAGGATTCCTACGGCCTGTGATTTCACGGTCCGCGCCGCGCGAGCACGAGCTGGCTTGGCTCGTGAAACCACGCGCCGTGGGAAGCCACCTTAACAATACCCTCATTCTTCTCAATTTCATAGAACTTGCGGCGGTGTCATAGCCGATAAAAATTTTCTAGGAAAAGAGCATTTTGTATAGTGTTGCCAACGTTAGTAGGGAAAGGATTAAAGAAAAAATTAAAAAAAGAAATCCAAAAGCCGTTCGTTAAATAATTCTTCATCAGACTCTGATAGAGCAGGCTCGGCTGTTGTGTCCTTAATATTAGAAGCAGTTGGTAAGGCTTGATGCTATGCATGGATGATGTTTGATATTGTGGAGAAGATATGTTCACCAATGTTACTGTGATTATTGAAAGTAAGCCAATGAAGTCGGATTAAATAAGCATCTGAATAAGGTAGCACGTACGCACGAATTCAGATTACACTGCAAGCACGTCTACTGGAGTCCTTGGACATAAATCATCTACTTGCGCCACGGGGCGGTACATGTACCCAGATTGCACTAAAGGGGCGTCTACTTGCTGTTTCGTATAATAAAGCGTCTACTTCAGGAATGATCGGGATACATCTAATTTGTACTTACAGGAACGTTTGCTTGCTGTTCCGTAGCACACAAAACGTCACCTTTTTCTCAACATTTTCTCAAAATTTTCTTCTTACTAAAACAATGTTTGCAAAAATACTTTGATCGAAAAGGGTCTAATATACGGCATACGTATAATTTGTACTCCAGGAACGTCTGTTTGCTGTTTCGTAGCACCTAAAACGTCTACTTGAGGTATAGCAGTGTCAAAGTTTAGGTTGCTTCAGGAGGACTTCTCTGAGCCATCATACATATGACCTCCTGAACATACGAACTCATTGAACAAAAAGGGAGCTTCCTTTGGGTTTACTGCACAAGAAAAACTATTAGTACGTTATAATTCTTTAATCAATACAAAGAACGCAATATTGAAGTACGATTAAGATCGTTAAAATATTTTGGAAGAAATAATTTCTCAATATTTAAATTATGCTACATATTACATTAACTTGTATAATTAAAATGGAGCGGTGAGAACAATGTAAATAAAACTTTTACTAATTAACTCAATCTTAACCGTAAGCCCTTAGAAAAGTTTTCTCATTGTCCAATAAGGTAGAGAACTAAATTTTATTATTGTTTTTCCTTAAATTTTCTTCTTTCTAAAACGATGCATACAAAAATATTTTGATCGGAAACTGAGTTGCCGACCGCATTCGACTCTACCTGAATACCAGGGCCGTCATGACAATGGCAACAATCGCCACAGAGGTCTTAAGGTATGAAATTTTCCCTACACAATGTAAGGAGATCATTTACCTTTACCTTTTTGTGTAATTTTTTCGTATTGATGGACTCTAAAAATGTCCATGTTTTTTCTGGCAGATTCGATAGCGCTATACATGGAATCCATGAAATAGTTACCGCTTTCCATAAATTTTTGTTCAATTATCTTGAGACTGCTATGGTTTCTTAAAAGATGTAATAACAAGACTGAAATCTTTATGTTACGATTTTGTCCACAGCAAGTATAAAAAAAGATGGAAAGATGAGTTATATCTGAACACGAATTGCGTATTCAAAACTTCTGCGTTTTCCACTCATTTCGGTCTAAAAACAGCAAAAAGCATTGTTAGACGGAGCAGCCTCACAAACGGTGAAATTAAACAAAATGGTTTTCCGTATATAGTACAAATAGCTGACCTTTGGTGCAGGGATCTGAAGAACACTCTGTAAATCGCAGGAGCTTGACATAAAGCTTTTTTCCTTTTTTCGCCCTTTCTTTATCACTTTCCTTTTCCGCCATTACAGCAGCTTTTCTTTCTTGGTGTTTATTGTAATTTTCTTCTAGCATGTTCTTCTTTTCCTCCGAAGCTTTCTCATATTCTTTACAGATTGCACATTGATCCTTTTTCGATTTAAAAAAAAATTTAATTCATTGTAGAAAATTCTCCTGTACGTAATTAGACTTACTGATGGTTCATTGTTTTTGTGGCATTGCTCTTGGCATAAATAATATATTTTAGTAATATTTATAATTGGATCCAAGTACAGTCTCTTGGTAGATTTCAAATATAGTGATTTTCTACAACGGGAAAGCTTTATACAAGTTCTTTTACTATTCTTCTCATTTCCTCCGGGATTTTGTTCGGAGGTGGATGCCGACCTCTCCTATCTCTCTCACCATACTGTCCGGCTTCATTTCTGCATTTATTATGGATATATTTGATACTGATCTTACAGAAAAACTGTTGACACACTTGAATTCTGTTTCCATTCTTAATGAATGTATATACTTTGTTGCATTTGCTCGTACGCTGCCCCAGATGCGTAAGAATGTAGCTCAGTGGAGACAGGGCGCGTATCATTAAAATAAATGAGTAGTGGGAAAATTTGGGCGCCACGTGGTTTTTTTTCCTTTTTTTTATGAGAATTACCACGAAACTCAATCGATTTCACAACACAATTTTAGATAATTCAATTTTCTTTACTTAAAAAAAAAGGGAATACTACAGCACTAATTAGCAACAATTCCAGAAAACAGAGAATACTACTATTAAGTACATATGTAAAATAGGTACCTACTTAACTTATCCTCTGCACGCAAGTTATATTTATTTCAACGAAAAAAAAGTCCCACTAGCGGTCTCATGCAGATTCCTCCTTCCTTTTGTTATCCTTTTGTTCTCCTTCTTACTTTTCGTGTTTTTTTTTAAATTTAATTATTGTTTTCCTTGTTAAACTTTTTTTTACAAAATTTTTAATTAGAGTTCTACTACCAAAATTGCCTTGCTAATCAGAACCCGTTCAACCACACTTGCCTACTCTCAACTTTGCGGGGTCGGCGAGCTTTTGGTTCACTTGAAGATACACTTAGCAATTTGAAATCATTTTTTCTCCCAACATGATTTGAACGTCAAAGTCGGGTTTCGCTCCTTTTCTGCAGGAAATGTACACATATTTTTCAATGATACAGATTTTCTCGACGATTTCCTCTACACCTTCTTTCATTCACGATCATTTTCCCGCTTAGTCGACGCAAAAGTCACTACACGAATGGGCTTCTCTGTCTCACTTCATGTTTATATTGAATTCCGTCCCTTTTTATACCCTACATGAAATCTATAGGGTATACTAAGTTTGTCATTCCGTTTGTAATGAACAGAAATAATGATGGTAGAGCAAAATGAATTATTTTGATTGTTGCACGTCCGTCCATCTGTCCGTCCGTCAATCCGTGTGCACGATAACTCGAGAACGCGTTCACTTAGAAAGCTGAAATTTTGTACACGAATTTAAAAAAAAAAGGAAAATTAAGTTCGAAAATAAGACAAACCGGGAAACTGTTTCGTGGTGTTGCCATACAAAAATTTCGGTTTCCACTATATATTTGTACACTGCCTGAGAACACATCGACATAGAAAGCTGAAATTTGGTACGTGGTGTTTTTATAGTAATAACAAATACAATTTCAAAAATGAAATAAATCGGGCAACCCCTTCTTGGTGTTGCCATATAAAAATTTAGGTTTTTTACATATACTGTGAAAACGATCAGTCCTAGACATTTTTCTTATATTAAAACCTTCTTCAGAACACAAAATCCTATAAAATTGGTTAGAATAATTTTTTCTGTCCGACGAACTATTCTATAAATATATATACGAAAAACCACTTCAAAAATCAAACTTGAATACATAGATCGGTGACCATACGAAATTTTATACGGGCATTCATGTAGGGTATCATAAGAGTTGATTCTTAGATCAATTCTACCTTTTTTACTTGTTAAACTTGTATAGTACAATAAATTTACTGAATTTACATTATATGTGCATACCCCCTCCCAGTGTGGACAATTGTACGTTAGTTATATATAATGTAAACGTAACTATATTTCCTTAGACCGGAATCGGCGGTAGGCGTTGCCGGCTCGGTGGTCAAGTTTCTCATCAAACATGAAGTTCACATGAACCATTAATAGCCAGGGGCGAACCTGAGTACTTGCAGGTGTACAAAACTTTTTGTTTATTGGCCTAACAGGAATTTCTTTGACTGTTCTTGGGGCTCGGAAGAAAACAATGCAGAAAGGCCAAAACACAGTGAGAGAGAGAACGTGTTCACCTAGAGGGCTGAACTTTTACATACGGGGTTTTTAAAAAAACAGTAAATTCAAGTTAGAAAATGGGCCGAATCGAGCAACTCCTTCGTAGTGTTGCCATAGAAAAATTTCGTTTTTCACTATATATTTGGGCACTGCCTGAGAATGCGTCGACATAGTTAGCTGAAATTTGGTACAAGATGTTTTTATATAGACCTCTTGTTGGTGTTGCCATACATATACTGTAAAAACGATCAGTCCTACATGGTTTTAATGTACTGAGAAGTCCTCACAATGTGAAATACTATGAAATTGGTTACAACTAGTGCTCGGAAGTTTATGACCTTAACATTTAGATAAATGACCATAAAAAAATGGATTTAAAAAGTGACAATAATAATTAAAAAATTAAAAAAAAAGCAACTTATATAATTAAAAAGTGCTTTTGTATTTTGACAATATGTAATGTAGATACACAGAGTTTAAGAAAAAAAAACGAAAAATTAATTTTTTACACATAAATAAAAAAAAAAATTTAAACCGAGCCTATTTCCGTCTAGAAAATAACTACGAAGTAAATCTGAAAAAATAGAATATATGTATCATATAAAAATAATTAAAATGTTTAGCTGTGTATATGTTGAGTTATTACAATGAATTACGAGTGTAAACTTTTTAAGATGTTCAAATGAAAATGAGTGTCGATTATCTGACAGCGCATATTTTTACATTGAAAATGATCTTTCCACGTCCATAGAAGTAATTAGAGCGTACCTTCTTCAAATAAATAAAGGGTTTTCCAATAAGAGGTGTTATTTTAATTAGCCCGCTATTTCGGTAGATGTCACCTTTGGAGCTGTCATTTTTTGACATTTGACAAGTAGAAACTACGCCATTAATAAAATTGGAACGATATTCGATTCACCAACGCATTGAAATTATTAAAATTCACTATAAAAATGGTGAAAATGTGGCAGAGACGGTTCGTAAAACTCGAACATTTTTTGGTCGTCGTGAAGTACCTTTTCGGACCGCAATACAGAAATTGGTAGAAAAATTCGAGCTGTCGGGACAAGTTAGTGATGTGAAGAAGAAAACCCGTGCACGTCGCTCAAGACAAGCCGAGAATATTGCTGCTGTAGCCGAAAGTGTTGAAGAAAACCAAGGTTTGTCAATTCCTCGTCGTTCTTTGGAATTAGGCATTCCACAAACGTCATTACACCGTATTTTGCATAAAGATTTGGGTTTTAAGGCTTTTAAAGTTCAGTTAACACAAGAACTCAAGCCGGCCGATCATCAACAACGTCGAGTCTTTGCTGATTGGGTCCTTGAAATGCATGAAAATGATCCGAAATTCCATCGAAAACTCATCTTGAGTGATGAGGCCCATTTACACCTTGATGGCTTCGTTAACAAGCAAAATTGTCGCATCTGGGGCTCGGAAAACCCAAGAGTTATTGTTGAGAAGCCTCTCTATCCTCAACGTGTGACTGTTTGGTGCGGTTTATGGTCCCGCGGGGTCGGTCATTGGACCTTACTTTTTCGAAAATGAGGCTGGAGCAACAGTTACGGTGAATGGATTGCGCTATCGACAGATGATGAATGATTTTTTATGGCCGCAATTGGATGGTATTGATCTGGTGGACAACGTTTACTTTCAACAAGATGGCGCTACGTGCCATACAAGCGACGAAACCATTGATCTTTTACGGGAAAAGTTTCCGGACCGTGTTATCTCTCGAAGAGGTGATCACAATTGGCCACCGAGATCTTGTGACTTAACACCTTGCGACTTCTTCCTTTGGGGCCACGTGAAAGAGAAGGCCTACGCCAACAGCCCAGCGCCGATTCAAGACCTCAAAGATGGAATTCGTGAGGCTATGGGATATGGTCCTGTAGGCGTGGTCGTGGTGGTCATTTTTCTCATGTTATTTTCCATTATTAACGGCATACCTTCCTCTTTATAATGAAATAAAGATCCGATCATTTATCTCAAAAAGTGGCATTTTTCTTTGAATATCAAAATAACACCTCTTATTGGAAAACCCTTTATAATCATCCATTTTAAATCCTCTGTATTACTATCTAAATTACACACATTGATCTCTCTAGTAAGCACTTATGAATATTAACTGACAGCAATGCCTCGCATAGGTCCTTTGAATATGACGAAGGTTTTCTTGAGGAATATTGGAAACGGCCAATGTGTTGTTGAAGATTTTATTTTAAAACATAAAATACATATTTGTAAAATTAAGGATTTGATATATGCATATATTCAGTACAGTCACATTAGAAAAAATAATATAAAAAGTATGAAATTATCTAAAATAATGGGAAAATGATTTATAAGTTGGGAAAAATTCGCAGATGTGAGAAAATGTTCAATATGACAAAAAATTAAAAATAAAACACATGTTTTTAGAATAGTAATACCATAAAATGTCTGAAGGATAGCAGCCACTGAGATTCTTTTCTGAAAAGCTCTCACCAGCACAGAAATAGTACAGCGCATATGATGGAGAGCTTCTGGGTGCTTACGCTGCGGAAAAATACTTCACGCATCTATTGGAAGGCAGGAAATTTATTTTATACACTGACCAAAAGCCACTTACTTTTGCTTTTAGCCAAAAACCTGAGAAGTCTTCACATAGGCAGCTAGGACAGACATCTGAACTTCATACGTCAATTCACGACCAACATCCAACATATTCCACGAAGAGATAACATTGTGGCAGATACTCTATCAAGAGTGCTGGCTATTTCTTTGCCATCACCCGTCGACTATGATGACTTGAGGAAAGAACAGGAAGAAGATGTAGAGCTTCAGAATCTTCTATCCACTTCTACATCTCTAAAACTCAGGAGGATTGCATTTTCTAGCTCACTCAGAAAACTATACTGTGGTACATTAACACCCAAGGATCGTCCGGATATCCCAGCATCGCACCGTAAACAGGTTTTTGATGCTTTACACAACCTATCACATCCTCGTGTAAAGAAGTCAATGCGTTTCCTGACTGAGAGATTTATCTGACCAGACATCAGAAGAGACAGCCGCAACTGGACCTAAACATCAGAGGAGCAAGATACACCGGCATACAAAAACTTCAGTGGCAAAATTCTCCATTCCACAAGGAGGATTTCAGCATGTACATCGTAAGCCTATTACCCTACTCTGACGGCTTCAACTATGATCTTACTTGCATTGATCGTTTTACCAGATGGCATAGCATGAGGACATCAAAGCATCACCCGCTGAACTGTTTTATGGAACAACTCTAAAACTTCCTGGAGATTTCTTTTCCACAGAAGAAGTAGAACTTAACTCAGAAATCCTACAACACTTCCAGGAGTGCATGAGGGATTTGCAACCGCAACAACACGAAGACATGCTACACACAAGGTTTTCATATATAAACTTGTAGCCATGTTTTCATACGAAATAACGCCGTAAAACGACCGCCAACAACCACTCGATGGTCCATTTCCAGTACTGTCAAGGATGCAGAAACACTTTGACGCTAACATAAAAGGCCACCGTAAGACTATTTCATTGGATCGACTTAAACCAGCTGACCTGTTGGATGATCCAAAAGAAAAGGCATAATACCCACCACAACATCAGCAAGGACAACAACTTCTCCAACGACACAAAAAACAACTAGAGCAGGTCCACACGTAGTCATTCCAGCACGATATCATTGACACTGGAAGGGGAGTACTGTGGCAATACCTAAAAATAAATATAAATTTTCGCTTTATGTAATTCACACATTCTTTGTGAAAGCAACTAGTCTAACAGTAGGCTGGAAATTATATAAATCAATTCCTGCGTCAAATAAATCATATAACATTAATCATAGCAACCTGTATTACTTAATCCGTATAGGCCGAAACACATTGAGAGCGACACAAGAAAGTCGCGTAATTCTGTTGCTGTCAATGATTCGAATATATGGTTGTCCCATATTACTTAACACAATGAGGACAATGCGACAAGTTACGCGCGAAAGTTTAGGAAAATCTCTAAATTGTCGCGGCAACTTAAATGACATTTCTGTCTGACAGTTCGCAGTTGTTTGTAATTTCGTGAATCTGTGAATTTTTTTGCAAAATAATTGGTTGTTTTTCTTCAAATTAGCAGGTAATAGCAAATCATTAAGTAATTAGAAAATAAAATAAATTCATTTAATTAATTAATTTTTTAATTCAACCAACAATTTTAGAAACGAAATGCAGAAGCAGATGGAAGTGTTTGCGCGATCAGTATGTCAGCGAGCTACGAGAACAGAAATGTAGTTCAGGAAGTGCGGCACTTCAGGGTAGCCCGTGGGAATATTTTGAGCTCATGCATTTCTTGCGAGATTCCGTAGCTCCAAGACAGTAAGTATACACATGCAACGTATCATGTGAATTCAACTCATTAATAAACAATTTTATTTCAAGGCATTCCAGCAACTACGATACGGCATTTGAGGATAGTACTGACAATTCTCCGGAATTACTTGGTGTAGATAATACATTCATCCCAATGCAGGAAGATACGCTGGATAATTCCAGTTTTTTTGCGGGAGCTCACCCAATACGGGGAAGGCAACACCTCTGGAAGTCAGGGGCCAATGGTATCAATGCCGAAAATTGACAGCCGGGCTGGTAAAAACAAATGCAACGAGAAAGATTTCCAAGCTTTTCTACACACCGTGGTTGAAAAAATTAAAGAGGAATATCATGAAGACTCCACGGATATTTTTTCCAGGTCTTTGGCAACCTCAATGAAAAGTTTAAATTTGTTGCCATTACAGTTGCTAGATTATCAGGCGAAAATAATGAATTTTGTTAACGAAGAGGACAATAAATATAATAAAAACTAAATGTAATTTTTATTGAATTTTATTATGAAATAACTAAGTGGTCAACATGTTTCGGAGACGAAATGCTTTACGAGAAGCATTTTTAGTTATGCTTATTCGTGCGCTAAGCAAATTATCGGATTCATTCCGCCATGCTCCTGAGACAATTTCTCCATTAACGAGTCTGTCTGCGTAGCTTTGTTTACAATATCGTGAAGAATTCAGCGTGAGATAATTGTTAAGGACACAGACAACCTTTACAATTTTATGCACGTTCGAAGGTAAACAGTGTATATCATACCGGACCACTCGCCATCTAGATGGCATTATTCCAAACGCGTTCTCTATCGTCATCCGAGCTCGAGATATGTGTTTGTTAAAGTGCTCCTGTTCAGCACTCAAATTTTTACCTATAACATAAACATAAATGTTATATTAAACACGGAAGTTATCAACTGCACTTTACCTGGATAAGGACGCATCAGATTATGCCGAAAAAGGAAAAGCAGCATCTCCCACGAAAAAGTACGGGAACTTTACAGTTGAGTTTGGCAGCTCATCTGCATTTGGAATGGATAATTGATCCCTAATAAACTATTGCTAAATACCTCCATCACTTTGGCTTCCGTACGACCCAATATCCACCATTGTGAAGCAATAGTTCGCATCACATGCAGCAAGTAGGACGATACTATGGCTTCCCTTATAATTATAATATTGAGAGCCATCTCTTGGAGGACAAACAATGTTAATACGTTTGCCATCAATAGCACCGAGGCAGTGCGGAAGCTCCCATTTCCTATTATAATCTACAGCTATTTTATGCCATTCTGCTGCATTCGGTGACGCTAAATATATATGCAACAGCTCGCTCCATATAGCTTCAAATGTTTCCAACATTATCTTCGTAAATGTCGACAATCTCATTTTGAATTTCCAGGCATAAATTCTTTTGGGGCCACCATGCGCAAGGTATCTGTAATATAAAAACCTTGGAATTTATACCATTTAATATATGTTAATGTTACGTACATTGGCGTTGCTGCTAAACGACATCCCACTGAAATAAGTTTCCGAATTGATTGTTTCTCTAAATGTTCACGCAGCATATTTACCAGAGCACCAAAATGGTCAACAGTCATTCGTGTAGTTTTGAAGAACATTACGGGGTCCTTTTCTCTCATTACTTTGAATGAACTTTCAAGAAATCGGACTTTTCACGATTCTTATGTATGTCACGTACCCACCACCTTTTCTTGGTTTTCGTCTTTTAAAATATTTCAATTTAAGGTAAGCCGCGTAAGATATAATGCTAAATTTGAACAATTTTCTCAATTTCTTCTTTGACTTGTTTGCCATTTCGATCTCATGACAATTGACATGACAACTGTAAAAGCAAAAGTCGCGTTACGCTCACTGTGTTTTAAGCGCATCATTCGAATCATTGACAGCAACAGAATTACGGCGACTTTGTTGTGTCGCTCTCACTGTATTTTGGCTTTAACTGGTTTCAAATCATTTTTGCTATCCGACGAACTGTTCTAGAAATACATGCGAAAAATCACTTTAAAAATCATAGTTACCTCAGCGCAAAGCCTGACCATATAAAATTACATATGGGAATTCATCTAGGGTATCATAAGAATAGGTTTTAGACAAATTGTAGCTTTCGTACTTGTTTTACTATTACATTTTAATTTCCTATGCTTTACAAAAATAACCAAGTCCAAATAACACGAATGTCAATTATGAAAAGTCAACAAAGCAATTTCGATTATGTTGGCAAGAAATAGAGAGATTTTCCTAAACTTATTGTCGGCAACTTGTCGCGTCGCCATCATTACGAACCACGTTCCATAGGTGACGAAATATTGTGAAATGTATAGGAAAGTACGATACAGAAAACACAATACTCTTTCCAATATAGATGTATATACATTAGTCACGAAATTACGTCACAGCACATCAGCTGCATTGTGTCAAAATTTTAATGATAATACCTTGTATTCTCTGTACCGTGGGGTACACAGCTCGCTTCACTCTCATCTAATAAGGACAGCAGTTGTTGACAGGAAGGTTTCGGTGAGAAGGTTTTTAGCAAGTTATCACAATGGGCCACCTGGACACGGAATATTCATACAGTAAAACAGCTCTGTCAAAACTATACCGCCTTATAGCCGATTTTAATCAAGCAGAGTGTTTCGAAAATCTCATCAAATGCCTCTACTATCTATTAAGTACTTGCGTATATTAAAAAAGTAAAATTAAAACTCTTTGTATTTTAATACTCAACCGAAAATAATAAATCAATAAAAAATTAAGGCATAGTTAATTTACTTTTTCATTTATGTACCTATAAAAGTCCCTTACTGAATAAAAGTATTCGAGCCATCTCACAGCAGATAGCACTGCTAGCTCCCTTCAGTGCATGTGTGGTTCTCACCACTTCACAGCTTGTAGTATATATAAGGTTGTGATGCTATCCATCAACATACACATGTATGAATAAGAAGTGGGATACACTCGCGCGCTTTCGATACGGTATTACAAAAAACAAATGCATTCATGCAGCGCAGGACGCAGGTACAAACTAATCATTTCAAGCGAGCGCAGAGCCAAAATCCTCGAGAATACTTTCCAAGCCATATGAAACAGAAATCTATATGAATGCGTTGTGAGTCCGTTTTTTAAAATGTTCTATATTGATACTATGGAAAAGTGCCAAACATTGACTTTATATAAGCTATACAGCCTAAACTAGTATCAATACAGGAAAATAGTCTTTTAGTAATCAGCTTGGTTCCTTACCTTCCCAAAGGCTACACTTCCTATGTAGCTTACTTAACAAAATAATAAAATAGTTTTGATTACAAAGTAACCGTATCATTTTACGCTCACTAACTCTCAACTGAGTAATAATTGCATGGGCGTACGTACAGCCGGAGTCCGAATCTGTAGTCAGATACATTCGATATCATCAGCCCACTTCATGCCATGACGGCACAGCGGCATACAATGATTACTCGGCTGAGAGTTTTTGTATGAGGAATCGTAGTCATGTTTTAAATAATTTTGTTAGAAAAGTTATAAAAATTCTATTTCAGTTCGGAAGATAAGAAAGCAAGCTTAAGATTATCAGAACACCATTTTTCTGCATGAATAGTAGTTTAGAGCGGAGGAGCTATTCAAATTAAACTTTTGTCAGTTTTACATAAGAGCACCGCAAATATTTTAGAATGTGAAGACTCCGTTAGAGCTCTCGGTATATTAATCTTATACACAAATACATTTATAAGAACAGCACAAATTTCCTGGAATCAAACTTGGTAAATATGTAGTGTGTGTGGATTTCTGCATGCACTTTTGTAAATTCATGTAGCTCGCGCTGTTAAACAGATATATATATATACACAGTATAGCTCGCCTCTCGGTCTAGATGTTCGATATCTCGCGATCAAAAGAACTTCCTCAAATAAAAAAATTTGTAAATTTACCATAACCTAATAAAACTTAAACAAAAATTGGAATTTTTATGCAAAATTTTATGACATGATCACCTAAATTTATAGAAAAACTAGAATTGGTCTAAGACCAATTCTTACGATACCCTAGATGAATGCCCGTATTAAATTACGTATGGTCACCGATCTATTCAAGTATTGATTTTGAAGTTGTTTTTCGCATATATTTCTAGAACAGTTTGTCGAACAGAAAAAATGGTAATAACCAATTTTATAGTATTACGTATTCTGCAGAAGTTTTTAGTACAATAAACATGTCTTGGACTGATGGTTTTCAAAGTATACATAAAAAACCGAAATGGCAACACCAAGAAGGAGTTGCCCGATTTAGTCCATTTTTGACATTTTATTTGCTCATGTAGTAAAAACATCATGTACGAAATTTCAGCTCCCTACGTCGATGCGTTCTCAGGCAGTGTCCAAATATATAGCGGAAAACAAAATTTTTATATGGCAACCCCACGAAGGAGTTGCCCGATTTGTCTATTTCCGAACTTAATTTTACTTTTTTTTTTAAAGTCCGTGTACAAAATTTCAGCTCTCTAAGTATACGCGTTCTCGAGTTATCGTGCGCACAGACGCACGGACGGACAGACGGACGGATGGACAGACGGGCGGACGGGCGGACGGACGGACGGACGGACATGCAAAAGTCGAAATAACTTTTAATATTATGAATGGGTGTCCAATCCAATTTGCTCTACCATCATTATTTCGAGGTGTTACAAACGGAATGACAAACTTAGTATACCCCTATGATTTCATCTAGGGTATAACAAGACTAATGCCAGGAGCGAAACCAATCGACGTGCTAACCGTGTTCCTCTCTGAGCGCAACTCAATATCGATTAGCTTGGATATATAAAAATAGATAAATGTTCGGTAAAAACTTGTCCTTTAATATTCTAAAATGATGCTACTTTAGTTTCAGAAAGTTTTACTCTTGGAGGTCATCCTTGGCTATTGGTGGGCTCACTTTATAAAGGCAAAACTTGCTTCACTCAAGTTAAATATTTTATTCAAAATGGAATATGCGAGATTTTACAGCATATAGGCGATGATTAGTTTTGAAGAATTTCTTCATAAAAACAGCATTTAAATAATTTGTGAAGGCATTTGAAAATTGTTTAAAAATCAATTTTACGTAAACGTTTGAAATCAAAAAGGATAAGCTTAAAACATTCGCCTGAATATGGTATGCGTTCTTTGAATATGTTCAAAATCGGAGGATACTGAACTGACCCAAAAGGGAAGGAAAGGCTGCAAATCTGTTTTCTCTGCGATTTTGCAAAAGTAATTACTTTCTAAGATATCAACTTGAATGTACTGTACATAGTCGAGCAGAAACATTAATTGATTTCTTAATTTCAATATGTTGTTCTCTGTGCTTGTAATTATTGCACCAATTCGTACAGCTCGTACTGCATTTTTATACCCTAGATGAAATCATAGGGGTATACTAAGTTTGTCATTCCGTTTGTAACACCTCGAAGTAATGATGGTAGAGCAAAATGGATTGGACACCCATTCATAATATTAAAAGTTATTTCGATTTTTGCATGTCCGTCCGTTCGTCCGTCTGTGCGCACGATAACTCGAGAACGCTTATACTTAGAGAGCTGAAATTTTGTACACGGACTTTAAAAAAACAAGTAAAAAAGCTAGAATTGGTCTAAGACCAATTCTTAGGATACCCTAGATGAATGCCCGTATTAAATTTCGTATGGTCACCGATCTATTCAAGTATTGATTTTGAAGTTGTTTTTCGCATATATTTCTAGAACGGTTTGTCGCACAGACAAAATGATTATAACCAATTTTATAGGATTTCGTATTCTGCAGAAGTTTTTAGTACCATAAAAATGTCTTGGACTGATCGTTTTCAAAGTATACGTAAAAAACCGAAATTTTTATATGGCAACACCAAGAAAGAGTTGCCCGATTTAGTCCATTTTTGAAATTTTATTTGCTAATGTAGTAAAAACATCATGTGCGAAATTTCAGCTCTCTACGTCGACGCGTTCTCAGGCAGTGACCAAATATATAGCGGAAAACGAAATTTTTATATGGCAACCCCACGAAGGAGTTGCCCGATTAAGCTCATTTTCGAACTTAATTTTACTTTTTTTTTTTAAGGTCTGTGTACAAAATTTCAGCTCTCTACGTGTTCGCGTTCTCAAGTTATCGTGCGCACAGACGGACGGAGGGACGGACGGACGGACGGACGGACGGACGGACGGACGGACAGACGGACGGACGGACGGACATGCAAAAATCGAAATAACTTTTAATATTATGAATGGGTGTCCAATCCATTTTGCTCTACCATCATTATTTCGAGGTGTTACAAACGGAATGACAAACTTAGTATACCCCTATGATTTCATCTAGGGTATAAAAAGTAAAATCAAGTTCGAAAATGGTGTAAATCGGGGAACTTCTTCTTGGTGTTGCCATATAAAAATTTCGGTTTTTTACGTATACTTTGAAAACGATCAGTCCAAGACATTTTTATTGTACCAAAAACTTCTGCAGAATACGAAATCCTATAAAATTGGTTATAACCATTTTTTCTGTGCGACAAACTGTTCTAGAAATATATGCGAAAAACAACTTCAAAATCAATACTTGAATAGATCGGCGACCATACGAAATTTAATACGGGCATTCATCTAGGGTATCATAAGAATTGGTCTTAGACCAATTCTAGCTTTTTTACTTGTTTTTACTAGCATTAAGTTGCACCGAATTGGGAATCTGTGAAACAAAAGCCTCAATTATTAAATTATTATCAAGCTTTATTAACTTTAAAAGTACTCTTTTATCAATTATCTATGATAATAAACATTAAAAGTTTTTACATTACCTGACCTAAGCTGTCTTGTTTCCCCTCCTATGTCATTCGGCTTTAGAACTGTCAAACTCTCACAAACATTATTATAGCCCTCTTGCATATATACTGTCCATGGCATCTTTATAAACGAAAACTACTTTACGGTCAAACAGCTGTTTAGTTTATGGAACAATAAATTTGTAAATGCTTTTGCGCAGGTGTGTATAAAACTAATAATTCTCTTCGTAGATTGTACAACTAGCTACTATTCATCCATTTATTTCCGTATAATACTTAATAGTTCGCTCTTATGGGAGAAATGATTGATTTATTTGGCAATAGTCCTCTAACATTCAAAAGGCTTATTATACCGTAGGTGAAGGCCTTGTTATACCCTAGATGAAATCATAGGGTAACTAAGTTTGTCATTCCGTTTGTAACGCAAAGAAATAATGCATGTCCCAAGAAAAATCAAAATAAATTTTAACCCTAATCGTACCACGTGTTTTTATAACGATTCATACCAGGATGTGACTCACAGTCACATATGAGAATCATGGGAATAATTAAGATGTTATTTTTTGTTTATAGTTTTAATTCATTTATTTATCCAAACAAGCTATAAATAAACATAAAATATTATATACAGCCTATTTTTTTTTATTTCGAATAATATAAAAAAAAAATCAAAAGATAAAAAAAATTATTTGTTGATGCAAGATCTGCATATATGATAATCTTTGTCGAGTGTTCGGTGCGTATATTTTTGTTGCATAAACTGGAAGACTGCTTTGACATCCCGGTTTTTTGGGTGTGCACAACGACGACGAATGTTGCTCTTAGTTGATGTATCATCTGCCTGGGGTTCAACTTCCATGCCGGTGGATGCATGGTCAAAAACTTTATTTATGCTTGCAACAGTACACTTATTCAAATAAGGAGTGCTGCGTTGCTGTATGTGTGGTACTTCCATCTGCTTCTGCATTTCGTTTCTAAAATTGTTGGTTGAATTAAAAAATTAATTAATTAAATGAATTTATTTTATTTACTAATTACTTAATGATTTGCTATTACCTGCTAATTTGAAGAAAAACAACCAATTATTTTGCAAAAAAATTCACAGATTCACGAAATTACAAACAACTGCGAACTGTCAGACAGAAATGTCATTTAAGTTGCCGCGACAATTTAGAGATTTTCCTAAACTTTCGCGCGCAACTTGTCGCATTGTCCTCATTGTGTTAAGTAATATGGGACAACCATATATTCGAATCATTGACAGCAACAGAATTACGCGACTTTCTTGTGTCGCTCTCAATGTGTTTCGGCCTATACGGATTAAGTAATACAGGTTGCTATGATTAATGTTATATGATTTATTTGACGCAGGAATTGATTTATATAATTTCCAGCCTACTGTTAGACTAGTTGCTTTCACAAAGAATGTGTGAATTACATAAAGCGAAAATTTATATTTATTTTTAGGTATTGCCACAGTACTCCCCTTCCAGTGTCAATGATATCGTGCTGGAATGACTACGTGTGGACCTGCTCTAGTTGTTTTTTGTGTCGTTGGAGAAGTTGTTGTCCTTGCTGATGTTGTGGTGGGTATTATGCCTTTTCTTCTGGATCATCCAACAGGTCAGCTGGTTTAAGTCGATCCAATGAAATAGTCTTACGGTGGCCTTTTATGTTAGCGTCAAAGTGTTTCTGCATCCTTGACAGTACTGGAAAGTGTGGAAAGTGGAGTGGTTGTTGTTGCGGTCGTTTTACGGCGTTATTTCGTATGAAAACATGGCTACAAGTTTATATATGAAAACCTTGTGTGTAGCATGTCTTCGTGTTGTTGCGGTTGCAAATCCCTCATGCACTCCTGGAAGTGTTGTAGGATTTCTGAGTTAAGTTCTACTTCTTCTGTGGAAAAGAAATCTCCAGGAAGTTTTAGAGTTGTTCCATAAAACAGTTCAGCGGGTGATGCTTTGATGTCCTCATGCTATGCCATCTGGTAAAACGATCAATGCAAGTAAGATCATAGTTGAAGCCGTCAGAGTAGGGTAATAGGCTTACGATGTACATGCTGAAATCCTCCTTGTGGAATGGAGAATTTTGCCACTGAAGTTTTTGTATGCCGGTGTATCTTGCTCCTCTGATGTTTAGGTCCAGTTGCGGCTGTCTCTTCTGATGTCTGGTCAGATAAATCTCTCAGTCAGGAAACGCATTGACTTCTTTACACGAGGATGTGATAGGTTGTGTAAAGCATCAAAAACCTGTTTACGGTGCGATGCTGGGATATCCGGACGATCCTTGGGTGTTAATGTACCACAGTATAGTATTCTGAGTGAGCTAGAAAACGCAATCCTCCTGAGTTTTAGAGATGTAGAAGTGGATAGAAGATTCTGAAGCTCTACATCTTCTTCCTGTTCTTTCCTCAAGTCATCATAGTCGACGGGTGATGGCAAAGAAATAGCCAGCACTCTTGATAGAGTATCTGCCACAATATTATCTCTTCGTGGAATATGTTGGATGTTGGTCGTGAATTGACCTATGAAGTTCAGATGTCTGTCCTAGCTGCCTATGTGAAGACTTCTCAGGTTTTTGGCTAAAAGCAAAAGTAAGTGGCTTTTGGTCAGTGTATAAAATAAATTTCCTGCCTTCCAATAGATGCGTGAAGTATTTTTCCGCAGCGTAAGCACCCAGAAGCTCTCCATCATATGCGCTGTACTATTTCTGTGCTGGTGAGAGCTTTTCAGAAAAGAATCTCAGTGGCTGCTATCCTTCAGACATTTTATGGTATTACTATTCTAAAAACATGTGTTTTATTTTTAATTTTTTGTCATATTGAACATTTTCTCACATCTGCGAATTTTTCCCAACTTATAAATCATTTTCCCATTATTTTAGATAATTTCATACTTTTTATATTATTTTTTCTAATGTGACTGTACTGAATATATGCATATATCAAATCCTTAATTTTACAAATATGTATTTTATGTTTTAAAATAAAATCTTCAACAACACATTGGCCGTTTCCAATATTCCTCAAGAAAACCTTCGTCATATTCAAAGGACCTATGCGAGGCATTGCTGTCAGTTAATATTCATAAGTGCTTACTAGAGAGATCAATGTGTGGAATTTAGATAGTAATACAGAGGATTTAAAATGGATGATTATAAAGGGTTTTCCAATAAGAGGTGTTATTTTGATATTCAAAGAAAAATGCCACTTTTTGAGATAAATGATCGGATCTTTATTTCATTATAAAGAGGAAGGTATGCCGTTAATAATGGAAAATAACATCAGCCAAATGACCACCACGACCACGCCTACAGGACCATATCCCATAGCCTCACGAATTCCATCTTTGAGGTCTTGAATCGGCGCTGGGCTGTTGGCGTAGGCCTTCTCTTTCACGTGGCCCCAAAGGAAGAAGTCGCAAGGTGTTAAGTCACAAAATCTCGGTGGCCAATTGTGATCACCTCTTCGAGAGATAACACGGTCCGGAAACTTTTCCCGTAAAAGATCAATGGTTTCGTCGCTTGTATTGCACGTAGCGCCATCTTGTTGAAAGTAAACGTTGTCCAGATCAATACCATCCAATTGCGGCCATAAAAAATCATTCATCATCTGTCGATAGCGCAATCCATTCACCGTAACTGTTGCTCCAGCCTCATTTTCGAAAAAGTAAGGTCCAATGATCAACCCCGCGGGACCATAAACCGCACCAAACAGTCACACGTTGAGGATAGAGAGGCTTTTCAACAATAACTCTTGGGTTTTCCGAGCCCCAGATGCGACAATTTTGCTTGTTAACGAAGCCATCAAGGTGGAAATGGGCCTCATCACTCAAGATGAGTTTTCGATGGAATTTCGGATCATTTTCATGCATTTCAAGGACCCAATCAGCAAAGACTCGACGTTGTTGATGATCGGCCGGCTTGAGTTCTTGTGTTAACTGAACTTTAAAAGCCTTAAAACCCAAATCTTTATGCAAAATACGGTGTAATGACGTTTGTGGAATGCCTAATTCCAAAGAACGACGAGGAATTGACAAACCTTGGTTTTCTTCAACACTTTCGGCTACAGCAGCAATATTCTCGGCTTGTCTTGAGCGACCTGCACGGGTTTTCTTCTTCACATCACTAACTTGTCCCGACAGCTCGAATTTTTCTACCAATTTCTGTATTGCGGTCCGAAAAGGTACTTCACGACGACCAAAAAATGTTCGAGTTTTACGAACCGTCTCTGCCACATTTTCACCATTTTTATAGTGAATTTTAATAATTTCAATGCGTTGTTGAATCGAATATCGTTCCAATTTTATTAATGGCGTAGTTTCTACTTGTCAAATGTCGAAAAATGACAGCTCCAAAGGTGACATCTACCGAAATAGCGGGCTAATTAAAATAACACCTCTTATTGGAAAACCCTTTATTTATTTGAAGAAGGTACGCTCTAATTACTTCTATGGACGTGGAAAGATCATTTTCAATGTAAAAATATGCGCTGTCAGATAATCGACGCTCATTTTCATTTGAACATCTTAAAAAGTTTACACTCGTAATTCATTGTAATAACTCAACATATACACAGCTAAACATTTTAATTATTTTTATATGATACATATATTCTATTTCTTCAGATTTACTTCGTAGTTATTTTCTAGACGGAAATAGACTCGGTTTAAATTTTTTTTTATTTATGTGTAAAAAATTAATTTTTCGTTTTTTTTTCTTAAACTCTGTGTATCTACATTACATATTGTCAAAATACAAAAGCACTTTTTAATTATATAAGTTGATTTTTTTTTAATTTTTTAATTATTATTGTCACTTTTTAAATCCATTTTTTTATGGTCATTTATCTAAATGTTAAGTTCATAAACTTCCGAGCACTAGTTGTAACCAATTTCATAGTATTTCACATTGTGAGGACTTCTCAGTACATTAAAACCGTGTAGGACTGATCGTTTTTACAGTATATGTATGGCAACACCAACAAGAGGTCTATATAAAAACATCTTGTACCAAATTTCAGCTAACTATGTCGACGCATTCTCAGGCAGTGCCCAAATATATAGTGAAAAACGAAATTTTTGTATGGCAAAACTACGAAGGAGTTGCTCGATTCGGCCCATTTTCTAACTTGAATTTACTGTTTTTTTAAAAACCCCGTATGTAAAAGTTCAGCCCTCTAAGTGAACACGTTCTCTCTCTCACTGTGCTTTGGCCTTTCTGCATTGTTTTCTTCCGAGCCCCAAGAACAGTCAAAGAAATTCCTGTTAGGCCAATAAACAAAAAGTTTTGTACACCTGCAAGCACTCAGGTTCGCCCCTGGCTATTAATGGTTCATGTGAACTTCATGTTTGATGAGAAACTTGATCACCGAGCCGGCAACGCCTACCGCCGATTCCGGTCTAAGGAAATATAGTTACGTTTACATTATATATAACTAACGTACAATTGTCCACACTGGGATGGGGTATGCACATATAATGTAAATTCAGTAAATTTATTGTACTATACAAGTTTAACAAGTAAAAAAGGTAGAATTGATCTAAGAATCAACTCTTATGATACCCTACATGAATGCCCGTATAAAATTTCGTATGGTCACCGATCTATGTATTCAAGTTTGATTTTTGAAGTGGTTTTTCGTATATATATTTATAGAATAGTTCGTCGGACAGAAAAAATTATTCTAACCAATTTTATAGGATTTTGTGTTCTGAAGAAGGTTTTAATATAAGAAAAATGTCTAGGACTGATCGTTTTCACAGTATATGTAAAAAACCTAAATTTTTATATGGCAACACCAAGAAGGGGTTGCCCGATTTATTTCATTTTTGAAATTGTATTTGTTATTACTATAAAAACACCACGTACCAAATTTCAGCTTTCTATGTCGATGTGTTCTCAGGCAGTGTACAAATATATAGTGGAAACCGAAATTTTTGTATGGCAACACCACGAAACAGTTTCCCGGTTTGTCTTATTTTCGAACTTAATTTTCCTTTTTTTTTTAAATTCGTGTACAAAATTTCAGCTTTCTAAGTGAACGCGTTCTCGAGTTATCGTGCACACGGATTGACGGACGGACAGATGGACGGACGTGCAACAATCAAAATAATTCATTTTGCTCTACCATCATTATTTCTGTTCATTACAAACGGAATGACAAACTTAGTATACCCTATAGATTTCATGTAGGGTATAAAAAGGGACGGAATTCAATATAAACATGAAGTGAGACAGAGAAGCCCATTCGTGTAGTGACTTTTGCGTCGACTAAGCGGGAAAATGATCGTGAATGAAAGAAGGTGTAGAGGAAATCGTCGAGAAAATCTGTATCATTGAAAAATATGTGTACATTTCCTGCAGAAAAGGAGCGAAACCCGACTTTGACGTTCAAATCATGTTGGGAGAAAAAATGATTTCAAATTGCTAAGTGTATCTTCAAGTGAACCAAAAGCTCGCCGACCCCGCAAAGTTGAGAGTAGGCAAGTGTGGTTGAACGGGTTCTGATTAGCAAGGCAATTTTGGTAGTAGAACTCTAATTAAAAATTTTGTAAAAAAAAGTTTAACAAGGAAAACAATAATTAAATTTAAAAAAAAACACGAAAAGTAAGAAGGAGAACAAAAGGATAACAAAAGGAAGGAGGAATCTGCATGAGACCGCTAGTGGGACTTTTTTTTCGTTGAAATAAATATAACTTGCGTGCAGAGGATAAGTTAAGTAGGTACCTATTTTACATATGTACTTAATAGTAGTATTCTCTGTTTTCTGGAATTGTTGCTAATTAGTGCTGTAGTATTCCCTTTTTTTTTAAGTAAAGAAAATTGAATTATCTAAAATTGTGTTGTGAAATCGATTGAGTTTCGTGGTAATTCTCATAAAAAAAAGGGAAAAAAAACCACGTGGCGCCCAAATTTTCCCACTACTCATTTATTTTAATGATACGCGCCCTGTCTCCACTGAGCTACATTCTTACGCATCTGGGGCAGCGTACGAGCAAATGCAACAAAGTATATACATTCATTAAGAATGGAAACAGAATTCAAGTGTGTCAACAGTTTTTCTGTAAGATCAGTATCAAATATATCCATAATAAATGCAGAAATGAAGCCGGACAGTATGGTGAGAGAGATAGGAGAGGTCGGCATCCACCTCCGAACAAAATCCCGGAGGAAATGAGAAGAATAGTAAAAGAACTTGTATAAAGCTTTCCCGTTGTAGAAAATCACTATATTTGAAATCTACCAAGAGACTGTACTTGGATCCAATTATAAATATTACTAAAATATATTATTTATGCCAAGAGCAATGCCACAAAAACAATGAACCATCAGTAAGTCTAATTACGTACAGGAGAATTTTCTACAATGAATTAAATTTTTTTTTAAATCGAAAAAGGATCAATGTGCAATCTGTAAAGAATATGAGAAAGCTTCGGAGGAAAAGAAGAGCATGCTAGAAGAAAATTACAATAAACACCAAGAAAGAAAAGATGCTGTAATGGCGGAAAAGGAAAGTGATAAAGAAAGGGCGAAAAAAGGAAAAAAGCTTTATGTCAAGCTCCTGCGATTTACAGAGTGTTCTTCAGATCCCTGCACCAAAGGTTAGCTATTTGTACTATATACGGAAAACCATTTTGTTTAATTTCACCGTTTGTGAGGCTGCTCCGTCTAACAATGCTTTTTGCTGTTTTTAGACCGAAATGAGTGGAAAACGCAGAAGTTTTGAATACACAATTCGTGTTCAGATATAACTCATCTTTCCATCTCTTTTTATACTTGCTGTGGACAAAATCGTAACATAAAGATTTCAGTCTTGTTATTACATCTTTTAAGAAACCATAGCAGTCTCAAGATAATTGAACAAAAATTTATGGAAAGCGGTAACTATTTCATGGATTCCATGTATAGCGCTATCGAATCTGCCAGAAAAAACATGGACATTTTTAGAGTCCATCAATACGAAAAAATTACACAAAAAGGTAAAGGTAAATGATCTCCTTACATTGTGTAGGGAAAATTTCATACCTTAAGACCTCTGTGGCGATTGTTGCCATTGTCATGACGGCCCTGGTATTCAGGTAGAGTCGAATGCGGTCGGCAACTCAGTTTCCGATCAAAATATTTTTGTATGCATCGTTTTAGAAAGAAGAAAATTTAAGGAAAAACAATAATAAAATTTAGTTCTCTACCTTATTGGACAATGAGAAAACTTTTCTAAGGGCTTACGGTTAAGATTGAGTTAATTAGTAAAAGTTTTATTTACATTGTTCTCACCGCTCCATTTTAATTATACAAGTTAATGTAATATGTAGCATAATTTAAATATTGAGAAATTATTTCTTCCAAAATATTTTAACGATCTTAATCGTACTTCAATATTGCGTTCTTTGTATTGATTAAAGAATTATAACGTACTAATAGTTTTTCTTGTGCAGTAAACCCAAAGGAAGCTCCCTTTTTGTTCAATGAGTTCGTATGTTCAGGAGGTCATATGTATGATGGCTCAGAGAAGTCTTCCTGAAGCAACCTAAACTTTGACACTGCTATACCTCAAGTAGACGTTTTAGGTGCTACGAAACAGCAAGCAGACGTTCCTGGAGTACAAATTATACGTATGCCGTATATTAGACCCTTTTCGATCAAAGTATTTTTGCAAACATTGTTTTAGTAAGAAGAAAATTTTGAGAAAATGTTGAGAAAAAGGTGACGTTTTGTGTGCTACGGAACAGCAAGCAAACGTTCCTGTAAGTACAAATTAGATGTATCCCGATCATTCCTGAAGTAGACGCTTTATTATACGAAACAGCAAGTAGACGCCCCTTTAGTGCAATCTGGGTACATGTACCGCCGTGGCGCAAGTAGATGATTTATGTCCAAGGACTCCAGTAGACGTGCTTGCAGTGTAATCTGAATTCGTGCGTACGTGCTACCTTATTCAGATGCTTATTTAATCCGACTTCATTGGCTTAAGGCCAAAACACAGTGAGAGCGACACAACACTGTTGGCAACTTAGTTGGCGATAATGTCGCATTTAAAACACAATGAACGCGACTCGACAAATGTTTTTGACAACTATCTTTGCTTTATTTATTGTAAAAGAAATGGCAAAAAGGCAAAAAGTAAGGAAAATCGCTAGTATAGCTTATGCGACTAACTTAAAATTGCAATGCATAAAGAAAAAACTAAAAAGAAGACTAAGAAGAGATTTCTATGGGATGACGTTTATTGCACAACATAACTTTTTCCCTCATTTTCTCTATTAATTCCTCCTCAAAACCCATAATTTGTCAAACTAATAAATGAAATTAATTTTATTCAAGTTTTTAATAACTAGTTTATGTACTATTATCTTTTAATTACTATGTTTCATAAAAATATCCAAATCCACATAACATGAATGTCAATTATTCACTGTCCACATAGAAATGTCAATTATGTTGGCGACTAATTTAGAGATTTTCCCAAACTTTTTGTTGGCAACTTATCGCGTCGCCCTCATTGTGTTAAGTATATGGGACTTCCGTATATTCGAATCTTTGACAGCAACCAATTTACGGCGACTTTGTTGTGTCGTCCTCACTGTGTTTTGGCCTTTACTTTCAAAAATTACAGTAACATTGGTGAACATATCTTCTCCACAATATCAAACATCATCCATGCATACCATCAAGCCTTACCAACTGCTTCTAATATTAAGGACACAACAGCCGAGCCTGCTCTATCAGAGTCTGATGAAGAATTATTTAATGAACGGCTTTTGGATTTCTTTTTTTAATTTTTTCTTTAATCCTTTCCCTACTAACGTTGGCAACACTATACAAAATGCTCTTTTCCTAGAAAATTTTTATCGGCTATGACACCGCCGCAAGTTCTATGAAATTGAGATGAATGAGGGTATTGTTAAGGTGGCTTCCCACGGCGCGTGGTTTCACGAGCCAAGCCAGCTCGTGCTCGCGCGGCGCGGCCCGTGAAATCACAGGCCGTAGGAATCCTGCTACGAGCTTTCGTCAGCCCGCGCCGCGCCTATACACTTCCCATGCCGCGTGTTGACTCAAGTTGATTTGCGGCGCGGTGCCGCCGAAATGAAGAGTAAATGTCACGCGCCACCTCGAGCCACCTCGCGCAAGCTCGCGCCGCACCTTTGAAGTTACCGACTCGAAATGGATCGGGCGCGCCAGCACAAGCGAGCTCGCGCCACCTCGAGCCGGACCCTTCCCACGGCGCGTTGGCTTGTGCTCGCGCGGCGCGGCGTGTGAAACCACGCGTCGTGGGAAGCCAGCTTAAGACGGAATTTCAAAAAACTTCCGTTATGTACAGCATAGATATAGTCACTTGATTTTGTGCATTTCAGTGTTATTTTGGGGACATTTAATACTTCTGTTGTATATACAATATACCTATATACCTAAAAAGAGGTTAAAAATGATAATTATAATTAATAAGTTATCATTCATGCTTAATATGTAGAAGCTAACCATGCTTAAAACTTGGTTAGCTTATCTCTCTATAAGTCGAAGAAATTGCCATCAGCAATTTCTTCACATTCCTTTATTAAAAACAAAAAGTATTTCCCACAAAACGACTTGGGACAAACAAAAGTGTTAAATATCAACCCAAGTCGTTTTCATAGAAAAAAGCCCCACGACAAATCTTACCTTCAGTATGATTTGTCGAAAATATGATATGTATGTACGTACATACATACATATCGGGCGCATAAAATGTACTCGGTGAAGGTTTGAATGATCAAGTCTTCACCAAAAAAGTTCTTATCAGCGAATTGTCGCAAGCTACATACATTGTGATCGCAACAATGTATGCACCAAAAGGCAAGACGATGGCTTGAGATATTTATGAAAGTATCAAATTACACTTTAAGCCATCGTCCGTCGCGGGAATTCTGGGCATGTTTAAACGTGTCAAGCGGCTAATAATTTTCTCAGGATAGGAATGCTAATTAAGCACTTTCCTATCCTGAACAACTAAGACTTGTGATTAAAAAATCGAAGTCAAGAGCAGTCTGTTTTGGACGATCGGGTTTCTAGGACAAGAGTCGGTTTCTTTAAAAAAACTGGGGAACGATCGGCACGGCGCGAGGTTGAATAGTTAAAAGAAAGAAATTGTAAATTAAGTGTTAAATAGTTCTAAAAGAAAGAAATTGTGAATTAAGCGTGGTTGGATAGGTTAAAGAAAAAAAATCGTAGATTAAGTGAAAAGCGTGTGTGAAACTGTTTTAAAAGGAAAAATAAAATAATAATAAATAATAGTAAAAACAAGTGTACTAAATAATTGCACTCGGAGTTGTCTGAAAAGCTTCTTGTTTGTGGACCCAAGGGAGAGCTACTTTGCCCCTTAAAAGAGATTACGCCTAAGGTACGTAACACATGTCTGTTTTCTATGGTTTAAATTATTAAAATCCCATCTGCTGTATTAATTTAAATAATAGCATTAGATATGCTTTTTCTTGGGCCAATAGTTTTAACAATTTATAATTATGCTAATGAAGTAACGGACGAAGACCGTAGGTGAAGGCCTTGTTATACCCTAGATGAAATCATAGGGTAACTAAGTTTGTCATTCCGTTTGTAACGCAAAGAAATAATGCATGTCCCAAGAAAAATCAAAATAAATTTTAACCCTAATCGTACCACGTGTTTTTATAACAAATCATACCAGGATGTGACTCACAGTCACATATGAGAATCATGGGAATAATTAAGATGTTATTTTTTGTTTATAGTTTTAATTCATTTATTTATCCAAACAAGCTATAAATAAACATAAAATATTATATACAGCCTATTTTTTTTATTTCGAATAATATAAAAAAAAAATCAAAAGATAAAAAAAATTATTTGTTGATGCAAGATCTGCATATATGATAATCTTTGTCGAGTGTTCGGTGCGTATATTTTTGTTGCATAAACTGGAAGACTGCTTTGACATCCCGAGTTTTTGGGTGTGCACAACGACGACGAATGTTGCTCTTAGTTGATGTATCATCTGCCTGGGGTTCAACTTCCATGCCGGTGGATGCATGGTCAAAAACTTTATTTATGCTTGCAACAGTACACTTATTCAAATAACGAGTGCTGCGTTGCTGTATGTGTGGTACTTCCATGTCCTGGAGCCGGACTCTGTCATTCGGAGAGTTTTGGAGATGAGAACTTTCGTTTTTCCCCATTAAAACTCTCGAACTCTCCATTCGAGATTCTCTAAATAAATTAAAAAAAAAAATTCAAATTAGCATTTATTCATTGAATGTACACAAGTTAATATAACTTATATGTAAGTACATTAATAAAAAGGAATGGAGGCATTAATCGAAAGAGAGAAGAGAGATGATATAAGTACAAATCTACATCCTAAATAAACTACTGTATCTTAAAGAATAAAAACTAAAACTAACGACTAATAACTAAACAACTAACAACACCAAATAAATAACTTCAAAAATAACAAAAACGCGGGTTTACATGCTAAAAGAATTACTTAAAACTAAATAATACAATAAAAGTAACACAAGAAAATAAACATACATACTAAATAAATTAAAGAACAAAAAACAGAAAAAAACAGAACTTTTAAAACTTCGAACAAGCTTAGAAAGAAGATAAACTAAGAAAATAAAATTTAAAGCTTAAACAAATTTTTCACAACTGTAATAATGTTAAAAATCAATCGAAAATTACAAAATAAAAGAAATGAAAACACAAAAATGTCCAATTCATTGCCGAGTCGAAGATATCGTGGCGAACTTAACTGAAACCGAATGACACTTAATTCCCTATTAATATAAGTTAATTTAATTTAATAATCACCAGAGAAACGATATTTTAAACGTGATTTAAACTTATCGAGGGAACCGGCACCTTGAATGGCTACAGGCTCCTCATTCCATGAGCGAGCAGCCTGAACGAAGTAAGAGCGCTCTAGAATGGTCCTATGAAAACGTGGAATGAGCAGATTATGATTTCGAGATGTATTTATAAACTGCAATTGATCATACAGATAACGTGGGGTCCTAGAGTGCATCAGAAAAAGACCAACATCCTCATCACACGATGATCATCTAGGAAGCATCCCAGCAGATCTCAAGTTTTGGACGTGATCAAAGCGTCGAAACCCGAAAATAAAACGGATGCAGTCGTTAAAAGTGACGTTTAGCCTATGAGAGCATGAGCTATCGAGCATGGGAAAAATTAAGGTACCAAAATTAAAATGAGGAAGGAGAAGTGTTTTGACTAGTCTCGTACGCATATCTCTAGATAAGATATCAGCTGATAACCAGAGCCGACGAAGGCCTACATATGTTTTCCTCAGAATGAGATTGATATGGTCACAACAGCTCATAGTATAGTTGATTACTACTCCCAAATTCTTGACGCGCTGCACTAGAGAGAGAGCAGAACCATTTATCATAACTCCAGGAAACTCTCTGATGTTGGAAATCGTGTTGTTATGAAGGACCATGTATTGAGACTTGCCCGGATTTAGCAAGAGTTGATTTCTCATTGACCAACGATATATCCTATTGAGGTCATCGTTAATGCGTGCCAGGCAATCCTCCATCAGTCCAATTGGTCTACTGAGATAAAGCTGCACATCGTCAGCATACAAGTGAATTTTCACGTCTTCAACAATACCAGGAAGATCATTGAGAAAAATACTGAATAATAAAGGTCCCAATATAGAACCTTGTGGAACCCCACACAGGACAGGTAGAAGGCAAGAAAGAACATCATTCACCTTAACTTGCTGATATCTGTCCCGTAAAAGACTACCTAGCAATTCAGTAGACGAAGATGAAAAACCAAAGTGAGTAGATAATTTAGACAACAGAATCAGATGATTTACGCTGCCAAAAGCTTTAGAAAAATCGAGTAAAACCAGGACACCTATATTGTTATTATCAAGAGCTAATCGCAGTAACCTTTAGTAGAGTAGTTTCACAGCTATGCTGGGAGCGAAAACCAGACTGCCATTCCGTGAGTAGTTTGTTTGCATCCAAATGTACGACCATTTGAGCATGCATTAACCTTTCCAGAACGATACCTTAGGAAGTGCGAGAATAGTTGCCACCTTCCAGACACGGGGAAAAATAGAATGGCTCAGACATGAATTTAAAATATAGACCAGATGACTTATAATCATGGGTAGAATTAATTTAATGAAACGAGGATGTATTTCATCTGGGCCAACCGCATCAGATCTTATAGAGAAGATAGCCATAACTACTTCGTCAACATCCACACACCTAAAGGAGAAACTGGATTCAGAAAAATCAACAAAGTGATCACGATTATCCACCAAATCCTGGACAATACCATGAGTAGAGGTGAAGAATTTATTTAGATCATTGGGGCATAGATCACAAGTAGGACCACTATCCTTATTAGAACTGACACCAGCTCTCCTCAGATTGTTTCAAAGCAACTTGGATGGCAAACTAGGGTTCAATTTGTTTTTATAAAACTGACGCTTTGCTCTGCGTATAGCCGATACAACACGATTGCGAGCAGATTTATACAAACGCTTCGTATTGTCAGATCATACCGGTCTGAGGAGATGATAAAAATGTTCTCGCTCAGATATAAGAGATGCTATTTCGGGAGAGAACCAAGGGCATCCAGAAGTTTGCGATCTTTTACGTATCAGAGGAACATGTCGGTCATGCAGGTGCTTAACTAAAGCACACAAAATTTCAACTTGATGGTCGACGGAAGAACTCAAATAAATGTCCCCCCCAATTCAAGAGACTGCATTCGTCTACCAGTTCCGACATATTTACACCACTGTAGTTTCGAAAAGATACCAATTGAGGTTGTGGAGGGCGCAGAGGTAGGTCATAGCACAAGAAAATGATGTCATGATCGAGAAAGCTCGGTGGACAAAGCTGATTATGAAAAATGACCCGCTCCGCATCAGAAGGGAGAAACAAATCGAGCAAGGATGGGTTGGCTGAGTTCATAAAAGTTGGGAAAGCGTTAACGATTTCTAGTTGTGATAGAAAATTTCTAGGACGCAAATCGCTTTGGAGAACGTCAACATTGAAACCGCCCCCTACGATCACATTGCTGTGAGTCTGAGTACCGCAGGAAACAGCGTCCTCGAACTCCTTGATAGTTTCGGCGTTGTAAATACCAGGTGGACAATACACTGCTGCCAAAATACACATCGCCATACCAGTACAGATCTCCACCAGCATAAATTCACACCCTTGCGTAGATGAAGAGCTTATAATCTTGGTCTTATAGTAATCTTTGATATAAATGGCCACTCCACCTCCAACTCTGTTTTTGTGGTCATTTCGAAGCAACATACTTGGGGAGTTAAAGAAAACGTGAGAAGTATCGAAATATTGAAAGACAGCGAACTCTGTGTGGGAGGGTCGTAGAGCATTGTGGTTTTTTTTTGTATGTATTTAGGGTCTAGAGCAAAAAATATAGGTGAACAATTTCTAGGGGATGGACCTTTGGGGATGGGGGTTGTACCACCCCCAATTGGGGCTTCTCCAAAATACGTCATGTTTGGTATCAAATTAAAGAGGGAGAAGTGGGGAGTCTAGTGGTGTAGTTTTATTTTGATATTTTAACTTCATAGCTGACGTTTTACCGCCGAAATAAGAGTTTTTAACTTGGGTCATATACACCCCAGTTGCTATATTTTGCATATATTTCTTCCGTTCTGTTTCAGATCCATTAGTACTCTGTTGTGAACATTTTTCTCATGGAAAGTATTTCCACGACTTACCAGTTCTTCATAATGACGAGTTGAAAATATATCCATTTTTGTACCAAAAACCGGCCATTTTTTCATCTTAAGAAGGACTGATTCACTTCTTTTGCAGTTATCTCCAATATTTTTTACCGGACACAAAATTAATTACGTATCTAATTAGGGGACACAATGTAGATGCGATTTCATATGCATATTTAAAATTTTTATAGGATCTCTTCTATACTGGAAGACAACCAAATTGACCATTTTCGCGTGAATTACAATTTTTAGCGGGTATCTTGCGACAGCAAACTCCTTATTTCTTATTTGTTTTTGTAAACAAAGGCAGGATATGCAGTGAATCCATAATTGAATTTGAAAATCCTAGGTACATTGGTACCTTCACAAAGAACAATAAAAATAGACAATACTGTCAGTTGAGAAATATATTTCTTACTTTTCCACAACTAACATAGCCGAGAGTTTTGCCGAGTGCAATAGAGAGTTTGGTAAATCTCAATAGAAATTTTACGAGTTACGTTACATAAAACTGAGTAGAGAGTTAAGTGGCAAAAGAGCCCTCACCTTCACAACTCCACAACTCTCCGAGTTTACTGAATCCGGCCCCTGAACTTAACTTTTTAGGAACACCTTCCATCGCAGTTTTTATTTCGAATGATTTCAATTCGAATAGATATTTAGTCAACTAACTTTCTTGCATTTGCACATACGTCAGCAAATTATATATAGGACTATTGACCACCTATTAGTTTTACGTATTACAGAAAATGAATGCGCCATTTGAACCAAAACATCAATTCCTCCATTTTTTATGTAATAAAATGTGTTGATTTTAGATTTATTTCTGTTATTCACATAAATTTCTGCACCCTGGTGCAATGTTGATAATAAGAGGACAGCCTTATTGTTTTTTGTTACATAGCATTATTTTTAAGGAAGGAGACGAGAGATATCAAGCACGAAGGCCAGAGCGGCCCATTGTGTTGTCCTGCTAGAAGTCCTATCACTAAAACCTTCCTGTCTTCTTATCGAAGCTCATAAGGTCTTGGTGAGGAAGTTTTTTCAACTCTTCTACGGATGGGAGAGCAGAGCCCAGAGTATCCAGCCTGTTGTCGGCATAGGCCGGACAAGCACACAAGAAGTTTTATTTCAGGCTCTGTTTTCAGGCAGGACAGACACTTAGGGTTGGCAACAACTCCCATCCTTGCAGCGAGCTGTAGCGAGTGATGATACCAACCACAGTTCTACATTGTTTCCTTCCGAGTCCCATGAGAAAATCGGAGATATTCCTAGTGGGCCCATCAACAAACAGTTTTGTTCACCTGCAAGCACACAAGTTCGTCTATCTCTGCTGATGTTTCCTATGAACATCCGCTTTGATGAGAGATCCGATACTCGAGGTGGCAATGCCTACGATGGGTTTCAGTCCGAGCCAGCCCTAGCTGAAAGGTCAACCCTTTCATTCCCCATGTCCCCATGTGACCAGAAACCTATACTATATCGTACTAACGTAATATTTTTTCTGAAGCCAAAAATGTTGCTTTCCACTTCTTGTTGTCTGTGCGGTAAAAATGCGGGCGGAATGCAACTCTTATCTTTACGTTCCAATGGACGTCAACCGCATTTTCAATAAACTTTGGGCCAGTTCATAACTCGTAAAAAAATTATCAAATGTGATACTGCGGTTACTGTTCTGAAATATATGTACAGCTCCTCAACGCATCTCTGTCCCGAATTTTGTCCTCGATTGGGTCCTTCCTGTCCAAGATAGGAACTCCTTGCAATGGATAGCTATTACTGCTGTCGCATATCCAAAAAAATGTAATCCCGCATTTGTCCGGTTTTAATATTATGCAATGTAAAAATGATATGCTTCCGCGATAATGAACTACTACCTGTTCATCAATCGTCAAAGTTGGTCCAGGGATGTAGTATTTCAATAATTGTTTATGTTATTTTTTCCCAAAAATCTTTAAATAGCGCAAACTTAAAACATTCTCTGCGGGCTGACCGAGAGCTCTTATCGTGGAATCTCAAGTGGCTGCACAAATTTGGAAATCTATTCCTTGACATGCACGCTCTAAATAATAGGTTGCCGTTCCATGTAAAGGGTCCCCAAATTCACTTATGCCTTCCGTTTTAGGCCCGCATATATAACAAGGCCAATAAAAGCTTGTGTTTCGATTTGGCCGTTTTTTTTTCATTTATCACTCTCTGTCCTTCCATATTGGTGTATTTGACAATAATGTTGATAATTTCTTTATCGAACAGTAATGAAAAAGCGTCTACCTTTAAGTCAATATGCTTGCTTGGTTGTAACTTTACCGTATGAATATCTCCTCTAATGTGGTGGGCCTAATTGCTGAGTATACGGTGTGCTTTTCCATTTCGTGCCATCGTTTCTACGGTAGATTGTAGGAGTCTCATTCTCTTCTTCATTACATTCATCATTGCTACTCAAAGAATATCAACTGAACATAGGCTTCTTACGTGTTGAACTAATTGAATATACCTTTTTTTGTGTTTTCACACACATGTATCTCCCAATTAACAGTACCCGATAAAACAATATACCGATACTTCCAGTCGTGTACGTGCAGTGGAAAATAATATAATAATTCCCACAAGTTTTTATGCAAGTTAGAACATGTCTCGACCAGTATGAATCGCATAAAAGTTGATTTATTATTTGCTTATTCCAGCGTAAAGTAATAATGTACTGTCAGTCATATCGTGTTATAATAATACACATTTTGCGAAAGGGGTAATTTTGATACCATGACTAACGCCAAATTTACAAATACTTATCTTTTTATGTTAATTATTAATTTAAATTAAAATCCCAAAAAAAATTTGGAAATGCAATATGAAGTAACCAAAAAATATATATTCAAATGTGACTCAAAGTTACATCGTGGTCCAATTAGGGTTAATATTATGCGTTGGTGTGCAATCCATTTTGCTCTAATATCATTATAATAAGACTTTTGAATGTCAGAGTACTATTGCCAAACAAATCAATATCGGAAAACTTATTGTTAAATGATTTTTGAAGTGTAAATAATTGAGACTTTTCTATTAAATTGGTGCTAGGGGTAGGTAAATAACATAAGTCTTACTGCCTTAATATCCTGGATGGGACACTATAATTGAACTTAGATAACTAATAAGGACAATGAATATAACCACTAACCAGTTTAAAAAAGAACGTTGCATCCAAGTACAATCTTCTATTTTCAAGGGACAACAGATCGAACCTAGCAAGTCTGTCCCCATACTTGCTATATGAACGTTCGAACTTGTAGATCATCAATCGCGGGAATTTCCTATGAACAGACTCCAACTGATCTGAGTATGTTGAGTAGAAAGGGTTCCAAACTTGAGAGGCATATTCCAAAATACTTTTTACTAGAGAATTGAATAATGTAGGGAAAAAGATTTCCTGGCACGAAATATGAAACCCATTAATCGAAAAGCCCTTGAGGTAATAAAATTCATATGGGACCTAAACAGTAACTTCGAATGAAAAAGCACGCCAAGATCATTAACAACATCCACACGACATAAAAGAGCATTATTAACAATATAATCAAATAAAAGATGTGAACTTTTGCGAGAAAACGAGATGACATTACACTTAGATGTATTGTTTTCAAAGTTACTATTATTACAGCATTATACATAAGTCCTCTTGTAAGCGGAGACAATCACTGATGGAATCTATTTTTAAAAATATTTTAGCATCATCAGCATACATTAAACAATTGGACTTGATATATGATGGAAGGTCATTAATGTATATCAAGAAGATATATGGACCAAGTACAGTTGAAGGCGGTTCATACGGGTTAGAATATAGACAATCGAATGCTACTGAACAATCCCTATTGAAGAGATAAGAAGAGAACCAGGAGCTACGATTTAGGTAGAAGCCCACCCGCGCCATCTTGGCTAAAAGCTATTTAGACTTATTTTGTCAAAGACTTTAGAAACAGCTGTGTAAATACAGTCAACTTGTTTCCCTTGGTCAAGGGAAGTGGCTACGAAGTCCGCAAATGAGGCCATATAAAGGGTTTTCCAATAAGAGGTGTTATTTTAATTAGCCCGATATTTCGGTAGATGTCACTTTTGGAGCTGTTATATTTTGACATTTGACAAGTAGAAACTACGCCATTAATAAAAATGGAACGATACTCGGTTCAACAATGCATTGAAATTATTAAAATTCACTATAAAAATGGTGAAAATGTGGCAGAGACGGTTCGTAAAACTCGAACATTTTTGGGTCGTCGTGAAGCACCTTGTCGGACCGCAATACAAAAATTGGTAGAAAACTTCGAGCTGTCGGGACAAGTTAGTGATGTGAAGAATAAAACCCGTGCACGTCGCTCAAGAACAGCCGAGAATATTGCTGCTGTAGCCGAAAGTGTTGAAGAAAACCCAGGTTTGTCCATTCCTCGTCGTTCTTTGCATAAAGATTTGGGTCTTAAGACTTATAAAGTTCAGTTAACACAAGAACTAAAGCCGGCCGATCATCAACAACGTCGAGTCTTTGCTGATTGGGTCCTTGAAATGCATGAAAATGATCCGGAATTCCATCGAAAACTCATCTTGAGTGACGAGGCCTATTTCCACCTCGATCCCTTCGTCAACAAGCAAAATTGTCGCATCTGGGGCTCGGAAAACCCAAGAGTTATTGTTGAAAAGCCTCTCTATCCTCAACGTGTGACTGTTTGGTGCGGTTTATGGTCCCGCGGAGTCATTGGACCTTACTTTTTCGAAAATGAGGCTGGAGCAACAGTTACGGTGAATGGATTGCGCTATCGACAGATGATGAATGATTTTTTATGGCCGGAATTGGATGGTATTAATCTGGACAACGTTTACTTTCAACAAGATGGCGCTACGTGTCATACAAGCAACGAAACCATTGATCTTTTACGGGAAAAGTTTCCGGACCATGTTATCTCTGTTATCTCTCGAAGAGGTGATCAAAATTGGCCACCGAGATCTTGTGACTTAACACCTTGCGACTTCTTCCTTTGGGACCACGTGAAAGAGAAGGTCTACGCAACAGCCCAGCGTCGATTCAAGACCTCAATAATGGAATTCGTGAGGCTATCGAGGACATAGGGCAGCCCACTTTGCGATTTGATTATGGAAAATTTCATGAAAAGGATATGGTCCTGTAGGCGTGGTCGTGGTGGTCATTTGGCTGATGTTATTTTTCGTTATTAACGGCATACCTTCCTCTTTATAATGAAATAAAGATCCGACCATTTATCTCAAAAAATGGCATTTTTCTTTGAATATCAAAAAAACACCTCTTATTTCAAAACCCTTTACATGACAGTGGAACGACGTGGAAAACCACCATACTGATTGTCCGAGATAAGTGCTTTTGTTAGGGGAAGGTGTTGGTTATAAATATCTTTTTCAAATATTAATGCCTGGCTGTTGGAAATGGAAACAGGAAAATTTCCTGGACAATAGACAAATTAAACAGATCACACAACTGCTGAGCTAATGAGTGCAAGCACTTTTATAGATAACGTTTTGTATTCCATCAGAACCAGGGTACTTATTTATGTATGTCTAGTAGATCAAGAACCTTGAGAATTTTCTTTTTGGATGTCGAGTTCAGTTTAATATTATTTAGGATGCCATTCTCATCTTTAACATACTTACTGCTAAACTTTTTAACAAAGTGCAGTTCATTATTTCCAACTTGAATTCTAAATTTATAAAATTCAAGATGAATATTTTTTATATTTGAATGAAATACATTTTTATTGTTTATTTATATCTATTTTTAAAATAATCTTTATTTTGAAATAATTCCTTTTTATTTATATCTCTCTTTATTTGTGTATTTTTTTTTTAATTTGTGTACAGACGCACGCCTGTGACTTAAAGCTTTTGAAAGTTTTCAAAGTGATTTTACAATGTCAAACTTAAATTGATTTTTCACAGTCGGTACGAATATTAGACCGACCATGTAAATAAACTTTAAATTATTATTATTTTAATAAAATAAAACTGCAACAAAATTATTATAATAAATATGTAGCTTCCGCTACATCAACTTCCCTCTCAGTGATAGCGTCCATCAAAGTACCGTCCGATGCAGTGGCGGATCCATGATTTCGGTGAGTGGGGGCGGGGAAACTATAGTTTAAAAATGGTATATGCCGAAAACTGAACAAAAGTTTGAAGACACTCACTAGCACTCGCAAATGTCAAATGCACAAAATTTATCATTTTAAAGATACGAGTCGAACAGATTAGCAAGTGGCTACCACTCGCAACGTTGAAAGTTGCTCAAGGTTCTTTGCCACTCCGAAAAGTCAAAGGAGATGTTAGATTATTCATTTTGTTTTGGTTTGTAAATGGTGGAAGTGTAATACTTCCCAATCATCCATTTTAGTTAATAAAACTAGGGAAACGTACTTTATTCAAATTCACGAATCATCATAAATTGTATCTTTGTAAAATAGAGGAATTAAAAAATTGCATTTATTTAAAATAGCAGTTATAAAACATGTGCAATACATACCTTGTACGTATATAACTTCGTCGGCAAGCTAAGAAAGTGTGACTTCTTTTGTTTTTTATATTATTAAGCCAAGCTCAGGAGACATCCCATGAACTATGATGCAAAGCACAGCATGGCCAGAAGGTGATAAAGGAAGGAATTAGGGCACGTAAGGTGAGTGGCGAAGGTGCTGATGTGTGTCACCCTTAAACTTTCACAGATTGCATGCCGGAGGAAAGACAGAAGATTGGAGTCTGTTCAACGTTCGCACACGACCGAAAGTATTTTGAAGGGTAAAAGGATGTGCGCGGCTTGCAGTACGAGTATTAGATGGATGAATCTGGGATCAGGCTAGACATTTCATCAGAACATTGATCATGCATGTAGCAATACTGGAGCGAAAGACAAACAACATTGTGGCGGTGCTCGTATAAGTCCATATGACAAATTTTTGCCACATCGCCAATGAGCTGAAAGCCCTCTTTTTGACAATATCCAATGAAGCTAAGACCCTGCGACCAGCCCCGGCCTACATATGGAAATTGTATTCCATTCTAGGTCTGATGTAGGACTTGTAGATGAGCGCTGGAATCGATGGGCTGAAATATTTCTTACACCTTTTCAGATACCCAAGATATTTCGATGCTTATTTGGCAACAAAGAAGTTGTGATCTGTTCAGCTGAACATATTGCAAATATTAATGTCAAGAATGCAAAAAGACAATGTATCGTCAAGCAGTGCTCCATCAAAAGAAACAGGAATGGAAAAATTATGATCTTGTTTTAAAGAGATGGGACAGCTTTGGAGCTTAGATGTATTGAATTCGAGGCGATTCGGTTTGCTCAAGCGAGGATATTATCATGGTGGTTATTCAACCTATGCACCCTAGACATATGTGACATTTCCTCTGTAGTCCCCAAGGGGGTCAAGGGAGTATTGGAAACCAAGGGTATATGTCATCGGCATCGGATGGGATTGAGAAAAAGGGAAAGCAGATCATTAATGAAAATTGAGAAGAGAGATGGAGAGATAGCAGAGCCCTGAGGCACCCCGGCCTTTATTGGCTAAGATTGAGATGTAAAGCCATCTAATATAATTCGCATTAATCGACCAGATAAAACACTTTACATTCACAATAGAAGAGGACGAGAGAGGCCAAGTGCTTAAGTTTGGCTAAAACTCCAGACTCTATGATGGGCATTTGAAAAATCTAGGGCAACAATTTTGGACTCATTAAAATTGTGAAGACTACGGTTCCAACGTTCCGTAAGAAAAGTCAGCAAGTCTCCAGAGGAGCGTCCAGCTCGGAAGCCATATTGGCGATCGTTGATGAGATGATTAGTTACTATATACTTCATTAAGTTGGAGTTAATGATAGATTCAAAAACCTTTGAATCGAAGTGATTGCAATTGGTCGATAATTCGAGGGATCGCTACCCTCTCCTTTTTGGGAATAGGCTGAACTTGAGCAATTGGAAATTTTGCTGTCGAATAAGGCAAGTAGAATACTTTTCGCAGAGCTTTAGCCAAGAATGAGGCACAGGTTTTATTTAACGGGGGCTTGAAACTATCAGGACCTACAGCTATGGAGATGTTGATCTCCTTAAGGACCTTGAACATATTTCTCCTATGGATATGTATTGACTCTTGTACACATCTACAAGGGAGATCTAAAGTGGGTGCAAAAGGAGAAGTTGAAGTGAATCTAACAGTCAAAATATTAGTTTTATTCAGGGTGTCAACAATCACTTCATTGTAAACTATTTAAGAGATAGCAGAACTGCTGAAGTTTCTCTTGATGTCTTTGACCTGGGATCAGAAACCTTTGCTGCCTTTGCGTTTTGGAAAGATTCTAATATTCTGGCCAAAAATAATTTCTTTTCTTTGGATAGTGTTTCAGTTCTGGACATGGATGCAAATGATAGGTGCGAAAAGCAGACTACTTCACTTTTATTGCTTGATTGTATTTATCGTTAAACCAAGAGCGATTTTGCTGTTGTTATGAGCTGCTGTACAAATACTGAATGTATTCACGCATGCCCTAGACTTAGAATTGTACTAAATTCAAATGTGCATTCATCAACATCCCTTGAAGCAAAACAGACCGACCAATCAAATTCTCTAGGATACTCATTGAGTTTTCCCAATCTGCAGATTTATTTCGTTATTTTTTAACGTTTGGGCTAACTATTCTATAAAAGCTATTACATTTTACGAAATAATAAAAAAAAACAATATTTAAAAATTAATCTCTTCATTTAAAAATAATAACACTCAATACAACAATGGACAGTGACTTGTTATGAGTTATAATTGTTTCTTTAAATGTTTGTTTTGACACTACGAGCCGATAATATTCTAACAGGCTTATCAAAGACCCTCTGGCAGCTGTTTTCAATTAAAACAAACCTTCCATCGCGATAATTTGAATAGGCTCTGTCTTGCTTCAAACACCCCGAGCAAAGCGACGCTCATGTACAGGTATCCGCACTTCTTGTTTTCTCTATAGGCCTCAACAACCATAATCGAAGGCCAAGGTGCTAGCTGGGGTCTGCATTCCTAAATGTATCATATTGTACCATATTCCAGAAATTGTTACGTTTTTTACAAAAGCTGCAGTAGAATAGATGTGACTCATTTTGTTGGAAAAAATTCAGCAGATCTACTGCAATTTTTTTCAATGGTCTTCAGGGGGGACGCCCCTCGCGCTCCCTAGCTGGATCCGCCCCTGGTCCGATGTTTATTTATGAAAATATTTATCATTAAAGATTGAACCAAACTTTTTGTTGTTGGGGTCCGTCCATTCAAATCCACGTCCACAAATGCCGGTTTCAGCCGATCAACAGAGATACTGGTCTCTCTCCCGCCGAAGTCAATCATGAAATCCTTGTCATTTCTCTTAATAACTTTAAAAGGTCTTTCGTATGGACAACTTAATGGATTAGGTCTATCAACTCTTTCAAAAACGAACTCACAGTCCTTCAAGTCTTTAAGTACAAATATTTTTGTATCTTGTTTTCTATTACATGCCGGTATAAAGTTTTGTATATGATTCATCAGTTTACTAACCAAGTTTCATGAATTTAATCTGGCTTTTGGTGGATCTACAAAGAATTCACCTGAGATTCGCAGCGGTTGCCTATAAACCGAATCATTTGGACAACAGTTAATATTTTCTTTTATTGTGGTTCTGAAACCTAAGAGAATCGCTGGTATTTGCATAACCCAATTAGTGTGATCTGTTTTTGTTCTTAAGACTACTTTTAACTGTCTATGGAAACGCTCTGTTCAGAAAATTAGGATAACACTAACTCTGTAATTAGGATTACTTGAACTTAGAAAACGCTAAGTCAAGTATGTCAAAATAACTCTCGTACTGAAATGAGGTTTCACTGATTCCAGTACTGGGATAGGATTGCATATAGGATTTGAGCAGAAGACAACTACAGCCTATTAGATTATAATAAAAACTGAGCTTTTATTCGTACAAATGTTTCATATATATATATAACAAAATTAGTAAAAGTAAAACGGAAACAAATAATCAATATTCATTGTCAGCAATAAATGCTGACTTACACATAATTTTTTACTTTCATTCAATATTGCAACAACAGTCGGGTCACCGTACTACAAAAATATTTATTTCAACAACAAGTGCAATTGCTTAGTAACACAAGGTGAATTTACGGTAATTACGTGTACGGTGACTGACCGACCAACTGCTCGTGAATTATGATGTCTTGTATCAAATTATTATTATTTCTAATTTTTTATGCTTGAACATCCTGGGCCCCCTTGAAGTCTCCAACTTCAAGGCTGTAATCTTGAGCTTCTGGGTTCCTTCTGGGTAATGGGATTATTATTTGACAACACTAGAGACCAGGTATCAACACAGCTTCCCGTTGGTCCTGACAACTGAATATTTACCATACCCCTGAATCGTTTCATTATTGTAGAGCCAACGCCGTTTACTGATACCCTCGCATATTTCCTCTGCAATCCAAACCGATTTACGAATGATTCCGTTATCAAAGTAGCTTGGGAACTGGAATTTAACAAAGCACGACAGAGATGTGAATCTTGACGCTCTGCTACATAGACCAATGCAGTGGGTAATATAGCATGCGCATACCCATTACATGCCAAATGAGTATGTACAAGATTTTGAGGCTGTGTTACTTCCTGTGAAGAACGAGAAACCTTTCGGAAGTCGAACTATTATCGATATATATCTTTGGAGAAGACTGGTGTAACATGGTGTGATGGCGACCTCGGTGACATTTAGAACAAGTTGAAGCTCGACATTTAAAAGCATTGTGACCAGAATTCAAGCATAAAAACACAGCTTTATCTCTATAACTAAAGTCTTACGTTCAGGCAAACTCAAAAATCTGAATTGCGGACAATGCCTCAGCTCATGGCTTCCATTACTCGTCAGGCAAGCATTAACTGAGCAAGAATGAACTGCACTTTCCTGTTCCCTTTGGGTCGTGTTGTGACTACTAACGAGCGCCGTCAGCTCACATTGACGATTTGCGATAAATTCAGTTAACTCCTTAAAGGTGGGACTATCCTAAGTTGCAATGTTCCTTGCCCATAATTGCCTTGACTCGGGATCCAACTTGTGGACAACTACGTAAATTAACCATGAATTCCATGAATCAACTGGTTCCTTTAACGCCCTTAACGCTGGCACAGACTCTGTTACCGTATTATATATACGCTTCAATCCCTGCAAAGATGCCTCCCTAAGTCCCGACTGTTCCATAATTGTTTTAAGGTGCGCGTCAATTAAAAATTTCCCCTTATTGTATTTCAGCATTAGCTGCTCTCAGGCTTCGTTATAGTTTGTATCACTGATCACCAAGTGCCTAATTGCAGAAGCTGCGTCACCCTTTAACACAGACTTCAGATATTGAAGCTTTTGTACTGGTTTTAGGTACAGATTACCGTGTACAAGTGTGATAAATAAATCACGAAAAGAAATCCATTCCAAATAATCGCCGTTGAATTGGGGAATCCCGATGCGTGGCATTTTCAGGCTATCAGTTGAACTATCAATGGCGCCTATATTACTACTACTATTCATATTATTCGTATTATTTACAGGTGTGGAATTATTTGAATTTATATTAACCAATTGTTGAACTAAACTACTTAGACTTGCCTGATTTTCTGCTAACGTTTCCAAAGGATTATTCACATTAGCTTGTGCTACTTTATATCTGTCGATTTCCGCCGTCTTTTCCTTTATTAAGTGTCTTCAATAGGATATACCGTTCTTCCACTTCAGCTCTACCTTTGAATTCCTTTTTTAGCTCTTCCTCGTCATCCACATCTTATTCTATATCACCTTGTACCCCTTCATATTCCGCGAATGACGATTCGATTTTACCTAGACGCGCCTCAATTTGTTCCAACTCAACAGTTTCCGAAGTCGCGTTATTCAATAGAGTCTCTACCCGGGAAAAAAAGCACTTAATCGCCTTTCGTTTTTTTTGAAAGCTTCCATTCCAATATATATTTTTTTATAACCGCGTTCGTATAATAAATGTTCACGCCGATAAATTTCCGATTATATTTTAACTGTTGACATTTGAGCTCAAAACCAATTCAAAACCTAACGGTAACTAGCGACATCTCGCGTTTAAAATAATGGTTTCCTGGTGGAGACCGATAGGTTTAGAGCCACCCTTAACTAAGCTGTCCAATGTTCGAACAGAAATCTTTTCACCGAAGTATGCGCCGTTTCGATCAGTTTCACACATATATATATGTAAGAATTTCACCGTAAACACTCCGAACGTTTTCCAAAACAAAATGCCGCTAACATCTTTTTTTTTTTATTATTGAAAGCACTGAATTATTTCAGCACCGCGATGGTTTCGTAATCAAAGCACGCACTTGCTATAATCCGATAGCACCTGATGCACAACAACTACCCTTGACCTTTCAGATCACCAATGAAGCACAATTTTTGTTCACAAAGTCCGTTACGCACGGAAAGCATTTATTGTTTGACCAAGGCCCGTATTTACTGAGTCCCGCCGTTTCTCAATGCACGATACCTATATTTTCTATTTTCTATACGTACTGCACTGAGAAAAATAAATTGAAATTTAATACTTTTTAAATAGTAAAAAAGTTACACTTTTTTCCTTAATTTTACATAACCCTGGGGTAAATTACTAATAAAATACATGTAATATTAAAGAATCAGGGAATCTTAAGAAGAAATAATTTAAAGTAATATAATTACGTTTACAATAAACATAAATCACGTAATTTTGTCCACACTTTGAGATGCTGTGCATATTTATACCGTAAATTCAGTAAATTTTATGTATCAGTTTAAGAAGCGATGACATTAAATATAAACGGGAAGTGATAGAGAAAGGTTCATTCATGCAGTGACTTTTGTGTCGAGTGGCAACGATTTTACAGGCCTGTAAGCTGGGTAATCGCAGATTAAGTGAACTAACCACATGTGCGATTTCAAGACAGCTATAGCCCAAGATATGTCCTAAGTTGACAGAAATTCTGCTAAGAATCGCAACGTGCAGAGCGCTTGCAAGCTCCACACAAAGTTTTCTGAAGAAGCTGTAGGGACGACGAAGAGGTTGAGAGCGTTCTACAACCCTGCCAAGCGTAGGACGAATACGCTTGGTAGCTACCTTTTTTTGCGATTTGGGGAAATTAGCAGACAAGGATCTGCGGAAGGCAGTTAAGAGACTACATATAATTTTTGTTATAATTCCGTCAATTTGCGCATTAAAGAGGGAAAATTACATGTTTAAAACTTAATTCCTTGCACTATTCCAAGTGCAATTTTACTTGTTAATCAATTGATTTACGCATTAAATACAGAGAATTACGTATTTAAAACTTTTTTCTTACACTATTTATATAGACAATTTACATAATTTTTTGGTAAATCCGATTACAGAACATTTAGGAATATTACATATCGCAACCCAGCAAACAATTTGGCGAGGTTTTGCCAAAAGTAAGGAATGAGCAATAGTTGCGAAACAGGGACAGCATTATGGCAATAAAGTGTGCATATGATTCCCTCTCTTTCAACTATTGCCTATTTCTCGCTTTTAGCAAGCCTCATTGAAAGTCAATTCAAGAAATGGAAAGAACGAAAAAAACATAAGTTTTTGCTTCTGTTTGTTTATTTTACAGCTATGAAAGTGCAGTCCATAAACACAATCGTAATTAAAAGAAGAAAAATTATAATAACCTATTGTGCAAATATATAAAAAAGATTGACCTTACGTTTATGAATTACAAAATATCAATCCAGGCACATTAAAAATAAGTTAAAATTGGTAATTTAAAAGTAATTTACTCAACCTTCGCAATTCGCAAGTATATAAAATATATATACTTGCTTTTGGTAAGGAATAGGCAAATTACTTATAAATTATCTTTTTTAGCTTACTTTCTTATGTCCGTTTAGTCCGCCGCCTAAATTATAAACGAGCATTTGGCAATATCGTTTTCGAGGGTTATGCTTGCCCCTGGCAAGTTACTTTCGAGTTATTTGCAATACATTTTGTTTGCTGGGAACAAAAAAATGCCTACATTCAAAGTAGTAATTTTTTCTCTCAGTGTGCGCTAAAATGTTCCCGACAATTCCGTGTTTTCCTCTGAATCCGACGAACGAAGGACCAAAATGTTTATTGAAAAGTATGTTATTAGACTGTACTGGCTTTTTTCCAGAAGCACAGTCAGAGGCAAGACTTTCGGATCAAAATAATACGGCCGATAAGATTTATCTTATTAAAACTGGTATTTATTTGACTTTTTATTTTTATTCATTTGTAGCTGCATGAGCTTGTTTGTATAACTCTTGAAACCGATATTGCCAAAAGCTCGTTTCTAATTTAGGCGGCGGACTAAATGGACATAAGAAAGCAAGCTAAAAAATGTAATTTATAAGTAATTCGCCTTTTCCTTACCAAAAGCAAGTATATATATTTTATATACTTGCCAACTGCGAGGGTTGAGTAAATTACTTTAAATTTACCAAATTCAACTGGTTTTTAATGTGTTTGGATTGATATTTTTAATTGATAAACGTAAGGACAATCTGTTTTATATATTTCCACAATATGTTCACAGCAAACAAAATGAATCGAAAATAATTCGAAAATAACTTGCCATGGGCAAGAATAACCCACGAAATCGATATTGCCAAATGCTCGTTTCTAATTTAGGCGGCGGACTAAATGCACATAAGAAAGCAAGCTAAAAAATGTAATTTATAAGTAATTAGCCCTTTCCTTACCAAAAGCAAGTATATATATTTTATATATTTGCCAACTGCGAGGTTTGAGTAAATGACTTTAAATTTACCAATTCCAACTGGTTTTTAATGTGTTTGGATTGATATTTCGTAATTCATAAACGTAAGGTTAATCTTTTTTTTATATATTTCCACAATATATTATTATAATTTCTCTTCTTTTAATTAGGATTGTATTTTTGGACTGCACTTTCATAGTTGTAAAATAAACAAACAGAAACAAACACTTGCATAAATCTTATGTTTTCCACATTTTTTTCCATTTCTTGAATTGATTTTCCATGAGGCTTGCTAAAATCGAGAAATAGGCAATAGTTGAAAGAGAGGCAATCACACTTATTGCCATAATGCTGTCCTTTGTTTCACAACTATTGCTGTTTCCTCACTTTTGCCAAAACCTCACCAAATTGTGTGCTGGGTTATTATAATTTCTCTCTTTTAATTAGGATTGTATTTTTGGACTGTACTTTCATAGCTATAAAATAAACAAACAGAAACAAAAACTTGCATAAAGCTTATGTTTTCCACGTGTTTTTTTCCATTTCTTGAATTGATTTTCCACGAGGCTTGCTAAAATCGAGAAATAATCAATAGTTGAAAGAGAGGCAATCACACTTATTGCCATAATGCTGTCCCTGTTTCACAACTATTGCTCTTTCTTTACTTTTGGCAAAACCTCGCCAAATTGTTTGCTGGGAAGGGCTTGAATTTTATCCGTAGTTGTACAGTCGTACATCAAAAATTAATAATAAAAACGTTACCAAGGTTACGTCTGATATTTTTGGCTTTTCTGTAATCTTTGCAACGAACAAACTGGCAGAAACAACGCACGCATCATTAAATTCCTTGCTGGGCCGTCATAGGTTCCAATCTGCCAAGCGGTGTTTTAAATTGCTTGTTGCCTCCAATTTTATAGTGTTTTAAAGTAAGCAATTAGATTTGTTATCTATCTGGAACCGCACTAACATTTATAGTATTCCTTATATCTAAAACATTTGTACACCACTTTCACGTGTACACCTGGTAAGCTTTAAATTACCAGTCTGCAAAAACTTTGCTTTAAACTGTCTACTTTAGAACCAATTGGATAACGCTTTAAGTTAGACAATTGGAATCTCTTTAGCCTCAGGAGCTACAAACCGCATTAACGTTTATAGCTCTTCTCATACTTAGTGTTCAGTCCTCACACATAAATATAAATATCCCACGATGAATTTATGCAGCAAGCATCATATTAATCGTCCGATGTATCTACAGCTCGACGTTTAATTTACCTAAAATACGAAAAAAGGGGACACAAAGTTTCATTCAAATCAAATTATATAAAAATAATAGAATACTTATCTAATTCAAGTGTCTGGTATATCAGTTCTTAGTTAGAAAGAACAAAGCAGATGCCTTCTAAACAAGGTGTCTATTCCAACCTGCATAAAAGGCCGCCACCATTTAATCTAAAAAGAGAAAGTAAACAAAAATCCACTTAGAAACAATCAAAATTGATTAATAAATACAAAAATGCACAAAAGCATACGTACCGTCTAATATTTTCAATTTTCGATGACATCAAGTGACATTACGTCAATCAGCTGTCTGTGGTACATTCAGATATCACATCAATCGTTGCTAGGGCAACACCAAGAGCCGAGAAGACGTAACTGGTTACAGCGGCTATATAAAGCCGATGAATTTGAGTAGATGACACCATTCTTTTGGCAGAGTTGATCTGTATCAGAGCTAATCTGAGTAATAAAAAATCGTGCTTCCTACATTTTCCACAGAAGATAATTCTGATCAGGGATAACCTGAGTATCCTATCCTATCATACAGAAGATAATTCTGATCAGGGATAACCTGAGCATCCTATCATACAGAAGATAATTCTGATCAGGGATAACCTGAGTGTCTGATTTTTCTAACAAATTATTTTACTCCCCTGGTGCCCTCACGCACCATCACAGAAGATATTTCTGGTCAGGGATAACCTGAGTGTCTAATTTTTCTAACAAATCATTTTACTTCCTTGTGCCCTCACGCATCATCACAGAAGATAATTCTGATCAGGGATAACCTGAGTGTCTGAATTTTCTATAGAGTTTTTTTCTTCTGTGTGCCCTCACGCATCACTACAGAAGATAATTCTGATCAGGAATAACCTGAGTGTCTGAATTTTCTATAGAATCTTTTTACTTCCGTGTGCATCAGCAAAGGCATGTTTTATCAATTAATATATATTGAAATATAATTTGATGATAGTTGTTCAGATTTTCTTCTTCTTTTTCAGAGTGAATAACATGTGAGAAGGCGCACCACTTCATTTGAATTTTTTAAGCTGTTTATTTTCTTTTCTTTTTATTCTTGAAGTTTTGAATTATACTAGTTTCTAAGTTAGTTTTAATTTTGAATTTTTTCTCTTAAATGAACTGAATTGTGATACTAGGTAAGCAAAATAAATTGAATTTTGAATTTTTGAAAAAAAAAATTTATATTTGAAAAACTGAGTTATCCTTTTATACCGGCTTTCCTCCCACGAACGAGACTAGATTTCACACTTAGATTTTATGCACCTCTCTAAGATGTATAGAATTACTAAACTATAAACCGCTATAACGTTTATAGTAATTTATCTTAACTAGAGCTGGGCAAGTACCAAAGAAAAAGTACTTAAGTACAAGTACAAGTATCGAAGGCCTGAGTACTTCAGCGTAAGTACAAGTACCGCATGTATAAAAAGTACTTGTAACTAAGTAAAAGTCTATAAAAAGTACTGAGTACTTTTTTAACTACTTTTTTAGAATATTTGTACGTTGGCAGTAATATAATGAAGTTTATCGAGTTCAGTTAATAGATATTAAGAAATCAATACCTTTTGAAATCTATAGTATGTATAGTAACCAGTGGCTACTATTTATAGTTTTTTATAGTTTTCGGCGCTGCAGGTAGAGTAAAAGTCTAACCTCTCATTGCTGAACTAATAAAAACTATTAGAGGTCCGCCCAAACACCCATTATCGCCTCCAATAATGTATAACAATTCTCAGAAAAAAATGTGCAGTAAATTTCTAAGGAAAAATTTAAGCCTTCCCTACATCAGGTCGAGGTATCGTTGATTTTATATTTTAGCGAGGTATTGCTTGCTTACCCTTGGTTATGTTCATTGACGTATATAATATGGACTGCTTACTTTTCAATTTCACATAGACACAATTGCTTTGTCAAAAAGAGCTCTTACGTCGGTGCCAACATTGAAAAAATCATTGGCGGGAAGTTGAAAAAGTGAGCACATAGCTCGGAAAGTGATTTTAATAAAACATTTAGAATTTCTTTTATGTATCTAATGAGTATATTGTTTTTGGTAAAACAGTTTTTATCAGTAATAACCTTAAATAATTAATTTAAAATCATGTATTTCGACGAATCCACTAATTTATTTATTGTTTTCAGTTCTGCCTCAGTTGGTACTTGGTGCTTAGAGCGAAAGTCAGCAATGTAGAAGTGTGCCCAGTTTTTGCAGTGTGTTTCTATGAACGTAGTCAGTCCATTTATATATGTCAGTGGTTATGTCATCAAGTCGAGGCATCGTCGAGTTTATATTCGAGCGAGACGTTACTGGTTTTTGTTCTACTTGCCCAGTCTTTTTTGTATGTTATTAGTTTTTCTAAGGTTCTGCCTTGACGCGTGAGTGCGGCACATGCTTTGACAGTTCTTTGCGTGCTTCAAAACTCAACAATAAAGGAGTTGCGCTAGAGATTGTGTTTTCTTTTCTACGAAGAGTTAGATATTTGTAGGTACTTAATAGACTCAGAAAGACTTAGTAAAAATCGTGTTACTTAAGTACAAAACTAAGTCTTAAGTACAAGTAAATAGACGATAGTACTTATGTTCAAGTATTAAGTAGGGGCATTTCAAAATTATTGAGTAATAAGTCTTAGGTAACGCAAATGTACTTTAAGTAGTACTTAAGTCTGTTTTTACTTAAATATTGCCCAGCTCTGATCATAACTATACTAAGCATTGCACTCTTCTGTTTCATTTCAGATTAAACCGAAGCATTAGCATTAAGTAGGATAGACCGAATTGTTGTTTTCCGTTTGTTGATTAAATTAGTTTATCTCTACATGTAATTTTTAAGCGTTTTGGTTTGTTTTTGTTAATAAATATATATTTTCATTGAAACCGGCACCCATTTCATAAATTGTAAGACAACCTCAGCAAAGGTTCGTACAGTAGTTCTAAATTTTCCAGTGGATCAAATTTCTCCATGAACGGAAGTAGACTTAAAAAGAAATGTTACTCTGGTTTGCTTGTTTAAGCAAAATTCAGCTTTTCTTATTCCATTTCTGAATACATGTGATCTAGTCTTTATCAATCTTCCTTTTGTAAGTCCTTTGCCATGGTAGAGGAAGATCGGTTTGTCGGAAGACAAGAGCTACTGGGAGCCAGTTAAGAATATAAACAATTTTCCGATGAAAATAAACCTGTGAAACTTATTTCGGTTTCATTATCTCCTTCTTCGGGTTCTACTTCTTCAAATTGTCTTTTCTTAAAGCTGTCTGCTGTAAGATTTCCTGTCATTCTTCCAAGTTGTACTACTTCTTGGACAAAATTCATAATTTCAAAGAAAGTGTCAATTTCTATTGATATTCAATATTTCCTGCTCCCGATTTAGGTTTTAGATATTTTTGAAGTTCTTCTCGTTATTTATCCTTTAAAATCTTTCATTTCATTAATTTGATGTCCTGTTAGATATTTAACTACCAGAAATTTAAAACATTTGCAAATCTAAACACAAATGAGTTAGAGAAGGCAGGTGTTAATATGTTGACTTAATAATAGCTTTCCCCGCAAAGTACCTATTGACTGCCTACCGTATAAATTTTCCGAATTGTTTAAAAATTTTTTTAGATAAAAAGATAAAAATAATTACAAAAGTACAGATTATCTTGAAGTCGTTTAAGCATTTATACGATTTCAGGCGCTAATGCATTACGCCTGCAGCAGTGTGCAATACAAAGTTAACTTTCTTCAAAAGCATTCCAGATTATCAGAAAGTGCATTCATGTACGCTTAATGATTCTCCTAAATGTCAAATTATACGCGTACTTTCAAATCATAGCAGGAAAGCAAGTTTTCTCTGCAATATGTGGTTAGCGCTCATAAGTGGTTCCAAGTACATGTTATGCTATAACGAAGAAATAATTCATATTTTCCACCTTTCTGCTAGCATTGAAGACCAAATATCTCACTACCGCGCTGCAAAATAAGTGGTGTCGCATTCGTGAGGGGGAAACTCAGTTCTCAGAAAACTGGAGGAAATTTCTATTGCTTGCAATCATTCATCCACGCGTGCAATATAAAAGTCATTTTAATAAAAAATTTCACACGAAACGTGTAAAGGTATAATCGCAGACTACACATGCCAAAAAGTTCGGAAATTATTTATATAAGCTCTATTAATTAATCACGAATTATTCATGAATAAATCCATAGGAAGGAATGATATATATATGTATAAAAATATGTAGGTACGTAATATTGTAATTAAGTTTCCAAGGTTAGAAAATAAATAGTACAAAACAAATAAATAACTACGTCGGAATTAAACGTAATCTCCATATGTAAAAGAAAAACTTTCATTCACATTTAATTCATACATGATATCCAGAAAAAATTGGCTCTTTTCAATTTAAAAACATTTAGGTGAAATTTAATAATGAATATTGAATAAAAAACTTTGAAAGTTTTCAGGAAAGTGATAATTTGTTTAAAAAAGTAATTTCGAAGCTCGAATTGCCCATAACATTAGTACGGCCCATTTTTTTTTAAATATGCTCGCAAAATGATTAAATTGTTTTCCGCATTTTTTACAAATGGCGTGCATAGGAAATAGACAGTAATATACATCAACAACTAACTTTAATCTAATGTATAATCAGGCTGTATATCGAATGCTCTCTATTAATATGAATATTCGTACAGTACGATTGGTTTTTAGCGTGATGATATACAAATTATCAATGCTTACCAGTTATCTAAATGTGTGAGTTTTGATTAATTTGAATATTAAATTTTCATTTTGAACTACGTATATTTGTGTTTTTAGCAAGGAATAGATGGATTGATTGTTGACAATCTCTCGAAGGACATATAATGGCAGTAATAGATGCTTATCAGACCTAGATTTAAGCGATCACCTTCAGCGTACTTCCTTATATAACAGATCATTCTGCTTTGGATAGAACTGTATTATCTAAGTACTTCTTGGATTTCATGATCGATGCTTTCCTTGTTGTCACATGGAATCGTAGGGCTAATTAAATGTCGCTTTGTTCATGTTATGTTGTCGTCTTGTTCCTAGTACCATTATACCATCGTATTGAGATCTGTTCGGATTCCCATTTCCCGACATTACACATAATAAATAAAGAGAGCACAACAAACAAAGAAGGCCTTGCACAAACAACCATACTAAATATACAACACTTCATGCAATCACTCATCAATAGAATCCATAAACACGTTATATATTAAATTAAGACTAGACAAAGGATCCAAATGGAAAAAAGAATTCATTGACATTGATTTGTCCAATGCCCATGAAAGAATAGTAATTCAATTTTGAACTTATTTCCATTGATTATTGAAGCATTAAAATAGTTATAATATTAAAAATTTTATTATTTGAATAATTAACAAGCTAGCAATGCTTTAGTTAAAACTAATTTTTCAAAATATCTCTTAATTAAATTTTTACATCGGTCATGGTTCACAATTCCAGCGAAGGAAAAAGGTTTTCTCACTGGAGCTGAAGACGGCAAAGCCGTATTACAGTTTACGAATGTCCTTCATCAGTGGATTAAATGAAGCAGTTGAGATGTCTCCATCTCTCATAAAACTTTTCAACTAATTTATTATATTAAGATAGTCATTATCCCTGTCGGGCGGAAATAGAAATTCAGCAAACTCTAAAGGGAAATTAAATGGAGTTATTGAAAAATATATCGGAAATTATGAAGAAGAAAAATGTACCATCTGCATCGCTGTATTCTAAATTAAAAAAAGAATGTACTAGCTGGACTCCTCTTATTAGAGCAGCATTTCATTTCCGGTCCATTACAGATACTGTCCACCTTCCTCACAAAAATTTCCTGAAGATAGGACGTAATGCAGTGCGGTTTAGTTTCTTCCCAAATCTTGAGCAATTTGGCACAATTCAGTATTTTCACTGCTGGGCACGTTAAAGCAGTAAGGACAACATCATGCGATGAAGAGTGCAATTCAAAGAACGGCTGAAATCTGTACATAGACTTGGACATATCTTTCAAATTTGTCGCTATCGGTAAAGGAGGAATCTACAAAATTTCGCTTTGAGCGTTAGCAAAGATGGTGTAGGATAACTGAAATAAGTATCGGTTACTATTTGTAAAACTTATAAACCCTCTGCAATCGGTTGAATAAATGTAATATGTTAATGCAATTACTGCATTTCCGACAAGCTTAAATTTTGTACACTAGAGGTGGTAGCTTATCTGAATATGACAGGAGTTGTTTTGTGGCGTCATGTAAAGATATCGATGTTGTTACCACAGCTCTCAGATTGTTGTACACCTAAAGTAGAAGAAATAAGGACTCATAGATTTTATGGATAAGTCAAAGTCAACTAATTAGAAAAATTGTTCAATGTCAATTTTATCACTCACCTCATTGGCATTACTTAATGGTAATGCAAATTGATTTCATTGAAATTTTCAATACTTATGAGAAAAAAACAACTTTCATTTGCATTTCGTTTTTCAATGCTTATGAAAATTTATTTGATTTGCATTACTTTTATTTAATGCTTATGCTTTTTTTAATTTCATTAATAAATTAATCCATTACTCTCATACCTGATACAAAGACTGGAATGAATAAAGAAAGAACTGCATTATACGGCACTTTTTAATATGACAAATTAAAAAAATATAATTTTCACATTTAAGTGAAGTTTAAGAACGTTTTTGGGGGCAATACGTCAAGATTTGTTTTGTGATAGATGTCCACCTTCAAAGTAATACCAAAGAACATCTAACAGAAAGCGTACACATCTGGTATATTGAAAAGTTTTATACGACGGGTCGTTCCATTACGACCCGCTCTCACAAATTGTATGAAAACTCTCTGCTTGTTAACGATCCGAAACTCACCGGTGGTGATATTACGACCCGCTTTCACAAATTTTATGAAAACTCTGCTTCGAATGACGGCCCGCTGCCAGTCAGCAGTGGTGAGTGGAGGCTGGCGAGTTATCATCGCCAAAGCACAAGTAAAGAACCAGAGACAGAAGCCAGAGCCTGCACTCTGCATCATGCTCATGCATTGAAATGCATTGTGTGTTCTTTTTGCTTTTTTCATCAAGAATACTTTGTTTGAGAGAATTTTCATTAACATTGCAGTGCAGGAGAACAGAGGGAGAATAGTAAGATGACCAGATGTGATAGGAATTGGTGGGCGACAAGCAGTCGAGTCGCAATCACTGTTAGTTGCTTGATTCGTGTGCTTCGACTAAACATTTTTATGAATGCAGGTTGCCAAAATATGCTGGGCAAAAGTTCTTTTGAAAAATTTTGGAGTACCTAAATTAATAGAAAAACCGGCTCGCCTTTTCACCTAGGCAGCATAGTGAAAAATAAAGCTGTGCATGGCTTCTGGATTTGGCGTGTGTGTAGCTGCTTCCTCCCGTATGTTACCTCCCGACCGCACCACCAAATAACCATACAATTTGTGCATTTTTAGAGGACAGATGAAGCTTCTTGTTAAGTTATACATGTTCTTTGGTAATACCACTCCTAAGTAATTTCAGTATTTCTGAAAATTACTGTTGGAAATGAACTGCCTTGTAAATAGTACTGCCTCCAGAAATTTAGGTGACACTGTTCAGCGACAAACGCTTGATTGATTGGTTTGATCCTCCCTCCAAGCAATACGCCGATATTTCTTATATTGTTTATAGGATAGCACTATTATGTACCATTTTTACAATTACAAAAGTGAATGCGAATTCGCATTATGAATAAAAAAAAACATCTAATCAGTCGCTCAGTCAATTCAGAGAAGTTATGGCATATCCATCCGTAGTGGATGTTATGAGCCAGAGCTAATAGTGGTAAACTGTTGATGAGTACTGTTATGAATTCTCCAGGTTGTAAATGCATATTTTATCAATATGAATATCAAAGATGTTGATACACATTTTCAAGTCTTTAGAAGTGTAGGGGAGTGCTTCTTAATGACCAATTTCATGTAATTTGTAAAACACCATAAAAACATCAAGAGAATTCTAAAATTTACTTTTTCTCCCAGCGAGTAACCCCCGGCAAAATTAGATATCACTCGCAAAAAAGTTTCTTCCACGAATCAAATGTAAACAACCGTTTCCAGATCGAATATAAGGCTGAAACACAATAGCGGTAAAGACTTTACAGATTTCAACGAGACTGAAAAGAAGAAGAGACGAACAATTGAAAACATTAAATGTGAAGATAATAATCCTTACGGAATGTCATATCTATTTAGGTTAACAATGACAATTTTTTATAAGTAAACCTCAGTCCCGTTGAAATCCTTAGATTCTTTACGGCTAATTTGGGTCAGCTTATATTTTGATCGAGTTACAATTGTGTGAATGGCTGCACACTATCATGGTGCCTTAGTCATTACCATCTAAGTTAACTTGCATGGCAAGCTAAATTACTTTGCAAATTATTCTCACCAAATTCGGGTAACAGTTTTATACATGGCTAGAAATAAATTTAATTAGTTTTATACAACTATTTTTAAATAGAGTTCAGTAACCTTTATGCACAGTAATGAATTCGCAAAATCCGAACCCCCATTACAAATACAACATATTATTTCGAGTTAAGCACCTGTAATGCTGTGCTGAAAGTAAGTGAACGTATAGAACGTATTCACTTACCATAGTTTCAAATTTTTGTTACAACAATTTTTGAATATAAATATGTTACGACATTAGGGCATAGCAAATGCTGTGACGCGATAATGACGTCGTCAAAAAGTAGAGCAAATTTCTAAAATTGCGTTGCGCAGTGCGACATTTGAGTTTAACAGTTCGTGTGTCGGTAACCCCTTCTCTGTCCACCATAGCTACTTTTAGGAATAGGCAGACAAAAATTGCTTAATTTTATTTCCTTAAAATTCGAGTTTAAGGAATATTTGATGTTATAAGAGATAAGCTTCCAATAAAAAGAATAATTTTGAATATATTTGGGATTTGTTGAGCTTGTAACATGACTGTTAAAGCAAAATGTAACTTGAAATTAAAATAGTTTTCACACGTCTGCCAACAAAAGTGGACGCATATCAGTGATCCCAATGCATTGATTTTTAACATAGACATGTCCGCAGTGGCAAGCGCTTCACTGTTGTTCTTAATAAGGTAGGTATGTTTGAAGACCACGTCTCCCAACCCAACAACGTGAGAATAGCACACTGATGTATTCTTGACAATGTTCTGACCCTCGTCCTGTTAAATTAAAAAGAGCTGATCAAAAGATCATATTCACATCCCAATTTTCTCTTATATTATATTACACGAAATTCGTGTATAAGTAAGCTAAATGAAAACAAGTAAAATGCTAGATTAATTTTTTCTCGGACGGGAACCGAACCTACACTTGTTCGAATCGATCAATGATGGAAAAAGAAGATTTTTTTTTTATAAGAATTTTTATTTTTTTAACGTTTCTAAATCAAATTTATAAATACAAGAAGAAAAAAAAATTGATTTGGAATCGTTACAAATAAAAGTTCTTAAAAAAAACATTTTTCTTTCTCTTAAAAGCTAGAATTGGTTTAAGCCAATTATGCTGATACCTTAGATGAATGCCCTATAGTCACCCAATTGTGCAATTCTGATTTTTGCAGTGGTTTTTCACATACTTATATTTCTAGAACGGTTCCTCGGACGGAAAAAGTGATTATAACCAATTTTATAGGATTTCATATTCTGAAGAAGTTTTTAGTACAATAAAAATGTTAGGACCAATCGTTTTCACAGTATCCATAAAAAACTAAATTTTTGTATGGCAACACCTAGAAGGGGTTGCCCAATTTACTCTATTTGTAAGATTTTATTTGCTAATTCTATGAAAATACCATGTACCAGATTTTAGCTCTTTATGTCAACGCGTTCTGAGGCAGTGTCCAAATACATAGCGGATAACGAGATTTTTGTATGGCAACCCCTCGAAGGAGTTACCCGAACTGTCTCATTTTTGAACGTAATTTTGCTTTTTTTTTAAAAGTCGGCATACAAAATTTCAGCTCTCTAAGTAGACGCGTTCTTGAGTTATCGTGCGCACGGACGGACAGACGGACATGCAAAAATCAAAATAACTTTTAATATTATGCGTGGGTGCCCAATCCATTTTGCTATACCATCATTATTTCTGTGCGTTACTAATGGAATCACAAACTTAGTATACCCTATAGATTTTATGTAGGGTATAATAATTGTAACAAAAAAACATTCGCGAAGCTGTTCCTTATGTCATGAACCTGGCAGCGGGGTAAAAGATAATCGGCTAGCGGCTAAAAATGGCAGCACGGGTGTTAGCATGCGCGTCTCACTCAAACACACGGTTGTTGTCAGTTTTGACAACGGAGATGGCGAGAGTGTTTGAATAAAGAAAAGATGATGCAACCATCTTAGGAAAATAATGATTGGGATTCATAGAGCAAGAGATGGAGAAATGGGGAGTTGGAAGAATTGTGAGTCGGAATGAAGATTTGTTTTCTAAAAAGTTTTTGGTAAAATAATAAAAATGATAAATTTGAGTACCATGATAACATCTGTTCTGGAAAGTTTTAAAAATTAATTAAAGTTAAATAAGTTTGTTAATTGAAACGAAAAGTTAATTGTGAAAAACTAGAGGAATCCCTGAGATAAAATGACGGAAAAAGGAAAAGTTTCTGTTTGGATACAGTTATGAAATTATCATCAAAATATATGGCTTGTTAAGGGTTAACGAATTAAATAAAAAAAAACTAAAATTATAATTCTTTGCATAAATGAATAGCTATGTTTAAAAGCTAAAAGTGTAATAACTTCAAACAATTAAAAATGGAAATAAGACGCGTATGCTGAAAGCAATAAAAAGGTAAATTATACAATTTATATGAAAAATGATAACCATTGAGGCAAGCAAATTGTAAGGAAAAAGTTCCTGTTGAAAAACGTTTGCAAGTTAAAAGGAGAAAGAAAAACATAGTGAAATCTCCAATAAGGGAGTCATGTAACACAAAATTTGCAGATGACATCAAGTAATGTTCGCAGAAAGCTGAGGAGGTAAAAATTTATTTTTATTAGTTTTTGCATAAAGAAAACTACTACCGGAGACAAACTTGAGGTTTCAATATTGGAGGGTGTCTCTAAATAATGAGAAACAACTTTGTATACACTCGGTGTACACAAAGTATGTAGAACATTGGAACTCAATACTGAAATTTCGAAAATTTTCGCGGTAAAGAGAGTTTATTGCAATCTGTTATGGAACTATGTAGAGTAATTCGCTTGGGACGTAAAGTCCCGACTGTCAGCATGAGATGACAGATCACTCGACGGGCACCGTTGACTGCAGGGCTGCACGCTAGTTCGCCACAGTTATTGGCGGAGACTGGGGGGGGGGGGGGGGTTCCACAAAAACCTGCCGTTGCCGTCAGCCATAATCAAAAAAATGTCGTGCCTATCAACACAAAAGCCAGCACACATTCGGTCCTGAAGGGACCCTTACGTCACTTACCTATATACCATCGAAGGCGCAGATGCCTTCTTTGCCTGCCCCATCCTCCCATCTGACTCTGACGGGCATAATTCTTCAGAGTCCCTAGTTGACCTGTAGAGAGAGAGAGAGACTAGGCGAGCCTAGACAACCTTCATTTCATGTGCGAGGGTTCCAGGATAGTGATAGGAGAAACTAAAACTTTCAAAATTTCATAGTTACGTTATAATTCTGATGAAAATATAAATTTCTTTAAAAGATATTTTTCTTTGGTGTATTTAGGAATGACACCTCTACGTAACAAAAGCGTTTTTAAATTCTTACAAAAGTTGAAGAATGTGAATAATTAAGATAGGAGCTTGTACTTTACAAAACAACATTATTTTACAAATCTCTAATTTCCTACAAAAACTTTACTTTGCAATAATTTAGTGATTGAAGATTGTTATTCTTCAGGCTTCAGGCTTACTATGTATGCTTTTGATCTAATTTTCGGTTCGATACTTTCGGTAATGTATATTATTCAACAAATTAACTATAGCTAGTTATAAATAAAGCATTAAATAAAAAAAAATTAAAAAAGGTCAGGATTCCAATATACATGTGTAGGTAAGTATACCATGAAATCAGACATATATATGTCCAAGTATAGCTTTAAATTGAAACTATGTAAGTATATGAAAGAAATTATCAATGACGAAAAAGTTCTACAGTGCAAGTCGCTACAAAAGTCGGAGTATATGCATGTGTCAAAGGAAAAGTGCAATATATCAATAATACTCACAGTTAAAATTCCTCGCCCTGATGAAGCGCTTCAGCATCCGCTATTTAGTTAAAAATGAAATTAGAATTTGATGCTTCAACTTGCTGTCTGTAGGCTCTATCACAAACTAATTTGTTGAGTTGAAATAATATTGCCCAGCGGCACTTGTATCTACACTTATATCTTGAACGAAATTAAATAAGAAAGTGCGGAACGTAATTATAATAAAAATCAAGATTTAAAACAATTTACAAATTCATTTTATAGTTGACGACTGTATCTACTGTGTGCAATCTCGTCGAAAACGATCTCAACTGAACTGCTTGACTATTTTGTATGAAAACAGCTTCAGTTTAGTTCCACGCTTCAAACAATTAAAAATGGAAATAAGACGCGTATGCTGAAAGCAATAAAAAGGTAAATTATACAATTTCGTAGTCTCGCAATGTCTGGATTAGTATATCCAAAGTACAAATGCAGTCTAAAGGTGGCAAATAGCTAACAGTTGCAGAGATTTGTCTCATTACATCCCGAATCTCCTGTTGGATACGCTTCAACTCCTTATTAGATATTGGGTTCTTCGAATCACAAGAACTGTTGTCGCCCGGTTCTGTCTGTACTTAAAAATCCCACCACATCAGAACTTCTTTGGTGTGAACATGTCTAATATTCATAGGTATTTTCTCATGAAGATTTTCAGACAACCATTCTTGAACTTGAGAGAGTACGTTTTTTCAAGAATTCTTCGATTTTACTATCCTTTGACATTAAAATTGCTAATCCATATTGCTGCGTGTTCACAAAACGTTCAGGAGGATATATTCCCCGTGGTTTAAATCTTCCAGCAAGGTAAACTTTTAACACGATCACGAAACTGTTTAAATGCTGGCAATTAGGAATATGATGCCAATGCGTGCGTATTATAATTGAAGTGAAGATTTCTGTTAATATCATTGGGTGACCAGTCCGCGAAATCTTTTAGTTAAGAGCCCTTGATTTCGATTAGAAGATTCTTTGTTGTCGCAGATCTTATTTCCACACGGATGTTTGAATATTTCTTCGGATACGTTCACCACTTTTGTCGTTGCTTCGATGACTTGACATTTAGAGAAGAATGTCTTCTTCTTCCTTTTCCACACCAACATGTCGTCTTGAGCGTGCGGAAATGCATTTCTCTTGGTCGGGGTACGTTCATTTTTTTTATGCTTGACGTAGCCGGCCTACACGCTTAAGTAATTCTTGTAGCATATTGCTATATGCAATACGCTACGACCATACAAGGCAGAGTGGTCTGCGCCATCCGTGGTTCAGACAACGCTGAAAAATGGTCAACTGAGCTGGCCGGTCTTAAACATAGGCTTCATCGCTGCGGGCGCTCAATGTGTGTCTCGACCCACGACCCAGTCCGTAGTCCTCATCACTCGTGCTATATTACGACGTTGCTCTACTTGATAGATGAGGTATCGAGGACACATCCCTGAAGTCTCGTCGGTCTTCGATCCGACCTCGACATCCGTCTCAGTGGGGGAAGCCAAAGTTACATTGACAAGCTGGTAACGCAAAAAAGAAACCAGCCGGTCGATGTCTCTCTGCTTTCCTTCACCGAGAGGCCGAGAAAGCCCCGCGATCAGTAACCAAAAGAACTGATCACTAAGCTTTTTCGGCACTACATCTAGCTCCGATCTCCGACCGCGATGGTTCAAGGGTCTGCCCCAAGGCGTCGTCGAAGTAGCGACATGCTGACAGCCTTATACAGGAATGGATTACAACAGCTATATCACCCACCATTGACGGAGCAATAGGAGAGCTTTGCGATATCCTATAGTTTACCAGTCAAGCTGGCTGGATGCCTTCTTAGGGCTACCAGGATCTAGATTTAGTACTGCCATGTCCGACGGTTGTCGATTAACGAGATATTGCAGACGGACGGAGAAGAAAAAAATCCTCCTAATGAGGCCGATCCGGAAGGGACTATAGAGGTAGAGGTGTGCTGATGAGATTGAATTCCAACCAGTATATCACCCACTATTGATGGGGCAATAGGAGGGCTTCGCGATATCCTATAGTTTACCAGTGAAGCTGGCTGGATGCCTTCTTAGGGCTACCAGGAATAAACGCGACTGTCGATAGTTGACACTTTGAGACTGGATATCACTGCCTGATGTCTGTGGCGTGATAGATTCCTAGCAGTTTCCCCTGCAGATCTTCAAGCTCATAATAAGCGTTTCCTTTCTTGGTTCTGATCCGACACTTGACAAATTTTCGCCCCAGTTTAGCACTCGTCTGCTGTTGGAAGTTGCTTTGGGCAAAATTCCTTCTAAATACCTCTTGACCAACTTTGAAATCGACAGGTTTCGCCGTGAGATTATAGGCTCTTGAACCCTGTTCGAACGCATGGTGTAAATTCGCCTGCACTCTCGCACGGATCAATCTCATTTGGTCCTCAGCATCTACTCTCAATGGCTCATTAAGTGTTCCAAGGCTCCTCAAGATGGAATAGGAGCTGTCATGTTCAATCATTTGTTGACCGAAAAGTGTTCCGTAAGGGGAGAAACCAGAAGCTTGGTGGAAAGAGCTGCTGAGGGAACTAGCTATCTGGCTCAGCTTCTCATCCCATTTTGTGTGTTCCTTCCGAATTTACGTTCTAATCCCTGACAATAGAGACCTGTTTACTCGCTCTGAGGCGTTTGCTTGCGGCGAGTAAACTGCCGTTCGCAAGTGCTTCACCCCATAATTATCCAGCAATCTGGTAAACTGAGTCGAGCAAAACTGGACTCCATTGTCAGAGACTACCGTTTCCGGGACTCCGAACACGTGGAACACTTCCGTCTCGATGAATTGGCACACATTGAGTGTAGATGCTTTTCTCATAGGTTTGAGAATTGGAAACTTTGAATAGTGGTCAAGAACTATTAGAATGCAGACATTTCCTTTCACTGACCGAGGATATGGACCTAGAAAATCGATATACAGCTTTTGCCATGGTCGTTCTGTCACAGACTGGATTCTCATAGGTGGTCTCAGAATAGTATTGGGAGGCTTCGTTTCCTTACACACGTCACAGGCGCCTACGTAGTTTCTGACATCAAATGCCATTCGTGGCCAATACAAGTGTCTTCTCAGATGTTCCACTGTTTTCGCTATACCACCGTGTGAAGCTAGTGGTGGATCATGAGCTCTAGAAATGACGTCGGTGATAAGCCCTCGTGGAATCCAAGGCTTCCAAGCTTCTTCTTCCTGAATCGGATCGCCTGTTCTCGGAACAGTCTGAATGTAAACGAAGCCATCCCTGCCACAAAGTTCTGGTAGTTTTCCAGAAGTCGTTTTAACCTTATGCCTCAGTTCCTCATATTCCAACGAGTTAAAATATGGCGAACTAAGGTCAACTTCCGGGCCAGGATCTTCGTTGGTGGACAGGCTGTCACAATGGATGCGTGACAGCGCATCAGGGACGACGTTCAGGCTTCCTTTTCGGTGCTCGATAGTGAAGTCGAAACCCTGAAGCTTCAAACTCCACCGAGCAAGTCTACCGCTGAGGTCCTTTTGAGACATCAGCCATTTCAAGCTAGCATGATCAGTCACTATCTTAAACGGCAACAGTTCTATGAAGGGCCGGAACTTTTTTACGCTCAAGATTGCAGCTAAGCATTCCTGCTCTGTGACTGTATAATTTCTTTGTGCTGAGTTCAACTTTTTCGAGACTTAGGCTATTGGCTTCTCATACCATGTTGGCTCGCATCGCACTGTGTAGCGAATGGTTTGGTGAAGTCTGGGATCACTAGCAACGGAGCAGAAGTGAGTTTTTGCTTTAAAATATCAAGAGACGTCTGCGCTTAAGGTGTCCATTTGAACTGGCTAGGGTTTTTCAAGGTGTATGTAATGGAGGCAGTCAAGTCAGCATAGTTCGGGATGAACCGTCTTTACCATCCCGCCATACCAAGTAGGCGTCGGGCTTGCCGAACAGTTTTAGGTGACGGATAGTCAACTATAGCTGAGATCTTGTCAGGGTCAGTTCTAATTCCTCCTTTTCCGACAATGAAACCCAAGTATTTGGACTCCTTGATGCAAAACTTGCTCTTCTCGACGTTGATAGTGAGGCCAGCTTTCCTCAAACAATCCGCTACACGGGATAGTAGCGTGAGATGCGAGTCAAAGTCTGATGACAGAATTAATAAATCATCTAGATAGACGAGAACGTTCGCACGAATATCAAAAGGAATGACTTTATCCATGAGGCGGCACATCATTTGTGGCGCGTTGCATAGGCCAAATGGCAACACTGTGTACTGATAGAGAGGATGACCAGGTACTGTAAAAGCGGTCTTCTCTCTGGAATCAGTGTCTAGTGGGATCTGCCAGAATGTGTCTTTCAGGTCCAGGCTCGTTATGTAGTTTGCCGGAGGATGTCGACTCAGAAGTGCGTCTATCTGCGGTAACGGATAGGCATCCTCTTCGTAACAGAGTTGACCTTCCTGGCGTCAAAACAAAGCCGGACCTTTCCAGGCTTCCTTACCAGGACAACTGGAGAGCTAAAAGGATTCTGGTTCTCCTCTATCACACCCAGTGACAGCATTCGCCCTAATTCGGCATCCATCAAACTTTGTACTGCCGGCGATATCGGATAAAAGCGTTGTTTTATCGGGGCTGCGTCATTCGTTTCAATCTTGTGAGCGACCAAAGATGTTTTTCCCAGGCCCAAAGAGGCGAAAGAAGGGAAAATCTGTTTGGGGGCTTCTAAGCGTTGTTGATCTAGACTGGAAAGAACATGGCAATTGGTGTCAGAGGTAGCCGCTGGACTCGGATTCACTTCTGCAACTATACCCAGGACATCTGGAGCCAACCCAAATAGACGCCAGAAGTCTACTGCTAGATATAGTGTTTGTGTGAGCCCAGCAACCACGTAAAAACGCACGTTTTGGGTCTTACCACGGAAAGTGATATCCTAGTCCACATGACCATGCACAGTCGTCATGGCACCATTTTATACTTGGACCTGTGTACGATACCTCTTCCATTCAACCTCTGCTTCCGCGAGCTTCTCTAGAGATCCCTGGCCTAGAATACTGACAGTGGCACCACTATCAAGTAGTCCAGTCTCAGTTCGCCCGAGCAGCTTTATTTCGGCGTACGGTCGAATGTCGTCTGGCATCGACACTTAAATCTGTGCCAGTTTTTTTCTTTCCAGTCTCATCCGTCGATAGTATTCCCGCCAACGAACGGTAGATCTTTCCTTTTTCGGTCTCATATCCAAGTCAGGAAACACGATTTCAGCTAACTCCGCTACTGAGGAGAAAACGTGCTGTCTTACTTGCAGGCAGTCCTGGTAGTAGTGACCTTTCTGATCAGAGTTCCAGCACACTACTGGGTGTCTGGTCGAAATGGCTGACACGTCGTTTAAGCCAGTGTCACTGCCTGTTGCTATTGCCAGTTCGGGGTTTAAGGTCTGGAAGTCGTCAATCTCGTGTACTCGTTGGTTCTGGTAAGGGTTCCAACTACCAGCTGTCGCAATTCGTAGCTGCGTGGCTTGAATTCGAGTAACGAGCGGTCTTAACTGTCCTATTGTATCTGTGGAATGCAGGCATATCTTCTCCTGACCCCCAGGCAGTAAGTTAGACTTGAAGATTTCCAAGAATTCTTGGTCTGGCATGACGTTCTGCAACTGATCACGCAGCAACACTAGATGATGGTGGTACAGGGCGAATAGTTCACCAGGCTTCTGCTTTCGCGACATTAGCTGCAAGTGGATTTTTAAATTGTCCTTGTGCACTCCCTACTCAATTGACAACCCAGTCTTGACAAATTCCCAAGTTGGAAAGGGATTATGTCTTAATATCGACCACTACCAATCCTTTGCTGGTCCCGTCAATAACATGAGCATATTCCTGACAAGGAGATGAGAATCTCCTTCTTGAGCGAAGTGCGTGAGCGCTTCGACTCAAAAAATAAATTCATCTACGGAAAGCTCGGAGTTATTTCCGTTGTATGTCAGGTTCCATCTTCTGATAGGACTGCCTGATCGTCGCTGTCCTACACTCGCCGGGATACGATGAGATGAAGCTGGTGGAGGCTGGTTAAAATTTGGTCTAGGCTGACCAAAAGGCGAAGGCGGTGGATTAAATGACTGCCTACGCTCGTCATGAAACTCTGGTGGTAGTCTGGGATCACCCATAGTAGGAGGTGGCCGTGGAAAATTTATTGGTGGTATTGCAGCTGCTATTTGCTGTCGGACACTGATTGTCAATTCCGTTTGTAATGCATTCAAGCTCTGCTCAAGGCCTTCTCGAACCAAGTCCTGCGTTTGCATGCGCAAGCCTGCCATCAAAGCATCCGTAGCTGCTGAGGTATGTCCACTGCCAGAAGGCAGTGGGCTATTTCGTCGCGAGTAGGTATTTGTGAAGGTCATGGAATGTATATCTGGCATTCCAGGTGATATAGATCGTCGACTAGTTGGTGGTAAGAAGAAGGTAGGCAACTCAAAGGCCGCCAATGAATCATGCTTGGTAGACTTCGCGGGCTTCACCTTTTTTCGGTCTTTTTGGGATGGCACCCGTGTAATCAGTGAGGTCCAGTGGCGTGAAGCGGCATCTACAGTTAGGGCAACTGGAATGTTCGCATATCCAAGTCTGTATACATGCCTCATGGAAAACATGTCCACACACGATCATGACAGGCTTCCGTTCGGCTGACCAGCTCGTATCTCTGCAGATAGTGCATGGCTCAGGCAACATTGTCACACCGTTTGTCGCAGGAGGTGGTGTCCGTACTGTAGCCATAATAAGTTCACACGTAATTCGAGATTAAAATTTAAAATTTCCAAAAATTTGAAAGTTTGGAAGAGATAACAGGCTCTTCACAACGTGCGGATGACGAAATGCTAATTTAACGTCGAAGGTTTGGACGAGATACTAAATTTCAAACCAAAATTTCCAAACGTTTGGAGAAATTAAAAAGAATTCAAATATAAAAAAAACTCACAGGTTTGACAAAGTTACCAACAGTTCAACTAAACCTTTCAAGAAAAAATTCAACCAAAATCATACGGTTTCTTCTTCACTTCCAGGAGCTAACCCTCAACTTAAAAGTCTTCAGGTCGCTCTGTCTCTTCTCAGGTCAAACGATTACGAATAAAAAAATATTCGTTATTCCCGAATGACGAATAACTTGAGGTAATGCGTAAAAGTTATTCGAATAAACGAATAAATTTAATTGTATTCGTAATTCTATTTGCGAAACGAATCAAAGTTATATAATGTAGAAATAAAAATATTTTAAATGATATTAAAAATGTGATTTACCAGGATGTAGTAGCGTTTTGCCAGATAGGTGTAAGATAAAAAAAAAGAACTTAGATTATGTATAAGTGTAGTCATATACTTGAATACCAGGTTCTGTTGTACTCTTAAACGTAGGCATAAAAAAATATCAACGATAACAAATAAACACTCATCAACTAAATGTAAATGTAAAAATTAATGATTAAAATTAAAATTGAAGGCAATCCTTTTTTCGAACATATTATGTTTAATTGATTTCGGAAGGTTTATCATCGTCGCGTACGAAAACAGTCGCTCAACTGGCGCTGATGATGGATGTGGGGTATTATATTTCATGAAAACAGATCTTATTTCCGAGTCCGAGTCAAAATCAGATAATGAGCTTTGCTTTTCGTTATTATTATGGCTTATGTTGTCATAATTAACTTTTGTACTGAGCTCTTTCGCTATAATATTCTTAAATAGGTTCTTAAGCCTGCTTTGCGTAGATTGCTCTACACTTGAAGCCCATTTGTTTTTAAATCGAGGGTAAGACAGAAAAAGTGCAAAAAACGCAGAAAGGCCGACCTTTTAAGTACAGAGTGTGGTAGATCGAAACGGAAAATTTTGGGCTTCTTAAATCCCATATATAAAATTGGTGTTGATGACGTAGTTTTTGAAAAATATAGTAGTTCAAAAACCGAGTTAAAAATCGGAAATTTTAAATTTCTTGAACCATAATATGAAAACGGAGAGGAGGAGGTGTAAAATGTGTACACCATTGAAGAGGTCCAATGATTATCACTCTACAAAGTTAAGAACTTACAGGGTGATATATAAAAACATACCCAAATATTTTTAAATTCCGTTATCTCGAAATCCGTAAAGATTTTCCCTCATCTCCCCTCTAAGCATGTCCTACCCATAGCCTTTAGATGCAAGACCACATACGGGACACCATGTATAGAAACAATATTTTTCTATTTGTAGGTAATTATACAAGTATTTCTGTGAAACTTTTTTAATTTTTTACTCCTTGATATTTTAGTGAATAATATAAGGTATCAAATATAAAGCAATGACTAAAATCAAAAATATGTGGTCCCGGATATTCAATGATAATGGGTAACATACTTATCCATGATGTCCTTCTTCTTAGTTTCTTAGATAGCTTGAAATCCTATCTTTAAAATGAGCCATATTTCACAGTCCTAGCGTAAATAGAAAAATAAATATGAATTTTTAATGAAGACCAGGACAACATTTTGCAAAATTTTGAAAATGCCATAACTCGCGAAATACGCACTGTAAAAGGAAAATTTTGAATTTTTGTTTTGACAAACTTTCCAAGTGTGTAAAATTTCGACAAAATTGGTGATGGTCATGTCACACCTGTTGCCCATTTAACATGGAATAATCCCTCTATAGCATATATAAAATCAATGTTTGTCCATAAGTACCAATATAACATTTTAGATACCGGACTCTCAACGCGCTCATATAAGTTTCTGTTTCATTGCTTGGGAAGTATAAAAACCCTCGAGAATACTTCCCCAGCCAAGAAACAGAAATCTATATGTATGCGTTGGGAGTCTGTTCCCTAAAATGTTCTACATTGATATTTATGGAAAAGTGCCAAACATTGGCTCTATATATGCTATAGAGCCTAAGCTACTTTCTATATAGGAAAATAATCTTTTAGTAATTTATAGCTTGGTTTCTTACCTTCTCAAGGGTTACACTTACTATATACCTTACTTAACACAATAATAAAATAGTTTTGATTAAATTGTAGCCTTACAATATTACGCTCACTAACTCTCAGGTGAGTAACAATTGCATTAGTGTATGTGCAGCCGGAGTCCGAATCTGTAGCCAGCTACATTCGATATAATCAGCCCACGGCATGCCATGACCGCACAGTAACATATACAATGATTACTCGGCTGAGAGTTTTTGTTTGAAGAATCGTGGTCATTTGGTTCAGATAAATTTTTTTAAATAATTTTGTTAGGAAAGGTATAACAATCTTATTTCGGCTCGGAAGATAAAAACAAGCAAGTTTAAGATCATCAGAATACCATTTTTCTGTATGAATAGTAGTTTAGGACGGAGGAGCAATTCAAATCAAGCTTTTGTCGGTTTTACATAAGAACACTGCAAATAGTTTAGAATGGAAATATCTAAACCCTCGAGAATACTTCATAAGCCATGAAACAGACTCCCCCACTACCACATCGTAGCCCTAACGGAGTCCTAACATTCTAAGATAGATAATTTTCCAGCTTCACAGCTGATAGATGACACTCCAAGGAGTCTATACGGGCATCTACATATAGGTTGAGGATATTGAAAGCTCTGTCCCAAAGTTTATTAGAAATGCAGGGGAGCATGTGTCTAAATGGGTAGATTCTGTCAAAGATACAGCAATCATTTTTTGATTTTCAGATTTACAAAGGATTGTATAGGCTAAGAGACTTTTATACCCTATACACAGCAGGATCTAAAGAATCATTAGTACTAACTATTCATTAAAATGCTGTGTGTCATACAGTATACGTCATTATGCCTCGAAAATCAGATGATAATGAAGTACACTAATGAAGTGTTTTCTTCCTTCATTATAGCTATAATGAGGAAAAATGTGCTAGATTTAGCATATAATTTAAATATGGAGCTGCTGATTTGAAAAATGTGAAGCAGAATATATATAAATATATATATGCAAATAACCAATTATATTGTCAAAATTATTTTTAATATAAAGTTTTTCTCATTTCCAGATTGTTATATTGAAAATGAAATAAATAAAAACAAAGTTTATCGCGTTAATTCGATCCATATCGCTTCTTTAATGACATAATAAGTTTATGAAAACCAGTTAGACAGTACAACTTAATTAGAGAAATGGCTGTGTGTCTCAAGTTTAAAACGACTCATTATAGGCTAATGAGTCGTTAGTTATTTCCTCATTAAGAGCGCTGTGTGTCTAAGGCATCAGTGAATACTGCACGATCTGCGATTAACTCAGAATCCGATATTAAAACATGTGTGTCATTTAAAGAATTATTATTGAAAGAGATTAAGCCATCGCAGAACAGTACAGGAATTCATATGAAAATGATGGGACGAAAAAAGAAAGCCGATGAAAGTTTGATAGATTATGTATTGCAATGCGAGAACTGGGTCGAACAGCCCCTTCGGAAGACCAGACTATTATGAATTATTTGATAATGGGAATTAGTGATAAGGAGTATAATAAATCTTTTATATATTGAGCAAGAAACTTAGAAGATTTTAAGGATAAACTGAAATTGTATTCACTGATAAAAAAAGAAGCCGTTCGTAATAATGAGTCACATCGAAAAGCAAATAAAACTAATATTAGGTCGAATAAATCACGAAATGAGTCGAGATGCTACAACTGTGGCATACGAGGGCATCTGTATAAGGAATGTCTGAAAAAGGATTTAGGAACAAAATGTTTTCATTGTGGGCAATTTGGAAATAAGGCATACGAATGTACAAAAAGGAAACCTGAGACAACACGAAAAGATGAGATAGCATTTGTGAAAGAAATCAAGTATGATTCTCAAAACATGAATAAGAGCCTTGAAGTTAACGATGTAATGATAAGGGCTTACATTGATGCCGGTAGCGATGCGATCTCAATTTTGTTGGCAAAGATTTGTATGCTGAGTTAGGAAAACCAAAGCCTAACAACCCAGTTGCATTTCAAGGTGTTGGATCGATTGAAATTCGGACGTTGGGTTCATTCAGACCTACAGTTAAAATAGATGGCCATTTTAGGAAAAACTCTCTTAGCACGAATATCTACGCACATTATTCCAAATGGCATATTAGTGGAGACTGTGGAAGCTTTAGTTACAGATTTATGTCTACACATCGGAGCTAGATCTGAAACATATAAAGAATAGTACTGTTTCAGAGCAGGTACGACGGTTGGTAATAGAATACAAACCTAATATTATTAAACCATCTTTGACAGACAAGAAAATAATATATATAGAAATAAAATGGGAGAAATGCCAACTAATATTGTTCGTGGCAATAAGCTACAATAATTTTTTTTTATATAATAATTTTTAAATTCAGATTTTACAAACAAGTATTCAATACTTAAGGTATAAAATAGAACTAGGCAGAGTAAAACCATCTAAGGATAAGACACACGCTGTACGAAAATTTCCAGAGCCGCAAAATATAAAGCAAGTCCAATCTTTCCTTGGACTGACTGCGTATTTACGACGATTTATTCCGAACTATTCAACATTGGCAAAACCGCTCAGTAATTTGTTGAAATACGTACAAAAGCAAGCATTCCAGGAATTGAAGTTAAGTTTATGTACAAGACCAGTACTCATGATTTAACAGCCAGACGCAGAAACAGAGACGCATACAGCTGCCAGAAAATTCTGATATTGTCGTCTCTCAAAGCAATCACACCCAAGAATTAATCACGATCACTTTCTTCGAATAAAACACTACTTTAGTAAAATACACTGACCTATCTTAATAACACGGCGAGTATTCTGAACCGAAACTTGATTTCACTATGACAAGTTCTGAATAACTAACGGCACCCGCCAGACCAGTCTATGGTCTTTTATGCCCCCATGTTCGGAAGAAAGCTTTCCTCACAACGCGGATATGTAAACAAACGACACAGCCTTGTCGTTGCTCTACCGGTTGCTGCGCCTGAGTCGCTTAGTAGTAAACAATCGCTTTACTAATAATTACCATGCGAGGTTAATTATTATTGTAATCCATGCGAGGTAATTCTTTAGAAATCGCTGATAATTTTTACCAGAATATGTACTTGGCTGTTGGAAGAATCTGCCGTATATTGGGCCATAACATGCCTCCCCCGTTGGAAAAACTAGTATCCGCAGGGAACTAGGTCGGGAGAGTGCAACAATTTTAATAACTGAAAATCTTTTAATCCTCGTTCGGTTCAGATTACGCTTTTCATTACATATTCGTATTGTATTTCGTATTATTTTGTTTTCCTTACATAATTTTTATTATACTCTTCGTTAATACCTTTTCATTACTTCCTAATTTGCTTTCTAACATTTCATATCTTCGTATCATTTCTTTAACATTATCTTTGCCTTTTTCCATAACAAACCTTTTTTTTCGATATTGCATATTATTCCTACATTTTTACTACTGTAATTTTTTTTGATACATTTTCATCATTATTATTATTCTCCTTTAGAGTTTTAAATTTTATTCCAGAATACGATTTATTATTTCCGTCTTCACTTAACTAATTTTTTTGTTTTAGTTTACTGTACATAATTTCCCTTACTCTCTGAATGAATGTCTATGATAACAATTTTTATATACCATTAATAACTTAACCTTGCACATTCAATTAATATCGTAATTACTAAAATCCTATATTGACTATACATATGTACATAGTCTTATTTTACAAATTTTACCTATTTATAATTACCGTTAATTAAAGAAAGTACCAACTAACTAACAAAATTGAGTAGAAAACAAACCTAAAAAGTGAGCTCTACCGAAAAAAAAAACTAAAAAAAAAAGACTTTAATTATATACAGTACAAAAGCTAACCCTACTGTGGTTAACTTAACTACTCCGGCTGCACCAGTTGTTTCCTACGATTCTGGGGAAGTTTACAGTCGGCATGGAGGCAATTTTTGGTACAATGGCACAATCACTTGTGTTCCTCTGGGTCTTCGATGGGTTGTTTTTCCTTCGGGGTCTGGACTATTTGGATTTGTCTCCGAGCGAGAGGTATTATCGACAATTTACCAATACTTGCTTCCTCTTCCAGCGTTTAAGGTACATCAGTACTCCTACTTCTAGTGCTAGGCTAGTGATACTTTTTAAGCCCGTCACCGATGTAGTGGACATGTACATTCCATGTGGATGATGTTGCTTTCAGTAGATCTCGGATGTAATTAGAAGATCCCCCATCTGAAGATGACAGTGCTTCTCTAGCGTTAATACTCCTGTAGATGACAACTCACCGATGGATATAGGAGAATAATGACAATTTACTTCCAATTTGGTGGTTCCAGACATCATGAACAACCAATGATTTCTTCTCATCATCCGGACTAGGCTGTCCCATTTTGGAATAGTTCTTTCTTTGCAGTTTCCGAATTCTTTCTCGTTTAACAGGATGTACTGATGCTCGTGGCTATTAGCTGCCACAAACTCAGCACCCAGATCATAAATATGGTAACCTTCATCATCTACTGCTGTAGGAATTGTATAGACCTTATAAATACCATAGGCTATTCTTTGTGGTTGAGGAATATCTATTCGAACCAGAATATTCTGTCGGCTCTGAATTGATGTTACCTTGGGTATCTGAGCGAGTAATTGAAAATTCAGAAATTCTTCAGCCAAATCAAATTGCCGTGTAGCGTTTCTTATAACATCTGTCATCTCTCAAGCGTGGGTTATTAATGCGTGTAGCTTTCTCACGCTCAATGAGACCTGAATGCTTGCATACGTTTCTTGTACATCGCTTATCTCTCATAACTGTAGAATCAATAGTGTCAGCATCTCATTTAATTCCACCCTTCGTTGCAGTAATGCTATTTCGCCAACTTGATTATTTTGTGCAGTAAAATTGGCTGCCATCTTATGCATTGTTCAGCTCGAATGCAGATTTAATGACTGTAACCTGTTCTTGGAGCAACGTGAGGTTACGATTCTCCTTCCTGTTGAGCTCATTCAATTCCACGTAGATGTTCTCGGATTCTGTGTGGTCCATCGTTCCAAAAAGCGTTTTCGATAGTGAGTCTTTTCCATCGAAAAACGATCGCCTTACTCGCTGCGATGGTTCTGAATGGGTGTGATGGGACCATTCTTCATTTCGACGCTCGATCTTTAATGTTCAGTTTTGATCTCCTTAAGAGCTATCGTGCATCTAGCTTTGACGTCGGTCTGGATGTTTTCGCAGAGCTGTGCAGCCAGGATACTACAATTATCTGCAAAACTCAATTTCTCCGAAAAGTCCGGTATCTGCAGCTGTGACGGAATGGTCCAGTGCTTTGTGTAGAAGATGGCTTTCCCCAGATTTTCAAACAGCACTCCAGATAATGCGACTAGCCGAATGCTGTAGCCGAATTCTTCGCATACATCATTAATATTAATATTAGTAGGGTTACTACGACTAACCCTATTTTATTAGTAAACATACTTAATTTATTTTTAAAGACTTATTTTCTTCTCAACTTCTAAACTTCTAACTTGGACAAATATCTTTAATTTATTCTTTCCTATAAAATAAACAAGCAGTATTGGTCCTCAAGCCCTGATCTTCCTTTGCCTAATGTGGATTTACGCTGGTTTTTTGACACTGTCTGCAATACGAAAAGAGGTGCGCTATTACTACAATATTGGTATGGACGTATTATTCTTCAAATTTCCTCAAACGGATTGTGTGTAACCGCCTGTGTCGTTTCTCTTCAAGTATGGTCACGTTTTCTGGACCATGAATATATATTTCAAAATCGTGTTCCGACCATTTATGATGGAACCTTACCATGCGTACCCTTGCCTTGAATACACCTCTGAGTGGCTGCTGGTCCGTTTTAATTTTGAAATGTGTACTCAAGAAATAGCATTTGTAATTACATACAGCCCACACTATAGCCAACATTTCGCGATCTGTAGTCGAGTAATTCCTTTCTGCTGGATCTTACGTGCGACTAGCATAGCTAACAGGCTTACTATCCTGTTCGAACACAGCTCATAGAGATTATCCACTGGCATCCGTAATTAATGTAAATTCTTTCGTAAAGTCCGGATAAACTGACAATGGAGGTGTAGTGAGAGCCTTTTTATTCATTGCGAATGACTCATCACATTTGGGCCCCCAATTAAACTTTATTTTTTTCTCAATAAATTATTAATTGGAGTCATGATTTCCGAGAAGCTAGGAAAGAATTTCCCGCTAATAATTAGCTGACCCTATAAAAGACTGATGATGTCGCAGTGTCTTTGGTCGTGGAAGGATCTATACAACTTCCACCAAACGTTGATCTCTGAGCATACATGGTCCAGATACACCACTTATTTTATCAGAATCTGAGGTTTTCAGCTTTAAATTATGACCCGGAAAATGTTGAAATACTTGCCTTAGCTTATTGTTGTGTTCATCTAAGTTTTTTGAAAAGAAACGACATCGTCGAGATACACGAGACATTTTACTCCCTATAAACGTAATATTCCGATTTGGAGCGTAGGCGCAGTTTTTAGCCCAAACGGCAATCTTTTATACTGAAAATGATTGAAATTAGTGATAAAAGCGGGGTTTTCCCTATCTCCTGGATCAATTAATATATATAATATAATTAATTATTATATCCGTTAGTTAAATCTAAAGTGGAAAAGTACCGGGAATGACCCAGCCGAACCAAAATATCTTCAATTCGCGGAAGTGGATACGAAAATGGGATGCAAACTCTGTTTAGTTCCCGGAAATCTATGCACAGCTTATACTTGCGGTTACCAGATTCGTCAGTTCCCTTCTTGGGAATCAGCAGTACTGTAAATTTAAACGGACTCTCGCTGGACTCTATGCTATCGCCCTCCAACAGTTTCTCAAGTTACTTCTTACATTCTTCTCTGTGGGCTTCCGGCTTGCGGTACTGCTTCCTATGCAATTAAGGAAAACTAAAACACTTGATAAGTTTCACAGAAATTATATAAAATGATTTATTTAAATTTAATTTAATTTAAGCCTAACGCGTTTCGATCTCAAAAACCATCATCAGAGGACTAATACAGGGCCAATGCATAGGAAGAACAAGATTTTTTTGTTGGCACTTGGTGAAACCTCATTTTCAATTAAGAAAAACTAAAACACTTGTTAAGTTTCACAGAAAATGTATAAAATGATTTATTTAAATTTAATTTAATTTAAGTCCTCTGATGATGATCTTTGATATTGAAACGCGTTAGGCTTAAATTAAATTAAATATAAACAAATCATTTTATATATTTTCTGTGAAAATTAACAAGTGTTTTAGTTCTCCTTAATTGAAAATGAGGTTTCACCAAGTGCCAACAAAAAAATCTGTTGGTTCTTATGCATTGGCCCTGTATTAGCCATTAAAGGTGGTTTGAAGGTTTTCGTCGAAATATAGGTCAATTTGTCTCCTGGAAAATAAAAAATATCACTATATTCATAACAAATTTGAGTCACAGACTCCCTTTACTCTGAACTTAGATCTTCTCCCAGTATTAGGATTATTTCATCAGTTTAAGCCGTACTAAAATCGACCTTCTCCTAGAAGCTGTACATAGTACTTACAGATCTGAAATTCTTTATTTGAACTGCCTCAGTGCTAGCGTTGACGATTCCAACAAACGCCTGTCCATTCTTGGGCCTGATTGGGGTATTATTACAGTACATGCCTGGACATATTTCTTCTGCCATACACACCATCTCACTCTCGCTTGCAACGTGGATGCTTATAAGCCGCTCCGTCCTCGGCTCCATTCGTATTATGGTTCCCTTGAGTTCTCCGACTTTTGGAGGTGAAGCTATCTTATTCCGCCTTAGGTGCTGGCTATCTTCGATGCTTAAGACTTCTGCACAGGCCATGGCTTGGAAAGTCTCGAGCCCGATTTCCGTACGAGGACATATTGATTCTTTCTCTTTGGCAGGTACTAGCTTGTCGTCCCACATATCATTTGGAAACCTCACGAATGTTTCTGAAAGAAGAGAATTGCTTTCCTGAGCTGCTTCTGTGCGAAGGGGTGCTTTCAAGGCTTTTATGCTCTTTTTTCCTCTGCGGGACATCTTCCTTATATACGGTTGCGTATTCTCCCTGGCTATAATTTCGCGCCATTTATCAGATAGCAACGAAGATATCTTGAGTATATCGAACCTAACTTCCTTACGAGGATTATTTGGCTACTTCTCTTTCCCACTTGCTACTTTTTCCTTCGGACTGTTATCTTGATTTGGTCTTGTGCGAAAAGTTGCGGTCAAGGTATTTTCCTCCCCTTCTCCATCTTTCACTAACTCTGCTAGTGTCTGCTTTGTATTTATCACTTCTTCCTTCGGTGATTTCGTTTGCGGGTCCTCTGGTTCGGGTGTTTCCCTTCCTTTATTATTACTTACCTCAGTCAAGTACCTTTATATGCTATTTGACAATTCACTTCCTTAAGCTACAACATCTTTTAATGCTGTAATTCTATGCTCAAGCTGAATCTTAATATCACTTGGGTTAAGCACTTCTTCCCACTTAGGTTTACCTGGGATTTCTTGTGTACACCCTTTTACCCCTATGACTTCAACTTTTCTTTTCCCTCCGATGGAATCAAAGAGCGGTTCTAGGTCCTTGCTCTTTTCTATGCTCGTATTGACAATCTCTTCTCTATAGTGTCAATCACATCTCTGTTATGTCCTTATAATGAATAGAAACACAATTGTTGTTGCTTAAAATTATTTATTATAGATAATAGTGATTTAAGATTTAGGTTAAACAAAACTTCTGGACCAACTGCACTCGTCCGCAGAACACACAAGAGAGAGACATGCAATAAACGAGAGAACGATCCGTCGTGACAACAATTAGGTGCGAGTGTGACCGTTTCTATATTTTTATGTCGGACGTATGCTTGTGGCCGTATATACATTACAACTTTCCCCCTTTTAATTGAAGTTTCTGCATAGTTCGATTAGATCTTCTGACATACGTTTCACAATGTTCTGAAATTCGTTTTGGTTTAGTAATCTTGTTCATAATCTTCTTTTCCTACTTTTTAATTTCTAGATCAGTACAATATAAATTTTTGTCACTTAATTCATTATTCCCTTTTATTTTTTGAAATAAATTAGGACTAATATCGGGTGTGAATATTCGATTATTTAAGGTTGAATTTTTGAACTATTTTTCCTGTACAAGCCTAACGCTCCCATTTATTTTAACTAAGTATGTTAGTCTACTTCACTCTTTCTGGTATCCAACGAACAAACTGTTTAATGTTATTTCTATATAGTACAACTGAACCTCTCTTAAATTAGTTAGTATTCTCCATTTTTCTTTCCTTGTTTTTAAATTCCTCTAATCCATTCTTAATAAAATATTTTTTTGTGTGATCAATTTTGTTTTTAATTTTATTAATTATCATATTTAAATTTTTTTTGGTTTGTAGGTAAACATCAATTCGGAATGTGATTTGGAAGTGCTTGTAGTTGTCCTATTTTTATATGTAAACAAGAATGATTTTATTTTTTCTTCTAACTGTTGCATTAAATTGTTTTTTCTCTAAGCAAAGATTTTTTAATACCCCTTTTACATTTTGTACAGCCCTTTCTGCAAATCCGTTTGATTGTGTATGGTTCGGTGGAGATTTTGTTACTTTTATTTTACGATTTTTACAATAATCTACAAATTTATGAGCTGTGAGGGTGGTCCATTGTCTAACACAATCTCTGTAGGGTAACCGAAAATGGATTTTTTTCTAATTTACTATTAGTATTATGGAACTGAGTAGAATTCATAAGTTTTATTTCGCAAAACTTTGAAAATGAGTCAATAGGAATTAAGAATTTTTTCCCCAGAAAGTAGAAAAAATCAATGTGGATTCGCTCGAAACGCATCTGTGGCCATTTGGTATTGACTACTTCATTTGGGATGTTTTGAGTTTGAAAACAAATTTCAGACGATTTTACATAACTCTCGATGTCTTTATCTATTCTAGACCACCAAACGTAAGTCCGTGCTATCATTTTCATACGTACAATACCGGTGATGTTTTTGTGTAATATTTTCAGGCACGACTTTCTCAAATACAATACGGTTCCCATAATATACACTATGCTTTTCTGTAGACAAACTAAGTCTAAGCTTGTAACACGGTTGCAGGTCTTCAGTAAGTATACTCGGCCAAGTATTCATCAAATGCCTAAACGACCTTTAAATTAATATCATGAGCTAAATGATCTCTTACGTGACTTGTATTTAAAAATGTTTCTTTTTCCGAATATAAGCTATTCATACTAAAGGTTTCAATTTCACTAGGTTCGTTTAAGGTTAATCGCGATAAGGCGTCTGTATGTGCCATTTGCTTGCGTGGTCGATGTATAATCTTATAATAATACATAGACAATATCACTGACCCTCTTTGTAGGTGGGATACTGCTACTGACGAAGTTCCCTTACTAGGATTAAATATTTCCTTTAAGACCTAATGATCAGTATGAATTGTGAACGATTGGCCATATAGATAATTATGGAACTTTTTTGGTCCAAAAATTATCACCAATGCCTCACGGTGTAGCTATGAGTAATTCTTTTCAGCTGGGGTAAGTGTACTTGCCGCGAATAACACAGGTTTCTCGGTACCGTCTACCATATGGCATAATACTGCTCCTACTCCATATGGACTTGGAGACTGTATGACCTAAGTATTTTACTTGAGTTATAAGGAATTTTGATTTTCCTGAGTTGATACGGCCATTATGACGATTTAACCGACTTAGGACTTCAAATAATTTACTTTGACGATCCTCCAATAATTATATCGTCCAGATAACAGAAAACGACATTCATTCCGACTAATATTTGATCCATCACGGATTGAAATGCAGATGGTGACTTGATTCTACAAATGGTAATCTGCGATATGCAAAAAGTCCCATAAATCTATTTATCGTTAAGAGTTCTTGGGATTTGTGACCTACCGCAAGTTCCTGATAAGCTCCCGTAAGATATATGATGCAAAAGTATTGACAATTTGCTAAACACCGCGAATATTTCTTCTATTTTAGGTAAAGGGTAACGTTCCGTTTTAATATGTTTATTTTGTTGTTACCTTGCAATCTATACAAATCCTTATCTTACCATTGGATTTGGGAACGATAACGATGGGACTAGCCCAATTACTATATTCTACCGGCTCTAGAATATTTTCTTTATACAAACGGTTTAGTTCGTCACTGACTTTTTCTCTTAATTTAAATGGGACACTATACGCAGTATGAAATACAGGACAAGCATTTTCTTTTAATAAAATCTCCGCCGTATATCCAACAATCGGGGTATTTAAATTTTTTGTAACGATATTTTGAAATTTATTAGTAATTTCATGAATTATTGGGTATCTACTCACGTTTTTTATCAACTTATAACAAGAACGGTAACCTTCCAGGTGGGATAAATTTTGTCCAGCCAGGAACGGCCTATTAATGTTTTTTTCGGCCAGTCTCCTTTAATTACGGCTATATCCATTCCATCTGTCATTTGGCCCCAAATCACACTTCCTCCATGATGCTTCCCAATTCTTAAATTGGACTACCTGCAACAGTAAAAAAATTATTTACAGAGCTTTGTACCTTAACATTACTAAATTTCGTATAATACTCTCTTTGACTGATTATGGTTGCCATCGCCCCCGTGTGGATTTCCATGTTCATCTCCTGGTTGTTTACTTTGACTGCTTACGTTGATCGGCTCTATGTTATCTTGCTCCTGGTTTTTACATTCCCCATTTTTGTAAATATAATTTATCCGATTCTTGTCACTTTTATTTCTGTATGACCCATCTTATGGCAAATGAAACACTCCCAATATTTTGCAGGACAACTGCTCTCTTCGTGTGGTCTCCCACAATGGCGACAACTATTGCGGCTCTGACAATTAGTATTTTTTTTACTTTGGAAACTATCGCTGTTCTGTGCACGTGCGGTTTTGTTGTACGTTGTTTTGACTGGACGCGGCTTTTACAGGACTGCTTCTTGTGGTGTATAATGTAGTGACTTTGGGGCTTATTCTGATAGCTTCAACTTTAGTGCCTTTTGACAACATTGTTGAAATGTGAGGTTATCTTCATTTAACAACGATTGCTGAATTTTTTCACTTTTTACTCCAATTATGAAACGATCTGTAAGCGCGTCAACTAATATTTTAAGTTTATACTCTCCAGCGATTTTATCTTTATGCTCTCCATGAAATCTGCAAATTGACAATTTTATGCTGATGCTTTTAGACAGACAATATAATCACAAATGGTTTCACCTTCTTCCTGATGAATTTTATGAAATTTGTATCTTTCTTTTATCACAGAAGAGTTGCAAAACGCCTTTTTAAATCCACAAATTTTTTTTATTTCATCGAATCAACTTTTAGCATTACTTACTAAGAAATATAAATAATTTAAACGACCGTGGCTTAGGACAATGCCTCCAACTTCGGGTTTTATTAGCAACTAAACTTCAAATACTTGAGTCTGGAGGTAAATGTTACACGTTAAAAAAAATAGATAATGCTACACATACAGATATAATATGGACAACTTATACTAACAAATATGAACAATACAAAGTAAATGTGAAATATTGCAAATTACATTCAGCTACAAATTTAATGAGGGTATAGCAAAGAGCGACTAAATAGACTTTATTTTATTACGGCTTCCTCTGTATTCATTAGTGGTTTGTCAGCAGTGGCTATAAACAAAGATTCGTAAGCGTCCAGTCTGAATTTTTGACGTACTGTTTTAACGATCTCGGGATCTGACGGGAGGATTTAAAAAGGCGTTTTGCAACTCTTCTGTGATAATCTTCATAGAATCCACGTCGCTCCCAAACAAAATTTAGTGTCATCTTTCTTTTATTCTTTTTTGGAGCACAATGTTCTCTTAACATCTTTATTAATACATCGAAATTTTTAGTGTTTGGCAAATCTGGGATTTTAATTGAACGTAACAGTTCATGAATTTCCATTCCTTCTTGTTGTACATAATTTATTATCAAAAATTGACGAATTCTGTCCTGATAGGCACTGAAATTTTCTCCGGGACAAACGGTTCTATTTGTCCGATTAATTTTGCCATTTTCCTTTAGTATTTTATATATTTCCGTATATAATAGCACCTTTCTTGCAACATGTGGTTTCAACATCCGTTACCTCTTTTATGGTTCTTTAATGATTTTTAATGCACGTTTTTTGCTCTCTTTTAGATTTATCACTCGTTGCCAGAAGTTGTTACGTCTTTATACTGAATAAAATGACAATTTTTGTTGCTTAAAATTATTTATTATAGATAATACTGATTTAAGATTTAGGTTTAAGAAAACTTTTGGACCAACCGCACTCGTCCGCAGACTACAGAAGAGAGAGAAAAGGAAAAAAAAAAACGAACTAACGATCCCTCCTGACAGCAATTATTATCACGTCCCTGTCAAAAGTGCGAGTGTGACCGTTTCTATATTTTTATGTCGGAAGTGTGCGTGTGGCCGCATATACATTACAAGCTCTATATCTGAGAAGTTCAGTACCCATCAGCTACAATTGAATCCATATCATTTATGGCGTCAAATTCACAAGTTTGTTCAACTTCACCCATGCGTAGCTTGGCTGTATATGTTCCAATTGATCCTTTTTGTGCCCTAAACAACCCCCTAAGAACTGCAGCATCTGCCTGCCTTACCCCGGGATGCTAATGCGTGTATCCATAAACCTTACCTGTTGTTTGCCACATTCTGTTGCTTCGTGTCCATATATCCAACATCTCATACAATAAGGGGACTGCCTTCTCTTTGTACATTCCTTCGCAATATGCCTCTGCTTCCCTCACTGGAAGCACTTGATAATTCTGGGTTGCTTTAGCTGGGTGGAGGGGTTCCTGAACATCCGTGACGAATCTGGCCCTTGTGTTGGTAGGGTTGCTGTCCGTTTGCTCTCATCATTGTTTACTCTGCCCGCACTCCAACTGTTCGATGCACTTCTCCTATTGACTTCCCCGTTATAGTTTAGCATTCCTGGTGCTCTTACCTCCAGTCACCTCGCTTCTCTCTGGAAGTAATCTGGAAGTAATCGACCTTTCCCCCGAAAAGATTGGGATATATTTGGACACCATATCCATTATTTTGTCATGAGCATCAACTATGCTTTTTTGTTGTCCGTGTGATGTTGATTTTCATGTACAACTCTCTGTCCTTGTTTGGGCTTGACCTGCAACTGACTTGGGTGCTGAACACTGGCTTTTGGCTGTTTTCGCATTTCCACTTTGCTTTGCCTCCCAGAAGAACAACCTTCTTCGTCCACTACTTTTCTGTGAGTCTGCGCCTTTTTCCTTTTCCTGTGTATTTGGACCAACTTCTACTTCCTTCTCTAATTCCTCTGTTAAATTCTCTGATTCTAACAATTGCTAATTGCTGTTTCAGAGCTTTTACTTTCTTTATTAGAGCCTGATTTCCATTGCGGACTTCTTCTACTGCTTATTCAAACGCATTCTCTTTTTTGTGGTTAACGTCGAAAGTAGCTATAACTAATAAATCAAGCGTCTCCCCCTTAGTATTTGTTCGGGTGCAGGTACTTAGTTCACTCTTTCAACTCTTGTGATTTATTTTCCAATTTTTCTTCCTATTCACGAAATCGCAAAAGCTCCTCTCTCGTTAGGACGTTGCTTCTCCCTACTGACATTTACACTAATGAATCACAAGATTTCCTAATATACTGTCCCTTTACACTTAAATATCACTTTTCGCAGACCCAACCAATTGCTTTACACCCACACCGCAGCTTTCCCATCTTGTTGCTGTTTAATTTCTGGGATACTCGAATGTGGAACTGTACTGTGTAACAAGTACTCTCATATGAGCACCTTACTCGAAGATATTCTAGGGAACGGCAAGTATGTTGTATGTACGTGTATGTATAACCGATGGTTGGAGTAGCACAGATAGCTTTGCTCCTAGTGCAGGTGTTTGGAGTAGCTAAAGTAGCTTTGCTCCTGATGTATGTGTTTGATGTAGCTAGTGTAGCTTTGCTTCTAATGTGTGTATTTGGAGTAGCTAGACAGCTGTGATCCTAGTGTATGTGTGTTGCAGTAGCTAAACAACCTTGCTCCTAGGGGATGTGTGTTGGTGTGACTGTAACACGACCTTACCCGGTATACCCGCGGGTACGACTAACGCCTCCACGAAAACGAGACGTTGAAAACTAAATTATACTACACTGAAATTATTATTTATAACTTCGATAACATTCCTTAATTCACATCGCCAAGTTAAAAAAAAAATATGCTCACTTTAACTTTTTCTGGCTGCGCCAATAAGTCGTGTCCCAAAGCAATTACACCCAAGAAATACTCACGATAACTTTCTTTGAATAAAACAATACTCAAATTACTTTTCCTGAATTTTTGTTTATTAAAATACTCTGACCTAACTATATTAATAACACGGTGAGTATTCTGAGCAGAAACTTGACTCCACTATGATGAGTACTGAATAACTAACGGCACCCGGCAGACCAGTCTATGGTCTTTCATGTCCCCACATTCGGAAGCAAACTTTGCTCACAACGCGGATATGTTAACAAACGACACAGCCTTGTCGTTTGCTCTACCGGTTACAGCACCTGAGTCATTTACTAGTAAACAATCGATTTACATAATAACTACCATGCGAGATTAATTATTATTGTAATCGTCGATTGCTTCATTAAGCGCAGATCGCAACCAGCTGTTGGGTTAATCAGAAAAATAACCGACGGCAGCACAGCAATTCCATGCGAGGTAATTGTTTAGCAAGCGCTGATTATTTGTACCAGAATATGCCCTTGGCTTCTGGAAGAATCTTCCGTATATTGGACCATAGCAATACGCTATCGTTCCTTTGAAAAGAAACCCTGAAGATATGTAGTGGCATCCAGTTTACTTTTATAGTAAAAAAAGTACGAAATTATACAATTATGAGCTAGAAGTGCTGGTGGTTGTCAATGCATTGACAAAATTTCACGTGTATTTAATTGCGATTCCTTTCAAAATCATCACTGATTGCAATTCATTTAAGAGCACAGTAAAGAAGGAGGACGTTTCTCCTAGAATTGCAAATTGGGTATTGTTATTGGAGGAATTCACTTATAAAATTGAACATAGGCCTGGAACATCGATGAAACATGTAGATGGGCTTAGTCGATTACCATCAGTAATGTTGATTAGTGAGATTTCGTTGAGCGGCACAGTAGAAAGATAAAAAGGTAAGAGCAATCAAAGAAGTCCTAAAATATACTACGTATGATGATTATATCCTAGAAAGAGGTATATTCCTTAAAGTCAAGGATGGAAATAGACTTTTGTATGTCCCTAAAGCAACGCAAGTTGAAATTATTAGGAATACCGATAATCAGGGACACTTTGGATTAAAGAAAGTAGAAAATCTGACTAACCGAGATTTTTATATTCGAAACTGCAAAGAGAAAGTTACTACTTATATCCGAAATTGTGTAGTGTATATTAGCAGCGCGATAAAGTAAAAAACAGGGTAAATAACACTTCACTTACGAACTGAGAAACCGCGATCGCGTCAAATTGAGACTGGGAAAGATCACTGACTGATTCGAGCTTGCGCAACGAACTGGTGTTGTCGAAAAGGTGCTAAATTCACCAGGTGATAGATATTCCTAAAAATTTATAAATTAATTCACATTAGAAGTGCAAAGCAGACAGATGTGGAAAAGACAAAATTTATGTTCCACACAGAAAAACATCATAATATGGCAGACAGCCGCCATATTGATGTCATATAAAGAAACTAAAAAATTTAACTAAATAGACAACGAAAATTTATGGATAAATGGCAATAAATCTTTCAAGACCAGTCTGCATAACTTAGAAAGTCTGTGCAATTCATTCCGAACCCAAAAATATGCTAAAAATTAAATTTACGTATGGAACTTGTTAAGAAATGGCTTTCAGGAAGATATAAAAAGGCGGCTTGGCTTAAGAAAACTCTCAGTTTTACGATGCCAATCTCATTTGCTACAAGCATCAGATCAAGCCAACAGGTATATAATGCATTGAATAATTGGTACAACGGTACGTTATTTCATACGGTAAGGTCTTTTGGGTGCAAGTGGTGTTAAAAGCAAGAGATTGTAAGATAAGTATTGGACTAACAATAATTTTTGGTGAAAGTCATTGGATTAATGTTTCTTCATATTAAGTTAAGCCTAATATGAAAGCTATAATTTTTAATTTAATATGTGAAAGAATAAATTAGTTAGTTAAAATAAGCTGTATTGATACCGCTACACTACCCCATTATTAGCAGAGATTTAGCTACAATTTTTGTGGTTCTATCCAAGAATGTGCGTACTGTTCACTATTGCGGTTAGGATTAATTCCAGTTAATAACAGTTACTAACCAGTTCTTACAATTTATTTTATAATTATTCAGTTATAATATGAAATATGGTCATTAGAAAAGTTAATCTTAATGGAAAACGTGCTGCGTAATAGCATAGAGAAATTAATTCACAATGGACGGAAACGGTCATTGTTAAAAGAACTCCAGGGTTCTATAAATCAAAAATTATATGATTAAAGAAATTATGGGAAGAATAAAGTGCAACAGATATGAAAATCAACCAAGCTGTAAACAGAAAAAATTAATAAATCGTTCCGCCGAAAAAAATAGTTTTAATTAATCATAGTATTATAACTGATAAAAGTGTTTTACCAAAGCCAATATGTTCATAAGATACATAGCAGAAACTCGAAAGGTTTTATTAAAATCTCTTTTCACACACAAATTTGTGCCCACATGAAAGAGAACATTAATCCGTCAATATTATATAATATGTCAGTGTGTGCTGTAGTAACCACTTTTATTTTTCTATAAATCGTAGACGTAATGCATATCCCATATGTGTTATGTTGCTGCTCCGTGCTTCTACGAAGAGACCAGCCACCGGATCCTTTTGGGATGGGAGTTAATCACTCAAACTATTTATTATTTGGTTATAATAATTTATTTTATTTCATCAATTTACACTCCCTTTTTAGGGTTCCGTACCCAAAGGGTAACAAACGGGAACCTACTAAGACTTCGCTGTCCGTCCGTCACCAGGAACCATAATAGACAGTTGAAATTTTCACAGAGTGAAACGTGATTTTTCGGAGTTTTTCATTCTTATTATTATTTGTCTGTCACCGTGCTGTATCTCATTAATCGTAACGTTGAAACATTGAATAAATAACTAATAAGGAAGCGGGGTTTCGTGCGAATACAGTGTATGTGCTTAAGCATTGCAATGACAGTGCGACCTATGCTGGGGGGGGGGGGGGGGGGGGGGGGGGGGGGGGGGGGGCTAGTGGCTATTTTGTATCAGTTCAACATTCTGACATTTCATAATTTTGATTCTCGGATTTGAATTCGCGGTATTGTGAAAAATAAATAATATAACGTGAGTTTTACGTAATAGTAGTGTGAAATAAGTGCGAAATATTCTTTTGTGAACGATATTTTGTGTAATAGAGACTCTGGAGTCTTAAATTATCATAATGAAGTGCGCTGTGCTGTGCTGCAGGAACGAACGGAGTTATTGTCGTGGGAAAACATTCCTCAAGTAACTTTAATAGCTTTACTAATTAATTATAGTGTTTCTAGCAAAATAAAAGTAAAATATTTATAAAAATAAACAGCCATGGCAAAAACTTTAACATTTTACCAATGCCGGTTTGTTTGTTTACAATTGAATTGTCATTGGTGCCTAAATTATTCCAGTCATACAAAGCAACGCCAAGAAATTTTATCTGAAAATAAGGGGGAGCTAAAAATTTGTTTATTTTAGATAGGAATTTGGCTAATAAAAAATGTACCCCTTCAGAATGTCAGAAATTCATTACTGCCATGACCAAACGAATCCAAACAGAGCACATTAATACATTTCGCAGAGTGGCTTACGTTTTCACCCGATATGCCGTTTCCTTATTAGTTATTTATTCAATTAGTTGAAATGATCACATAGTGTGTATTTCTATTGCCGCTATAACAACAAATAATAAAAATAAAATAAAATTAAAAATTGAAAGGGGCCCCCATACAAGAAACGTGATTTTTTCGGCGTTTTATCCTCGTTTTATTCTCATTAATTATTATTATCATAAGTAGGCATTTTTTTTTGCAAATGATTTTCAAATGACAGCATTATAATTTGATAGCATTATTTTTTCACACGACGCCTACTCTCAATTGAAAAAATAAATAAAATTACATAGTGTTAAATTTTGAATAATGGTACGGAACCCTTCGTGCGCGAGTCCGACTCGCACTTGGCCGGTTTTTTTTAAGTTACTAGATCTCTATTTATATTAGATTATGCAATACGTTTAGTTTAACAAGGTTCGTTCGAATTTGTTACGTATTATGAACTAGTTCTCAAAATTTTTAATTTACCGTATTTTTCCTGGATTCCCGATCTTTACCATTCGCTGCCCTCAGGTACCCATGAAAGCTTTTCTAAATGCTTTTTTTTTATTATTTTATTGCATTCTGTCGACTTTGGAAAAGGGTACGTGAGAAACTGCAAAATGTTTAGTAGCGATGCATATGCATACAGAAAATATTAATTTTAAGAGGGCGAGAATAATTGTAATAATTGTATGTATGTATGTACATAGAATTAGATTTAAAGAATTAGGTAATATGCGTATGTACAGTGTACATACGGAAAAGAAAAACAAGAAGACATTGAATGTAGGTAAGTATGAGTAGAATATGTGTCTGATAACAAAATGCCATTTATGCTAAATTGCGCATTTTGAATTTTTAAATGAAATTTTGAATAATGAATAATTAATTTTCAGGGTCAACTTTTCAATGCATCGATATATTGCATAGAGCAATATATTGGTGCATTGCCCCCCCCCCCCCCCCCCCAGTTTCGTGTTAGCAGAAAACCTTACACTCATCTGCACAGTTTAGTTTTCTAACACGAAACGCTTCTTCTTATTCCTTTTCTTTTTTTGTTTTTTCAGCCCACTCCGGCCGTATACAGGTTCGATTCGTATCGAATGAATGTTTTTTTTTAAATTTTTTTAATAAATTTTTTTTTCTATTTTTCTCAACTTTTCTCAACATTTCTTTTCTTTGTTCTATTTTTTCATTTGTTTTTCAAGTCACTATTTCGCTATTTGGGACCTGTTGATGAGTCAAAACCAAGACTTGAAACTTGTCACCAAAAATATAATAAAAACATTTTTCAGGCTTTGCTACATATATACCGGAGAATCCAAATAAATTCCTTCTTGAACAAATATTATTTTTAATATTAATTACGTTTGTTTCATTGGTTATGGGATAATTTACGTATTGATTCGTTAATAGGTTAATTAATACAATTAATACATATATACCTATTACCTCTCCTTTTCCTTTCATAGTTACCGAATCTGATATTGAATTTTAAAAAAATGTTTCTTTCTCTTCCTTTATACTCTGTGTTATATGGTGGGTGGGAGTTGTTGACTATGATACAAATTGGACAGAAAAGGTTACTGTGTCTGTCATTATCTGTAATTATTGCAATTATATTCCGGTACTTAAAATTTTTTATTTATGTTAATTAGAAGTATTAGTCTATTGGATGTACACATATATAGTGTATATATTTAAAATATATTATAATATTATTTGGGCAAAACTTCTGCAGATTTCCTGTTGGGAGCAGGAGCTATTTTAAATCTTATTTCCCTTGGTGCAGGCGTAGGCATATCTTTCAGTTCTTGTTCTGGAAGTGTATTTTTAGAATCAAGGGTTTTCGATTGTATTTCAAGTACACATAAATAAATGAATAGCCATCACTAATGCTATTGTCAAATATGGTAGCGCATAGTGGTGAGTGTGGTGATTGTTTATTGGATTTAGAGGAATTGATTCCTGTTCTTTTGAAGATGGACGGATTGTAAAACTTTATCTAGTTCCATGTTGTTCGTGATATTTAAGGGATTTGTTCTCATATACGTTTCCATAGAGGCAATTATCATATTTGCGATTATGTTGGAAATGTTTGTTATTGGGATGAAATGTGAGTTAAGTTTTGATATTTTTACGTAATGGATAGAGGTGTGATGTAAACAATATCAGAAATAAATACGAAAATAATGTATGATGTAAATCAGTTTAAAAAGGTCGATCGAATATTACAAAACAAGTACACGCAACCTAGATAAATAATGGTCACACAATTATGTTGCCACTAGGAAGCGACTTGTAATGCATCGATGCCTAATTGTTGAAATCACAAATCAACAAAAATGAATTAAGCAATGCCATGAAAGTAGGTGAGTGACAGTATCGCGAAATGATTGGGAAGGTTCCGGGGCAGCCTGAGTTTTAGAATATGTCGAGTTTTGAGTAAACCTTCGATAGGTTAAGAACGCGACGTAATTGTGTAAAGTATATAGAGTAAATAAAGTAGTGGTTTTTATATTATTTCGGTGGTTTATTTAAATAATTTCATCTCCAAATAAATATCCATTACAATTGGCGCAGCCGGTAGTTTTCGACATTAGACTCCCTACTGAATAGTAACTGGAAGGCAAAAAGTTAAGGTGCGTGAAAAAGTATATATATATATATATATATACATATCATAATAGTTGTGTTCCACAAAAAAAGGAAATTTACAAAAAATATATATAAAACAAAAAACTCAGTATAAAAAATATTAATCAGATAAAATCTCAAGTGAAAAGTTTGGAAAGTTCCACACTGGTGTAACGCGATATTTAAAAAAAAAAAAAACAAAAAAAAAAGAGAGAAGATCCAGAATACACACAGGCAAGGCCGCATAATATACCATAAGGAGGTCAACCCATCAACCCATTTTAAAGAGTGAGTCACAACGGAATTGGTATAGATATAGGCTTATTATTATATTATATGTACATATATATAAATACATATCCATTAAAAAAAAAATTATACAGAAGATAAGGTCTAAATTTAGATAGGTATATCACATATTATTAAAACCAAAAAATTAAATGTTTGAATGTACCATCATGATGTATGTCCACGTCTAAAAAAAAAACATAATCATTTAATGTATGTACACGTCTAAAGAAAAACATAATGTACACATGATGTATGTATGTAGACATAAAAAAAATAATAAGGCACCCAACGATAAATAAATAGCACAAGCAATTAAGGTGTTATGATTTAATTTAATTAAACCGCTCGTTCAGCATTTTCCTTCTCGTATTATTACTTATGACATTCGGTTCGAAGATTCAAAATCTAGGTGCACGAAATCGACGTCAGCGTTTTCTTAATACTACTCAAACTCCAGAATTTGCTAGATTTTGTGACAGAATTGATTCCCTAACTCTGGAATCCGAATTATACGAGGTGTTTGAAGCTCCGTTAAATCCCGCTAGAAGCGACGACTCTAATCAAGTTCAAAGTCCGATTCAAAGTGACGAAATAAAAGCCCCCATTGAGCTCAGTGATTGCAGCTTAAGTACTGCAAAAACAATAACACGAACCCAAACAAACCCTGATCTTGTACAGAAGTTAAATATTTGTATAGATAATATGGCCACTTTGTCACTGGAAAAAATTTCCAAGCTGGTTAATAACATTGTACCTGTATTTCACGGACAAAGAAATTATAATTCAAACGAATTACTTATTTTTCTCGATTGTTGCAAGCAAGTAGAGAATTCTTTGACCTCTTCCGAAGAAAAAAGCTTGTTGATACCTCTACTGAAAACCAAACTGAGGGGAGAAGCTTATGATCTGGTTAAGTACTTAAAAATCGAATCGGTAGATGAGTTAGAGAGCTTACTTTTAACTGCGTTTAAGCCAAGTAACTCAATTAATGACATCATAAGCAATATACGTCGTTGTATTCAAATTCACAACGAAACAGTAGGCTCGTTTGGTACGAAATTAAATATGATGCTTGTTGAATGTATCCTTAATTTAATTTATATAAAATAGTTTTTCTGTTTTTGCTTTGCCTTTTCCTTGCCTTTACTATCATTTTTCTTTTTATTTTTTCATTATTAATTAATATTCATTTTCATATCCTAAAGGAAATGAGGCGCTTCTAAAAGAAGTTGAAGAAGAAACATGCTACACGTTTAAGACGGGAATTATCAGTCCTATTATTCGTCAAGTGGTAATAGGAAAAACGAGTAATTCACTAGATGAATTAATAAAAATGGCTACAGAAGTTGAAAAAATTGAAGAGCGTCAAATTCAGAGCCGACAAATAAGTGCAATCTGGCAGACTTCATCATCTGCATGCCAGCAATTTAACGAAGATGAAGTGAGGCAACTAAGAGGTTTTTTAGAAGCAAATTTTCAGCTCTCACAAGACGTTCTCCCAAAAGATCTGGTCACACACCCTTTTCTAAACTCTAATCCCTCTCCAGTCTTAAACACTTCTTCCGTAAATGTATATTCAAAATTATCTGAACAAGTTCAAAATCCACCACACAATAGGACCAATTTTCATTTTTCATCAGCGAAAACTTCTGAGAAAGAAAGGCATGAAAAGTTAAAAAAGTGTGATTTCTGGAAAAGATTTGGACATACTTTTTCTGAGTGTCGCACCCGAAGACGCTCACAATTCTGTCACGCTTGTCGTGCTTACGGACACTCGCAAGAATCATGCCAATTAAATAATATACAACAAATGAAACAGAAAGAGTTCCCCAGAAATGGAGGACAAACAACCGTACTAAAATGTGATTGGTGTGCTAGATCCTCACATTCCATAGCTGACTGCTACGCAAAAAAGTCTTGGGAGGAAAAACACAGCACAAACCAAAATCATTTGGGAAACTAAAGCGGGCTAGCCTATTGCGCCCAATGGCTAACCCTTCTGCATATGGGTGCAAAAATATTCATTGTGGAGAATTTGAAGAATTACCCGATAAATATATAGTTTCAAGGAAATAAAATAAAACTATTAACAACAGCAAAGAAATTTCAAATTACCCTAACGTTTCTAATACTATAATCTCACTGCAAAATAATGCGCTAACAGTAAATGAAGCAATAATTGAACTTCCCTTGAATATCTCTAGAATAGGTAAGGTTAAGCTTTTGGTTGATACGGGAGCTGAAGTAAGTATTCTAAAAAGAAATAGTTTATCTGGCCATACATTTGTGAATCGACAGAAGGTTATTCAATTACAAGGCTTGTACGGTGGCACTGATCTCACCCTTGGGTCTTGTGAAGGAATTTTTCTGATAGGTAAGGGTTTAAATTGCGAATTTAATATCTGCCAGGAAAATATTTCGATTCCTTTTGATGGTATATTAGGTCGCAACTTCATATGGGGCAAAGCAAACATTCTCACAGTTGAACGAATGTTGCATTTCTCCGGCAATAGTAACAACTCAACCGAATTAAAAATTCCTTTTTTATGTAAAGGAGAAATTAACCAGTTACGCAATTCATTTAAGGAAACAAGTAATACAAAAGATTGCTTGTCATCTAGCAGAAACGAAGTAGTATCTAGTACTTTCCATCCACTTCGTACAGCTTTAAGCTTGCCAGCCTCTCAGAAGCATACAGAGACAATCACTACAGATTCATATAGCAATGCGACGCATATCCCTCCGCGATCAGAAATGGTATTAGAAATACCTGCAATTAGCTGTGACGATGAAATGTTATGTCCCTCTCAGGAAATTGTACCTGGCGTTTTTATAGCTAATAGTTTAATTAGACCACAGAATGGGAAATTAAAACTTAGCATGATAAATGCACTTGAGAAAGAAATTATTTTACCAAATGTGAAATTTTAATATTTACAAGTTGGAGAAGAAATCTATAAGCGATGCAAAGATCTCAGAAAGACAACGTTTTTAGCGACTGGAAAAAGAAATACAACAACAACCATTTTCTAACGTTATTTCTCACAACATCCCCATGACATGTGATCAAGCCCCTATTAATCAGAGACCTTACAGACTGCCAAATATTCATAAAATTGAAATTAACAAACAAATAAAGAATATGTTAGATGAACACATTATTGCCCCAAGTAGCAGCCCCTGGAATTCGCCCCTATTAGTAGTTCATAAGAAACCAGCCCCAAATGGTGAAAAGCGATGGAGAATAGTAGTCGATTTTCGGAAACTGAATGAAAAAACCATCGGAGATGCATTTCCGCTACCCAGAATTGAAGACATATTGGACCAACTGGGAAATTCACGCTATCTTTCAACATTGGACTTAGCTAATGGATACCATCAGATCCCAATGCACCCTTCAGACCGCGAAAAGACGGCTTTCAGTACGGCATATGGACATTATGAATTCCTTCGAATGCCTTTTGGATTAAAAACAGCTCCAGCAACTTTTCAGCGATCAATGAATCGTGTGCTTACTGGTTTGCAAGGCATAAAGTGTTTTGTTTATCTAGACGATATTGTCGTCTACGGGAAAAATCTGGAAGACCATATAAAAAAACTGACCGACATTTTTGAAAGATTAAGAGAATATAACTTAAAGCTCCAACCAGCAAAATGTCAATTTCTCAGAAAGGAAGTTGTCTATTTAGGCCACAAATGCTCCCATGAAGATTGTACTCCAGATAACGAGAAAATTAAATGTGTTCAAGAATTCCCAACACCTACCACCATAAAGCAATTGTAAAGTTTCTTAGGACTAGCCAACTACTATAGAAAGTTTATTCCCGGATTTTCTAAGACCGCAGAGCCGCTAACGAAACTCTTACGGGGAAAACAAAAATTCACTTGGACATCGGACAGTGAAGCCGCATTCCAACTCTTAAAAAGGTCGCTTACCACACCGCCAGTCTTAGCTTATCCAGATTTTAAAAAGCCCTTTATCGTTACAACAGATGCCAGCAACGAAGCATTGGGTGCAGTATTATCACAAGGCCCTCCCGGCCATGATCGTCCTATAGCTTATGCAAGTCGGACCCTCAACAAAGCGGAAAGACACTATTCAACTATAGAGAGAGAATTGTTAGGTATAGTATGGGCCGTGAAAAATTTTAGATGTTACCTCCTTGGAAGAAAATTTACAGTTTATTCGGATCACCAGCCATTAATAGGAGTGTTCAACGTTAAAGATCCCACGTCACGCTTAATACGATTTCATCACAAATTATCGGAGTATAATTATGAGATAAAGTACAAACCAGGCCGAAAAAACTGCAATGCCGATGCTTTAAGCCGAATCCCGCAAGAAGGTACTACAATGCTTGTTACCACAAGATCGCAAAGTATAAAACAGCAAACAAAAGATTAAGATTTCATTAAACCCTCAATCGCAAGTTCAAGAAGAAATACAAGTAAATATTGAAAAGGATTCAAGAGAATTATTTGAAACTGGGGAAAAATACAATTACAACACATCAGAAATAAATATGAGATTCTGACTGAAAAAAAAAAGATATTGATGAAATATTAAAAGCCTTTCATACAAACCCATTAGGGGGCCACCAAGGGATTGCAAAAACCTATCACCGAATTCGGAAGAAGTACAGGTGGAAGAATATGTTAAAGGATATAGCAAAATTCATTAAATCTTGTCCTAAATGCCAAACTAATAAACATTGCAAGCTAACCCGGATGCCAATGGTGCTGCCTGATACAGCGAAAAAGCCCTTCGATAAAGTGTACCTGGTCATAGTGGGACCACTCCCAGTCACGACCCTTGGAAACAAGTGAATATTTTCGGGAATGGTTTCGATCACGATAAGGAAAGAAAGATATCTCTTAGTTTGTATTCTAATTCAAATTCTTGGCGTCTTAATAGTTATCACAACAACAAAAAATATTTTGATCGAACTTCGTCTCGAACTCGGGATTCCTAATCGAAACTTCCAGTTTTTTCCACTACACCAAATTCTTTCTTTTACAGAATAGGTTAATAATCGAATAAAAACCACCACTTCAGGAATTTTTTAAGTTTATTATGAATTCCATTTTACAAATTAGTTTAATGATTTTATTCTGAAATATTATAGAGTTCAAAGTTGATATTTCACAAAATAGGATAAAATCAGAGAGTTCAAATCAATTTAACACAACGCACAGAATGATGAATGTCTTTCACTTAAGAACACCTTCAATCCCACAAACTATTCGCCCCAAAAAAAGATTTTGATTTCAAGTAAGTACCACGATTTCTAATAAATTTGAAGATTTCGATTCTTCTTTTGTAACGTCCGACACGATCCAAATTCCGAAACTGAAAAAATTCCTTGTTTTCAACATTCTAATACATATTTCCCGTATTGTAGGGGAAATTTAAAAGTTCTAGAACTTTTATCATATTTATCGGTAAATTAATTTTCTTTTAATGCGATTGGTTATCTCATGATAACTGCATTGCAATATCATATTTCTTTACCCCGTTTTTATGTTCTCTCTTTTTCATATGGTTATTACCAAGAGTTTCTTTCAACCTTCAAGGTTTACGACATGTAACCTGCTACTACTGCGATAACAAAATAGACAGCTGCAATTGTTCAGATAAGTACAATAATTTTTATATTTTTTAAACAAGATTCTTTGTGTGGTCTTATTTTGTTCCAGACGTTCAAAACAGCTACATATATGTACGGATCCGAGCCTGAACATACTCCCCGGGTTGGAACCCTTGTGTTCCAACATCTTCTGAGATTGTGTTTTCTAGTATGGATAGCTTAGTTGTGAAGAATTGTTCCATTTTCGCTCTAACACCTGCAAGAGAAGAAGAGGGAGAAGATAGGGTTATAGCGCCCCGACTCGCTATCAGGATGTCAAGCAAGGGAGTTTTGGTATTTTGGGATTCTCATTGAAGATGGATAAAATAGGTTTGGACATCAAATTGTGAAGGCAAGTTTTGTGATTATTAGTGCTGTTGTTGTTTTGTGCGGTTAATGTGTTGTTGTTTGAGGTTATAATGTTTTTGATTTAAATTTCGCTATTTTCTATCGGCAGTAAACAAAGTTTCGCGGCAGGGCGTTTTAGAATCGAATCTTTTGTTTTAATTGTCGCGACGCGCACTAAACCGTCTGATCCCGGATGGGTATCGATAATTCTACCCAGAAGCCACCTTGACGGTGGAAGATTTTCTTCTTTTATGATGACTAGATCCCCGTTTTTCAAAATTTTTTTATTTCGTTTCCACTTGGGTCGTTGTTGTAGGAGACATAAATATTCCGTGTGCCATCTTTTCCAAAAATGTTGATGCAGTCGTTGTATATGCTGCCATCGGTCTACCCTATGCACATTTATGTCAAGTACAGATGTATATACTAACATTCGAAGATGATCTAACACGCTTCATGGATGCTGTTTGTACGGTGAACTGGTGGATATAAATTAAACTCGATCACTTGCTATCTGATAATCAAATCCAATTTTATTATTTCGATTCGCTTATTTATACAATACAATAATTCATATACATATATACGTACATATAAAAAATAAAAAATATAACAAAAATTTATGTCAATGAAAACAAATCACACGATCAGCATAAATTTACTTCTTAAGCAATGTCACCGACCGTAATTTCACTTGTACTTCCATGCAATTGCTGACATAGAACTTTGCTGAATATAAGAATTGCATAGCTAAGTGAAGGTAGAAATGCATATTAAAAACTGAAATTACGGTCGTTGACTTATTGAGCTTTTTCTGTAATACATTATGACTAACTATGGATTTTGTATCTCTACATTCTCCCGCCTCGCATTATCAAATCGGGGTACCTCCAAGATGATACCGAGTTGCTCTTGTGACCTGGACCCTGCTCGTCTTGGGGTTGGTTGAGGTAGGTTTAGTTGTGGCATCATGTTGTTTCGTCGCTTTTTCCACAAGAAATTGGGCGCCACACTGATGATTATGATAGCTGCCAATGAATAGAATCCAACATAATGATGTATGTGGTGACGGTGAAGGTGAGGAATTCCCGCGATATATTGTTGTTGGGTTTTAATTGCCTTATGGAGCTCTTCAATATCATCAGCCTTGATCTCTTTAATTAGCAAGGGAATGGAAGTATTGGTAGTATTTCGACTTGCTAAATATTCGCCAATGTGAGTAGAGATAATTTCTTGCTCCGGTATAAATGAGGAGTTCAAGGTTCCTGGTTGTTGATTGTTTGCACTTATGAATAGTGTTGGATGCTTTATTATACAGGTAGGCTGTATTTGTATAATCCCACTTTCTTCAAGGATTATAGGGTGGATCTTTGTGCCACACATGATGTCGAGATGAGTTACTGCGTCCATTATATAGATCCAGGTACTTGGTGTATGTAGCTTATACCACATTTTCTTCAATGGTATACTTCGTAATTGACAGAAGGAAGACAATTTTCCCTGGTGGTTAAGCAGTTCTATCTCACATCTGCTTTGATTCGATTGCGCACTGTATATAGGCTGTTTTAGATTGCAAATTAATCGGGCCTCTAATAATTGTATGCATTCCTTGATATCTTCCTCTTTTAATGGTGTAAAGCGGTCCTTATGGAGGTTTACAGCCAGGTATTGTGTTGAGGGTTGAATGTGTATGAACTGATCTGCATGTTTCACAGGTATAGGCGTAAGTTTGAATAGCCGATATATTTCTGCATTGAGCAATGGAATTCGAACGTCAAATAATACATTCCTTTGCGTGATGCGCATCTTAACATGCATTGAATTATATATTGGTACTAATGTTTTCGAAGTTTCATCTCCTGGTACTCTAAGATGTTTTGCTAGGTGCTCTTTAATTATGCTTAGTTGTTCACGAAGCTGAATGGGTGTGAGCAGTAGTGTGTTGAGCCTTCCGTGTTTTGTGTCGGTTACTACAGCTAGTAAGCTCTTTTGCATATCTTGAAAGTTTATCAGATTTAGGGTTACTAGTAATACTGCCGACGTAAAGGCTTGCGTAGTTTTTAAGACTTCCTCAGCTTTATTAAGTCCATTTGCAATTGTCTCTATATGATGTTCCAAGATAGTGATTTGATGGTTTAACGTCTCACTATTCTTCTTTATGACATTAATCGTGTGTTCAGCAATGGATGTTTGATTCATTAGCAGTTCTTTCAATAGATCTTCATTTTCCTTGATGTTCTGAATTTGCTCTTCGTATCTTTCTGCAAACCCTTGGTCAAGGATACCAAATAAACTATTTGCGATTGAGCCCACTATTTCAAGAGGAGCTCGTTTGATTCTAAATCTTTCATTTTCATTTTGTTCTTATAATACACTATTAATTTGATAGGATTCACCATACTGATGTTGTAACTGTAAAATTGTTGCGTTACATAGTTCTTTTGGTATTGTTAGATGGGTGTTTTGTTGGCAGATTTCTGTAAGCCTTTGCACTGATTTTCTTATCCCTGTGAACTCCTTCCAATATGATGACAAGTCATAGTAAATGATAAGATTCCATTCGCTTGAATATAGCTGGATCTCTGATACGTCTTGATCCCTTTGTTTGGAGTGTTACTACTCTAGTTAGCTCATCGAGTCCAGGGTGCGTTTCTATCACTCGACCAAGTGCCCATTTTGTTGGTGGAAGCTGTTCGTCTTTAATTAGTACCAGATTTCCAATTCATAGATTCGGTTGTCGTTGATTCCATTTAGGATGTTGCTGTAGTCTTGATAGGTATTCGGATGACCACTTTCTCCAGAACTCCTGATGCATCCGTCCTACCCTTTGCCAGTTATCAAGTGTATTTGGATTATTTTCAAGATGATTTCTTTCAGGTACGGCAAGTAATGAAGAGCCAGTCAAGAAGTGACCTGGAGTAAGCACTTCCAAGCTTTCAGGATCTTCAGATATAGGGCACAGCGGTCGCGAATTTAATCATGCTTCAATTTGAGTCATGAGTGTACACATTTCCTCATATGTCAGCCTGCTATCACCGACTACACGGCGCATATGATGTTTCATAGCTTTGACACCCGCTTCCCATAAGCCACCGAAATGAGGGGAGGCTGCAGGAATGAAGTGCCATTGTGTGCCGATTTCTTGCAGTGCATTCTGCACGTCATCTTTATACGACTTTTGTGTGTATATTTTGCTAAGTATGTTATTAGCGCCAACGAAATTAGTTGCATTATCGCTGTAAATATGAGCGATGTGTCCTCTTCTCGCGACAAAACGTTTGAAGGCAGCTATAAATACCTGAGATGTGAGGTCGGTTATATATATATATATATATATATATATATATAATATTGCCACATAGCCCTTGTGGGATTTGTTTCCCCTTCCTCTGGCCAGTAAAAGTTCGAATGGTCCAGCATATTCTACCCCCAACTGGCTGAAGGGTCGAGTAGAGATCACTCTTGCCTTAGGTAACATTCCCATCATTTGTTCGGTCATTTGAGCTTTGTTTCTATGACAGTTTATACATTGATGTATGAACCCTTTAACTGCTTTCAGGCCATTTAATATCCAGAATTGCTGTCTTATGACTTCCAAAGTCAAGGTGTTTCCTCCATGTAAGGTAAGTTTATGCATTTTGTCCATCACTAGTGTTGTCAGCCGGCTTTTGTAGGGCAGTATAATAGGATGCTTGCGATCGTATGATAGTTCTGCTTGACGTAATCTCCCGCCTACTCGTAATATCCCCTTAGAGTCTATAAACGGTGATAGAGGAAGTAATCTTCTCTTCTTATTTAGTGTTTGTTCTGTTGAATACTGGCCTATTTCATCTTTAAAGACTTGCTGTTGGGTAGTCTTCACTAGTGGTACTAGTGCTTCTTCGATTTCATTTATTGTCAAGTACCCAGATGTACGGTTCGCCTTGCTAACCTTCATATTTTGCACAAACCTTTTAATATATGCTGTTACTCTTTGTACTTTTCCTAATGTTGAAAATCTTTCGAGCAACTCTTGATACAATTTTAGTTCTTGAAAATCATCTTTCTCGTGTTCGGCTTTGGAATCATAACAAGAATGAGCTATCAACACTTTTTTCTCTAGGTCAGTTGTCTCCATTAGGTTTGATGGAAACGATATTTCCTTGGAGCTAAGCCAAAGAGGTCCATGCCACCAAAGAGTATGATCTTTAAGCAGCGATGGCGGTATTCCTCTAGAGGCGATGTCGGCAGGGTTCTCGGATGATCGCACGTAAAACCATTTATTTCTGTCGGCTAATCCATGTATTTGTGCAACTCGATTCCCCACAAATGTTTGCCACTTATGCGCATCTTCTTGTATCCATGACAGGACTATCATTGAATCTGTCCAGGCATAGCACTTTAAGTCATCGATTTCTAGACTTTTTCTAGTTTCGTTCATCAGTCTAGCGAGTAGTGTTGCTCCACATAATTCTAATCTTGGAATTGTCAGCTTTGTTTTCAGTGGGGCTACCTTAGTTTTGGCGGTTATTAAGTTTGTCTGAACATGCGATTTTCGTGTGATTCGCAGATATATTACTGCACTGTAGCCCTTTTCTGACGCATCTGAAGCGCCTCCTGAGACTACGTCGTCTACATAAGTATCGCTCAGTATGATTCTGGATGCGATAGGGTACTTTTTTTCTTCATCTTGCGCGAGTTGCTGCAGAGTGCGTATTGCGAGGAATGGTGCTGAGGTTGTGCCGTAAGTAACGGTCGTCAGCTTATATTCCTTGATAGGGTGATTTGGAGACTCTCGCCAAAGAATACATTGATACTGCTGATCTCTCACATCCACTTTTATCTGGCGGTACATTTTTTCTATGTCCGCCGTGAATACTATTTTATGTTTTCTCCATCTTTATAGAATGGCGGTTAGGCTTCCTTGCAGTTGAGGACCGGTCATCATGATATCATTTAGACATCTGGTGTTATTTCTTTTGGCCGAAGCGTCGAAGACTACACGTAATTTGGTTGTGGTACTGTGTTGTTTGAAAACCGCATGGTGAGGTAGGTAGTATTTTATCTCACCGTTATCTTCGGCTGGAACCATATGACCTAAGCGTTGGTATTCCTTCATAAAATCCTTATATATCGTTTCAAATACTTTGTCTTGGTTAAATTTTCGCTCCATTTGGAACAGTCGGGCAAGCGCTAGTTCTCTTGATCTGCTCAAATTGGCTTCTTTAGGATTTTGTTTAAATGGAAGGCGAACGATATATCGACCCTTCTCGTCCCGTCTGTGCGTTTGTTGGTAGTAACTTTCACAGGCAATGTCTTCTGGTGTGGTAATAGTTTCGGCTGCCAGTTCTTCGCATTCCCAAAATCTCTGCAGCTCGCTGGTTATATCTATTTCTGATACCATGCAAATAAGTTTATTCTCGTTGTTGCTGTTACTAATGGCTCCAGATAATATCCACCCCAGTTCTGTTTATTGGGCAACGGGAGCATCTTCGACTCCACGCAGAAGGTTGCCTAGTATTACCTTCCCGAACACTTCTGCTCCTAATATGATGTCAATCCTTCCCGGCTTATGGAACGTTGGATCGGCCAAAACCAGGTTTTCGGTATGCGTCCAGTTAGTTGGAATAATTTTATTTGTAGGCAACTTTCTTGTGAGATTTTTTAATATGAGGGCTGTGGTTGTGAGAGAGAATGTTGATTTAAATCGTGGCGTTACTATAATCTCTATACTGGATTTTGTCATTCCTGGACTGGAGCACCCAAGACCGGAAACTGTGGCTTGAATTTTTCTTCTAGGTAATCTTAATTGCTGAGCTGCATTCTCAGTAATGAACGTTGCTTGAGACCCTTGGTCAAGTAATGCCCTGAGTAGCACAGCATCTCCTGATTTATTGATTACTTGTATGAGAGCGGTTGCCAGTAATACGTCATACCCCTTTGATTTCTTCGCAAAGTGGGCTGCAACCGCTTCGTTTGGTGAGCTATCATCTCGAATTGTTTCCTTTCTTGGATAGTTATTACTTTGTTGATAAGATGGTGCCTGCTGATTTTGATAATGTAAAAGAGTGTGGTGTTTTTTCTGGCATAACTTGCAGGTGTACCGGCTTTTACATTGTAGTATATTGTGGCCTTTTACTAGGCAGTTCTGGCAAAGGTTTGTCTTTTTTACCGCTTTTAGTCGTTGTTGTACGCTTAGCTTACTAAATGTTTCGCAATGATATATTCTGTGATTTTCTCCACAGATAGCGCAATGCTTTGAAATCATTCCTAGGTATACTCTTGGATTTTTCCCATTTCTTTCGGGTTGTTTTGGTTTCGATGGCTCTACTGCTTCAAGACCTCGAAATCGATTTTCTAGGAATTCAAGAAATTTGCTTAGTTCTTGAACTTCTCTTGGTGTGACCACTGATTGTTCATAAATTCGGTGAGTTTCTTTATCCAATTTTGTTATGATTATGTGTATGATCAATGGATCCCAATTTTTCGTATCTATGCCTAGATTTTTGATGCCCTCTAGACATTCGATTGTCACATCATGTAACTTCTTCAAGCCTTCCGATAATTCTTTGAACAGTGAAGGTTGTTTTAGAAGTATATTTAATTGAGCTGTCAAGAGAGTCCTCTTATTGTTATATCTTTTTTCAAGAATTTCCCAGGCCTTCTCAAAATTTTCGTTTGTTATTTGTAGATGCTGTATGAGTTCACTTGGGTCACCTATGAGATTGCCTTTGAGGTAGAATAATTTTTGAGCTCCAGACATCTTGTCATCTTTATAGATGAGTTCCATGAACAAGTTTCTAAATGATTGCCACTTGATATAGTCACCGTTAAATGACGGAATATCGACTCTTGGCAACTTTATTTGTGTTCCCTTTGACTCGTTGGTGCTTATCGAATTTTTAGCTTGAGGATTTAATTTATTCAATACTTCTTGTAGTTGAATTGTAGTAGTTTGATAGGTGTCCTCAATGCTTGAGAATATATCATTCTCCATATATTCGTGTTTTGTTCTACCCATAGACATAATCTCTCCATGGTTTCGGAAAAGGTGCTCCCAATAGTCATTCACCAACTTGATTTTTTGCATACAGTAAGCTGCAGATACCTCTTGCTTAATCTCTTCTTTAATTGAAACTGTAGAGTCTCTATAATGGCATATTGCTTCTTTATTACCTTCAGTTGATCTTGCAATACTTCAGTAATTTTCGCTCTTGACATTAAATCCGCCAAGGAATTTTCTAGCATATCCCGTGTTTCTTCATACAATTTTTCCACGGTGTCATAAAAATTCTCTTTAAAGTATGGCTGTTCTGAATTAGTTTCATGGTGTAGCTCCAGATCATCATTTCTTTTGTCAAAACTTTCCCATAGCTTGCTTATTTTAATCAAACGGGTTTCGAAGTAATCCCTTGTTTTACGTACGTCAGAATCTTTGGTGTAGTTTGTGATAAATTTCTGAAGTTTTACAGCATCTGCCTTGTTTGCTTTAATTAACTGCTCCATAGTAATATATATTCGTTGAATTTTCGAGTAGCTGATAAGCTGATGTTGCTAGATTGAACGGACTTCTTCGCTTCTCGCCAATATTGCTTTAGGTATTAGGACTAGAAAAAGATATTTATTATTAGCAAATAAATTGCCTGAAGACACTAAGTTCAACAGGAATTTCTGCGCTGAATAACAATTAACTGCAGACACTAAGTTCTGCAAAAATTTTGTACTGCTTTGAAAACACTAAGTTCAACAAAGCAAGCTCGAAGGACCAATGGTTGTACGGTGAACTGGTGGATATAAATTAAACTCGATCACTTGCTATCTGATAATCAAATCCAATTTTATTATTTCGATTCGCTTATTTATACAATATAATAATTCATATACATATATACATACATATAAAAAATAAAAAATATAACAAAAATTTATGTAAATGAAAACAAATCACACGATCAGCATAAATTTACTTCTTAAGCAATGTCACCGACCGTAATTTCACTTGTACTTCCATGCAATTGCTGACATAGAACTTTGCTGAATATAAGAATTGCATAGCTAAGTGAAGGTAGAAATGCATATTAAAAACTGAAATTACGGTCGTTGACTTATTGAGCTTTTTCTGTAATACATTATGACTAACTATGGATTTTGTATCTCTACAGATGCTTATGCTCTCCCAGATTGCGAAGCAGCTACGGTTGCAAAAACTTTCTACGAAGAGATTATTACACGGTACAGAATACCGAAAAAAACTGATCGCGGACCAAGGCACGAATTTTATGAGTGACCTATTCAAACGTTTGTGTAAATTCTTACGCATACAGAAAATAAATACTACGGCGTACCATCCACAATCGAATGGCGCCCTGGAAAGGTCTCATCGACCACTAACGGAATACTTGCGAAATTACGTGAATGAGAACCCTCTCTCTTGGGATGAATGGTTAACGCAAGCCGTTCATGTACATAATAACACCAAACACTGTTCAACACGTCTGACTCCAATGGACTGTCTTTTTGGTTTTACAACTGACCTGCCCACAAACCTTAAACGCAAACCAGAACCAATTTATGATCATGAAAATTATTTTTATATCGTAAGAAATAAAATCCAAGAAGCCCATAATATTGCCAGGAAAAATATAATAAAAAGCAAGGAAATAACGAAAAAATATTATGATAGAACCCTCGGAAAGAGTCATTCAAAACTGGTGACTTCGTCCTTTTAAAAAACGAAGGCAAAAATAATAAGTTATCACCTATTTGGATCGGACCATATGAAGTAAAGGAAGTAACCTCGCCTGTGAATTTAAAAATTCAGATTGATCGAAAAGTGAAAGTGGTTCATTTGAACAGATTAAAGAAATTCCACGCTTAAGTATTATTATTATAATTATTTTTTTTCCATTTAGTTAAAATAACTATATTATATCATTACCCGCCTTTTTGTTATTTTATTAAATCTAGATCTTCCCCTACCAGGTATTAATATGAACGGTAGCCATTATTGTCCTGGGAGCGCTGTTTACTGGCGGAGCAGAAGTTCCATTTACATGGACTCCCCTAGACAAACCTGGGATTATTTTCGAGGAAGCTAACAAGGTACTCTTATACAAAGATCAGTGGACAATATTCACCACAATCAAGATGTCACGCGTCCATATATGGGAGGAATACCTAAATTGGAGTGAAAGTCCAAAAGTTTGTGAGCAAAACATAGTTTTAGGTTTTAAGAACACGTGCAAGCAAGATATACAAAACGTACAATACATAGTAGGTAGAATTAAATTAGCACTACGCAAAATAGACATAAATCAAGTCGACCGATCACGACGATCATTATTTGACGGGGTAGGCAAGTTTTCTAATTTTCTTTTCGGAACCATGGATCAGGATGATGCAAAAGAAATATATTCAAGATTAGATACCGTAGAGGCTAATAGCAACCAAAATTTAGATTTAATAAAAGAACAAGTTAGTTTAATGACATCAAATTACGAAGCCAATAGTCAAGCGCTTGAAAAGTTTAACACTGACTTACAAGAAAGCAAAAATCAAACTATACAAGTACTTAATACTATTAATGAAACGATAGCTAATATTTATTCGGAATCTAAAAATATAAAATGGCAACTTACCGTGGACGAAACCTCAATGAATATGATAATCCGCTTACAAGAAATTGAACATCAAATCGAAAACCTTTATATTATCCTTAGTAGTTTGAGTAACAGTAACAGTAACAACTACACCCTCTTGTTCTTAGCTACCCACAAGTTGTGGAATTAGTAAAAAATCTTCCTACAGTATATCCACGTAATGAGATTCTACAAAATCCATTTTTACTACAACAATTAGCCACAGTCGACAGCACTTGCAACCAGGGACAAATTCTTTGTAAGATCACAATACCCCTGATTCAGAAGGAATGGTTTTCTCTAAAGAAGGCATATCAACTTCCTATGCTTGAAAAAAATAATGTCTCAACACATTATGACATTCCAGATGATTATTTGATTACAGATGTCGGAGCCAATAAGTTCATCCCACTCACTGAGACTCAATTAAAACCTTGCAAGAAGGTGACCCTTGATACTGCAAAACAAACTCTAGTCTGCCACCTTATGCTCCCACTCTATACTGCGCCAGATGATAATTGTCTCTTACTGCTTTATAAGAGTTGGCCTGAGGCTAACCAAATTTGTTCAACCTCCCCTTTAGTTCAAGAGCATAATACAATTATCAAAATGGTGACACAAAACTCTTGGCAGCATTTGTTAGTAAAAGAAATTACTACCAACATTGAGTGTGCAGAATACAAAACAGTAATTAAAATGAATGGAAAAGGTATACTAAATCTCAAACCAAATTGTCAAGTGAGAATTGGCAATGTTCTACTCACAACTACCAACACCATCGTGCAGAGTATCTCAGTCGAACAAATCGAGCTAATACCTAAACTAAACTTTGAATTACAAATAAATGAAATGCCACAACTACAATCAGGGACTTTACCAAACAAATTACAATTAATTGACCACCAAAATCACAAAATACATTTCGACGAACAGAAACTCAGCCTTAAAAACTTTTTACATAAGATCGAAAAGGTGAAAACCGACCGAGAGTCAAAAACCCATAACCAATATAAGAGGAACCACACAATTATTCTGAGTGTTTTAGTCTGCCTTATTGCGATAATTTTAATAGTAATAATAGTAAAATTTAAACAGTTGAGCATAAAAAACACATATTTTCAAAAGCGTTTTCCTAGTATTCACCGGAAAATGCGCAACATAAATGGTCATTTGGAAATGCAGGAAACTGATAACGCAAAAGTCAGAAGTTTTAATAAGGAAATCCAGCGTGATTTAATTCGTGAAACTGTTTTCAATGACGCACACAAAAGTAACATTAGTAAACCACCGATCCCTCTAACAACCCCCACAATAAAATTTGTTCGACCAGAAGAAAAACCTAGCAAGACAAACGTAAGCGATTTTGAAATTGTTTAAGTAAAACATTTCTTTTAGTACCTACTGAAAAATTTTGAACTTTCTGAATAGAATACATTTCTATTAATATTTCGAGGTAATAATATACAAACAAAAACAAAAATTTTTATCACCGTTGCTTGTGTTATTTTTTTGAAACGCAGTCGGTAACCTTTGGCTATATTTCTCAATACATGTATAATATAATGGACGTATTTTACAGAAAAAAAGTCCCATAGATAATTTATTAAATAAAAATAGAACATTTAAAGATAAGAAAAAACAAAATTTGTACAATACATTCATTAATATAATAAAAACCAAACTTATGTTTGAACTGTCTGCATATACATAAGTATAATTCAAGCCGATTCAATTTATTATAAATATTATACATCTATGTTTGTGACAATGTACAAGTCAGATACAATTACTATGTACATATAACATACGACTTATCATACAAATAAATGAAACTTGTAGTTATAATTAATTAAAATTTAATAGTAGGTATCTAATACTAGCAAACTTCTCCAATAGTAATTTTCTAGTTAAAAATATGCATACATATGTATCTATTATTAATTTTAAAGATTGTTTAATTTCACCTAGCAACAATTTGCTAGAGATATGTCAAACTACAATAACGAAATGTTCTCTAATTCAAAATTTTAGGCATTCACTAACTCGGACTCTCCCGGAATCTCATTTCATTCATTTCCTTTCACAAGGCACTTAAAGTTTTCCACAAAAAAGTTGCAAAAAGAATGTACAAAAAACTTCAAAAACCACAGTCTCTACTTCAAAGGGGGGAGGAATGTGATGTAAACAATATCAGAAATAAATACGAAAATAATGTATGATGTAAATCAGTTTAAAAAGTTCGATCGAATATTACAAAACAAGTACACGCAACCTAGATAAATAATGGTCACACAATTATGTTGCCACTAGGAAGCGACTTGTAATGTATCGATGCCTAATTATGCAAATCACAAATCAACAAAAATGAATTAAGCAATGCCATGAAAGTAGGTGAGTGACAGTATCGCGAAATGATTGGGAAGGTTCCGGGGCAGCCTGAGTTTTAGAATATGTCGAGTTTTGAGTAAACCTTCGATAGGTTAAGAACGCGACGTAATTGTGTAAAGTATATAGAGTAAATAAAGTAGTGGTTTTTATATTATTTCGGTGGTTTATTTAAATAATTTCATCTCCAAATAAATATCCATTACAGAGGTATATTGTTCCTATTCATTGCACGGTATGTGAATTAATGGAATCTTCACAAATGATTCTTTTAGGGAGAAAAGCCATCCATTTTTCTGCGATAATTGTATCCAAACTAATTCTGTTCTAAGGTCAGAATTTTACATTTGGATGTAATGGGTTCCTTTTATATTAATTTGATTTCACATTGATTTACTCTAGTGTTTGTATTTAAGATAGGGGACGAGTGTGGTGCCCCAAAAGCAATGCAATAAATGCACCAATTAAATACCAATAAATTTTATAAAAACACTTGAATTTCTAACATATGTATAAATTTTTATTTCACGCAAAACTTGACAATACAGCGACTACTAAGAACCGAACTGGAACTTGATACTCTTATAACTGAATACTGAACGAAACTCGGCATTGTCCAGATTTACAAGATTACTCTTATTGATATGTTCTGTGATTTCATTGTTTGCTGATTCATTCGTTTTTTATAACTTTTATAATTGTTAATTTCTTTTGACCATTAATTTTTGACTAGTAATTTGTGATTTTATCCGTTTTATTTATTTATTATTTTTTAACGTACTTAGTGTCTACAGTGTTTTTTGTTGTTTGATTTTTGATTCATTTAAATGATCTGCACGTTGATACTTTGATCTTTTGTTTCTACCACTTATACTATTAAAATCTTTAAAATAATTTCCTTACACATAAATTTCTTTAAAAAAAAATTTTTCTATCTTTTTCTATTTTTCTATTTATACTTCTAGAGTACCTACAACAAATTTTTTAATTCCTCTCACATTTTTTAAAAATTTTAAAGACCTGTTAAAAAACCCTTCATTCTTACTTTTATTTTTATTTATAAATATTTATAATTGTTTCATAGGGCCTGATGATGGACCAAACCTATGTCCGAAACGTTGCACTTTCACATCTAAAATAAAGACAAAAACACAAAAAACATAAAAGAAGACATCGTGTTTTAATTCTTTTTAGTTTTGTTTTGTTTAACCGGAGTTTTCGAAGAAAGTCTTAAAGAAACCTTTTAAAAAATTATTAGTGAAAATTAATATGTGTAATCGAAAATTACATATATTTATTTTCACTAATAATTTTTTAGTTTATTTGTATAACTCTTTTTAACATATATTTCTTTATTTTTTTTCTTTATCTTCATAATTATCTCTAATTTATGAAATTTTTCCTTTAACAATTAACATATTTTCCACATAACTATGTATCTTTCCAATGCCATAACTAAGAATTTTCTCCATATTATGCTGCAATTTATTTGATATCTTTTTTCTTTAACTAAATTTTATGAATTGAAAAAAGTTCTTAGTAAATCTTATTTATTGTCTATCTAATTACAAAAATAAAAAAAATGAAAACTTTTTGTTTTTGTTACAAGCATTTATAGTACTCATATATAACAAGATTACTCATACAAAAATTCTATTTAAGGGTATACTTTCTATGGGTGCCCAAAACTTCTCTAATTACAATAATATGACTACTTTAATTGTGCCATCTGCTTTCCGACGAGAGTAAGTTTACTGTTTGCAGGTTTGCTGTTGTTGGATTGATCACTATATACTGGCCTCTGCTAACTTGGATAACCTCTGGTTTATTGATACTTTTGATGATTTTCTGATGAAGGTTCGCACTTTTAAGTTTTCTGACGTTTCAAACGGCACACTATTCCTGATAATGCTGCTGGTACTTGATCACCTTTGAATTTCAAATAAGATTTTACGCTGGAATGCTACTTTCTCCCATTAATTATTTGGTAAGAGTAATTTCATCTACATTGCATTTCTGGAAACCTTTACATCAGTTTGTATTTTTTAAGAAGTGATCATCATAGAACGTGTGACCATTTCTCTTTACAGACGCTTCTTCAATTTCATTTCAAGAAATATCTCAATGGAAATCGTTGCTCTGAAGGTCGGTGGTAGGACAGATTCATCAAAATGGTTTTTTTAAAAACAAAATTCTTTTAAGTATGATGGAGTTCTCTCAATTATATTGATAGTTAACGTGTACTTAAAGATTTGATTTTTTATTTTATATCTGAGATATATATGTATTTTAGTAGGTATATGTATGTTACAGACTTCTCAGTATTAAATTATGCTTTCGTAGTTCCGTCAGGTTTCCTAATTATAGCTTTCCATTAAAAGTTTTTCTAATATGTAGCTATATTTTGGGACTTTTTCACTGCTGCTCCAAATTCGGCATCTATGGAGATCATATATGTGGGCTTCACTGTTACGGGAATAGTGTATATCTTGTTCAGGTTCAAACGAATATTTCGTTTATCTTCCGAGCGTAAATTATCCGTGGATATAACTATCCGAGGCTCAAAGACACCAGCTCGTACTTCGCTCATACTCTGAGCTGCAGTAATGTCGATCCCCTATATTTACTCGTTGCGTATCCACTATGGTTGATATATTCTTTCATAGATCCTCTCGTTCTGCTACCTCCTATGCTTTGGAAGTGTTGAATATGTAGATTTGATGATCTTACATATAGTTATTTAAGCTCTGGCAACCCCTTTTATTTTTTCTATGCTACTATATATTTTAAATCTTTTCTTATAACTCTTGTCTCGTTTTTAGCTTTTTTTTAAATCTCTTATTCCTTTTAACTTTTCAATTTTTTCTTGACTCTTATCTTTAAAAACCTATTCGTTTATTAATCAACATTTTCAACATATTATTTTCCTTTATTTTCACAACTCTGTTTTTTTTATCTTTCTTGTGGCTGCTTTTTAGATTTCCATTTCTAACTTTAAACATTTATTAATTATCTTCATACGTTTCTTATTGTTCTAACTTTTTCTTTCTTGATTTTTCTTTATTTTTCAAATCTCTTATTTATTTATTTTTTTCAAACTTCTCTTTATTTAAAATCTATATTTTTTCCTTTTTATTCAATTATTCTTTCAAAATCTCTATGTTTTTCTTTTTTTCTAATTTTGGTTATTTTCATTTAATTAATTAAATAACTCGCTTTTCTAATCTGCCTTTATTTAAAATTGTGAAATTTTCATTATTCAATTGCTCTTTTTTTAAAACATTTCCTTACCTCCGTACCTTTTATTTATTTACCATACATTGGATCCACTGGGTTAACTTTTTATATCTTTTCCTTATTTTTCTGGCCATACCAAACTCCGCTCATCGAATTTCTTCTGAAATTGGAGGGAACTTGTTGGAAATTTCTGTGGTTAGGTCCCCCGATTCCCGGGTCATAACCATTACCTACCTTGTACAGACTGGCGAAGTTGGGCGTGATATTCTTCATATCGGTCCTACTTCGCACAGGTGCTACCATACCCGTTTGCAAGCTATAATTTTGTAGCTTTAATTTACCTTTTTGCGGCAAGGTCCACTGAGATCGCCGTCGGCTGTAACTGTTTTTATAGCTCCATGCAGGTCGTCTGTAAACTTTGCGCGGTGCTATTTGCCCATAGGAATCTGGATTTTTTGCAGAATAGGTTGTTGCATTAGCGATCCTTACAAATGCACGCTCAGCCTCCAGCTTATTTCCACTGTACCCTTTATATTCTGGTTGCCTCCTACCCTTACTAAATTCTTCGATATTAACATTATGAAATGCCGCACTGTCATAAGCTGTGGACACAGTCTTCTCCCATATACCCCGAATGGCTCCACCAACACCAACACTTTTCTCTGCCTGTCCCAAAGCTTTCTCTGCATTGCGTGCCGGACTTTTCGCTTTGAAGTGTCGGTCATAAGCGGAAGATGCGATGCTTTCTGATATTTCAATGTTATTATCCTCTATCCTGGCCTGCAACAGACTTCGTTTACTGCTAATTTGCCAAGCTGTGGTTCCCACTCGTACACAAGCTGCAACGCTTTTACCAGAGGCATTTTCCTCGTCGCCTCTTTCAGCATCTTGTACCCAAAGCTTCCTATTTACACAATAATAACTCTGTCAGTAAGAAAATCCATTCCAAGGATACCATCAGCTGGAATGGAGTCGGTATTACCAATGATGTTAAAATTGCATACTTGCTGACCGTTGTCTAGCAACAACTTCGCCTCACAGGTGCCTATCGAACTCCTGACAAATCCAAAGAGTCCCCCAGTTCTTATTTTCTGGTTCGCATTTATGACTGTATCTCTTTTTATTCTTGCGACCTTGGTTAAGCTACAAGTGGACCCAGTGTCAATGAGAAGCCTAAACTTACCTTCTAAGGCTATGTCCAATGGCACTGTGATGACAAATTTACTTGTTGAATTCAAATTTCCACTTTCTTTCTCTGCTAAATACTTCTTAAGACAGTTCTCCGTGTAGTGGTCCCGTGTTTGGTAGAATTGGCAATAAAGCCTCTTTTTTCTTGAATGGAACTCATCATGAATGCTAGCTGCATTCACTACAGAAGAGTGCTTGTTGGGACTCTCTCGCAAAGTATTCACGTTGTTCGCATTGAAAACACTCAATAGATACGGGAGGTGTTCTCCTTATCGAAGATGCTTGGTATCTTCCTGATGACACTGACCCTGTTCTGGGTAAGAACGGTGTCGAATTCTGTCTGGGCTTGCCTCTGCTAAAATCTCCCGTTGGCCATCTGTTTGGTGCACTTACTGTGTTTGGCTTTCTGTCTTCTTGCAATACTCCCGATTTTCTCACTTGAAGTCTTTTCACATCTCTTTGGAAATAACTGGCTTCCTCTCTCACTTCTTCCAGTGACTCAAACTTACGCCCTGTAAGATGCACCTGCGTGGGTCTACTCAACACACTAGCTTTAAAGGTAGTTACAATATCGGCTTCCAACTCCGCTAGTAATCCCTTCTCCCCTTCCGGGTATTTGGCCGATAAAGCCTCTTTTATCTGATCGCGCAGTACTTTCATTCGATCCACGAACTCCGTAATGTCCTCTCCAGGTCTCTGTTTACAGGCCAGCATTTCAGTGCGTAATTCACTGAATAATTTTCGCGGCATGTAAGCGGATTTTATTGCTTACTGCAAAGTTTCGAAGTCCTTCAGCTCCTGGGAGCTTATCAGGTAATAACCATCATCCGTCAGCCGATAATTTACACACTTCATGAAAATAACTTTTTCTGCGGCTTCCAGTCGGTCGTAAAGATCTTTGCAGCAACACAGAAATCGATATACTTCCTTTGCCAACTTCGGTAAACTTTCTCCTGAAAACATCGGCACATATTTTGAAACCAGGTCCATAGTCTTCTCGAATGAATCTGCCATCTTGTACATAGTTAGTCATTTTCTATCTATTTTGATTCCCCTTATTTTCTTACTGGTTTTCTTAATTATAGGAACTTCAAAATTTATCTTTTAAATGAAATAACTTCTAACTTCTATACTTCATATACATGGAACCGCAAATTTTATACAACTTACTCTAGAAAAGACCTTTGCAACGCTCATATATTTATTATAGCTGCCTAATACCAACACTCGTATCTAACGCTAAATATTCAAAACTCTAATATAACTTAATTACCATGCACAATTACCCGGAATTTCTCCATTATGCATATATACAAAACAAACATTCTTTCTCAATATATTCTTTTCCATATTCAGATGCACACGTCACACAATAAATATAAAATACAATAAACCAAACTTTAATTAAAACTTTCTACCTACTTAACCGCGTGGAACCCAAAGGCGCTTACCAAGATTATTCCCGTAAAACAAACGACTCTAGTAGAACAACTTTAAAAAAAACGTGATAAATTAAATAAACGCGCATATGATCAACGCCTAAACCAAAACTCGATGTTGAAAAAATTCCTATTCTCACATAGCTAACACACATCTTCACTTAAAAATATTACACCTTACAAAATTATTTTATCTTAAAATTACACTTTTTATCTGAAAGAAAGAAATTGTTTATCAATGGTGTTATACGGGATGCAGGAGTAGCTTGTAAAAGCACAACTCCCCGATCGCCGCTAATGTATGTATGTATAATCGTTGGCTGGAGTAGCTAAGGTGGCTTTGATCCTAGTGTGTGTGTTTGGAGTAGCTAAACAGCTTTGCTCCTAATGTTTGTGTGTGTGTGTGCGTCGGAGTAGCTAATACAGCTTTGCTCCTTGTGTGTGTTCGTGTTGAGTAGCTGATAAAGATCAACTCCATAACTGATGTAATTGCTATTATCTAATTTAATACATAACAACATAAAAACCACAAAAACAAGACTTAATTTAACCTGTAAAGAAAAGAAAATTGATAACGGAGCAGCTAAACGCTCAACTCCCACAATAACAAAAATTAATTTCGAACATCACAATACCTAAAAACCGCTAAAAAAATTAATTATCCAAAAAGATAATTATATTAAAAAACACAAAAAAGAAAAATCACCATACGTCACTTAAACTTCTACCGGCTGCGCCAATTGTCGTGTCCCAAAAGCAATCCAATAAATACATCAATTAAATACCAATAAATTTTATAAAAACACTCGAATTTCTAACATATGTATAAATCTTTATTTCACACAAAACTTGACCTATCTTAACAATACGGCGACTACTCCGAACCGAACTGAAACTTGATACTCTTATAACCGAATACTGAACGAAACTCGCCAGGTCTTTTATGCTTCAATATTCGGAAATAAACTTTACTCACAATGCGGATGTAAACAAACGGCAACAACGTTGTAGTAAGCAATTGCTTTACATAACAATTACCATGCGAGGTCAATTGTTATCGTAATCGTCGATTGCTCCACTAAGCGCTCATCGCAGCCAGCTGTTGAGCTAATCAGCGAAATAACCGGCAGTTGCAAAACAGTACCATGCGAGGTTACTATTTAGCAATTGCCAATTATTTCACTAGAGTGCGCCCTTGGCTTCTGGAAAAATCTTCCTTATATTGGTCCATAACACGAGATTTTGCAATAAAAATGCGTATTATCCAACGTTGCGCAATTGTGGATATCCTGAATTGTTAACTAGAGATAGTGCTCAGGATTGTAGTCAATTAATATATATTCTTTTAATGTTTCAATATAAACGCCTGAGCAGTTTAGTATTGTCAGTAGTGGCATTGCTTTGAAAATTTGGTAAGGTTCTTTAAAAGGAAGTGGGATTCTGAGCTCTATAATTGTTTTGTTGTTGAAATTATTTGCAGATATTTTGCTTAATTTGTAAATTTCTGAAAATATATTTACCCTGGAATCTATGGGAAGTATCATAGAATTTGGTAGTTCCTGCCTAATTTTTGATAAAAGATCTTCAATATTTTTCCTGAATGTCTGCGTTGACACCTACAAATGTTCTGCCCGTTGTCAGACCGAACACGCAATAAATGAAGAGTGTGGTGAAAATTATGCCACTGGTTTAAAATTTCGTTTATTCTACACTTTATTCTCACACCAATTTGAAGTTTTAGGTAATATTATTTTGTGCTAAATGTCTATATGCCAGCTCTAATAATACGAATATAATAGTAATTCAAAACACAATAAAGATAAGTTTAAAATTAATTAAGATTATAGTTAAAATGCTGTGGCAACTGACTTGTACTCACCTGATGAATATATGACAGCTGATTTACTTGACTTTTTATTTGAATGAGTTTTGGGATTAGGATGCTCTTTATTGCAGTCAATACCCGCAATAAAGTGGCTTTGTTAGTAATTGTCTTATTACAGTCGAGACCCGCAATAAATTGGTTGGTTAGTAAATTTCTTATTACAGTCGAGACAGTCGAGACAATAAGAATATTTATTACAGCCGAGACCCGAGTTTATAATAGATTACCTCAGTTGAGACCCGAGATAATATTCTTTAAGTGAGTCGAGTACCGGGTTAAAGTGAATTTTCGTAAGTATCTTAACTTCAGTCGAGACCCGAAGCAAGGTTCTTTACTTCCATCGAGTTCAGAAATAAAGTGGTTTGTTAGTAATATTTTTACTGCAGTCGATAACCACAATAAAAAGCATTCAGTTTAATCGCTATCTAAAACAAAATCCTTAATCCATTCCATACTCAGAATAAGAATATTTTATTTTACCTGTCAATTAAATAAAGTATTTGATTTGTTAAGAATATGTAACACTAGGAAAAAGACTAGGAAATAACACTAAGAAATAAATCGCCAAGTTTATCACTGCACTGCCAATTCACAAAAGAGCACGAATCAACTCAGATTGCTGTTTATATAGCCACATCTTGCATACGGCATCAAAGAACGGTAGTCAAAGGCGCATGGAAACAATATAGGCATAGTATCAACTGGCATAGCAACAATAACCTGATGTAGAAACTGCACCTCATCATTTGTTCATGAAGTGCTACCATTTTAGTTACTGTTGTTAACAAGTTGTCCTTAACTTATTATCAATAGAAATATTTTGAGCAAATTTATCTTATTTGCAATCTACTATGGTATAAATACCAAAAGCTTGCGCTTTTTGTGGAAAATAATTCGTATACTTACAAAAAATAAGTTGTACATTCTCCAAGCAGTACATTGAGCTGACGTACACGTAGCATGGCAAGCTGCACGCGCGAGTTGCAGCCCTTGTTCCTTAATGTGCCATCATGATATTCTACTGCGCAGTGATTTCTTGCATAATTACCGGTGTTCGTATGCTGTTCGTGTTGCAGTTCGAAACTTGAAGTTTGGATTGTTTCATACTCCTGATCTTTCCTCTATGAACACTAATGCATGTTAGTAGCGTGTACGCCTTAAATAATGCTTCAGTGGAAATGGTGCTGCTGTTTCATTCTAATAGATACCTTGATTCATTTCGTGTTCTAGTACAATTTTTGCTTTGACATTGTTTCACTTGCGCGGGATGCTTGTATTGATATGTGTAGTAGTTGTTATTTCACGTCAATTGAACAATTAATCTGCTTCGATTTGGACAAAAAACTCAGATTAATAAGTAAATACGCGTTAAATGTCAAAAATTAATGGAGATCCTAAAAGGTGTTCAATCGAAAGACGGTTATGTTGATTATACTTATTTGTGAATACAGCCATTAGGTAATTTAATTTATTATTATTTTTATCTAAAATCGATTCTTGGTGGTGTCTTTTTCCTTCTTTCAGGATAGAGATAATGCGCCCAGCATATACTGCTGTAACTGTGTACTATCCGGAACAGCTTTTGTTTTCTGAATTTATATAGTAGACTTCAGGGAACTAGAGCCCTTTGCAAAGGGAGGAAGGTTTGTACATCACGGTTCCAATATGGAAGGTTCATGAAGGAAACCCTACACTGCTAACAGCCTCCATGTGGTAGATCCCATGCCCGTAGTTGAATCCTAAAGCTGAAATCGTTTGTAGAGCAGACTTTTCGGCTGGCGGCAGAGAAAAATAAAAGAGGAATCTTTGATAGTCATAGCAGACGCCCACTGACGAATATCCTCTGATTGGTGTCCCATGCGGACTTAGCGCTCTTAAGACTATCAGTCACCGACGGCGACAACAAAAACCCCTCGCCCGAAATTGGAAACTGGTATTATTGGAGGCTTTTCTGACATATATATATGAACTCGTAATGGCTTGCTCATAAAATGAAATCTAGAAGGTAACTTTCGTTACACATATACAAATTTTATTGTTGAAGTCTTCACCTAGTTAGCTATATTGCACTTTATTATATAATTCTCTCTTATTGGTTAGTATACGATATGTTGCAAAATATCTATTAAGATTAAAGTTTTAGCTAACAAATTAGTGCTCGGAAACTCTCATTCCCCACACAAGTATAATTAGCAGTTTAGTTATCTGAGTTGCACTTTGTTACAATGGCAGCTACTATCACTTATCGTAAATGTTTGAATTTAACAATAGATCACATACTTATATATCGAATGACGTATCAGTGTACTCATCCCGTGCAATATCATTGCTACTTTTTTTTGATTAGTCATTTTCATATTTTTGATAACTAAGTTGAATTAACCAATATCATTGCAACTTTTATTAGATTAGCCATTTTCATATTTTTGATAACTAAGTTGAATTAATCAATAACATTGCTACTTTTATCAGATTAGTCATTTTCAGATTTTTTATAACTAAGTGGAATTAATCAATAACATACATAAAATGCCATAGCGCCAAGTACCTATACTAAATTCTCGGTGCTTAGATATCAATAGTATTTTTTTTTGGAAACTTAAAGTTGAATCAATCGAAAACGTATATGTTCTAGTACTGAGCACTTATTGTATCGCTATCAGGGGATCTCAGTGTTCTTGATCGTTCAAGGGAGAATTATTAGTAGTATATACGTTAAGCGCTAAATACTTGTCGAGGTACTCATGGTTTCGCTGAGCATGCTCGCCGTTTTGCTTTTGAAACTTGCCTGGATACTAGTATATATATATATTGAGCGCTAAGGACTTATTATTTCTAGTCCTGATAGTCATGTCTACAGGTTGGTTTTTAAAAGTATGACTGAATACTAGTTTACTCATGTTGCGCACAAAATATTTGTCGCGATTATCATAGATCAGTTAAGCATTTCCATACGTAATGTGATGTAAACAATATCAGAAATAAATACGAAAATAATGTATGATGTAAATCAGTTTAAAAAGGTCGATCGAATATTACAAAACAAGTACACGCAACCTAGATAAATAATGGTCACACAATTATGTTGCCACTAGGAAGCGACTTGTAATGTGTCGATGCCTAATTGTTGAAATCACAAATCAACAAAAATGAGTTAAGCAATACCATGAAAATAGGTGAGTGACAGTATCGCGAAATGATTGGGAAGGTTCCGGGGCAGCCTGAGTTTTAGAATATGTCGAGTTTTGAGTAAACCTTCGATAGGTTAAGAACGCGACGTAATTGTGTAAAGTATATAGAGTAAATAAAGTAGTGGTTTTTATATTATTTCGGTGGTTTATTTAAATAATTTCATCTCCAAATAAATATCCATTACAGTAAGTTGAATCCAATATTTGTTTACTCACCTTGCTCACTTGAAGACTTGCGGCTAAAATTTACTATCCAGATGTAATTTTTGTAAAAAGATATAATTATATTATTTTTTTTCCTCCTATCTTCTGGAGCCCTCGTGGGATGAAGGTTGATTAAGTCCGCTCCTCCTTTAAACTTACAGGTCATCAATAGGGGCACTGAAAAATACTCTGACCTCAGAAGAAGGTAGAACGTCTACGCCTTTACAGGAGGTAATGATAAGTGATGTAAAGGTCCCTTCTGTACCGGGTATGTTGCGCCTTTTTTTTGCACGGAAATTCTGTTGTATATGGCAGGTGATAGCAGTAGGGGGTGTTCCCCCACACTCTCCGACATTAACCGAAGCGAGCTAGCGTGCTGCCCTACACTTCAACGCTGTCTAGCGAGTGATCTGTCGGCTCATGCTGGCAGTGTGGACTTCACGTCCAAGCCAATCATACAGCATAGATCCGTAACAAAATGGCGGACAATGTGAGGCCATCTCCGTCAGACTTCGGTGATCTAAGTGTAGATTTCACTGGGGACTGAGATCTGTTGTGAGGTGATCATCTGGCTATGCCAGTTGGTTGATCTCAGGCCACATACCTAGTGGGAGTTGGCTGCGGACTTGGAGTCTGACTGGTTTTGTTATTTACAACGTTTGTGAGTAAAGTAACGTTTTCCTAGTTTTAAGTAAAGTTAAAGTTTTCGCGAGTTTGACATTTTGTATTTGGGTAAAGTTTTTGCAAGTTTAAAGATTTTGAAAGTTTGTTCCGAGTAAAGTAGAATTTTTGAAGTTGTTTTTGGAATACATTTGAATTTTTTTGATTCTTGTTGACATCTTTCCCGCTGCCCTTCTGCTATGGAAATAAGAGGTGGCCTCACAGCATTTTTGGTTGTGTTATCACGGAGGCATGTCTCTCTCGTCATCCGACTGGACGGAGTCATTAATCTGTGAGATGACTTTTTGGCTTCAGCTAACTAGTTGACCAGATTCATTGTTTTGCCCACTGGAGGACTGGTTAGATAGTGCGATCGAACGATCAGAAAGGAAGTATTTGTTGGAGGATGGAAGTAATGCTGGAGACCTTCAGCAATTAGGAGCTGTCATGTTGCCAACTGCCTGTCTGAAGATTCTCTAGCAACATTTTCAGTCTTTGACATGTCCAACCCGACTTATCAGAGACTTCGTTGAGAACGCATTTTTTTTCATGCACAAATCCACATCACTTGCCCTTGCTTTAGTTTTTTGAGTGAATTTTGAGAGAGCGGATCGGGGAGACCCCTGTCTTGGAGACAGAGGGAGAGACTTCGGACGATTTTTCTGATTTTTCTTATTGTGAGATTTTGAGGTTAGCTTAGGAAAGTTACCTAAAAGGAAAAAATAATTTTGGTTTTTAAATATAGAGTCCAGCTTATTGAACGTATTTAAATTTTTTTTTATCTTTTGAAATAGAGTGAGTCTAGCTCATATGAAATATGGAATTTTTATATCGAATATTTATGACTATAGGTCACCGTCATTTTTGCGTTTGAAACAGACATCAAATAATTTTTGGATTTTTGGTAGAGATAGAATTGGCATGGCTCTATAGACTAGAGTTGACGTGAAATATTTTTGCAACTACTTAATCGCAACACTGACGTTACACACTACCTTTTAAATTTCATCATCAGCCGCGCTGATGAAAACCTTCGGTATTTCGGAACCAGTAAGTTTCGACTATCTTGATTCTAACAACACCTTTTAATCTTTTCCATATTTTTATACAATAGCTACCGTGAGAACGCCACCTCCCACCACGGACATTCGACCAAAATACCCGAACAGTGCACCATCTGTCAAGGTAGAGACTGCTCAGTCAAAAGGAAGCCAGTTAAGACTGTCTGTGGACATTTGTTCCACAAGGCGTGTCTGCGTACATGATTAGGGGGAGCAATCCAACTGCCCGAATTGCAGATGTCGTCTCACATAGTACAACTTCACGGTTTATTCAGACGCCGTTTCGAAAAAGACCATTATAAGTCTGGAAATCAAGTGCTGCGACATCCCCTGCCAGCATTCAATTTGCCCCCAATAACGATGGCGCAGTTAAATCGTGGATACTTGTCAACAGGTTTACAAAACCTGCATTCAGCTTCCTTTTCACATGCGAATTCGAGGATGAATAGTCCAGCACCTACTACCCATGATCAAGGCCTAGTAGCTTCGGAAGCATTAATGGCTGGTCTGAGAGTCCAGATGCAAGATCTGATACGAGAAGGTATCACACAGAGTATGGGTGCTCTAAGGGATGACATTTTGAACCATCTTCATCAGTCAGCTACTGCTGCATCCATTCCTCCGGTAGACACCACTCGACCACCACCACCCATTGGTGTACCTGTAATGCAACAATGACCCAATACTTCACAGGGGCCGATGCCTGACAACATCCCTCAGGCACAGGCACTTCAGAATGATAGACCTCAATGTAATTCATGATCACGACGATCAGGTAGCCCTATACGTAGATATAACATCTCGTATAGTGGAGACAATTCAAAGCTGTCAGTGGATGAGTTTGTCTTCCGAGTTGAAGCACTCGCCCTCTCAGCGCTCGAAGGGGACTTTGATCTCCTTGTTAGAAATATGATCACGTTGCTTACAGGTCCGGCCATGGATTGGTATTGCGTTGCTCCGTCCAAACTCTACACCAACGTGGGAGTACATCAAGATAGCTCTTCTATCTGAGTGGGAAGTTCTTAAGGAAGATTTGAAGGTGGAAGGAGTCCAATTATTGTCCCGAGAAAAAAATCTGGCGAGCCTTTTGCAACTTACCATCAAAATCTGGTGCAGTTTCGTGGTTAGTTGCAGACTTTGATGCCAGATTGCGAATTTCTGGAAATAGTGAGGTCTAACTTATTCCCAGAGATTCAAAACAAAATCTGTCTACTCTCTACCAACGTTATTGGTTAGTTGAAATCACTCGACAGTCAGATTCAAGCTACGCAATTACGGAATGCGAAGGCTAGTAGCCCGTACCCGTACCGACATCATCGAGTGAGTGAAGTTGAGGACGCATCACATTTTTATTCTGATGTACCTACATTACCCGGACGTGACAATAATATGATAGACCTATCAGAGGTCTCGAATAGACCAGCAGCAATTTGTTGGAATTGCGATCAGCAAGGCCACTATTATCAAGATTGCTTGCAAGGAAGGCTACAAGTGTTCTGCTTTGGATGCGGACGCAAGAACATCTTCAAGCCAAACTGCAGAAATTTCCTAGAGAAAAATGAAAGACGGGTCGATAATCCCAATATCTTTTCTCGACCGATAGCGACGTCTCGAATGGTATCAGCCTCGACAAAGCAAGCTCAATCATTGAACAGGGAAGACAGGCTGCTCAATCAGCAGAGCACGGCAAAATAATGAACTGTCCGATAATATCACTCAGTGATTCTGGTGTTGTTGACAGCCCACCTGACAGTCCCAACACTGAGAATCGCTCGTTAGTAGAATCAGATAACTTCTCTCCCATTTCCATCAGTAGAGAGCCCACGATACTTCTGATAGCCACTTTTCTAGGAGAGTCCTTAATTTTTGACGCACCGTAGAACCAGTCGTACCTTCATAGAGTGATGTCGCTGAGCAGGAGGTCCGGTCACCTATCACTTCGATTTTCAAACGGTAACCAAGCTCTGGTATGATGAGTGGTTGTGAGCCTGGTATATATCCACTGACGCCCTATCACAAGCGTCTACGAAAATACAGGTATCTTCTCATCAGTGGCGGAGTTCGTAGGAATTATGCATCCGGATTTGGACCTTATAATAAAGTAGGTGAAATAAAAAAAAAAATTATAATCGTCTTAAATTCGATTCATTTTCTTTTTTTTTTCTTTTGCACTTGGTCCCTTTTTTTTTTTGTCCTTGCTTTTTAGATGCGATTTACATTTGTCCGTTGCACTATCGTCTGAACTAAAGGGATGGCTGGCTTGTAAGAGATAGTGGGTTTACCTACAATGCTCATTCAAACTACTTCATTCGGTCTTGGATCAAAAGTCGAACGGACCAGTACGATTGATCCACCATGCATTCACAATAACGGCATAGTTCAACGTTATCGTACAAGTAGGACAGATCTTTTACAAGAACGAGTACGGACCAGGTTCCTTAGGTAACAGTTTCATAAGTCAACGCTATCGTCTAATTAAGACCATATCCTATGAGGTCGAGTACGGATCAGGATCTATCAGCAATAATAGCGATCGAGTACAAACCAGGACCACTCAACAAAGCGGCATAAGTCGACGCTATGTATCTTGCGGGATCGAGTACGGACCAGGATCCGAGGATTAATAAGCCACTGATGGGGATTGCTTTAATTATTCCGTACAACACCGTGAAAAATCAAGAGCATTCCCATTTAAATCCATTCACACCATTTCCATACTAGTCTACTTACTTATACAAACACTCACACATTCATTAATTATCCACACAAGCACCATTTCTACAACATTAAACTCATTAAACACACATTAACCGCACATTAAATAAATGAGCTGCACTATTCTATTCTACACTATACTATGATGTACTTCACCCACTTTTCTATTTCATATTTTTGAAGAGATCACTAATTTAACTGTTACTTGTGTTTTTCTTCTGTTCTTTTTCACTGTCACTCACTGAATGTGACTAGATTCATTTTCTAAATTTCCTATCTAAGCGAAATCCCTCTGTTATGGCGCTGCAATTATTATTGCACTCGTCTGTGTTATTTCGGGGTATGCAACTTTTTCTCATTTTATTTTGGCTTTCTTCCGAAAATGTTTCTTTACACGATATGGTCCCGAGTTTATTGCGGTCTGCCGCTCCACCGTCGCTACCTAAATCGAATCCTGAACAGCCATTTTCTTTCATCTCTACACATTTTTATGAAAATGCCCCTGAAATGCAAATCGACTACTTACATGTATTTCACACTTAATAAGAACAAGTAAAAAAGCTAGAATTGGTCTAAGACCAATTCTTATGATACCCTAGATGAATGGCCGTATTAAATTTCGTATGGTCACCGATCTATTCAAGTATTGATTTTGAGGTTGTTTTTCGCATATATTTCTAGAACAGTTTGTCGCACAGAAAAATGGTAATAACCAGTTTTATAGGATTTCGTATTCTGCAGAAGTTCTTAGTACAATAAAAATGTTTTGGACTGATCGTTTTCAAAGTATACGTAAAAAACCGAAATTTTTATATGGCAACACCAAGAAGGAGTTGCCCGATTTAGTCCACTTTTGACATTTTGTTTGTTAATGTAGCAGAAACATCATGTACGAAATTTCAGCTCTCTACGTCGATGCGTTCTCAGGCAGTGTCCAAATATATAGCGGAAAACGAAATTTTTATATGGCAACCCCACGAAGGAGTTGCCCAATTTGTCTCATTTTCGAACATAATTTTACTTTTTTTTTTAAAGTCCGTGTACAAAATTTCAGCTCTTTAAGTATACGTGTTCTCGAGTTATCGTGCGCACAGACGGACAGACGGACGAACGGACAGACGGACGAACGGACGGACAGACGGACGGACGGACGGACAAGCAAAAATCGAAATAACTTTTAATATTATGAATGGGTGTCCAATCCATTTTGCTCTACCATCATTATTTCGAGATGTTACAAACGGAATGACAAACTTAGTATACCCCTATGATTTCATCTAGGGTATAAAAAGGAACGATATACTGTTCGCTGGCGTGAGTATTGTCGACGAATCAAGACGGGACGAAAGAAACTGGTCCACATTTCAGTGTCGATGCCAGAGGACATTTGACCATATGCCGCATTTAAGCTGCTCGGACGAACTGTAAGTGGGTTACTTGATAGTGGTGCCACTGTCAGTATCCTAGTCCAGGGAGCTCTAGAGAGACTGGCGACAGCAATCGTCGAATGGATGAGGTATCACACTCAAGTGCAGGTAGCTACTGGTGCCAGTCCGAATATCCATGGTCATGTGGACTTGGACATCACTTTCCGTGGTAAGACCAAAAACGTGCGTTTTTACGTGGTTCCCGGACTTCTGGCGTCTATTTGGGTTGGCTCCAGACATTCTGGATATAGTTGCTGAAGTGATGCCAAGCCTAGTAGCTGCCTCAGACACTGACTGCCATGTTTTTCCGTTCGAGAAAATGAACGTCTTGAAGCCACGAAGCACCTTTTTCCTTCCTTCGCCTCTTTGGGTTTTGGGCAAAATATCTCTTGTCACTCATAAGATTGAGACGAGTGATGCAACTCCGATAAAATAGAGGTTTTATCCGATTTTACCGTTAGTGCAGAATTTGATGGATGTTGAGCTGAGACGCATGCTATCACTAGGTGTAATACAGGAGAGCCCAATTTATTGAAGCTCTCCAGTTATTCTAGTTAGGAAGCCTGGAAAGGTTCGGCTTTGTTTTGACACTAGGAAGATCAACTCCGTTACTAAGAAGGACGCCTATCCACTGGCGCGGATAGACGCACCGCTGAGTCGATTTCCTCCGGCAACTTACATTACAAGTCTGGACCTGAAGGACGCTCTTTGGAAGATCCCATTAGACCCTGGCTCCTGAGAGAAGAGCACGTTCACAATACCTGATCATCCTCTATATCAGTACGCCGTGATGCCATTCGGCCTCTGCAAGGATCCACAAACTATTTGCCGCCTCATGGGAAAGGTCATTCCATTCGGTCTTCGTGAGAATGCTCTCGTCTACTTAGACGATTTATTAATACTGTCATCATACTTTGACTCCCATCTCATTGTACTCTCCCGTGTAGCGGATTGTTTGAGGAATGCTGGCCTCACTATCTGTGTAGAGAAGAGCAAGTTCTCTATTACAGAGACAAAATATTTGGGTTTCATTGTTGGAAAAGGAGGAATAAAAACAGACCCGGATAAGATTTCGGCTACAGTCGACTATCCGTCACCTAAATATGTTCGGAAAGTCCAACGCCTACTGGGTATGGCGGGATGGTATTGTCGGTTTATTCCGAACTATTCTGTTCTTGCGGCCTCCATAACGGACACCTTGAAAAATCCCAGTCAGTTCCAATGTTCACCTGAAGCCCAGACGTCTCTCGAGTTATTGAAGCAGAAACTCACTTCTGCTCCGTTGTTAGTGATAGCCTACGCCTGGAAAAAGTTGAATTCGACCCAGCGGAATTACACCCTCACAGAGCACGAATGCTTAGCAGCACTTTTGCGTGTGCAGAAGTTCCGGCCCTTCATTGAACTAATGCCGTTCAGGATAGTGACCGAGCATGTGAGCTTGAAATAGTTGATGTTTCAAAAGCACGTCAGCGGTCGACTTGCTTGGTGGAGTCTGAAGCTTCTGGGATTCGACTTCACTATCGAACACCGGAATGTTTTTCCTGATGCGTTGTCGCGGATACACTGTGACAGCCTGACACCTGCTGAGGATCCTGGCCCAGAAGTTGACCTTAGTTCTCCACATTTCAAATCGTTGGAATATGCGGAGCTGAGGCTGAGACCGACTGCACACCGTGTATGCAATGCATTTCCGAACTAAAAATACAGGTAGCACATCATGTGCGCAATGATATAGAACTGCAATTATCAGTCAGTATGGAAAAAGCAGCCGTCAGGACAAAAAATTAACTTAGAAGTGTGTAAAAATTGAAGTTGGTGTTGATGTTGGTTTTATTTGTACGAAGAGAGTCACAAAGCGAATGATTTGTATTGAAAAAATGTTTTTTTTTATTAAAAATGGTCAATATAAAGCAAAAAAAAGTTGGATCCTGCTGATAGTCTCCAAAAATATTTGCTGTCTCGAATGGGTTAAATCAGCTTCTGAAAACTACCAGATCTCTGCGTCAGGGATGGCTTCGTATATATTCGAACTGCTCCTAGGACAAGCGATTCGATTCAGGAAGAAGAAGCTTGGAAGCTTTGGGTTCCGCGTGGGCCTGTCTTCGATGTCATTTCAAGAGCGCATGATCCGCCACTATCTTCGCATGGAGGAATAGGGATAACCCTGAAGCTTTTAAGATGACATCTCTACTGGCCTCGAATGACAGTCCATGTCAGAAATTACGTAGGTGCCTGTGACGCCTGCAAAGAAATTATATCCCCTAATACCATTCTTAGACCACCTATGGGAGCTCAGCCTGTGATAGAAAGACCGTGGCAAAAGTTGTATTTAGATTTTTTAAGTCCATATCCATAGAACAACGAATGAAAATGTCTGTATATTAAGAGTCCTTGACCACCTCTCCAAATTCCCGGTTCTCAAACCAATGAGGGAGGCATCTACTCTTAATGTATGTAAGTTTATGGAAACAGAAGTGTTTCACACGTTCGGAGTTCCGGAGAGGATAGTCTGCGACAATGAAGTTCCGTTTTGCTCGGCTCAGTTTGCCAGACTGCTGAATAAATAAGGTGTGAAGCATATGCCAACAGCAGTATATTCGCCGCAGGCTAATGCCTCAGATCGAGTGAACGCATCTCTATTTTCGGGGATTAGAGCCTACATCTAGAACGAACATATTAAGTGGGATGAGAAACTAAGCCATATGTCTAGCTCCCTTAGGTGCTCTGTCCACCAAGCGATGGTTTCTTACCCTACAAAGTACTATTCGGTCAACATATGGTTGACCACGCGAACTCCTATCCCGTCATTAGGAGCCTCAGAACGTTAAATGAACCTCTAGGAGTGGATGCTGAGGACAAGCTAAGATTGATTCGTGCGAGAGTGCAGGAGAATCTGAACTACGCGTTCGAACAGGGTTTCAAAGCTTATGATCTTAGAGCGAAGCCTTTTAGTTTTAGAATTGGTCAATGGTCAAGAGGTATATGGGAGCAATTTTATACAGAGTAATTTCCAACAACAGATTAGTGCGAAATTAGGATGAAAATTTTTAAAGTGTCGGATTAGAGCAAAGAAAGGAAACTCCTTTTATGAGCTTGAGGATCTGCAGGTGAAGTTAATAAGAGTTTACCACGCTAAAGACATTAAACCCTGATCGCGACTGATTTAACTAAAATATCTGTTATACTCACCTGATGTACATTTATTCATTCCGGTAGCCCTAAGAAGGCAACCGGCAAGCTTCACTTGCAAACTATAGGATATCGTGCAGCCCTCCTATTGCCTCGTCAATGGTGGGTGATATACCTATTGGAGTTCAACCTCGTCAGCCTATCTCTACCCCTTATAAGGAAATAAATTCTTTCTAATCCCTTCCGGATTAGCCTCATTATAAGGATTTTACGTTCCTCCTCTGTAGTTCGCCCTTACTGTTGGAAAATTCTTTGTATAGGCCGTGGGTATGTTTTAAGACCGGCTAGCTAGGTCAACCATTTTATTTTTCAGTGTCGTTTGGAACACAGGTGGAATAGACAACCCTGTCCCGTTATGGTCGTAGCATACTGTATGCAGCATTATGCTACACTGAAGCTAGCAACACCCTGCTACGTGTAAGCTATTGCATATGTGGACGGTGTGACTTGATTCGGCTTACCGAACGCCACCTAATTGTCACAGAGGAGCGCTTCCAGATAGCTAAGTTTGTTGACAAGAAGTAGAAGAGACCGGAGTTTGTCTTGCATTCCGGGAATACGGAATTTTTTTCCTTGTATTCCTGCAGTTCGAGAGGTTACACAAATTTTTGCCGTTCATTACCTGAAAAACAAAAACAGCTTCACAAAGGGTAGCGTTTTATCCCGCTATTTGCTATTTAGTTTGCACCTAAAAAGAAAAAAAAATTACTGAAGTTTCGACCTGCCTGAGTGGGTAAGTGAGCTTAGCTTTTAAAGAGGTAAAACGAGTGTTGAGCTAAATTTTGTTTTCTGAATTTATATAGTAGACTGTAGGGAACTAGAGCCCTTTGCAAAGCGAGGAAGATTTGTACATCACGGTTCCAGTATGGAAGGTTCATGAAGGAAACCCTACACTGCTAACAGCCTCCATGTGGTAGCTCCCACGCTCGTATTGGAATCCTAAAGCTGAAATCGTTTGTACAGCAGATTGTTCGGCTGACGGCAGAGAAAAATAAAAGAAAAACCTTTGATAGTCACAGCAGACGCCCACTGACGAATATCCTCTAATTGATGTCCCGTGCAGATTTAGCGCTTTTAAGGCTATCTCACAGCCGGCGACAACAAAAACCCCTCGCCCAGAATTGGAAACGGGTATCATTGTTTTGATTATTGGAGGTTTTTCTGACGTATATATATATATATATATACATAAACTCGTCATGGGTTGCTCATAAAATGAAATTTAGTAGGTAACTTTCGTTACACATATACAAATTTTATTGCTGAAGACTTCACCTAGTTAGCTAGATTGCACTTTATTATATAGTTCTCACATTTAGTGGTTAGTATACGATAAGTTGCAAAATATCTATTAAGATTAAACGAAGTTTTAGCTAACAAGTTAGTGCACGGAAACTGTCATTCCCCAAACAAGTATATTTAGCAGTTTAGTTATCTGAGTTGCACTTCGTTACAATGTCAGCTACTATCACTTGTCGTAAATGTTTGAATTTAACATTAGATCATATATATATATATATATGGAAGGACGTATCGGTGTATTCATCCCGTGCAATATCATTTCTGTTTTTATTAGATTCGTCATTTTCATATTTTTGATAACTAAGTTGAATTAATCAATATCATTGCTACTTTTATTAGATTAGTCATTTTCATATTTTTGATAACCAAGTGGAATTAATCAATAACATACATAAAGTGCCATAGCGCAAATTACCTATACTAAATTCTCAACAGTAATTTTTTTTGGAAATTTAAAATTGAATCAATCGAAGATGCATATGTTCTAGTACTGAGCACTTATTGTATCGCTATGATGGGATCTAAGTATTCTTGATCGGTCAAGGAGGTATGATTAGTAGTATGTACATTAAGCGCTAAATACTTGTCGAGGTGCTCATGGTTTCGCTGAGCATGCTCGCCATTTGGCTTTTGAAACTTGCCTGGATACTAATATATATATATTGAGCGCCAACGACTTATTATTTCTAGTTCTGATAGTCATGTTTACAGGTTGGTTTTTAAAAGTATGACTGAATACTAGTTTACACATGTTGCGCACAAAATACTTGTCGCGATTATTATAGATCAGTTAAGCATTTCCATATTTGAATACGTAAGTTGAATCCAATATTTGTTTACTCACCTTGCTCACTTGAAGACTTCCGGCTATAATTTGCTATCCGGATGTATATTTTTTTGTAAAAAGATATTATGAAGTATGTCACATTCATTACAGTATCAGTAACGCAATGATTCGATAACAATCTTTTTTCCTCCTCTCTCCTGGAGCCCTCGTGAGATGAAGGTTGATAGGTCCGCTCCTCCTCTAAACTTACAGGTCATCAATAGGGAGACTGAAAAATACTCTATCCTCAACGTCGTTTGCTGGATGGGGCAAGCAGAAAGAAGGCAGAACATCTGCGCCATCTGCCATCACAAGATGTAAATGTCCCCTCTGGACCGGGTGTGTTGCGGCTTTTTGATTTGGCACGAACATTTTTAAGTATGTGGCATGTGACAGCGGCAGGTCTTCTTTGAACCCCCATACACTCTTCGCCAATAGCCGAGGCGAGCTAGCGTGCCGTCCTGCACTTCAACGCTGTCAACCGAGTGATCAGTCGGCTCATGCTGGCAGTCTGGACTTCACGTACAACCCAATCACTCAGGATAGATCCATAACAATTTGGCATTATCCTCGTCTAGTGTGCCGAAAAGAGCTTTGGAAATAGAGCCTATTGCATTGAATAAAGCTCTTTGTTTCCTACTTTGAGTTACTATGAGCATGTTTTTGCATTCAATATTTGCTGTGATATTGTTATTTGTAGTATCGTACCGTTACAAGTATTCGCCATTGCTGAATGTCCGCCATATTTCTGGCAATTCGCTGTAATTTGTTGCGTGATGAATTTGATGTTTCTGAACTCGGATTTGAAATTTTCTAAATCGTAATAGGTTATGATCCTCCATTCGTTCATGTAAAAATTGGCTTTGCCGATTTCCTCGAAATAAATGCCCGCGCTGGCATTTATTTTCTTTACTTCTATCCCTGAGCGACGAGGGGATGAATATTAAAAAAATGCCATTTGCATCATTGTGCGGACCTGGAATAGGATATTGTTTTATTCATTTGCGATGGTTTTGAAGTAGCTGAGTAGCTGAAATTTTGTATTAGCCCCAAGAAAATTTTAAGTCATTGTTGTCATTGTTGTTTTTTATTTTTATTGTTTTCTTCACAGTGAAGTGTTCAGAGGAATTAATTTCCGTGGTCATGTGAGGACCTGTCCTTAGTGGTACGAATTTGTTATCTCTCACCCTGCTATTTAGCAAGACTTTGCCTCCAATATTGAAGGTTCTTGGGGCCGAATTTTCATCGTACTGGAGTTTTGACTTTTATTTACTGGCGAGGGCTATGTCTTTCCCGATTTTATAGCTATGTTGTAGACGTCCTTTTAACTCGTTTGCATAATTATCGTAATTATAGCCAACCGTCGGAGATGTTTTTAAGTTCTTTGGGATATCGGCCGGGAATCCGAGTTCACGGGGAGTTTAATTTTTACTCGAGTGACGGGTGGTATTATAGACAAGCATGGTATATGGAATCCTAGTATCCCAGTCTTGAGGATCTTTCGTTACGGAAGATCTGAGGTATTCTATGGCTTCTATCCAGTGCACCATTCATTTCAGATTGATATGGTGTAATTTTGCGCCTTTTGATCTTAAACAGTTTAGATACCTGCGCGAACATACCACCGATAAGTTTAGGATACTTTCTGGAATGCCATGTCGACAAACTATTGTTGTCGTGATGGCTTCCGCTAATGTCTTGGATGCAGTGTTGACTATGGGAATAGCCTCGGAGAGTTTGAAAGGTCGTCTTGAAATGTAAGGATGTATTTATTTCCATAATGGACACTCTTTTGAACGGTTCGGAGCTTATGCTCGAGATTTTCATAGGAATCTTAGAATTTCTGGATACTTTTTTTACTTGGCAAAGTTTATATTTCTTTACATATCTTACAACTTCGTCTGACATGCCAGGCCACTAGAATTGTTTTTTAATTCTTTTAATTGTACGAGAGGCGCCTTGATGGCCTCCCGGCGGTAAAGAATAGAAATCTTTTAGAACTTGTTCAATATCACTACTGTTGGATAAATACTTTTTGAAATCTTGATGGAGTTTGATATTTATTCGTTGGTTGTTGGAGACCTTAGTACAAATGTTTTTAATAGCTGATAAATTTTGTAGGTCTAATACGGGGAAGGAGATATTTTTTTTTTTAACTGATTTGTTTCTATGTATGAGCAGATCTCAGTTAATATCTTTTCCATGTTTGATCTATTCTTTTGTGATCGGCAAGGTATATTGACTTTTGAAATGTTTGCTGTCTTTCTCCATAAAGAAGCTCAGTTCGTTTTCTAGTAGTGGAGGTTTGTCTTAAAGTTTTAGTTTAGTCTTTGGTACTCTTTCAAGCTCTGTATCTTGCATTGGCAAGACAAAAAATTTGGGATATGTGTTTTTAGTTAAAAGTAATGGAAAATTGGTTTCTGTTATTATCACTGAGGAATTGTTTACTAGTTATTGATCTGGATTTGAAGTGGTAATATTTGTGTTAGGTGTATTTAAATTCGCCTGAACTTTGACTTTATTTCTAGTTACCACATTTACATAGGTGGTAGGTTCCGTTGATTTTACCGAATTTTGTGGGATAGCTCTACTGATTCTGGGATAGCTCTACTGAGGGCATCTCATTAGTCTTACGGAATATCGTTTAGAATCATCAGCCATACTAATGATTTATGGTCAGCCATGATGGTAAACTGTCTACCGTATACGTATGGCCTGAATTTCTCATCTGCGAAAACAATTGCCTAGAGCTCCTTTCAATTGTTGAGTAACGAGTTTCTGCACCATTAAGAACTCGACTTACGTAGGCGATTGGATGATCTTCTTGATCATATAATTGTGAAATACTGCTCCGATGGCGTAGCCACTGGCATCAGAGGTGACAAAAAATTCTTTGTTGAAATCCGGTTGGGTAAAATTGGTGCTGCTATCACTTTGTTTCGTAATTCGCTAAACGCTTCATCGGAGATTACATCCAACTTGAAAGGTGTGTCTGTCTTCAGGAGGTTAGTCAGAGGTTTTGCAATTTTAGAAAATTAGGAATAAAGCGGCGAAATAGTCGAAGAAACCAAGGAAGGCTTTGATATCCTTTTCTTTTTTGGGTCTGGGATAAGATTGAACTGATTTCATTTTTGCGGGGTCTGGCTTGACTCCATTTTCAGTAATGATGTGGCCTAGATGCATTGTTTCCTTTCTTGAAAAATGGCACTTGTCGGGTTGTATTTTTAAATTGAAATCCCGAAGTCGGGCAAATTCATTTGCGAGCCTAATTTTATGGTCTTTAAGATTGTATCCATGGACTTCAATATTATCCATGTTTACGAAACAGTAAATGCCTTGGAGTCCGGAAAGGACGTTATTCATGGCATGGTGGAAGGTTGTGGGTGCACCTTTTAATCAAAATGACATACGGTTAAACTCCTAATGACCATAAGGAGGGCTAAACGCAGTTTTTGCTCTATCCTTCACGTCCAGGCGAATTTTGTGAAATCCACTGGCGAGGTCTAGTGTCATGAAATATTTTGACTTACCAAATTGATCTAATATATCGGTAATATTAGGTAATAGGTAAACATCGCAAATAGTAATGTCATTTACTCAGGGGAAATCTGCAATGACTTGCAATTTTTTGTTCCATGCTCAACCGGCTTGTTGGGACTAGAAGTAGGGGTGATATCTATGGACTATTTGAAGGGTTATTAAGTTTTCCGGCTCGTCTTTGGAAGTCTGTACAGTTTTGTATATATTTGAGGTTTATACGGGACTGTTTCGATTTTGTGCTTAGAAGAGATCGTTGAAATTACAAATTTTCCAAATACTCTCGGCTTCCTACAAATTACAATGATGCAATTGTATCAGGGTGTGCAGTTTTTTTTTATTCTGCCCCAGATTGGATCTCTGTTGAAATCAAGATAGATGCAATCGAAGTCATTAAGGTTATGACATTCTGGATTCATGTCATGTATTGCCAGTTCGACATCCTACTCATTCATGTTGAGAGCTAGGACTTATTCCATCCCTTGTTATGCGATGACTATGGTATTACTTATGACCAACCCTGGTTTTACCTTTTTTTTTTTAAATATACAGGATCCATGGTTGACGAAGGTCGGACTTGAATTACGGATTCAGAGCGAGCGGGAATTGTAATAGTTGTATTACGTAATGTATTCATTTTACCTATGTTTTTATTGTGTTCGAGAATAGATTTCATTGTTTGTGAAATATTTGTTTTGGGATAGTCTTCACACTCGGTGCTTATCGGTGTAACAGGCGATTTATTGCCGTTAACATTTACATTATTTTCATAAGTTAAAGTGTTCGTTTCGGGACACAGAAGGTTTTCTGTTTGGGACTTCTTGTCGACGATATCATATCATAGATATGTACTTGGATATTCTGAGCGATATTAATCTATGGGGTAGGATGAATAACATTTCATCACCTCTAAGGAAATATAATTGTTTTTATAATTGATTCAAGCATTGTATCTAGACAAGAGTGGTGACCAATTAGGCCATCATATACCAAGCCTGAGCTCTCCCCTAATATTTGGAACGGATGTTCTATAAGAAAGCCATTATTTGATGTATCTGACATTTTTGCCAGTATTAATCCATCTGTAGTTGTAGATTTCGTAAATAAAGTATTTGTTTTGCAGATTGCGTCTTTATAGTAAGTGCTGTCTTGCATCAATGTATTGAACTTTATTAAACTGATTTCCGCTCCTTTCTTTTCTTTATTGGAGTACACTTTGATAGATAGAGAGATAGTGATGGAATTTGTGGCAATAATGATGGGTGTTTTGACCATTGTATAGTTTGGTACTTTATTATTTTTAGTTGGTGTGGATGTCGGCTTTTGTTTGGATTTGCGAGGTGTTGCCGACTCAGTTTTCTCACTTGCACTTGTTTTCCGAGTGTGTTAAAAATATTCTCGGGTCTTTTATGTGTTCTATATTTGCTCTTGTTTCATTTGGAGCTTGTATTATTGAAAAAGTGGTGTTTTTCTATAATTAGAATTTGGGACCTGGTTGAAGTTGATTTGTTTTTGTGATAGTTCATATTTATTGGGTATTTATGCTTGATTTCTTAAATTTTGAACAACTACATTGGTGTTTTGTTTATAAAAACTCCCGTGGATAGCCATTCTTCCCCTGCATACTTTTAGCGTATGTCCTAATATGTGATAGTACCTGTAGGTAGGGGTGGATTCGATGAAGGTATCCCCTTGCATAATGAGTAGGAGAAATATTGCACCATCAGGGTCAGGGTTATTAAAGACAGAGACCAATCAGTACCTGTAAGATCTGCCTGAAGGGCGTTAGTCTGCAGTACTGAAAAGTTTCTGTAGATCCTCCACAAGTTGGAAGATTGACAGCGGATATCGAAAGAGGCGAACAATAGTTCGTGATCGGAGAAGCCCGGACAATGCTCAGAAGAGACAGATCGGAAGCTCGGAAAAGAGATCAACATGTCCGAAGTAGTGACAGATGTGGGACAATGACGTGTGTGCATATTGTTAAGAATACCAAGTCCTTTATCGCTCAGAAGGTCCAGAAGTGAGGTGGATAAGTTGGATGGCTGGCTGAATTCGATGATAACATCACCTGCGATTAGCATGCGCGCATAGCAGCTTACTAAACACTCAACAGCATCAAAGGGGACAACCAAGTCGTTATTCGAGAACATCGCTGCACATTTATACGTGACACCCAAAGTGATAGGCTCGATGCAGGAATTGTGCTCATTGCCCTCAACTGCCACAATTTCCCAGCTGACATCAGTGAACCGGAACAGTACTTGTGATTTCAGGGCATCCGCTACATAGACAGCAACACCTCCACCTTTCCTGGCGGTTCTGTCGTGTCTATGGAGTGACGATTTTTGGACCAGGTCCAACACACTAGTAGAGCACCAACATTTTCCAACTTTCCCAGGTGTCCGTGATGTTATTAGGGGAACACCGAGCATTGACAGGACGTTAAAGTTACTTGAGGGGAGGAAAGTAGACAGATCGCTTGAGTTTTGAGATTATGGTGTAGGCTGTTCATGCTGTTGAACACTATCAGAGAGAACTGTTGGGCCAGGTATAGTTTGAGTGTCAGAGAAGCACTCCCAGTTCCAGGGAGAAGCGGGCTGCAACGAAGTCGGATGCACAATTGGTCGATCTGTGTAGTATCAACACTATTCTTTTTCTTGTGTATACGCTTTCCACCAGATTGCGCCACCTGAGCCTAAGTGCAGCGTGTAGAATATAGGGATCCTTCGGTAATAAATCTTCGTTCATTTATATTCTAGTTGCAGGTCCCTCTGGGTCGATTGAGCTTAGGGTTGGAGAATTGGACTTGAGCTGCTTTAGGTATGCTCTGAAGAATGCGCAGCAATCTTCCTCCTTATAAAATCTTATGAAGATTTTGGTGGGATTTGTGTTGGCAGATCAGATTTGGATTTGAGGGTGAGATAAATTCAATTTTATCACAGAATGCGCTATCTCATTCACACACAGGGCAGTTAATAGATCGTCCCTGACCCTACTGCAAGTCAGTGCACTGGGGAGATTGCTAACAACAAGCGATTTCTTTTTATCAGCATGCCAATGTCAACTGGGCTGTCACACGTATTGGAGGAGATCGAAGCGAGATGATAAACCCCCTCTGAGAGTTGGAGAAGCCTTGTCTCAAGATTGAAATCAGCCTCTCTGGTCAGCACTCCGCAGGGATCCTTATCCGTGGAGTTGACGTACAAAGAGATCTGATTGGCAGTCTGTGACTGACTTGTGAGCGCACTTTTGATCGGGCTGGGTGTCAATACGGAATTGGCAACTATCTGTATTTGACTGAAATCAGCCGTTGAAGTTCTATTTGTTATAAGGTGTGGTGCTATACGCGGGTATTCGTTTTTGGTAGAGAGGAAGCACCGCTATTGCTGTATTTATTGCTATTATTATTGTTAATATAAGTGCTCTTATTATTATATGCACTTAACATTATTTACAGATATATTCTTGTTATTATAGCTGCTTTTGTTCAGGCTATTATTTTTTATTTCCTCCCTTATTTTATTGCTCACGTTAGTATGAGGTTGCTATTGAGCGCGCGCCCAGAACCAGTCTCGCAGGCTTCAGGATTTAACTTGCCCAGGGAACCTGACTCAGCGGAGGTGTAAGGGGACAGATCAGTTGCTGCTGACGTGTCCTCTACACAGAAGATGCAGGCCTAAGTGCCAGACTGGTTGGTTCAATGTACTAGGACTGCAGTACGCCTCCCAAAAGCTTAGGAGGTCAAGTCGGAGTCGGGGGAGAGTTCGTCCTGCTAAGATCCTCAGGGATTCTCACCGGCCAGACTTCAGTTGTCGGGTGTCGCAACACTCTATTGTTTTAACCAATTTGGCTCGCGAGATACAAAAAGCACACACCCACGAGAGGTCCTTGTATCTCTTATAACAGGCGTAATAGGTGGGGTATGATATTCCACCACACAACACGTGGTGCCACTTCCGGCATCACAGGCACCTTATTCACTCGACTTTTTTTCTGTGGGAAACTTCTTAAGAGGATCACCTGAGAAGTTACGGGTGGCACATATGTCAGGTTTAGAGTTTGCTTTTAATGCTGTGTGAACCTTGTTCGTAACACACGTACCAGAAGCAGAGCTGACCGTTGTACCTCCACGAGTCTTAGGGGCTGTTTTCTTACCTATCTGTGTTTTCCTTGCTAATCGGAAGTTTTGCTCAGTATATACCGGACACCATTACGTCGAGTAATAGAGCCGGGCATTCCAAAGGGTCAGGCAGTGAAGTTTCTGAGATACTCGTGAGTATGGGTATGTTATATACGCGCAAGTTTTAATGCGTGCTGCTGTAACAAGTAGTTTATGTCATCGAAATCAACTCCACCTTAATTTGGATGCCACAAAAGGCTGTATATGTTATGATATTACGTCACTGCCGCTCAAAGCGCCAAAAAATAGACGTTAATCCTGCAATAAATAACAGTGCTACATATCTTGCTATCCATGTACTGTAGAAACTAAGTCTATGAAATTTGTCAGATCTACAAAATCTTATTCGATGTCTATCAATTTGATTGAGAAACTAAGTCTGCGAAATCCATAACATCTATTCAATCACCACTAATATGATTGTACCTAAAAGTACACACTAACAGAAATGTCAAGATAAGTGATAATTCCACCACGCTAAATATTATGAATATTATGAAATATTAGATATTAAACATTAAAAACTATTACATATAATTGTGTGCTAAATATTATGAAAAACTGAAGTATATATTATGAAACTGATGCAATGAGAAATGTCAAGATAAATGTTAATTCTACCACGCTAAGTATTATGAAATGTTAAATATTAAAAAATATTAAATGTGATTGTGTGCTAAATATTGAGAAAAACTTAAATATTATGAAACTGATGCCATGATCCCCGCCAGGTGTCAAGCTGTGCACTCAGCCGCCCAAAATCCCGACTTGATGCTGCTACTGGAGTCCTAGGTGCCAACAGTATGTGCTGAGCACTAAATAGTGAGATAAGATCCAATAAGGCCAATCTTCAGGCGAAAAATATGCTGCTACTTATCGAGTGGGCTGGAATCCCAGGTGCCAATAGTAGTCGGGATTTATTGCGCAGATCTTCCAAGAGGGATATATTCCTTCCAGTTGCAAGTTAGTTAAAAGCAGACGTTAAGTGTTTATAATACTTTCACTTTGCTTATGTGGCAATTAAAAAAAATGGCGGTAAGTACGCCAGCCCAGCGTTGTAACTCAGAATCTGCGAAAAGGCCTTTTCAAGCTGGTCTTCCACGTTATCTTTCCTTGAATTATTTTTTAAAACAAATTTCTCACATTGAAACACACAAAAATGCGCGAATTAATTTGCAGTTCCCTTTTTTAACAACCCTATGCGTAAGATGTTGGTTACTGCAATGTGTTAAAAAATTAAGCGTAGAGTCATTCCGACGTTGATAAAGTGAAATATTTTATGCAAATTGCACAGCAGAAGTAAAGAAGTGGAATTGTACAAAAATCCAGGTGTACAATCTAAATTAAACTTGTAATTTAAACTAATTTCACAAGAGCTCAACATAACATGTGTTGCCATCTGATGTCTAGTTTTCTTGTTATTCAAGAAGGGGCACTGTTGATTTTATACAACACACAATTTATAGTAGTCAAATCTAAACAGTTTTTCAAGAATATCTCTTATGGTGTTATCAATGAAGATAATGAATTGGAAGACATTTTATGTCATGATCACAATCCGATGCAATATATTTCAAGATGGAAAGATGCGTTTGATTTACCTAGTGATGAAAATGCTGCAGGCGAAAAAATTATTCCATTTAAAAGTTTTTATGATTTTGAAAAGAATGGAACGATTTGACTGAAAAAAATTTGCACTTTGAATTCATAAAAGATTATAAGGAGAGTGATTTTCATGTAAATCTTATGACAAATATCTATGACAGACGATATTGATATAATAGCGAAAGAATTGGAAAAATCCGGAGCAGAAGGAATCACAGAAAAACTAATTTATCTTTAATTAAAGCAGATAATACCAACATGCCCAATGTATACGAATTTATCAGAGAAAGCTGACTAAAGTTCGGAATTATGCTTTAATTGATTCAAAAGTGACACAGTTGTTGTAGAATTAAGAACTTCGCTTCACGCATGTGATGATAACGTTGAACAAACAGAATTACATAGACAGTATAACGTTTCACAAGACCAAGCTAGCAAAACTTATCCAAGCAATTGTTATGTATAGAATGGCACATCAGATAGACTTGCGGAACATTATTTTGTGACAATCCAGATGGATTTTTCATAGTTTTGTTCTGTTTACGTTACAATAATAAGTTTTGTTTAAGATTCCCTCCCTCAGCATGTATCCTCTGACATCTGCCTAAAGTGCTTTTTCATTTTGGTATAGATTACGGTGACTTTAAAATCTCTTTAATATTGTGTAAAAATTCCGGTAATAAGATAATGGTGAAATGGTTATTAATATTTGCTGGATTTGGATTACGCAGAGAACTTTCTAGTATTTCACAATAAAACTAACAATAACTGCTGTATATAATTTGTAGTGTAACGGTCTAAAAGAGACCTTTGAAGTAGGCTAAAAGGGGAGGGGGGCATGCTTCATAGCTTTAAAACAGCCACCGAAGATACAGATTACACTTGTGTGTAATAAGTGTAATCTGTTTCATTCAGCCTTTATCCTTTGAAGGGAAAATTTGGCAGTGTGAAATGACTGATCACTGAAGTAAAATCATAATATCGAGGGCCAAAATATGGAGAGAATCTACAAGATTACTTAGCTAGAAATAAACTTCCGAAAAATTGATAAAAGTATTGGGTAATATAGTAATATATCTTATAACACAAATAACAAATTACAGATTCTAACATTTAATCGGCCCGAGAAAGCATCCATTATACCCAATCATAGTGTCCACCCAGGTGAGATTTGTGATCCCTCAGACCAGTCCAATGATTGAATTAAATATTTGAAGAATATAGGAGTACGAGATAATAGCCTGGCTGAGTGAACACTGTCAAAGGTCACCTCCGTCTACCAATATTTCGTGTGAATGAAGGTGATAATTTCGAAAAGTAAATACTTATTCCATTTCCCTTCCGTACATAAGAATAGTTTAAATTATTTGTAATTTTAATGGAAATCTCTGCGGATAACTGCTATAAGAGAAACATTCGAAGAGTTGGGTGTTTTGATATGCAGGAAAAAGATCAAATTAATAAAATTTTTTTTTTTTTTTTTTGAATTATGAAGAAGATTTTTACAGGAAAAAATGGCAGGATTTAGAACATAACGATCTAAAATAAATCCTTAGACCTGTGCTATAAATTGTTCCGGATCTTTGGAGTTTATATGAATGGTCTGCTTAGCTTATTCTTATCATATTCCAGCGAAGGTATATATATATTGATTCAATACGTATAAAATCTTATACCTTAGTGTGACTTGCAATTCAACAAGATATAATTATTAGGTTTGAGACGGCATTTTTCTTAGTTCTCAACAATACCAGAAAAACTTGCGTATTTTGCTAAAAGGGGCAGTGGTGAAGGAACAACACTTCGTTCGTGCACAATTTCACTGACGGTGTTATTAGCATTTTATTAGGTAGACAAAGTGATACAAATCTTACCAAGTCTTTACAGTAAAATATTTCTCTTTAAGGTGAGGACTTTTACCCAGAGAATCCTCATCAGTTCAAACAAACGATTGAGGACCAAGCTCACGAGAGTATCGAATCTTTTAGGGTAAAAGCAAAATGTCAAGTGCTATATGAATTTTGAGCCTTTAATCGGCAATTGGGCCCGGTGTAAAAGGCACAAAAAAAAATTATAATCAAACAAGTTGCTCTACTATATGTACGGCTAGTGGTAGTAGATTTTTATATCAGGTAAAAGGTCCTTTAAAATATGACTAATGCTAAGGTTGGTGTAACATTTTGCACTTGGTTGCAGACTTGTGTAGCACTGTCGTCTAAATTTTAAGGTTTTCTGCTGGAACTGTAGTTCTCATTGGCATGCTGTAATATGTCAATGATATTTCTGTGATACCAAGCCTACTTCAAGTTGTTCAGAAACCTTTCACATGTAGGAAATTAATATTAAGACCCAGTAGTGTTAAAGTGAACTAGAACAATTTTAGCGATACCATAGATGCAAAGTACGTAAATATAGACACGTTTCTGATTTGTCCAAGTGGTTTAAAAATCTTGTATTTCCTGAATTTATGTATTTATTTCTTTTTTGTACAATAAATGGGCACTTGCCATAAATGACTGATTTCCTTTTAATCACTGCGGTACTCTTGGTTTGCACATTTGTTACTTGTTTATTTATTATTTAATAAAATGTGCATTAAGCCACCTTGCCACGACAAGGCGGTACCACATAGCATACTTGTATGCTAAAGAAGGATGGTGCCGGGTGGAGTGGGGGGGGGGGGTTGGTGGTGGGCATGTCTCATCAACCGCCGAAGATATAGATTACACTGGACTTTTGGAATGCTGTTGGATCTAGTATTGGAGCATTGTAATTTCAATGAGATCTTATTTGCTTATTGGGTAAAATGTTTTTATTTATGCTTTTAAGTATTCATTCCTGCCTTGCATACCCAGTAAAAATCCATGAATCCATCGATTGCATTCATAAGAGAGCAAGAAAGGAAGTGACGCTGATATTTTTATTTTTGTTTTCTTGTGCTATAATACATATGGAGGACACTATACCATCAGTTTAGATTTATTAGGTGCAATTTGGCTGTAATATAAGATATTTTGTGTTTTTAAGTTCTTTCTGCAGTAAGTCTGCCTTTTTTTGTATCTAAAATGCATGTTAATTTACTCTGGTAAACTCCACGTGTATTTCATGTAATTATTCCACGTCAACTTATACAGACACCCCCTAGGACATCGGTATAGGAAATTCCACCCATTTTCAACGTAGAGCTACATGTACAGACACCACCTAGAACATCGGTATAGGAAATTCCACATATTTTCAACGTAGAGTTACGTGCCACGTAGAATTAACATTAATTACACGTTATATTTTTTACTTTTTATATCAATTTGGGACTAGACCGGCATGTTATGCAGAGGTAGCATCAGTCCTCTGTACGCGTTTATACCATCAAACTTATGCCACAAAATTAATGCATAACACTATCTTCTTCTTGAGGTTTGTGACTTGCAGCTAATTACCTATACCTTTGATTATATACAAAAAGTCCCAGATTGACTGATTCAAAGCCTATACGCTAACTTAAATATGAACAACTATTTTATAAATTTCTAACCGAAATAATTGTATGTCTCTTGTCAGGATTTCTTAGCTGTCTATTTAAAAATTTATTTTTATAATAAATTCTTAACAGTATAAACAACCACAAGAGCTTTATGCTAACGAATTTATCGCAACATTTCTATTGTTCTACATTTGATACAATATCAAAAACAGAAGAATCGATATACCTTCTGTATAAACATTGCTGAAACGACCAGTTTTAACTTTCTTCCAACCGTTTTATGTAATCTACAAGCTCTTTTGGTTGAATTACTAGTTGGGCGTTATTGTTACTGTCTTAAAGAAAACGTGGCCACTTGTATTACTTTCCGCTGAGAAATCTGTGGGACACACATGCCATTCCTTACATTTCTTGAAAAGATATTTTAACAGTTGTATGTTCCATTGCTTATATTTCAATTTCTCATTATTCCTTATTATGTTATTTATAGCTTTAATCTTTTCTTTTCTTTTCTTCTATCTTTTCTTTTTTCATTTATTGTTAGTTTAATATTAACTTAGCATTTTCCTTAAACATACCAACTAAGTTTGCATCACTAAAGATTTCAACACCTGAGATATTTTAACCCAATAAACAATTTGAATTTGAATTTGAATATCCTGCAACATAAGTTATCGCGTTCTCTTCTGCATAGTCCAGTACTTTGTAATCTGTAGACCTGCAGGATACGAAGATAAGGGAGGCGTTGCTAAGATCCAATATGTATCAGGCAGAGGTAGTAGCGCAGATACCAAAAGGATTTCTTGAAAATCTTCGTCGTACTCACAGTTGCCTGTTTTAGAAATATCTAAAAACTTGATTAATCACAACTTCTTAGGCTCAGTGGGTCCTGATTGATTCTTCCTGTTAATATAAAAGTAAATCCTAGCGTTTGAAGGCAATCCCATAAACCAGAAAGACTTTTCATATTCAGTAACCAACTCTTTAGACATTTAATAGAATTCGTGAAACGGTTCTCATCTTTATTTAAGATCTTAATTCCACCAATTAAATCTCAGGCTTTATTCAAAAACGCAATTTGCTATTCGCTTCCGATAAACGATCTTCTCATTTCTTTCGATTCAGACTGTTTGAATGAGTTGAACATATCTGATAGATTGCAGTGGACTGTACATTAACCCCGCTGGTTTCCGAACGATTGGAATTAGCGAAACAAAAAAAGCAACCGAAAATTTGATTTTAATTAAAATCTTATTACTAGGATGCACTAGATAACCATAGTTATTTCAATACAGAGTTTCTGTATATGCTAACGACACGACGAGTTTTAGCTACTATGACTCACAAAATCGAAGTGAATTGTCTAAGTATAATTATTTGACAAATTATCCCACTGGATAGCGGTATCTTCTAACAATGATGATACTGATAAGAAAAATTCTCCTGAAGCTGTTGTGCTATTCTACTCTATCTTACAAGCTTATACAAAGCACAATTTTATTCATGTAAAGCGAAACAAAAGCGAATAGAAAAATTGTAAACTATATAGCACTTGATAATTAAACAAAATATGTACTAGATTAATGAACGCAATATCAATGACAAAATTCAAATTCAAATTTACTTTTAATGTTTTTTTAGCAAATTGATACTAATTAATTTAATTTCAAAACCAAACATCCCACCCGCCTTGAAAGGCTATCTTTCATCTGCCATCTGAGCTTACTGGAAGTGGTCATATTCGGTGTATCGCCTTTTTTATTACACCATTTTTCATTTTAATCACTGCTACTCTGACCTTACCATCTGAATCCTTAACGACTTCAATGACACGTCCTAGCAACCATTTTTGAGGAGGTAAGTTGTCTTCGGCGATGAGTACTAGTGTGTTTAATGATACATTGGACCAAAGCTTCCAAAAATGCTGATTTAGAGCACATATTTGTTGCCATCGAGACAAATGGGATAGTTTCAAGTCGGTGACATCTGGTTGAACAATCGCAGTGAGAGGCCCCCAATGAGAAAATGACCTGGAGTTAAAGCTTCAAGGTCTGCTGGGTCACTCGACAACGGTATTATAGGCCGAGAGTTTAATATGGCTTCTATCTGAGTGACAACTGTATTCAGCTCTTCGAAATTAAGTGATGTGCTGTTAATAGTCTTGTGAAGATGTGATTTTGCAGACTTAACTTCTGCCTCCCAAAGTCCTCCGAAGTGAGGAGATCGAGGTGGAATATGTCGAAAAGATATTCCGTCTTCAGCGCACATCTTGACAATAAACTCATTGGTTTCCTGCGAGTTGAATAATTTGTGAAGCTCCATTAGGTTCTTGTTTGCGCCAACGAAATTGGTGGCATTGTCGCAATAGATAGTCTTTCAATGTCGCCTTCTCGAAACAAATCGCTTAGGAGCGGCGATGAAGGCCTCAGCTGATAAGTCCAAAACGACTTCTAAATGTATAGCCTTTGTGCTGAAGCAAACAAACAAGCAAATGTAGGCCTTCTCAGGACATTTTCCTCTGCCCCGCTGGTGTATCCATACTGGACCACAAAAGTCGACGCCTGTGTTTATAAAAGGACGTGCAGGTTCCACTCGATGCGACGGCAGGTTACCCATTATTTGCTTAATGACGACCGGTCTCGAACGAAAACATCGGATGCATCGGCGGGGTTTTCTACGAACAACGTCCCTTGCATTGATAATCCAAAACGTTTGGCGAATAATTGCTGTAAGTGCTTGCGGACCTGCGTGAAAGTGTTTATTATGCAAATAATTTATTAGAGAAGGAGTGAGAGGATGTTTCTTTGGAAGAAGAATGGGAAATTTTATTTAATATGGAAGATCTGCATTATGCAGCCGCCTTCCGACTCTAAGTAGTCTTTTTTTCGAACAGTTATCGAGGAATGGAGATAAGTTGCTGATGCTGCTCTTTGGGCTAACTGATGGCTGTGTTTCTAGTTGATGACATTCTTCTGCAAGCTCACTCCTCTGCACGATCCATGCCATCGTCTTCATGGTTTCTTCCAATTCTTCGACTGTAACTGGACCAGTTATTCGTGACTCATGTTGAATAGACTTCCTGCAATTGCCGACGAAGCGAAGCATAAAAACAAAAGTTCGTTGAAGTCTCTTAAAACCATTTAGAAACTTTCCTTCCAAAACTATATTCTCAGGATTGAGTACTACAGTCGATCGCAAACAAGCTTTCTCCCTTTTTTTTCTGGAGATTTTTGATATGAAGGAGATTTCTTATCTAACAGACTGAAATTTATTGAAAATAAATTCAATAAATTTACCAAATTCATTTTAAGTGCAAAAAAAAAATTATTGAACTTTTCGACCCAGCGATCAGAGAGGTCTCATCGGAGTGGTTATTTCTGATCGCCTACCATAGAAGTTCAATTTTTGATATGTTGGTTTTTTTCGTTTGGGCCAAGAATTAGGTGTTCCTAGCAAAAATGTTGGACCTTTACTCCATAGTTCCGAGGTAAGTAAAATCTGTGGCATGACTTCTCTCGACACAAGATCTGCTGGATTGTTACGTGAAGACACATTATTCCAGATAGCCATAGGAAGTAGTTCCTGAATTGAAGAAACTCTATTAGCTACAAAGGTAGTCCAGTTGGCGGGATGAGTAGCTAGCCAATCTAAAACAATTTCAGAATCCGACCAACAGAATATGTGGCTAATCTTATTCTTCACGATACTATATACTCGAGGCATCAGTTGAGCTAAGAGATGAGCTGCACAAAGCTCGAGACCAGGCAGTGAAATAGTTTTAACTGGTGCTACACGATTTAGCACATAAAGACTGGCGATAGTATGACCTGATGAATCTGTAGCACGAACATACAAACAGCAACCATAGGCTCTTGTGGAGGCATCTGCAAATCCATGAAGTTGCAGATGAGAGTACAACTGAATCATGAGCGGAATGAAACGAGAAAACTTTAATTTATTCAGACATATTAATTGACTGTAGAACTCCTCAAACTTTCGCTGCAGATGTAAAGGTAGATGATCGTCCCATTCTAGCTTTAAAATCCATAGTTCCTGCATAAGTATTTTTGCAAATACGGTTACTGGGTTGATAAATCCCATGGGATCTCGTTTGGTTAGGACAGATTTACTAGAGTTGTCTTCAATGAAAGAGCAGAAATTATCACTGCTGGGGTTCCAGGCAATTCCCAATGCCCTCTTAACTTCTGTATCATTAAGCTTTATCATTTCCTCTTTATGTTCCAATGTAATTGATCTTAGCATACTTTGTTCATTACAGCACCATTTTCTCAACTGAAAACATCCCATTTCTAGTATTGCCTGAACCTCATCGACGATCTTGCAAGCTTCCTCTAATGAATCGACACATGCGAGCATATCATCAACATAAAAATTTTCTCTGATAACCCTAGCTCCATTCGGGTAATGATTATTTTTTGAATCTGCCAGGTAATTTAGACACCTGGTAGCTAAGTAGGGTGCGGTAGCGGTATCATACGTAACAGTGTTTAACTGATAAATGTTAAGCGGCTCTTCATTAGAATTCCTCCAATAGACAAGCTGGAATTTTCGATCTTCTAGAGCAATTAAAATGAAAAATGAAATGTCCGCTGCGATGGCATATTAATAAAAACCAAAGCGAAGAATCGTGTCAAATAGTTCGGGTTGAACTGTGGGGCCTACCATCAAAATGTCGTTTAACGATAGATCATTGGAAGCTCCACATGACACATCGAATACAACTCTGAGCTTCGTCGAAGAGCTTTCAGGCCGCAAAACACAATGTTGTGGTAGGAAATAATGAGGCTCAGTCAGAACGGAAGCATCGATCTGTTGCATATGTTTTAGCTCTTCATATGCATTCATGAACCTTTCATATTCAATCTTCAGTGACATCGAATTTTGTAATCGAATTTTGTAATCGTTTTCCAAATTAGAAGACCTCTTAAAGGCAATTAAGCGAGAGTTCTCCAAAACAGAACGATCTTGGCTAAAAGGAAGCTTCACTGTTAATCTACCAGAAGGCGATTGAGTAATATTTGTTACGAAAAGCTCCTCACATTCCTGCTGCTCCTTTGAAAGTGGAAGTTTCTTGCCAATGGTTTCTGGAATACAAAATTTTTCAAGTAACTGACTAATTAAATGGGTTTCATCAGTTTTATCAGGCTCAGCAGCTGTACTGCAACATACATTAATTCTAGAAGTACGATTGTAATTTCCTGCTACCATCCACCTAAACAACGTTCTCTGCAGCGTGGGTAGGTTATCACCCAATTTGATGTGGTCAGTAAGCAACAATTTCAAAATATACCAGCTCCTAACAAAATATCCACTCCTTGAACCTTATAGAACTGAGGATCTGCCAATTCATAGCCAGATGTAATTTATTAGCAATTTAAATCGATGTCGAATTTAGGTTCTGAATCTGTAATTTTAGGCAAAACCCAAAAATCTAACTCTGCGGAAAAGTCATCAACTTGAGATTTAATCGTGCTGGTTACTTGATGCTTAACTGTTGACTTCACTTCTCCTATGCCACTAATTTCTGCTATAATCTTAGATCGCCGTAGCTGCAAGCCTTGAGAAAGTCTTTCTATTATGAAGTTCGACTGAGATGCCGAATCTAAAAGAGCTCGACATGGAATATATAACCCACTGACATTCTTGATATAAATTACTGCTGTAGCTAAAAGTACATGAGTGGCACCTTCGGCTTCCCTATGTTGAATCGAACGAGTTTCAGAGAAACGAGGCGACATCTTAAGTGAACTCACATCATTTGATACTGACGGTGGAGTTTCTACCTTCCTTTGTTGTGACGTGGAGGGTGAATGTTGCGACTTGGTCGAAACCCTTTGCGAGTTTTCACACAATGTCTTTGTACGAGAAGACGATCGGTGAAAATGATGTGGACCTTCACAAGAAGTACATGTCTTAGTAGAGCAGTTTTTAATTGGATGACCTCGCGAAATACAAATGAGACACAAGCTAAGTCGTTTAGTTTCATAATATCTTTCGATTGGAGACATTTTCAAAAAACGATTACAATGACTGATCGCGATTATGGCAGCAAAGACACTGCTTACCATTCCATGATGAATTGAACGAAGAAGAATTTTTTGAAACCGATGCACATAATGATTGGCGTTTGTGTGAATTTGGTTTGACTTGCTGAACTAACAGGAGAGCTGGCTTTCGAACCAATACCTACGCTCAAGCATAGTGCTGCGCTTATTAAGGAATTTTGAGAATGTGTCCCAATCTGGAAGATCATCGGCCGATTTATGTTGTTCCCACTTGGAACTAGTCTCAAGATCAACTTTATTATTTATTATATATACTAGAATAGCATCTAAAATGTCCTGTTTATTTCCGACTGAATTTAATGCACGTAGGTGAGCGTTCACAGAGTCTATCAAAGTATGTAATTGATCCCTCGACCACTTAGAAACACTTTGTAATTCTATCATCTCTTTAACGTGAGCTTGTGTGAATATATTTTTATTTTCAAACCGAGATTTTAAAAGTTCAAGAGCGATTTTATAATTATCGGAAGTGTTTTCCAGAGCTTGAATTACTTTAAAAGCTTGTTCAGTAAGGCATGATCGCAAGTGAGCAAATTTTTCTATGTCCGTTAAATCACTATTTTCATGCTCCAATGTTTCAAATGAATCAAAAAAATCAGTCCAATCTGTATATCTACCTGAGAATTTTGGTAGTGTTAATTTCGGTAACTGTACAGACCGATGTGAGGGCATTGAAAATGATGTTTGAGTTTCTATGCCTCCAACCGTAACTGGCTTATCTTTTTGTGCAATTAAATTAAGAATCGTGGCCTTGGTCAAACAATATGCATCTTCTAGCACATTCCATTTTTCCAGATCGACATCATCAGTTTCTTCTTTATGAATCTCATGTTGGATTGATAACGCTTGCTCGAAGTATGAGTCTAAAAGATTTTGTCTAGTTTTTAGATCGTAAATATTTAACGAATCATTATTACTCTGAATGTAGGTCTTTATTTTCGTTATTTACACTTGAAGTGTTGACCTTTGTTTTGTTAAGTCTTGCAATGTAGACATGTTGCCGATAATTTTGCTTGCCGTTATCAGACCAAGGTCACTGCACAAAAAAACAAAGAAAATAATAATCAAACAGGTTACCTGGTTGTAGCACGAGATGCAATGCTACATATATATCCTTTTAATTTTCAATAAATATGCGAAAGTATTCGCAGAAATGATTTCACAAATCAATTAGCTCACCACATGCTTTGTTCACTTATGTATAAAAATCCACAAAAATCCGACAAAATTAACGCGAGGATTTAGATAAACGATTTAAATCCACTTTGGTCAAATTTAATTTTTCTCGTTTTTCACAAAAACTTAATTTTTACAGTTTTTTCATAACACAAATCTACTTGCAACCATGTGCTTCTATTGTCCCGACTATGCACCGCTAAAATGATCTGGCTCGAAGGACCAAAATGATTGATTGCAGTAGACTATATATTAACCCCCCTGGTTTCCGAATGATTGGAATTAGCGAAACAAATAAAACAACCGAAAATTTGATTTTAATTAAAATCTTATTACTAGCGTGCACTAGATAACAATAGTTATTTTAATACAGAGTTTCTGTATATGCTAACGACACGACGAGTTGTTGCTACTATGACTCACAATATCGAAGTGAAGTGTGTGAGTATAATTGTTTGATAAATTATCCCAATCGATAGCGGTATCTTCTAACAATGATGATACTGATAAGAAAAAGAAAAATTCTCCTGAAGCTGTTGTGCTATTCTACTCTATCTTACAAGCTTATACAAAGCACAATTTTATTCATGTAAAGCGAAACAAAAGCGAATAGAAAAATTGTAAACTATATAGCACTTGATAATTAAACAAAATATGTACTAGATTAATGAACGCAATATCAATGACAAAATTCAAATTCAAATTTACTTTTAATGTTTTTTTAGCAAATTGATACTAATTAATTTAATTTCAAAACCAAACATCCCACCCGCCTTGAAAGGCTATCTTTCATCTGCCATCTGAGCTTACTGGAAGTGGTCATATTCGGTGTATCGCCTTTTTTATTACACCATTTTTCATTTTAATCACTGCTACTCTGACCTTACCATCTGAATCCTTAACGACTTCAATGACACGTCCTAGCAACCATTTTTGAGGAGGTAAGTTGTCTTCGGCGATGAGTACTAGTGTGTTTAATGATACATTGGACCAAAGCTTCCAAAAATGCTGATTTAGAGCACATATTTGTTGCCATCGAGACAAATGGGATAGTTTCAAGTCGGTGACATCTGGTTGAACAATCGCAGTGAGAGGCCCCCAATGAGAAAATGACCTGGAGTTAAAGCTTCAAGGTCTGCTGGGTCACTCGACAACGGTATTATAGGCCGAGAGTTTAATATGGCTTCTATCTGAGTGACAACTGTATTCAGCTCTTCGAAATTAAGTGATGTGCTGTTAATAGTCTTGTGAAGATGCGATTTTGCAGACTTAACTTCTGCCTCCCAAAGTCCTCCGAAGTGAGGAGATCGAGGTGGAATATGTCGAAAAGATATTCCGTCTTCAGCGCACATCTTGACAATAAACTCATTGGTTTCCTGCGAGTTGAATAATTTGTGAAGCTCCATTAGGTTCTTGTTTGCGCCAACGAAATTGGTGGCATTGTCGCAATAGATAGTCTTTCAATGTCGCCTTCTCGAAACAAATCGCTTAGGAGCGGCGATGAAGGCCTCAGCTGATAAGTCCAAAACGACTTCTAAATGTATAGCCTTTGTGCTGAAGCAAACAAACAAGCAAATGTAGGCCTTCTCAGGACATTTTCCTCTGCCCCGCTGGTGTATCCATACTGGACCACAAAAGTCGACGCCTGTGTTTATAAAAGGACGTGCAGGTTCCACTCGATGCGACGGCAGGTTACCCATTATTTGCTTCATGACGACCGGTCTCGAACGAAAACATCGGATGCATCGGCGGGGTTTTCTACGAACAACGTCCCTTGCATTGATAATCCAAAACGTTTGGCGAATAATTGCTGTAAGTGCTTGCGGACCTGCGTGAAAGTGTTTATTATGCAAATAATTTATTAGAGAAGGAGTGAGAGGATGTTTCTTTGGAAGAAGAATGGGAAATTTTATTTAATATGGAAGATCTGCATTATGCAGCCGCCTTCCGACTCTAAGTAGTCTCTTTTTCGAACAGTTATCGAGGAATGGAGATAAGTTGCTGATGCTGCTCTTTGGGCTAACTGATGGCTGTGTTTCTAGTTGATGACATTCTTCTGCAAGCTCACTCCTCTGCACGATCCATGCCATCGTCTTCATGGTTTCTTCCAATTCTTCGACTGTACCAGTTATTCGTGACTCATGTTGAATAGACTTCCTGCAATTGCCGACGAAGCGAAGCATAAAAACAAAAGTTCGTTGAAGTCTCTTAAAACCATTTAGAAACTTTCCTTCCAAAACTATATTCTCAGGATTGAGTACTACAGTCGATCGCAAACAAGCTTTCTCCCTTTTTTTTCTGGAGATTTTTGATATGAAGGAGATTTCTTATCTAACAGACTGAAATTTATTGAAAATAAATTCAATAAATTTACCAAATTCATTTTAAGTGTAAAAAAAAAATTATTGAACTTTTCGACCCAGCGATCAGAGAGGTCTCATCGGAATGGTTATTTCTGATCGCCTACCATAGAAGTTCAATTTTTGATATGTTGGTTTTTTTCGTTTGGGCCAAGAATTAGGTGTTCCTAGCAAAAATGTTGGACCTTTACTCCATAGTTCCGAGGTAAGTAAAATCTGTGGCATGACTTCTCTCGACACAAGATCTGCTGGATTGTTACGTGAAGACACATTATTCCAGATAGCCATAGGAAGTAGTTCCTGAATTGAAGAAACTCTATTAGCTACAAAGGTAGTCCAGTTGGCGGGATGAGTAGCTAGCCAATCTAAAACAATTTCAGAATCCGACCAACAGAATATGTGGCTAATCTTATTCTTCACGATACTATATACTCGAGGCATCAGTTGAGCTAAGAGATGAGCTGCACAAAGCTCGAGACCAGGCAGTGAAATAGTTTTAACTGGTGCTACACGATTTAGCACATAAAGACTGGCGATAGTATGACCTGATGAATCTGTAGCACGAACATACAAACAGCAACCATAGGCTCTTGTGGAGGCATCTGCAAATCCATGAAGTTGCAGATGAGAGTACAACTGAATCATGAGCGGAATGAAACGAGAAAACTTTAATTTATTCAGACATATTAATTGACTGTAGAACTCCTCAAACTTTCGCTGCAGATGTAAAGGTAGATGATCGTCCCATTCTAGCTTTAAAATCCATAGTTCCTGCATAAGTATTTTTGCAAATACGGTTACTGGGTTGATAAATCCCATGGGATCTCGTTTGGTTAGGACAGATTTACTAGAGTTGTCTTCAATGAAAGAGCAGAAATTATCACTGCTGGGGTTCCAGGCAATTCCCAATGCCCTCTTAACTTCTGTATCATTAAGCTTTATCATTTCCTCTTTATGTTCCAATGTAATTGATCTTAGCATACTTTGTTCATTACAGCACCATTTTCTCAACTGAAAACATCCCATTTCTAGTATTGCCTGAACCTCATCGACGATCTTGCAAGCTTCCTCTAATGAATCGACACCTGCGAGCATATCATCAACATAAAAATTTTCTCTGATAACCCTAGCTCCATTCGGGTAATGATTATTTTTTGAATCTGCCAGGTAATTTAGACACCTGGTAGCTAAGTAGGGTGCGGTAGCGGTATCATACGTAACAGTGTTTAACTGATAAATGTTAAGCGGCTCTTCATTAGAATTCCTCCAATAGACAAGCTGGAATTTTCGATCTTCTAGAGCAATTAAAATGAAAAATGAAATGTCCGCTGCGATGGCATATTAATAAAAACCAAAGCGAAGAATCGTGTCAAATAGTTCGGGTTGAACTGTGGGGCCTACCATCAAAATGTCGTTTAACGATAGATCATTGGAAGCTCCACATGACACATCGAATACAACTCTGAGCTTCGTCGAAGAGCTTTCAGGCCGCAAAACACAATGTTGTAGTAGGAAATAATGAGGCTCAGTCAGAACGGAAGCATCGATCTGTTGCATATGTTTTAGCTCTTCATATGCATTCATGAACCGTTCATATTCAATCTTAAGTGACATCGAATTTTGTAATCGAATTTTGTAATCGTTTTCCAAATTAGAAGACCTCTTAAAGGCAATTAAGCGAGAGTTCTCCAAAACAGAACGATCTTGGCTAAAAGGAAGCTTCACTGTTAATCTACCAGAAGGCGATTGAGTAATATTTGTTACGAAAAGCTCCTCACATTCCTGCTGCTCCTTTGAAAGTGGAAGTTTCTTGCCAATGGTTTCTGGAATACAAAATTTTTCAAGTAACTGACTAATTAAATGGGTTTCATCAGTTTTATCAGGCTCAGCAGCTGTACTGCAACATACATTAATTCTAGAAGTACGCTTGTAATTTCCTGCTACCATCCACCTAAACAACGTTCTCTGCAGCGTGGGTAGGTTATCACCCAATTTGATGTGGTCAGTAAGCAACAATTTCAAAATATACCAGCTCCAAACAAAATATCCACTCCTTGAACCTTATAGAACTGAGGATCTGCCAATTCATAGCCAGATGTAATTTATTAGCAATTTAAATCGATGTCGAATTTAGGTTCTGAATCTGTAATTTTAGGCAAAACCCAAAAATCTAACTCTGCGGAAAAGTCATCAACTTGAGATTTAATCGTGCTGGTTACTTGATGCTTAACTGTTGACTTCACTTCTCCTATGCCACTAATTTCTGCTATAATCTTAGATCGCCGTAGATGCAAGCCTTGAGAAAGTCTTTCTATTATGAAGTTCGACTGAGATGCCGAATCTAAAAGAGCTCGACATGGAATATATAACCCACTGACATTCTTGATATAAATTACTGCTGTAGCTAAAAGTACATGAGTGGCACCTTCGGCTTCCCTATGTTGAATCGAACGAGTTTCAGAGAAACGAGGCGACATCTTAAGTGAACTCACATCATTTGATACTGACGGTGGAGTTTCTACCTTCCTTTGTTGTGACGTGGAGGGTGAATGTTGCGACTTGGTCGAAACCCTTTGCGAGTTTTCACACAATGTCTTTGTACGAGAAGACGATCGGTGAAAATGATGTGGACCTTCACAAGAAGTACATGTCTTAGTAGAGCAGTTTTTAATTGGATGACCTCGCGAAATACAAATGAGACACAAGCTAAGTCGTTTAGTTTCATAATATCTTTCGATTGGAGACATTTTCAAAAAACGATTACAATGACTGATCGCGATTATGGCAGCAAAGACACTGCTTACCATTCCATGATGAATTGAACGAAGAAGAATTTTTTGAAACCGATGCACATAATGATTGGCGTTTGTGTGAATTTGGTTTGACTTGCTGAACTAACAGGAGAGCTGGCTTTCGAACCAATACCTACGCTCAAGCATAGTGCTGCGCTTATTAAGGAATTTTGAGAATGTGTCCCAATCTGGAAGATCATCGGCCGATTTATGTTGTTCCCACTTGGACCTAGTCTCAAGATCAACTTTATTATTTATTATATATACTAGAATAGCATCTAAAATGTCCTGTTTATTTCCGACTGAATTTAATGCACGTAGGTGAGCGTTCACAGAGTCTATCAAAGTATGTAATTGATCCCTCGACCACTTAGAAACACTTTGTAATTCTATCATCTCTTTAACGTGAGCTTGTGTGAATATATTTTTATTTTCAAACCGAGATTTTAAAAGTTCAAGAGCGATTTTATAATTATCGGAAGTGTTTTCCAGAGCTTGAATTACTTTAAAAGCTTGTTCACTAAGGCATGATCGCAAGTGAGCAAATTTTTCTATGTCCGTTAAATAACTATTTTCATGCTCCAATGTTTCAAATGAATCAAAAAAATCAGTCCAATCTGTATATCTACCTGAGAATTTTGGTAGTGTTAATTTCGGTAACTGTACAGACCGATGTGAGGGCATTGAAAATGATGTTTGAGTTTCTATGCCTCCAACCGTAACTGGCTTATCTTTTTGTGCAATTAAATTAAGAATCGTGGCCTTGGTCAAACAATATGCATCTTCTAGCACATTCCATTTTTCCAGATCGACATCATCAGTTTCTTCTTTATGAATCTCATGTTGGATTGATAACGCTTGCTCGAAGTATGAGTCTAAAAGATTTTGTCTAGTTTTTAGATCGTAAATATTTAACGAATCATTATTACTCTGAATGTAGGTCTTTATTTTCGTTATTTACACTTGAAGTGTTGACCTTTGTTTTGTTAAGTCTTGCAATGTAGACATGTTGCCGATAATTTTGCTTGCCGTTATCAGACCAAGGTCACTGCACAAAAAAACAAAGAAAATAATAATCAAACAGGTTACCTGGTTGTAGCACGAGATGCAATGCTACATATATATCCTTTTAATTTTCAATAAATATGCGAAAGTATTCGCAGAAATGATTTCACAAATCAATTAGCTCACCACATGCTTTGTTCACTTATGTATAAAAATCCACAAAAATCCGACAAAATTAACGCGAGGATTTAGATAAACGATTTAAATCCACTTTGGTCAAATTTAATTTTTCTCGTTTTTCACAAAAACTTAATTTTTACAGTTTTTTCATAACACAAATCTACTTGCAACCATATGCTTCTATTGTCCCGACTATGCACCGCTAAAATGATCTGGCTCGAAGGACCAAAATGATTGATTGCAGTAGACTATATATTAACCCCCCTGGTTTCCGAATGATTGGAATTAGCGAAACAAATAAAACAACCGAAAATTTGATTTTAATTAAAATCTTATTATTAGCGTGCACTAGATAACAATAGTTATTTTAATACAGAGTTTCTGTATATGCTAACGACACGATGAGTTGTTGCTACTATGACTCACAATATCGAAGTGAAGTGTCTGAGTATAATTGTTTGATAAATTATCCCAATCGATAGCGGTATCTTCTAACAATGATGATACTAATAAGAAAAATTCTCCTGAAGCTATTGTGCTATTCTACTCTATCTTACAAGCTTATACAAAGCACAATTTTATTCATGTAAAGCGAAACAAAAGCGAATAGAAAAATTGTGAACTACAAGCACTTGATAATTAATGTACTAGATTAATGAACAATGAACGCAATATCAATGACAAAATTCAAATTCAAATTTACTTTTAACGTTTTTTAGCAAATTGATACTATTTAGTTTAATTTCAAAACCAAACAATATCGAAAAGGTAGTCCATCCTCTGGATAAATTCTGTCGTATCCCAAGCACTTCAGAGATTTTCTTTTTACTGGCAATAAGTGTGTATACTCCAGATGCAATTGCATGGCTCAGCACTTGTGCAGAATTTTTCATACTCATTTTCTGAAAGTTGTTCGGATGAGTGTCAGTCAATTTTGGTGCAAGCCTAAACTCATTTCCACTATCCATTTTATAAAATTGTTCTTAATAAAAAAAGCATTATATTTCGAAAAATTGTTTTTAGCTAAATGAAGAGTATCAAAGAGATGAAACATATCGTGAACGTCAACCGTGAAGGTTGTTTTTTCAAGACTAATAACTATCTAGCAATTTTAATAAAACCTGAAAATTTGGACCCATATCGCTAACGAAAGCCACTGGATGAAAGCCAATTTCTGTTAAGCCTCTTACTGCGTCAATGATCAATCTTTTGACTTCTAATTTGGGACATGTAGAATTTACAAAGATATATACTAATGAAAACTTCCACATCTTAACACGTCCGTTATCTTTCTACTACATATTTCTCCTTTGCTTCGATTATAATACAAATGAGTTTTGAAACTCATTTCATCGATGGTAATTACTCAATATTTGTAAAAATCCGATACCTGATTAAACTTAAGTGCATAGCTTTTAAATTGAACGCCATGTTTCCAGGATATTAAGGCCACTTTCTAGTAAAACGCTTTTGCGTATTACTGGAGGGTAGAGTTCTAATATTCTCACTTAAATATTTATATGTGTTTGGAGACAAAAAGTTAAGCATTAAGGAAGTAGCTTTCACTTCATTACTGTACCGATAGGCCTGCTTCATTTTACCCTTATTCTTAATATTAGCATCTACAATATCAGCTAATTTTTTGGGACGAACTGCGTTACAACGTTTAGTGAGGTGCTCTGAGGAATTATTTTCTCTCTGGAGACGTTTTATCAAATTATTTCTTTCACGGTCTCATTCTTCAATCTAGGTATTTCCTTTCTTAATTTCTCTTTTTGGGGTGTGGCATGGGATAGAAATTTCAGAGGTTGGGATACTTTTCTTGAAGTAGAGGGAGTACTCGTTCTTACCCCATTTTCAAAAGAATTTCCTTTCAAATAATTGCGGGAATCTTCCACAGAACCGGAAGAGCTGTATTCAAAGTAGGAGTTTCGGTGACAAGCTCATCCATATCTACATCTTCTATTACTTTATATGATCCTATACTCAGTCGCAGATTTGGGGTTGTGCTTGTAGTGGAAAGAGATTCCGAATTTACTATATATATACTATATAACGATGCTCTGCTTTTTTCAAAAAATAATTGTGGGTTATTCTCATTGCACTACTCTTTTTTTCCAATAGGATGACCACCCATAACTGCAGTTTCATCTAATAAATAGCTAGTGTCTATTAGGTTATCTGAGCGCACACAATCGTGGCATATTCTTCGACGTGAATTAAGTTGCAAATTCACTATTTTCTTATTGTTGTCTTCGCAAAAATTACTGCAATTAATGAGAGACCTACAACTGCTTTCTTTAGGAAGAGCAATAGGAGAAGCTTGAAGCTCAGTAATAAGCTTTTCCTTACCTATACCCATACAACAATCTAAATCTAAGTCTACTAGCCTACTAATCTGCAAGTCTGATGATCTTTTCTGATAATCTAAAATCTTATGCAACAAATTGTAATAAATGGACAACAAAAGACGGTAAATTGAAATTGGGGAAAAAAAATAAGTAAAAGAATCTAAGAAATATACTTTAAATTATACTTCGTGGGGCGGATTCGGCATTGCCCATGGTACCAGACGTCCGCGCTGGGTATTAACATCTTCTTCTTGAAGTGCTTTTCAATTCTTTTCCTGTGCGATACGTGGCGTTGTACCAGTATTTTCAGCGAAATTCAGGGAAATTATTTTCAACACACATTTTCCTTTAAAATGCACAGAAGAGACTTGATTGGACCTAGGCGCTTCACAGACGTTCTTCCTCATATCCTGAACAATGACACTAAGAGCGGACCCCAATACTATAAGCTTTGTGTTTCTAGTTCATATTGTTATAACACTTCGGACAAGAGGACGGACATGCACAAATGAAATGTTCCATGATTCTATGCATCTGTATCTAATTCATTGTTTTTATACCCTAGATGAAATCTATAGGGTATACTAAGTTTGTCATTCCGTTTGTAACAACTCGAAATAATGATCGTAGAGCAAAATGGATTGGACACCTACGCATAATATTACAAGTTATTTTGATTTTTGCATGTCCGTCCGTCCGCGCGCACGATAACTCGAGAACGCGTATACTTAGAGAGCTGAAATTTTGTACACAACTTTAAAAAAAAAAAGTGAAATTAAGTTCGAAAACGGACTAAATCGGTCAACTCCTTCTTGGTGTTGCCATATAAAAATTTAGGTTTTTTACGTATACTTTGAAAACGATCAGTCCAAGACATTTTTATTGTACTAAAAACTTCTTCAGAATACGAAATCCTATAAAATTGATTATAATGGTTTTTTTTGTGCGATAAACCGTTCTAGAAATATATGCGGAAAACCACTTCAAACTTGCATAGATCGGTGACCTTACGAAATTTTATACAGGCATTATGTAATATAGGGTATCATGAGAATTGGTACTAGACCAATTCTAGCTTTTTTACTTGTTTATACTATCGTTATTTCCAGGCGTTACAGACGTATGAACAATATTAATTTATCCTATGTTTTTTTCGTGTAGGGGGGGGGGGCATGTATAAAGAGTCATCCACATATTACTTTTGGGCATACTATTATAAATAATAAGCAAGCGAATTGAAATAGGTTAGCTTGATCCTCAATGGCAGCTAGCAATGGCTTGGCTCATTTATGATGTCACTAGTTATTATAACAAGACGAAGATTTGGGTTAGGATACGTCCTAAGCCTATTGATGTTATAAAACGTACATCTACGATAAGGAAGAAACAGCGATATATATAAGAGATACTATAAAATTTGGAACCGAGCAAACCACGAAGTTGTTATACGAGTAGTTCAATGTCCCACCTATTATGATTGGGGATAAAATTCCGAAATTTACGATTATCGCGTACTAAGAGCCGCCTAATGCTAATGGAGAACAGTTTCTAGAAGCTTAGACTCCATAATATCTAAATATAAAAATTATAAGCTAATATCGTATACAAACATAAACCTATTTAATGTTAACGAAGACACAAGGAAAACCTTCGAATCACTACCAACTAATAATAAAACAGTGCTGAACATTGAGACAAAGTATGCTACCACAATTTCTGTAACATAGCTGCTCAATAATTCAGCACGTAGTACTATTCCTAATATGGAAAGATACGACTTTGGATTGGAACACAAATACGGGCTTCAACTGGACCATCGCATCATGATAACTACGCTTAGGAAGGCTTTAATGAGGAGAAAAGAAATGTCTAAAAGGAAAAAGTAAGATTAAATATTTAAATATTAAGCATAAAGCTAAGATCTGCTGTTGATGATTGTGATAATCAAAACTTTGCTAAGCTTGTCGACATAATTCAAAAAGCGAAATAAGAAGCAACTGATATTCAACTTATCAGAGCTCGAGAAAATAACCGGATTACATTAGAGATAATAAGCACAATAAAACAAAGAAAATAAGAAAATAAAAAGTGGTTCAAATAATTCGCAACTAATACAAAACTATAAGGAGATTTAGAATGATATCACCTGGAATATAAGAAGAGCAAAAAGGAGTTATGTAGAACAAGAAATGCAAAAAGCGAGGAGTGACCCAAAATAGACGTAGAAAACAGGAAGAAAGGCAGTATAGAAGAATTAAAAGTTGGAGATAGTAACTTTAGATACAAACAACAAATGTCTAGCTACATGAACAAATACTTTGTTAATGTTTGCCCCTCACTAGTAAAAAAATTTGATGACAAATGCAGTTATACTTGTGAACCAACTGAAACTGCAGCAAGATCAACTGTTTATTTATGAGGCCGGTGAATAATGCTGATGTAAAAGGGGTATTATATTAGCTGAGAGAGGACACAGCACCAGGATTAAATGCAATAAGAGTAAAAGATGTGAAGCCCCGAATAAGCTGAAAAGAAAAGAAAAAGAATTAATAAATTAAAGCCCCATACACAGTACTTAACTCAACAAAAGCCACGGAAGGCGACTGGCATACATTACTCCCACGTAGTACAGGTCCCTATGTACCTACGTACATGCATTCAACAGCTAAAATATAAAGAAAATATGAATTATTTACATGAATTAACAATGAATTAAAATTAAAAACTACTAACAATCTGCATGAAAACTACAAACCATTCAATTTTCCCATGAAAAATGTAAATATAAATACATGCATGCAACTACAACAACAACACTATGGGAATTGGAAAAAAATGTAATAAGTAGCTTAATTTACATTTTCATCAATTCAAATTTAAACTAAGTATTGAGTTATAATCAGAAAACACACTAATTATGAAAAAACACTCTCCCGCGAACAATTTCGAGGAAAATTACACATAAATTTTCACATTTGACATTTGTTACAAGGGAAAATTATTTACTCAAAAATCGTGTTTTTAAGGGATTTTAAAAAGCAGTAGCTCAATAAAACCGAAGTTCGTGAGTTATTGCAGAGATTTCTTACACAAAAACAGCTTCCCGTAAAGATTTTCCGCGAAAATTAACAAAAATAAATCTCACCTGAAGGGAGATTAAGATTAAAAATTTAATAAAAAAACGAGTTTTCTTAGAAAATAAGCACACACAAAACACTATATCACACATACAATATAATTTGCATAACTTACCTTTATGTAATTAGCACAATTTCCACAAAGAAAAGCACGGAAAAACTCGCGATCGCGAACAGTCAAAACAAACTTTTAATTGTCGCGGAACTGTCAAATTGCATGTTTTGCCAACATATGGCACATGAATTTGGAGTATTTTTTACCGAGGAATCTGATGGAGGTATTAAAAATGTGCTAATTTATCTCAGTGAAAAGATATTTACGAATTTATGATATCTCATATAACTAATTAGAAGGAAAGAGATAGCAAGTGGAAGTGAGATGGATTAAAATACATTCCACATCAAATTCTCTCAACATGGACGACAAGAATTTAATTGCGCCATGTTATAGTTTTGAATTTTAATTTTCATTCAATGAAATTAAATTAAGATGAAGATCTTTTGATGAGAAAAGATAGATATTAATATTTTTCATCGAATGAGATAAATCACACCTGATAAAAAATAATATATTCTGAGCAATTTCCATCATGGTTGCTTGTTCCACACACAAAAGGAGTTCAGTTCGTGATATATAGTTGGTGTAATTTTTAGTTATTTTTTTTTTGAGTTCTCACTTTGTGCAAAATTGGCTTATAATCTGCCTATGGTAAGTATAAGCTCACATGCGATTTTCTTTTTGGTAAAGGTAAAAATTGTGCAAAGACATAATTTAGTAATATTATTGTGATTAATGAGTATTTTTGTTCCTTTTAAAAAGTGAATTAATTTTATTGTGATATTTAATAATTTTCTGATAACAAATTAATAGTAAATTAAACTGTCTTGTACAGGATAAATTCAAGCCAGTTATTCCTTTATTTCCCAAAACGGGTTAACTGGAATATACCTGAGAATTATCCTTTGTTTGCTTAAAATTGTAAATACCATTAAGATCATAATTTTGAAGAATTTTCTAGATTTATAGTAGATAAGTGCTTTGCTGTGAATTAGAGTGCTTAAGCTAACCTGAATATGAAGTTTTTATTAAATCGAAATGTGAATCTATTTATGCTCGTTCTGATTTTAATATACCGCTACACTAACATAATCCACCAAATATAACATCATTACATGTGGCTTGTGAACGGTTCTACAGTAACTGTTTCATTACTCACGTGCTGAATTTTACATCAGCCTAGTATACAGGCATATGGTGTGACCTTTCCCCATATCGTTTTTTATTCAGTTCCAGGAACTGACTACTGCATATGGAATTGTTTGGTGATCCTACAGAAACCAAGCTACTTGCGCAAACATTTTTTGATGATTCCATCCAGGAATCATAAGCTTTCGTAAACAATATCAAAGATATAATCACCGAACTCGTGTTTGAAATTTATCCAAAGCAATGGTGGATTTGATAAAAGAATACTATTATGACTTATGTAATGGAGTTCATTAATAAAAAACTCGATGCTGGTAATTATGTTATTGAAGTATTAGAAGAAGGGGTTTGAAACTGTAGATCATAATGTATTAATATAAATATCAAGCGAATTGAATGAATCAATCATAACAGTTTCTAAGAAATTATCCGCAAGTAAGTCAGTGTTGTACGAAAGTGGAGGACAGTTTGAGAATGAAGTTATGAGTACTGGGGTCCCGAAATCTTAGGGCCGCTACTCTGCTCTCCATTGGAGTAGCCAGCGTTTTGTTGTGGGGTGGGCAGTAGGGGGCAGACTGACACAATATTGAAGAAGAATATTATTCAAGCAAGTATTGTTTTTCAAAAATGTGTATAACTTTCTAAAACGTTAATCAGTGTTAAAACCAAGTTTCCTTACATGAAGCACGCTATTTCATTGATTACCGTTGTTTTTTTCAACCAATGTATGCTTAAATTAAACAACAATAAGAATATTTCCTAAAAACAAGAATAAAATAAGAATAATTTACTAACATATAATTATATGGTTTTCTAAAGAAAAGTTATTTCAAATTCATGGTTCTAATAAATTGTGAATGTATCCCAATAATAGCCCTGAGATTAGAAAACTTGATTTTTGAAGTAGTTTTTCGCATATATTTCTAAAACGGTTCGTCGGACAGTAAAAATTATTGTAGCCATTCTCATAGGATTTCAGTACAATAAAAACATCTCGGACTGATCGTCTTCACAGTACCTGTACATAAAAATCCTAAATTTTTATATGGCAACATCAAGAAAGGGTTGCGGGATTTATCCTATTTTTGAAATTATACTCATCATTTTTATGAAAATGCCGTGTACAAAATTTCAGCTCTCTACGTCGAATCGTTCTCAAGCGGTGTCTAAATATATAGTGGAAAACAAAAGTTTTGTGTGGCAACGAAGGAGTTACCTGATTTATTCCATTTCCGAACTTAAATTTTCTTTTTTCTCGAAAAGCTCGTGTGAAAAATTTTAGCTTTCTAAGTAAATCCGTTCTGGAACTATCGTGGGAACGGACAGACATGCAAAAATTAAAATAACTTTTAATATTATGCTTGGGTGTCCAATCCATTTAGCTATACCTTCATTATTTCTATGTGTTACAAACGGAATGACAAACTCAGTTTACCCAATAGATTTCATTTCGGGTATAATATTCAATAAACAGTCCAGAATAAAGCGATGCGAAGTACACTGTTGTGTGCAAGATATTCGGCTGTTAAGTGGTTGTTAGATACGCTTAAGTAGATGAAGATACAGCAACGAATTAATTTAAATGTACTTTTATTTATTTTTAAAATAAAGAAGAAATATTACTAGAGATACAAATTTACATATCCATTTTCTTTATATAAATGACGTACAAAAAAAAACTTGAAACAGATTTATATTATTCTTGCAGAATCTATCGCTGTTCAAACATATTCAACAATTCTTCAATAAATTAATAGTGCTAACTTCAAAGTTCAATTTCTTAAATTCATACAAAATTCGCAAATAATTAATATTCCCAGTGAGATAGACGAGATTTAAGCAGATCTGTATTAAATCATTAAACGCCATATCTATCGAAATATTTATTCGATTCGATTAATGAAACATATCCATTGCCAGTTACCTCCCCATCAAAACTAGTGGGGCATCTTTCTAGGTTGCAGATCTGCTGAATCAGCTCTTTATCATCAGATTTGCAAAGAATGGTATTATTTTCTTGATATTCGGCATTCTAGGGCTATTATTCTTGAATCTCCCAATTGAAAATACATGCACGTAGCACTCTGTCGGTTCAATTTATTTTCCATTTCTAAATTTTCAATCATAACTGCATTAAAATCTAATTCGGCACTGAAATCTTCTTGCACTTTAGCAGAGCTTGCTACTCGTCCTCCAACTCCAATAGGGTAAACAGGGCCTCCAAATTTTGCTGACAGCATACCTAAAAAGAATAATTATAATATCTAAAACTCTCATAAGATATATAAGTTTAAGTAGGGTAAAATCACCAATTGTCGGACAATGTTAAAATGTTCTATAGATAAAGGAGCCACGCTGATTATCCTCAGCTAATCTCAAAATGTGTGCATACAATGGATTGACTTCTTTCTTCTTGTGGGATTAATTGGCTTCTAAAGATATTGCGTTACATTAAAAATACACTTTTATATATTCTACGTTATTTTTTACGGAAAAATTTAAAGGTTTTGCAAATTATAGTTACTGTACTATAGAAATAGTGAGATTTATATTCAGAAAAAAAAATGATCGCATAAAATTCATATACAGGGTGATTCTGATCAAGATACCTTCCGGTATACCACGTGATCTCTTGAGGTAAGATGATCAAAAAATTGTTGTGCATACCCCCCCTTAGAAACCTTCCTTTAGAAGTTGTGGCCAGTTGAAGATTTCGCCAATATTCGTGAGAATAAATGACTATAACTTTTGAACCACTCTATAGATTTTGGTTATTGTTAGCTTATTAAATAGCCAAGAATGGTAGCTATCGAAAAGTGTATTAGTCTGTATTTTTTAATTAAGCTTCTTTAAATTATTCTCAAATATTTCCAAAATTTTTATTTTTTTTTCACACAAAAGGTTTTGAAATAAATAACGGTATTTATGAAATTTTTGTGTAAAAAAATTAATGTTTTGGAAATATTTGAGAATAATTTAAAGTTGCTTATTTAAAAAGTACAGAGTAATACACTTTTCAACAGCTACCATTCTTGGCTATTTAATAAGCTAACAATAACCAAAATCTATAGGGTGGTTCAAAAGTTATACTCATTTATTCTCACGAATATTGACGAAATCTTCAACTGGCCAGAATTCCTAAAGGAAGATTTCTAAAGGGGGGTATGCGGAACAATTTTTTGATCGTCTTACCTAACGGAATCACGTGGTATACCGGAAGGTATCTTGATCTGAATCACCCTGTATATCCATCCATTAATGAACTTAATACCATTATATGGGCCAACCGATGATACAAAGATTAACAAGTTTTGGCCGAATTAGCTGTCAATTGGTTGCTTGCCTGCTTTGGCAACAATTGTCACAAATTTGTTCGTCTCAATTTCAATCTAAAATTTCTTTGCTTTCTGACTAGCACATAATTAATTACTTTTCCCGAAGTGAATTAAACGAAGAAACTAATGGTTAGATAAATATTATAATATATTCAAAACGTATTTCAGTCAATAAAATACGAAAAACTTAAAACAAATTCGCTGGAAATGACATTGTCACCTCATGACGTAGCAACACAAAAAATTCCTTTCGAATCGGCCATAGCTTGTTACCTCTGTGTCATGGGCCAAGCCACACATATTAATCACGATCATTCTGCTACACTTGTGCCCAGATGCATGTCATCAGAAAAATTTTGATCAACTTACAGTTATTGATATAAATAATAATTGCATCACAAATTCGTAGCATATAATGAGAATTGAATTATTATATTATAATATCGGTTAAGTCTACAATAGAGTTCTGGGAAAATAAAATTTTACACGGTCTCCAAATACAAATTTCACATTAAAATTGCTGGTAAAATTTTGTCATATCTAAGAGCCAGATTTTGCATAATGAATTTCATCCCTATTCTAAGCAAATTGTCAATTTGCAAAATGTAAACAAAGGTTTTGTGCGGAGCATCTGTGGTAAAAAGGTTCTTTTTCTACTTTATTTTGAAATAATTCAAATAATTAATTTATATAAATCTCTGCTTCTATCAACAAAAAAGATAATTTAGATAGTGCAGTTGCCTCAAACGGGATTTCCCTAGTTTGTAATCCAATTTATATTTGCAAGCACTGACCGAACACTTTATTTCTGTTTTTTTAATTGATATGAAGATTTTAACAGGCACTAGTGGCACTATAAAACTTTGCACTAAATAAAGTTCAAAGATAAATAGTTTTGAAAATAATTGATTCGGTACTTGTGTTAAATATCGCAAAAGAATTTTAAGTTGACTAAATCTGCTCACAAAACCCATTTGACAATTCTGCATCCAGCTTTGACAAATCTTCCCTGCAGCATCTCACTTGCTCTTATGTATAATCTCCTGCGCTTGACCAATTACGCTCATGTATACATGATTCAACCATTCCTGTTTGCTCTATATTCTAAGATCTGGCTTATCACCATTCCTGTTTGCTATATATACTATTCTAAGGAGTGAGCTATTACTGCACGGCTGTAGCCGGCCCGTTAAGGCCTTTTAATTTCCAGTTTTTATGATGTCGCCATCTGGTTTGACGAATAAAAACAAAAAATGTGATATCGCAGATTTACATGCAACGAAACAGAGCGGCAAATTGATTAATTTTCATATATAAATGATAAGGACAAGTGGAAGAAATTTTCAGATTTACTTTCATGTAATACCGCGCTTTTGTGAAAGCAATTTTTTCTGAGATAATGAAAGAGGTCACCAAAGTTTGTTCCAAAGTTGTTGCTGTATAATCCTATGTTATTTGAACAGAATGTGTTTCTGTTTACACGCTTTGCTCTAAAGAGGGTGGGTGTTATCAGTATTAGGAGATCGTGGAAATTCCAATTTCTGGCAATTTCTGCCATTAAGATATTGAAATGTAGTAAATTAATATGTAGTAGCACTGATTACTTTGCGCCTAGTTGCTAATGTACTTTTATAGATATCTCTCCTATATCAATAAAAATTAATTAGTTTTCGAAAGCTACGTGAACTGAACTATTCCTTTTGGTATATTTCTTATGCTTTTGGTACCTAGGATAAAAATGGTCGGAATTCGCATAATATAATAATTTGTGGGATAAGTCGCCATTACTTCCCATTTTCGAGAGAATTTTACCCGCAACAATCTCCCAACGCTACAGTAACTCATTCTCTGATGGGCTTGGGAAAAATTAGAATTTTATTTGCCTGATAGACATTTAAAATCTCCTTTCAGCACATTGGCCAAAACGACATTTGTCTTCTTCTTAAAAACTTGAGGTAGAGTAGATATACGAAAAATTCATTATTATGAATAATTTGAAAAGATTTTGAAGTTATTCAAAATTTTGCAAATAATTGAATAAAATCAATTATGCTTGTATGTATATCTTACTACATTAAAGAAGAATGAATGAAAGAAAAAATTGCAAATTATTAGTAATAATTGCTTCGTATTTCTGTGGGGATGGGGGGGGGCACAGATCCAACACCGGCTTCTCTTGGGGGGAGGGGGCATTGCCCACCCGTTCCCCGACCTCGCTACGCGCATGCTATTCTCTATTCATCCAAAATTTAATGAAAGCTGGGTTGGGTGCGGAATATTATATATATGTTGACGATACCCTGCTGCTGTACAGTGGGAAGATAGCGGTAATTTACAAAGTGAAATAAATGAGAACTTGATATGATACACAAGATGGATATATGGAAATAAACTTACAAAAAATACATCGAAAACAATGTACGTAGTTTTTCAACAGAGAGGCAAGCAAAAGATGGACACTGGTCTATAAGTGGAAGGAGAATTCATTAAAGGAGTTGGTTCAATAAAATATCTGGGAATGATAATGGAGGTTAAACTGACTTGAAAAGAGTGGCACCACTTATAGGAATCATGAGGAGAAGGGACTTTTTTAACCGCCAGACGAGGATCTTATTTGCAATGCATTTATACTACCAATAATTACTTGCAATATAATTAACTGGTGATAATGTAGCAATAACTTAGTAAACTGCATGCATAGAGTATTAAACAAAGCAATAAAGTCCATAGTTAAAGCTGTATGAGTCGCCAAATTTTCAGAGTTTAGAAAAATTAATATAATGGTTAAACACATATCTAAGGAACACGATTACGCTTATACTACATTTACTTTAAGCTAGAACAGACCGAAATCCAAAGAGATTAAAACAAACAGCTGTACCGAAATTTTTAATTGAAGCATCCAGCAATGGTTAATTATTGCCTATCGATATTATAATTATGTCTTAATTTTAAACTAAATGCATTTTAAAGGGAATTTTAGTTGAATTACATTTTTTGCAGAATGCAGACACCACATGAGTGGTATACCTATATACATCCCTATATGATGTATAGAGAAACATCAAGTAAAATTTATAATATTTTATGAAAATTTTTGTTTAAAGAAGGCATTAAATCATGCTCCTGTTGATAAAATCTTCGAGGAAAAGCAAATTTCCGATTGTTCTTTAATTTTAAAAGCAACCAACAGTCGATAGATTTATATTTCCATGACTATAAAATATAAATCTTTCCAAGTTTTGTCACTTTGTCCGACTTAATTTTCTCTTGACTTCACATGCATTACTTGCAACATCTTTGTCACATAGGTATCCATTGATAATTATCTAATCACATTCAATAAATTACAAAATAAGTCTTCCACCTATGTTGACGAAAATTGCAAGGAAAAGTAAACCTAAGATTGCTCTTTAATTTTAAAAGCAACCAACAGATTTACCTGTAGCCGCCAAATACATATTAAAGGTGTAAGTATTATGAAATAAAATAAATCCACAACTTTTTATCATTTATAAAATTTAAGCTTTCCTAGGTTCATTTCACAAACTATAGTGTGATATCGTTTTGAGATTACTTGTTCTATGTTGCTGATGTGGTCGAAGCAGCTTGATCTGCTTTAACTCCAAACGATAAATAAAAAACACCGATGTTACTTCATTGAATGTCAAGAATTGATGCTTTCTTATTCAATTCCTTCTATATATTTATCACTGACTTATAACAATGGACTGAGTGTATTGTCATTTTCCTATAGGAAAGCATGGCACAAGTTTTATAGTTCTCTCTTTCGCCCTGTGGCAGATTTGGAGCTACCAACACAAAATATTGCATTCGGGAACATTTGCTTATGCCATTTGATGTTTTTATGTTGGCTACAGATGCAATCACTTCAGAAGGAATAAGATAAAGATAGTGTTTACCATGCTCTGTCTCTCTTGCCCATAAGCAGGATTCAGTTAAGAATAAATTTTGAAAATTAAAGTCGGAATGAGTTTAATTCCTTATAAACGATTAAAATATCACTTGGACACAAGAAAATACATTTTTTTAATTTAATTCGATTTTCGGGTGTAAAATTTCATCTGTTGGTTGAGTTTTACATGTTTTTTATGTAATCGTTTTAAAGGGTGCTCTAACGGTGATATACAGAAACACAATATTTTTTGTGCCACATGAAATAGCAAATCGCTCAGTCCATTGTTATAAGTCAGTGATATTTATACACAAATTACTGGGCCTACCTATGTTGGTTTCCATGTTAACAAAATACATTTTACAATGTTCGCATGAGAACCAATATATGCCGATTATTCATTCATATCTATCAGAGCTTACGTTTCACTTTCTTACATTTTTATACCCTAGCTGAAATCTAAAGGGTATATACTAAGTTTGTCATTCCGTTTGTAACACTTCGAAATAATTATGGTAGAGCAAAGTGGATTGCACACCCTCCCATAATGTTAAAAGTTATTATGGTTTTTGCATGTCCGTCCGTCTGTCTATCCGTCCGTCTGTCCACCTGTGCGTACGAAAACTCGAGAACACGTTCACTTAGATAGCTGAGATTTTGTACACGTACCTTAACAAATAAAAGTAAAATTAAGTTCGAAAATGAGACAAATCGGGCAACTCCTTCATTGGGTTGCCATACAAAAATTTCGTTTTCCACTATATATTTGGACACTGCCTGGGAACATGTACATATAGAGAGCTGAAATTTAGTACGTGGTGTTTTTATAGTAATAGCAAATAGAATTTCAAAAATGGACTAAATTGGGCAACCCGTTATTGGTGTTGCCATATAAAAATTCAGGTTTTTTACATAAACTGTGAAAACGATCAGCCCTAATCATTTTTATTATACTAAAAATTTTTCAGAATACGAAATCCTATAAAATTGGTTATAATCATTTTTTCTGCCCAACGCACCGTTCTAGAAATATATGAGAAAAATCACGTCAAAAATCAAACTTGCATAGATCGGTGACCATACGAAATTTAATAGACCAATTCAGATGTTACAAATTTCAGAAAAAAAATTGATTCTTGTACTCTGTTCCTAGGTACGTCTTGATTTTGTTCATTGGTCCGTAGGTTAGTACAAATCCGTTAATTATTGCTTTATCGATGGTATTTGCTTCCTTATCTTGTGTTGAGACTATTATGGTATATTCACTTAAGTCGCATTGTATTGTTACTGCGTACCTACCTATTGCCGTTAGCTGTTGGTAAATGGTCCGATTGTGTCTATGGATACTATGTCAATAGTTTTTACTGGTGTTGTTGTAATCTTAATTAGTTCCTTGCTATACTTTTGGTGTTTGTTTTTTGCACACAGTTCACAATTGTATATGTATTTTGCTATGGTTTTTTCTCATTTTTACCCATCTATACTTATCTTTCAATTTACTGTACAATCTTGATTGCCCTAGATGACCTCCGGTAGATGTTGGATTAGAAATTATGTAATATTCTTGTATTTCCGTCTTACCGGATATATATTTTTACGGTTTAAATATCTTTACTTTTATATTTGTCAATATTCTGTTGCCTAGGTTTATAAGTGCGCTTATACAGGGTTTTCCAATAAGAGGTGTTATTTTAATTAGCCCGCTATTTCGGTAGATGTCACTTTTGGAGCTGTCATTTTTTGACATTTGACAAGCAGAAACTACGCCATTAAAAAAATGGAACGAAACACGATTCAACAACGCATTGAAATTATTAAAATTCACTATAAAAATGGTGAAAATGTGGCAGAAACGGTTCGTAAAACTCGAACAGTTTTGGGTCGTCGTGAAGCACCTTGTCGGACCGCAATACAGAAATTGGTAGAAAAATTCGAGCTGTCGGGACAAGTTAGTGATGTGAAGAACAAAACCCGTGCAAGTCGCTCAAGAACAGCCGAGAATATTGCTGCTGTAGCCGAAAGGGTTGAAGAACACCCAGGTTTGTCCATTCCTCGTCGTTCTTTGGAATTAGGCATTCCACAAACGTCATTACACCGTATTTTGCATAAAGATTTGGGTCTTAAGGCTTATAAAGTTCAGTTAACACAAGAACTCAAGCCGGCCGATCATCAACAACGTCGAGTCTTTGCTGATTGGGTCCTTGAAATGCATGAAAATGATCCGGAATTCCATCGAAAACTCATCTTGAGTGATGAGGCCCATTTCCACCTCGATGGCTTCGTCAACAAGCAAAATTGTCGCATCTGGGGCTCGGAAAAACCCAGGAGTTATTGTTGAAAAGCCTCTCTATCCTCAACTTGTGACTGTTTGGTGCGGTTTATGGTCCCACGGGGTCGGTCATTGGACCTTACCTTTTCGAAAATGAGGCTGGAGCAACAGTTACGGTGAATAGATTGCGCTATCTACAGATGATTAATGATTTTTTATGGCCGGAATTGGATGGTATTGATCTGGACAACGTTTACTTTCAACAAGATGGCGCTACGTGCCATACAAGCAACGAAACCATTGATCTTTTACGGAAAAAGTTTCCGGACCGTGTTATCTCTCGAAGAGGTGATCACAATTGGCCACCGAGATCTTGTGACCTAACACCTTCCGACTTCTTCCTTTGGGGCCACGTGAAAGAGAAGGTCTACGCCAACAGCCCAGCGTCGATTCAAGACCTCAAATATGGAATTCGTGAGGCTATCGAGGACATAGGGCAGCCACTTTGCGATTTGGTTATGGAAAATTTCATGAAAAGGATATGGTCCTGTAGGCGTGGTCGTGGTGGTCATTTGGCTGATGTTATTTTCCATTATTAACGGCATACCTTCCTCTTTATAATGAAATAAAGATCCGATGCTGGTTCTACTGATTGGTTTTCTTTCATTTTTATGTACCGCTTATATATTATATTATTTTTCTTCATTATATTTACTTTTGAATTTTTCTGTTTTGACTTGCAACTTTTAAAATGTATTCCCGTAAACCTTCTACTTTTATTGGAGAAAGTACCTCTAACATGCGCAGTTGATCAGGCTGGGCAGTTATTGGGCAATTTACATACAGTGTTTGTCACCATTGTGTCTTATTTTTTCTGCTTTTTCATTGCGCGTGTTTGTATTTGCAGAATATTAATATCTTTTCAGTAATTTATATCTATTTTTATTCCTGGTAGTGCGTCTGGCCCGACGTTTTCTTTTCCTTTAACATAATGGATCTCAAAGTTGAATTTTTCTTCCGGTAATCTGTAATTTTTGGTATATATACCGGTCTATTATCGGATAGCTTGTGTTGTTTGTAGAAATTATTTACCGTTAGCAGTTCTTTATCTAGGTCAAATATATCTTGATATTGTCGGCATGCACTTTCAATCTGTGGTTTGACATAGTTTGAGATGCTATTTAGATTTAATTTTGACATTACTTTATTAGTTCTATCAGAGAGTGTTTTTGTTGTGCTAATAATGTGGAAATGATCTAAAGGATCTGTTTTAATTATGTTTTTTTTTTAATGTTACGGTTTCATTTTTGAAATTTAAAATTCTTACTAGTGGGTAATTTCGTGATATACTGTCAATTCACAAGTTACGACCACCTCGACTTACGACCATTCGCACTTAAGACGAACACATTTCATAAAAAATTTACGAATATGTATCAATTTTCTATAGTTTTCGTCAAATATATATCATATACTTACATATTATATATTTTCCACGCCTCTAATGATTGATGTAGTAAACAATAAAAAATCAGAAAAAAATCTATTGATTTTGATTTACATATGTCTATTATAATTATATGGGTTATTTTTGTATGAAATACGACTCTCGACCATTTTGACTTACGTCCGTAGTTGCGGTACCGAACCCCGTCGCAAGTTGAGAATTGACTGTAATTGTCCCGATATGAAGATTCCGGGATAGATTTCCTCAATGACTTAGTCATTACATGTGCTTGTTTGCTAGATTTCCATACTTCGAACATTCTCACATCTTGGTGGTAAGGAGATCGAGTGTGTGAATCGTTATTTGTGCTAATGGCGAGCGTCCATGTATCATAATCGAGATTAGCTCTGAGTTTTGTAAAGAAATGTAGTCCTAGTATCGCATCTGCTTGTATAGCGAACTCATTGTCTACTATTTGGAATATGTGCTCTACCGAGATTTGTTCATTGAACTGAATTTTTGTGTAAGTTGCTCCGATTGACTGTTTTCTTGTGCCAGTTAATCCTTGTATTACGCATGCATGTTTGGGATAGTATTTCTGGTCATTACTAATTTTTTCTCTCTTGAATATAGAGATATCAGCTGCGGTGTCTATGATGAATGTGCATACCTTTCCACACATGTCTACATATACTGTGATGAAGTTCGTTAAGGAGAGGTTTAATTTGTGTATTCTTGGTGTGTTTGAGTTGTTTCCCCGGACCGATTATTTCTGAATTTAGCTGAGGGTCATGGTATTCCCACGACTCGCAGTGATTAATGCCTAATCTACAATGCATGGTAAAACCACGTCGTCAAAACCACATGGATTTTTGTATTTGCTTCACACTCTTGCCTGTGAAAATTCATGCGTGCAAAAATGTTTGACGACATGAGCACAGCTTATGTGTAGTAGTTAATCAGCAAAGAACGATATAGTAATACCTCAGCTGTATTCAGCTAACTTAGAACCATGTAGGGGAATTTAGAACAAAACAGCTGTAAGTAAACTGGGACTTATACTTTCAGTGTTTAAAGCAATATTTTATATTATTTGACTTGCCCCAAGCAATTTCTTAGTTTACTATACTATGTATAATATAAATTATTGAGACCAAATATTTTCTTTGATTTAATTCTGCAATGCAATCGAGAAAGCAATTACGTTTATGCTAATTGACAGATCAACAGCTGTTTAATTTTGCAGTTTAGCACTACTTGCATATTTCGTGTATTTACATGCATTCTTCAGCAAACGATATCATTTTGACGAGGTGGTTTTACCATGCATTGTAGATTTGGCATAACTCTTCTGTTGATTTGAGCATTTGGTCTACTTCTATAGCGGTTATTGTTGTGGTTACCCTGGTTTTGGACTGTGTTCTGAGTTTGTCGCCAGGCTTAATTTGGTCGCTGCGGCCAGTTGTTTCTGTTTCCGTTGTTGCTGCACCATACTCTGTTATTATAATTTATATAATTCGGTAGAGATCGTTGGAAACTTCTGGCGTTATTTACTACGTTATTGTAGGCATTTTTGGTATACCTCCTTTGGTAACCAGTATTGAAATGCAACACATGATTTGGTTGCGGTTTGTCTGCTGTTATCACCTTTGTTGTTATTTCCGGACGATTAGCGGCATTACTTGCTTTCACTATAAGTGTTGTTTCCGGGTTAGCTAGTTTGTCTTTAAAGGATGTCATCGCAAATTTCCCTGCTAGTTTTTCTACTACTTCTCCTGTTGCAACATTTTCCGCAATAAATGCTCTAGTTAATTGCCTGGACAGATCTTCTATTTGGCTTGCAAAGACTTCTATTTTTCGTTGTTTTGTTTGCATGCTTTCAACTCCGTTAGTAGTGCATCAGACGATAATTTTGCAGAGAATTACTGTTTGAGTTTGTTTTTTATCTGGTCAACTGTAATTACATCGCTTGTGATTATCTACTTAGCTTTCCCGGTAACACGTGTTTTTATAAACTTAATCATTGTGCTCTTTTAGTCGGCTGATGTTAATTTATCAAGTAACTCTATAGCTTCAATGCACGATTCTGTATCTTCGTGGCTTCCATTGTAATATTGTACTAGGAAAGTAGCTGTTCTAATATCGAACGCCATTTTGTAGCTTTGTCTCTGGTTATTCATTAAATTTGTGATGTCATCTGTTAGCTTTTTTATTTCCAAGTATTCTCTTTGGAGCGTCAGCAATCTTTCTGCATCCATGGTCACGTTAACTTATTTTTTTTTTATTCTATAAGGAGACAATTAATTTATCTTTTTTTCTTTCTCTTTTAATATTTTGTCAATATAAGCGCGATTTATACTTTTTCCGAAATTGGTTGTAATCTTTTCTAATTCGTCTTTTATTTTCTTCAAATAGTACATTTGCTAGGTCTCTACCTAAACTGTCAGTGTTGCTGATGCATAACCTTGAGTATAACGATTATTGATATAAGAACTATTATCTGAGCGTTTTCTACATTTACTGTATCTTCGATAATATTATTGTTTATTATCTGTCCGTTATTATCGAAAATTTTTGAATGTGTTTTACAATGGATGGCACAAGAACTAGATGTCGCATAGCATACCACAGAAGAGTATACAGATTTGAAATGGCTGGTCCATTCCGGAATACACCGCAACATGTTTCTGAGGCACTGAGAATAAATTTTGCTTTGATAGCAGCTTTGTATACAATTGGTCGACTACCTCAACATGGTAGATGCGGGAAAATATGAATCACTCGACGTATATCTCATCATTTTTATTTCATGTCGCTCGATGCGGTGGGTGCGGCGTAGACGTACTCAGAGCGATCTTCATTCAAAAGATAATGCATCGGTCACTGTAGCAACTGGAGACTAGCATAACTGCGAATAGCGAAGAGAAGGAAGCGAACCGCAAAGTTCTTGTACATGAATGAAGCATTGTAATTGTATGCAAATGATACAAGACATCAGCAAATAACAGGGCCATAGACTAACTAATAATATGCAAAGAATGGACACGTAGAACAAAAATATGCAACGCTTTTCTAGAATAAAAAATTTACAATAGCTCGACGATGCCCCGACTTGCCACTTTCTGACGTACCCAAAGAGTAAGCCAGCAATGCCTTGCTCCATACAAAATCACTGTTGCCTCGACCCGATGAAGGAAAGGCCACAATTTTTTCTAAGAAATTTACTGGATATTTCTTCCTTCGAACTTTTATGCATTGGCCGGGGCCGAGATCAGTGCCTCGCTAAAATATGAAATCAACGATGCTTCGACCTGATAGAGAAGGCCGCAATTTTTTAGTGGATAATTTTTCTTTATAACTAATACGCACTTTTGGAGGGCGACAACAATTTTTATGAGCGTAGACGCATCGACAACAAATGTTTCGGTGGAATTTATATTTATTTTGGTGGCCAACTACCTAGTTATTTTCAGGTACAATATTTTTATTATGTGATGTAATTAACGTACTAACAAAAAATACAAAATCTTTCAGGTATAATTAACCCCACGTGAGTACGTGAATATGTACATACAGTAGGTATACCCAGTTTATCATTTCATGTGCATAATGCATAGAAATAATCCGTAGAAGGCAATTTAAGCTGTAACAAAATCTACAAAATTTGATAACTCTTGAATTTCTCTACGATATACTCGTATCTTTCATGAACATATTTGGAAAAATCAATATTAGTTATCGAGCTAAGAAGCAAAACATTACTTATTGCTTGCCTACGCGTCTACGCTCATAAAAATTGTTGTCGCACTCCAAAAGTGCGTATAAATTATAAGGAAAAAATTTCCAGTCGAGGCATCGTCGAAGCATTTATATGTTTATATATTATTTCTAACCACTCAAGGGTGGGTGGGGTGTGGTGGGGTGGGTGTGAGTTATTTTGGTATTCCGTACAAACTGTGAAAGTTTCATCCAAGTCCATTAATAAAAAAAGACACATAAAATTGATTTCTTCCTTTGCACCTACCACCAGACCTGCCGCTCAATAGGTGTGTCCACCATACACATATATAGTACATGCCGGCGGGAACGCGTTAATTATCTTTTTTAAACTAGAAAATCACCTGTCGATTTTTCAATCATAATTCCATCTTGCTTTACCTTTTGCTTCTTTGTAAATTGTATACAAAATATTTCAAAACAAATTTCATACTTTTTCAATTATCATAAACTATAATGGGATACTACTAGCAGAAATTAATTCAAATAAGGATTTTATGAAGTTTATTTATTTAGATACAAACAAGACGAAAAAGAAGTAACGTTTACGCCCCTCCACCGTACCGAATATGTTGTGCTGTGCATCATTCCTTTACTTTAATCAGTACAGCGACATGAAAGAAAAATTATGAGAGAGTGATTCATATTTTCCCGCATATACCATTTTGAGGCAGTCGACCAAATGTATAAAAAACTACTATCAAAGCAACATTTGTTCTCGGTTCTAGATGTCGCATGGCATACTTGAGAAGAGTACACAGATTGTGAAATGGGGTAGTGCATTCTGGAATGGACCATAACATGTCTTAGAGCGTGCCGAAAGCAAATGCTTTCATAAGTTTTCATAAGCAATTTTGTATATATTTGATCGACTTCCCCAACATTTCAGATACGGAAAAAAATTAATTACATACATAATTTCAAATGTTGTGATCTTTTCCGGAATGGTCCACCCATATAAATTTTGTATTCTTTTTTGGTGCTGCATGCGACATCTAGTTCTTGTTCCATCTATGGTTTTACCCATTATCGTAGTAACAGGGATTTCAAAGGTTACTTTATTTTTATTATATAAAATTCTGTTTTGCTCTGTATCTTGTTTATACTTCACTTCTACAACCCTATTTAATTTTATTTTTAATGCGCTATCGTTTATATTGAAATTATATTAGCTTTATCTCTATATTATTTGTATCAAAATATTCGTTAACTGATATTAGAATTAAAGCGACTGGATAAGTATGAAACTAACAATTCATTTGTTATTTGAAAACTCTTGGTTCCGTAGCTAATTATGAAACTCTGAAGATTTTGAATGTATGAAACCTTTGAATTTTTCTTCAGTCAGCGATGATTATGTCGAGTTTGTTAAGGTGCTGAATACTACAGGCATGAGCTTGACGATGGTAGTTTATACGTCGTGAACGATTGACAAAGTTGAAAGCAGATTATATTCGAGTTCTACTCATTAAGTAGCTATTATTTTCCTTCTTTATTTATGCTGCTAAAGTTATCTAAGGAATGTTTGTCATCCAACTAACTGCTGCTAAATTTGTCTTCTTATGTTAGTGCCAATGCTGGTTAACATACGCCATCCGAATATTGTGGTAATTTTACGTCAAGGTCGCCATGTGATATCGATTTGTAATTAGTACTTCACTGGGATATCGTTTTGAGATTACTTCTTCTATGTTGCCAATGTACTGTACTACTTGTGTAATTTGCTAATATGGTCGCAGCAGCTTGATCAGCTTTAACTTCTGTGGAGCGGCTAGAGCGGCACTAGCTCCTTGAAGGCAGTGCAGCAGCTAGGGCAGCTTTAAGATAAGGAAAAAACACCGATGTTACTTCGTTGAATGTCAAGATTCGACTCACTTTTATTCAATTCCTTCTATATATTTATACACAAATTATTGGGTCGACCTATGTTGCATCCCATGCCAACAAAACGCTTAGTTTACAATATTCGCATGAGAGCCAATTTATTCATATCTATCAGAGCTTACGTCTCACTTTCTTACCTTTTTTAATTTTCATTCATAATTCACTGATTCTTGTAATGTGAGCTTTTACAACCAGAAGTCATCGACTTCTGTTTTGTTGTTCTTTTTAGTTGAGAAGGCAGTTAGGGAGGTAAGTGAGTCAATTCATCTTTTGTTTATGCATATGCACATGCAAGTCGCTGGGTTTAAGCGATTGCTCTTTATGATGCATACATATACATATGTACGTATGATGTTGACCTCTTTTACTCACCGTGATTATGAAAGTTGTTTGTGCAACTTCTATGTGCTTTAATTATATTGACGATATATTTTGTGCATATTACAATAGTCACTCTTTCGTGCTTTCAATTTTCACTGAAGTTCACATGCATTCACACTGCACCTATCTTATAAAATTCACAATTTTTAATTACTAATATATATTAGCCATTAAAAAAAACGCGATACAACAACTATATTTGACATATTGTTGAACAGCTGATTATTCCCATCTCATGGCCAATTTTAATGGAGTTAGTTAAGTTTTATTAAAAATCCGTGGCCATTTTATTTGTGTTTAAGATTTCTTATAAGCTTTTATTCGATTTCTAGTGGCGAGTACAATTGTGTTGGGGCTTCTTCCATAATAATGTAGGATGGAATATCAACGTATTATGCAACACAGGCAGGTTGTATAACTGCATATTGTAGTGTGGGAAATATTTTTGAAATGTCACTTTCCCATTCATATATTCACACTCTTTACACTTATGTGCCATTGTGTGTTAAGTTTTTATGTTTCATTCTTGCAAATGACTCCTATGGAGTGATGGGCTTTCAGGAACTTTAAAGCTTTAAAAACACTTCCTTATAAAGCTTTTAAATGTCCGCATCTCTTTTACGTTTCTGGCCAAATCCCTTCTTTATTATTAGACATTCTTCGCTCGTAACTATGTGCAAGCTGGGGTGCAGTTATACAGCACTTGTGTTTGTTATGAAAAAATCAAAGCAAACACGATAGTGAGTTTACTTTTAGAACTGATGCGATGCTTGTTTTTTTCGTGTGAAGTTCTTCTCTTTGGTGTTCTACGATATTACCGTAAAGTCTTTGTATGACATAGCTTTTAAATCCGCAGGATTTTAAAAGATTTTAAAAATCGGTTTTTTCTTCCGCTATAATAATGCAATCTAAGCCGTTACAAATTCTTGAATCAAAAACGCTCTCGTTACCAGTTGAATTAAATAGTAGTATTGTTTTTTTTTTATTAAGCCAAGCTCAGGGGATACCCTATGATGCAAAGCACAGCATGGCAGGAAGGAGATAGGGGAAGGATTAGCGGATATGAGGACAGTGGCGGAGGTGCCGATGTATGTCGCCCTTAAACTTCCGCAGTTTGCATGCCGGGGGAAAAAAGAAAATGGTAAGCTGTTCCACATTCGCACTGTTCGGGATAAAAAAGCTTCACGGAATTTTACTGTACGGCCGAAGTAATTTAAAGGGTTAAAGGATGTGCGCGGTTTGCAGCGCGAGTATTGCGTGCAGCAATCATTCTACAAGGGATTAGACTAGATATTTCATCAGAACATTGACCATGCATATAGCGATAAAGGTCCGAAAGGCATCCAACATTGCGGCGGTGCTCGAGTGAGTCGATATGACAAGTTATTGCCAAATCGCCAATGAGCTTGAAGGCTCTCTTTTGGACAATATCCAATGAAGCTAAGGCTGTGCGACCAGCCCCGGCCCATATATGGGAGTTGTATTCCATTCTAGGTCTAATGTAGGACTTGTAGAGGAGCGCTAGATTTGACGGGCTGAAATATTTCTTACACCTTTTCAGAAATCTAAGACATTTCGATGCTTCTTTGGCAACAGAGAAGATGTTATCTGTCCAGTTTAACTTACTGGAAATATTAATGCCAAGAATGCTTAGTGACGGTGAATCAGAAATTAATGCCCCATCAAAAGAAACGGGTGTGGTTAAGTTATGATTTTGTTTTGATGAAATGAGACAGCTTTGTGTCTTAGATGCATTGAATGAAAAAACAAAAAAAAGGGAAAGCAGATCATTAATGAAAATTAAAAAGAGTGTTGGAGAGATAACAGAGCCTTGAGGCACACCGGCATTTATGGGATGCGGTTCAGATGTAACGCCATCTAATACAACATGTATTTGGCGACTAGATAGGAAACTTTCAATCCATAATAGAAGAGGAGGAGGGAGACCAAGTGCTTTAAGTTTGGCTAAAAGGGCTGGATGCCAGACTCTATCAAAGGCCTTTGAAATATCTAGGGCAACGATTTTAGAATTTAAGAAAGGTCAGCAAGTCTCCAGATGAGCGTCCAGCTCGAAAGCCATATTAGCGATCGTTGATGAGATGATTAGTTTCTAGATACTTCATTAATTTAGAGTTAATGATAGATTCAAAAACCTTTGAAAGAATCGAGGTGATCGGAATTGATCGATACTTTGAGGGATCGCTACCCTCTGCTTTCTTGTGAATAGGCTGAACGTGAGCTAGTTTCCAAGCAATTGGAAATATTCCTGTCGAATAAGACAAGTAGAATAGTTTGCGCAGAGGTTTCGCCAAGCATGAGGCACAGCTTTTAATTAACAGGGGCGAAAAACTATCAGGACCTGTGGTTTTGGCGACGTTGATCCCCTTAAGAACCCTGAACACATCCCTCGTACGAACGTGTATTAGCTCCTGTAGACATTCACACGGGCGATGTAAAATAGGTGTTTGTGAAGTGGGTGGAAGACAAGAATTTGAAGCGAACCTTGCAGGTAAAATATTAGCTTTATCCAGGGAGTTAACAATCACTTCAATTCAGGAACTGGTGAAGTTGTTCCTGATGGTTTTTACCAGGGAGCGGAAACTTTTGCTACCTTTGCGGCTTGCCAAGATTCTTTGTCTAATATTCTGGTCAAAAAGAAATTTTTCTCTCTGGATAACGGACTTGCAGGTGTTCCGTGCAGTCTTGTAGACTTGTTTCATTTCCGGACATGGATGCAATTGATAGGCGCGAAAAGCAGACTCTTTCGCTTTTAAAGCTTGTTTGCACTTATCGTTAAACCAGGAGCGATCATGCTGTTGTTGAGATCTGCTGTAAGAATACGGAATGTATTCATGCATGCCAAGATTTAGTATGTTACTAAATTCTAATGTTTATTCATCAACATCCCTCAAAGCAAAACAGACCGACCAATCAATTTCTCTAAGATACTTATTGAGACTTTCCCAATCAGCATTATTATAGTGCCAAAGAAGCCTACTTGTAGGTGGAGAAATAAGGCGGCACAGGTTTGAGGTGGTAAATTGAGCCGTGATTAAGCAATGGTCTGAATCTTCGAGAGGGGAACCGACTGAGATGGAATATTTGTCCGGATGAGACGTTAGAAACAAGTCGAGTAAATTAGCTTTATCTTCAGGTGTATCAGGAATTCGCGTTGGTGCATCCACTAGCAGTTGTAATTTAAATGATTCACAGTAGAGTTCAACGAAATGGCCCACAGGACTTGTGGTAGAAGAATGTCTGAGCCACGGTATATTATGAACATTAAAATCGCCTGCCAGGACGATTTCGGAAGAGGGGGAGACAGAAAGCAAATGATCAATATTGTTGGAGATATTGTCAAATACGGATACCGTGTCGTCATCAGACATATTTGGGCTGCGATAAAAGAAACAGGCGTATATGATGTGCTTGTGAAGTTTGAACCTAATCCAGATGAAATTAAACTCTGGATTGACAGAAGGAAAATCTTGAAGAATAGTAAAGGCAACATCATTCCGAATATATACTGCTATCCGTCTATGCTGAGAAAAAAGAGGCACGAAGCTGTAACCAGGGACGTGATACTAATTAATATCAGCATCAGAAACGACCTTGGTTTCACTTACCGCAAGAATTGCCGAAATTTTTGAATTAGGTGCCAGTACACCCAAAACCCATTTGCTCAAAAAAAAGTAAAAATAGCAAAAAAGCGACACACAACAACAAAAATTTTTGGGCGCCACCAGCAGCAGTCAACCATACAGCGAGGTAAAAAAAAAAACAGCAATATTGTTATGCCTATTTGCTGTTTTCAATAACTCAGACTGCGCAGTTCAATGACCACAGCTGGGTGCACCCGGATGGCTGATCAGTGACAAGTGCTAATGCATTTGCACTGATCACAGATGAACAGAAGGAAAGGAAACGTTACCGTGCTGAATGTTGATAGGGCATAGAAAAAAAAAATTATTTTGATTAATTATTATTTAACGGTCGCGTCGGATTTTAAATAATAATAATTACCGATTTAGATGAAAACTGTTTTGCACAACACTATCACTTGTTTTAAGTTGATTGATTACATATGTTTAGATTTGATTAAATGTACAACACTAGGCAACGTCCGATCAGATTGACTCCATGCACTCGTTATTATTATTATTAAGCTGGTCGAATCGCATTTTGGAATAAAATTTATTGCTCTTAGACTTCAATAGACTTTCGATTCTAGGTGCAACTTCGTACTGTTCATTCGATCTTTTTAATCCAAACATAATCATGGGAAAATTAGTTGTTTCATATTTATATTATTTATCAAGGAACTAAACTATGGAACCAAAAGATTACTGCTAATAGTAAATACTTATACTTTTCACTTTTCAGGTGCGGGTGCTATTCAAATGCATTAATTCAAAACGCGAAAATCTGGAGATAATAAGGATATATCACCGCCTCAAATATCGTGTGCCACGTCCATATTTTCTGCTGGACCAGTATCAATTTCTTTATCTCTACCAGATGATTCACCAGATATGATTACTAGCTGTACGAATCTCACATTGAATTGCAATAACTCATATTCACACGAAAAGCAGCGTCATTCAGACAACAAATTAATGGAAATTTAAATCAGCCGTAAAACAAGAACATCAAACAGAAATACATGCAGTACAAATATGTGCTCTAAATATAAGATGAATATCAGCACAGATGCTCAAACACTAAGCGGACAAAATGGTATGTTAACTTAATATTTATTGCAAGTTTCTTTTTCTACAGTTCTATGCGTGCTCCTAACTTCTACCAAAAACTTAACAAGAAGCCTCATCTGGACTCTAAAAATGCACAAGTTGCATGCTTATTTGATTATGCGCTCGGGAGGTAACAGACGGGAAGGAGCAAGGAATTGACACTAAGAGAATATTGCTCTGTTCTCTAGGTTCTCCGCCACCCCACAGCTGTACACGAATGCCGACGCTAGCAGCCATGCACAGATTATGTTTCACTACTGCCGTTGCTTGGCTGACGTGGCGCTACGCAGAGTGCTAGTGCTTTGACGACCCGCCGTCCGCCATTCCTCACTGACTGCCAGCGGGTCATCAAAGCAGATAGTTAGAGCGGGTCGTAATATCATCACCGGTGAGTGGCGGGTTCGATGTTAGATGACTTTGTATCTACACAGTGGCGTAGCGTGGACTTTATGCGAGGGGAACTAAGCAGATTATAATTTAAAAGGCGTTAAATAATCAAGAATATAAAAGTTCTTGCACCAAATCTAAATTTCTACTAAATTTTTTATGTGTCGTAGCTACCTCATCTTAAAAGAAATCCAGTTTCTCTGCACTGGATGAAATTTGACTATTGCTCTAATATTTCCAGATGCATTAAATTAAGTCCTTTATTTAAAACTTTCCTCATGAAACAACAAATACTCTTAATCCTTAAATATTAATTTTATCAAACTCAATTTTACCAGAATTGAATGTAAACAGTTTCATTAGATCAATTATTGAGAAGAAAACTTGAATGTTTATGCCATTATCCTATGTAGAAACACATTCTGAGAAAATATACTACTTATATATTTAAGTTGATCAGAAAACTCATTAATGCACAAAATTTACGAAGTGCAAATGCTCAGAATATTAAAAATTATAAAATTAAATAAAAAATTAAAATAAGCAGTTAATATAAAATAATATTCTAACTAAGGCGATTATCCAGTTGGTGCTTAATTAAAGATGATACTTTTAAAATAATGATGATTAAATAAACCAAACATAGAAGATATCCGCTGTTGTGGGAAAGTAGAAGTCTAGTGACCTCAAACCGATTGTAATAATCATAATAATATGGTGATCTCATCACGATCATAATAATAGCATAGTGACCTCCTAATATTTGCAATAAATAATGAAATTGCTGCAATTACAAACAAAAGAGATATGAATCCCTGTGCACTGGGTCAATAGTCACAAGCGCTTAAGTAATGTGAATCAATGACAAATAGTCAATAATACGAATATTATTACTGGTCATTGTGGTCGATTAAGAATTACGTTGAACATTGATGAGTTTTCCATGTATAGTAAACAGAAGGAAACTATGTAAGAGAATCACTGAAATCCTACACAACACAAATTGTGTCAGTGGTACTTTAATCAGAAATCCTGTCAGAATATATAAATTTTTCACGGGAAAATCCCGTCCGGTTTCAGTTAAAAACTTAGGACATCCATGGGAGTGACGAATGTCCGGGGCTCGGATGTCCCTGGTAGATCTCATACCCTTTCCAAAGGACATCCTGTGGTTAAACTTAGGCACAGTCAATGCATTCAATACTGTATAATTTCCGCTGCAAGCGTACCTACGAAATCTTATGGGTCTCCAGTTTGTTTTTAGGATTTGTGGGGAAATATCTGAAGATATTGTTTGAGGTTTGCTACGATTGTATATGTCAAAAGTGTACTTGCACACAAAATAAACACAAAATTGTTGACACCTGCAAACTCTGGAATTCCTACAACTGAGTCACTAAAAAATTACGCTCTAGTATACAAACAACAATCATTTTCATAACAAGAAGAAAGTGCAGAAGCGAATAGAATTCTAACATATGCAGCTACGCACAAGTAGCTTGCTTAAACAACGCAGTTCTCATATGGCTTCTTTCAATACATATTTTATTGCTCTGTTCTTGGTATAAAAAAACTTCACATGCAAGCACATCATACGACAAATTAGCGCTTTCACCACAGAACCACGCGAACCACGAAAATTAGAGAAAAGACCGAAAAAAAATCTGGAAAGGAGAAAAATGACTTAAACGTGTTTGGTCCAAAATTTTCCTGCTGAGAATGTTTCCATATAGACTAGTTGTGTGATACCCCAGGGCATAAGTTATGGGAAATTTCTAATAACTCCTAGAAACAAAGTCCTAATTCTGAACAATTCCTGTTTAACCTGTGAAAAGTATGGGACCCATAGGAAAAGAACGGGATATCCTTGGATAATTTTGTGCTGTATAAGATGCCACTGTATTTCCAATTAAATAACGTAAAATATTCTATCTCAGTAAGCATACACACTAGGTACAGTCATAAGCTTAGGACAACAACTTATATTTATATTGTAACATGAACAAGAGACACTTGTCAGCTAGACTTCCACCATTTCCTTTCCCCCTTCATTTCCTTGTGTTTTGGCTTCTTTACAATCTATAGAGAAAGCACCATCATTTTCCCAAGAGGCTTAAGAGGTGAAAAAGATTATACATTATTTCGGAAAATAGCTTTTTGCTATTTTTCCCATAAGGCATCTGTGTTGAAAGAAAGAAAAAATCAATTATCTCCAATTAGGAAATAGATTTTAATTTGAGCAGAACGCGAACAATTTACAACCTTTCTCATAAACCCTAAAAAAGAAGAAAATAAATTGCAAGAGACCTTAGAAGAAAACATTTTAAAAGTCTCCAATACGGCAACCCTGTAATTCCATCACATTTCATGTACGCCGCAGGATTTTTAAGTCCAGCTAAAAGTCTAAAAACTTATAAATTTGGCATCGTCGACGTAAATTTCATGACTGTATACCGTTTGTCACAAAAATTTTCGAATGGACAAACGCTATCTCGCACAGCAGTAAAATATCGTCTGATGTCTTCGGCGAATAGCTACCGGCCGCGTAACAAAACACATGAGCAAGCAGTCGAAAAATTTTCGATCGCTAGCAGAGAATTTGGCAACAAGTAGCACAAAAATACTACACACACACACTCACCGAGATTAGCAAGAGTACCGTCTTTCAGCTATTTGGTACAAAGTGAAAAAAAACCCCTCACCAACCGGTTGGCCAAAGGAAAGGAAGGGCTGCGATGTAGGCAGCCTGCGCGAAGTCGGAGGAGTTGATTCTGAGCTGTCGTCGAGATGATGTCGCGCTGAAGATTGATGTTGTGTAAACGTTTAAATTCCTGTGCGTATATACTCACCTGGGGCCGGATTCTGTAGCACGGAGAATTTGGGAATTTAATTCCCTAATTCTCCATTCCCAATTCACTAACATGGTTGGAGAATTAGGGAAAACGTAAGAAATGTGAAAAAGTGCGAATCGCCTGGGACGATTAAGGGTATCAATTTTTGTTCTAGAGGGTTGGACTTTTTTTCATATGTGAGGTACATCTGCCTATTACCTTCCACTGTCGAAATAAATTTAAATTTCTTTTTTGTTGGGGTAGTTTTTGAGGGATGTAGGAGGGTAGGTTTTCTCGAGTTTTTCCGGGATAACGAGAGAATGGAGAGTAGAAGGAGAATGTATGTGGTATCAAAAAAAATGCGAGCTCAGCGCGAACTAGATAGGCTTAGGAAAAGGGGCGGGGAGAGTGCGGGGTAGAAGTGGGAGCTGGTTAAGGGAAATAAAAAAAAATAAGACAATATCAGGAGCTGCAATAATTCGCAGGGGTAAGCTCAGGATCTCTAAGCCCAATAAAAAAAAGTAAGAATTCACTTTGGTAATTAGCCATGCATGGGTATTATAGGCTATATTTTATTTCGATTAACGGTAATTTGCAGATTTGAGCGGCCTCGGCGGTAAATTTTGCTAGCGCAATATTCACGGGCGAATAACTCTATGTGGGAGGGCTGTAGAGTATTGGCATTTTTTTGGTAGATTAAGGGTTTAGAGTACAAAAATACAGGTGAATAATTTTTGGGGCAGGGTGTTTTGGGGGTTGGGGGTCGTACCACCCCTCATAGGGGGTTGCTCAAACTACGTCATGTTTGGTACCAAATTAAAGAGGGAGGAGAGGGTAATCGATTGGTGTAGTTTATCTTTGATCGTTTTAACGTGATAGCTGACTTTTGACAGGCGAAAAACGATTTTTTTACACTACGGTCATATACACCCCAGTTTCCATATTTTGTATATATTTCTTCAGTTCTTTGTTTCACATACATTAGTACTCCCTTGCGAACATTTTTGTGATGGGAAGTAAATTTCCAGGACTTACCAGTTCTTCGCAATAATGAGATGAAAATATGTCAATTTTTGTACCAAAAACGGCCATTTTTTCACCTTAAAAAGGACTGCTACACTTCTTTTACAGTTATTTCCAAAACGGTTTATCGTATTCAAAAATTATTTACATATTTAATTAGGGGACAAAATGTAGATGCGATTTCATCCTACACACAAGCTTTACCATGTATATTTAAAAATTTTACAGCATCTCTTCTGTACTGGACGACGACCAAATTGATCAATTTCGCGTGATTTGTAATTTTTAGCGGGTACTTTGAGAGACAAAATCCTTGTTCCTCTGTTAGTAATTTCCATAATTTGTTTTTTACAATATAGCCAGGATACGCAGTGAATACATAACTCAATTTGAAATTCCTAGCTACCTATATACGTTCACAAAACGCAACAAAAGAAGACAATACAATTTTTCCACTTACTTTTCCACTTGCAAAACACCGGAGAATTAACAAGTGGAATGGAGAATTTGGGAATTAACAAGTGGAATGGAGAATTTGGGAATTCCGTACTCACTTCTCAAATTCTCTCTCAGTTGAAAATTTTTCGTCTTACTTTCACTTCTCAAATTCTCCGGTGTTTGCTTGTGGAAAAGTAAGACGAAAAATTCTCAACTGAGAGGATTTGAGAAGCGAGTACGGAATTCCCTAATTCTCCATTCCACTTGTTCCGTTGTTTGCTTGTGAAAAAGTAAGACGAAAAATTCTCAACTGAGAGGATTTGAGAAGCGAGTACAGAATTCCCGAATTTTTCGTCTTACTTTCACTTCTCAAATTCTCCGGTGTTTGCTTGTGGAAAAGTAAGACGACAAATTTTCAATTGAGAGAGAATTTGAGAGGTGAGTACGGAATTCCCGAATTCTCCATTCCACTTATTAATTCTCCGGTGTTTGCTTGTGGAAAAGTAAGACGTAAAGTAAGTAGAGAATTCCCAAATTCTCCATTCCACTTGTGAATTCTCCGATGTTTTGCAAGTGGAAAAGTAAGTGGAAAAATTGTATTGTCTTCTTTTGTTGCGTTTTGTGAAGGTATCTAGGTAGCTAGGAATTTCAAATTAAGTTATGGATTCACTGCGTATCCTGGCTATATTGTAAAAAACAAATTATTTAAATCTATGCAATACTAACAGAGGAACAAGGATTTTGTCTCTCAAAGTACCCGCTAAAAATTACAAATCACGCGAAATTGATCAATTTGGTCGTCGTCCAGTACAGAAGAGATGCTGTAAAATTTTTAAATATACATGGTAAAGCTTGCGTGTAGGATGAAATCGCATCTACATTTTGTCCCCTAATTAAATATGTAAATAATTTTTGAATACGATAAACCGTTTTGGAAATAACTGTAAAAGAACTGTAGCAGTCCTTTTTAAGGTGAAAAATTGGCCGTTTTTGGTACAAAAATTGACATATTTTCATCTCATTATTGCGAAGAACTGGTAAGTCCTGGAAATTTACTTCCCATGACAGAAATGTTCACAACGGAGTACTAATGGATGTGAAACAAAGAACTGAAGAAATATATGAAAAATATGGAAACTGGGGTGTATATGACCGTAGTGTAAAAAAATTGTTTTTCGGCTGTCAAAAGTCAGCTATCACGTTAAAACGATCAAAGACAAACTACACCACTCGATTACCCTCTCCTCCCTCTTTAATTTGGTAAACATGACGTAGTTTGAGCAACCCCCTATGAGGGGTGGTACGACCCCCAACCCCCAAAACACCCTGCCCCAAAAATTATTCACCTATATATTTGTACTCTAAACCCTTAATCTGTCAAAAAAATTCCAATACTCTACAGCCCTCCCACATAGAGTTAGGCGCCCGTGAATATTGCGATAGCAAAATTTACCGCCGAGGCCGCTCAAATCTGCAAATTACCGTTAATCGCAATAAAATATAGCCTATAATACCCATGCATGGCTAATTACCAAAGTGAATTCTTACTTTTTTTTATTGGGCTTAGAGATCCTGAGCTTACCCCTGCGAATTATTGCAGCTCCTGATATTGTCTTAATTTTTTTTATTTCCCTTAACCAGCTCCCACTTCTACCCCGCACTCTCCCCGCCCCTTTTCCTAAGCCTATCTTGTTCGCGCTGAGCTCGCATTTTTTTTGATACCACATACATTCTCCTTCTACTCTCCATTCTCTCGTTATCCCGGAAAAACTCGAGAAAACCTACCCTCCTACATCCCTCAAAAACTACCCCAACAAAAAAGAAATTTAAATTTATTTGGACAGTGGAAGGTAATAGGCAGATGTACCTCACATATGAAAAAAAGTCCAACCCTCTAGAACAAAAATTGATACCCTTAATCGTCCCAGGCGATTCGAACTTTTTCACATTTCTTACGTTTTCCCTAATTCTCCAACCATGTTAGTGAATTGGGACTGGAGAATTAGGGAATTACGAATTCTAAGAAAACGCAATTCTCATCTCCCAAATTTCCAAATTCTCCGTGCTACAGAATCCGGCCCCTGGTGAGGAGTGACTTTCCTTCTGTTCATGCATCTTCCTGAAAGGAAAAATTGAGATTTTCATCATTGAGCATATTATTACCTGTGGAGGAAATATGTTTTTGTTAGTGACTTTAGTGCGATAACTTTTAAATACTTACCTGTATTACGCTTCATTTTTCCGCCTTGAGGACGTATCTGTGATAGGAAAAGTTTGTTATTTATGGCGAGTTTCACAGTCCAGGCTGAACCCAGAGCTTAGGATTTTAGTTAAAGAGAAGTAATTACTCCCTGTGTTGCTCAATATTTTGAATATCTTGAAGGCGCATCTGTGAGAGGAAATTTGTTTATTTAGCGATCTTAGTTTAGGAAATTCCATTACTCACCTGTGCTGCGCATCTTTTATCCACGTTATAAAAGGCGTACCTGTGTGGAAATATAAGGTATTTATTTGGGGACATTGGTTTATCAATTACCTGCACTGGCAGAACAATTTGGATTTTCATGTGTTCTACCAACGGAAACTAATATCATTTAGTGTTTTTGTTTTATACAGTTACCTGTGACGGCAGAATATCTTCGATTGACACGTCGATTTCCCTGAAATAGAAGGGAATTTATGTGAAATTAGTTGTTTTATATAATTAATTACCTACTTTGGCAGAACGTTTAATTTTCATCTTGAATCGCGCAGCACACCTGGAATAAGAGGAAAATAGTGTTAATAGTGCTTGTTTTTATAAACATACCTACCTGCGATGGAAGAATATCTTGGTTTACGTTCGGATAGTGAATTTCCCTGAAATAGTAGGAAATTAAAATTAATGTCAGTCAGTGTTTTTATGTAATTACTTATCTCCGTAGGCAGAGACATTATCGATTTCCTCATTACGATTGGTGTATTTCTGTGGAATGGAAAGGATATCATGTTAATTAATTAATCAAGCTTTACGTTTTCATCTGTGATGATATACCTGCTTGTCAGCGACAGATTTCCCTTGCAGCAGCAGCAAGATTCCACACATTCCTGAAAGAAAAGGCTTATTAAGTGATATTATACATGTAAAGTGCCTACATTCTTTTTGCATGAGCAGTGAACAACCTTAAGCGAAATTTTTATTTTTTTGTTTTGTATGTCTGATACTTCAAAGTTTGGTGCGCAATTTTATATTTAGTTTTTATGAGTGATATTTCAAAGTTTTGTGCGCATATTTACCTGCGTTTGCAGGAGAACTTGGTACGTCGAACTATGAGCGCCAGTTATGAAGAAAGAAGAAAGATTTAGGTTGAGGTTAGTTGAATAAAATCGATTAGTTAGTTGAATAATTTACCTAAGTTTTTCCATATACTTACCTACGTTGGCAGAGACATTTTTAATGTTTCCACATTATGGTCAGTGTATCCTCCTGGATTATTAACAGAAGCACGCTAATAAAAGGCTTAAGTTTGCGTACATACTTACATGCGTAGGTCGAAACATTTTCAGTATTTGTACTTGTGATCAGTGCGTTTTCTTGGAATGAAAAGGAAATCCTGAATTTCAGTAAATTTGAATTTTGATAGTGCATGCCTAACAGGCATATTGAACAAATTGCGAAGGAAAAAAGGTGCTCTACCTGTGTATATAAATAATTTAGTATTAGTGCAGTGAATTTACTTTCGCCGCTTCATGCTTACCTGGCGTAAAGGCCATTCTAAGATATCACTATTAAGAAAGGAGGACTGGTTCAAAGAATTTAACTTTCGATGAATTGCCGCCAGATAGTGGGTATCATATACCATTAAGTAAGTTCATTTTCACGTTTACAAACATATTGTTACCCGCAACAAAGTGACACAAGCGACATCTGTTGGAAACGGAAACAGGATAGTGACATCTTAGTAAACAATGGGTTCCCAAAACGGAATATTCAGGAAGGTTCTAGTATAATTTATAGACCATAATTACGGTGCTTCTCACATCCAGGAGGTGAGTCTTATTTCAGACAGTGAAGTGAACGAAGTAAACTATTTGCATTGTGATAATTAGAAGTACAGTTCTAGCGATAATTAAAAAGTTGATTTGATAATTGTTTGTGAATTGTAAGAGTAAACAGTATTTAACTTTACTTTTGAATTACATCTGGTGTCAGATGTGAAATATGTTCGAGAAATAAAGTGGTAGCATTTCACTTAAACAAAGTGTGAAATTGAGTGAAATTTTGTGCTTTACGTGAAAGCTGTGGAAGATAATCTAAAGGAATGGGACGGGAGCTGGAGGAGCTTCGAATACAGAATTTGAAAGTGGAGTTGGATAAACGGTCTTTACAAATGGCAGGCATAAAGAATGCCTTAGTCGAGCGACTTAGATAAGAAGGGACGAATCCTTACACATTTATTTTCGAAGGCAATTCGCAAGAGCCTGAAGTTGAAGAAAAGTCGAAGATGAACATAGAACAACTATCGGGTGCTTTAATGAGTAAATTGGAGTTTTCAGCCCTCTTGAGGAACAAAAGGAATCTCTGTTAGAGGAGTAAATGAATGCTTTTGAGAAACAACAGAATTCTCTAGAAACCCATTTAGATGATCATCAGAATGCTCTTGAAGAATAAAATAATTCTCTGGAATCCCGTTCAGATGAGCAGAAGAAAGCTAATGAAGATTAAAAGAATTCTCTGAAAGCATGTTTAGAAGAACAAAAGAGTTCTCTTGAAGCCCGTTGTGATGAACAAAAGAGTTGTTTGCAGAATTACCTAGAAACTTGTTTGGAGGACCAGAAGAATTTTCTTAAAAATTCATTAGACGAGCAAAATGTAAAAATTGAAGGAATCCAACAAGAAATACTGGAAGTGCAACAATAAGTGTCGGAAGTGCAACAGAATGTTACGGAGAAGCCTGATAACTTTAAAGCAGATTTGGAGAGGATGAAGCATCTACAACCTCGGTAGGATGGAACTGAAATATCCGCTGCAGGCAGAATGAAACCTCCAATATATGATGGAGAAAATTCGTGGCATATTTTCAAGACACAATTCGAGGCAGGTCCCGAAGTAAATGGATGGAATGATGCAGACAAAGCTGCTTCTCTGGTATTAGCACTTCGCGGTCCTGCATCAGAGCTATTACACACTATACCGATTGAAAGGAAACGTGATTATACTTCATTAGTGCAGGCGATAGAGTTACGTTTCCGAGATGGACACATGCAGCAAGTATATCGCTTGCAGTTACGCAACAGGATTCAGAAACATGGCGAATCACTACAACAACTGCAGGTTGATGTGGAAAGATTAGATTATCTTTCATACTCTAGCGTCAATGCAGATTTCCTTAATGAAGTGGAAACAGAAGCTTTTGCGAACAGTATTGCAGATCAAAATTTACAACAAGCACTAATGCTAGCAGGAAAGAAGTCCACAGCAGAAGCGCTAGCTTATGTGCAGTACGATTGAGAGAAATTTCGGTGGACGAATCATGTATTTTAGCGGGAAAATCGTTGAAATTGAAAAAGAAATTGCTAAATTATCCATTTTTTTGACTTTGACATCCTATAACTGCCATCGGAAAGAGAGTAGAGAGGTGGTTGGGCATTTGTTGGAAACGGTAGAAGGTTTACTATCACCTGAGATGCACCTTCATAGGGTGTATAACAAGAAAGTTACATGGTATTAGGATGAAAAGCACCCAAAATCACAAAACCCCCTACTGCCCACACCGTGCATTTTCCTTCTCTCCTCCCATACAATTTATTTCTCGAAATTGAGTGAGGAATCCGTGGTATAAAGGAAATGTGGTACGTACGGGCCACCCTGTATATTTACTAAGAACAACAACTGGAGCAGCAGCACAAGGTTTTGAAGAAATAATTTTGGATGTTCAACTAGGCGAACTACTATTTCCTCACACTTTCCTGGTTTCAGATAACATGGATGAATGCATTCTTGGAGTAGACTTCATGACTACATATAAAATAAATCTAGATATCGGAGAATGGATAGTCAAATATGGCAACATAAAAATTCGTATAAGACTACGAGGAGGAGCAGATTATTCTGCGAAAATAAGGACCATGATCTGTGAGAATATTACTCTCTCTGCATGCTCTGAAACATTAGTATGGACAACGCTCACTGATGACATGGGGACCTGCCGATTCTATTTGGTGGAGCCTAACCTGATAAAAGTTATATCAAACATTATCGTTGGTAAGACCTTAGTGAAGGCAGAAAGCGCAACATTATTTCCAGTCAGAGTGCTCAACACATCCGAAAATGAGGTACAACTAAAACAAGGTGCTTTAGTTGGAAATTGTGAACCGGTTTACCAGATTGTTAATTTGTATAACTTTGTATACTCAACAGGTTCAGAAATTTCTTTCATTTAGTGCCTTAAGTGAAAGTAATAGAACGATGCCAAAGAGGTGATCGCTGAATTTTCGGAATTATTTGCAATGAATGATGATGGTTTCGGTAAAATAAATCTTGTTCAGCATCGGATCGATACAGGAGATTTCAGTTTTACTCATGGAGACCTGTTCTCACAACTACCTTTTTCTATTTACCTTACAGATCGCGATGGTGTGCAGGGACGCGCCGGAGTTCAGTAGTTGATATTCACCCGCAGACATTTTTTTACTGGACTTTTCTACTCTTTCTCATAAATAAACGTTTGACGTTTTTTTTTTTGTATTTTGTAATAAGTCCGGTCTAATACTTATATTTAACTATTATGCCGAAATCAAATCAAAACTTAAAGGTAAATTTTAACTACATATTTTAATAGCAAATCAAAACTTTTCCTTACCTTTAAATGAATGGGCAAGCAGTCGTAATCATAGATGCATGAATATCAATGTTATGTGCAACGATGGATTATTCGAAAATTTTCGATTAGTAAGAATTGCCGAAAGTTGTGGAGCTGAAAAAACGTTAGATACAGTTAATGTGCGGTTAAAGGAATTAAATTTGAATTTATCTACAGATATTATTGGAATCATAACTGATAGATCAGCCGTTATTCTTAAATGGAGGTTAGCTTCTGGTTTCCGTTTACAATGCTACATACATGGCATTAAGCTGGCTGTATTAGATAGCCTTTTTGGTTCTGCTAAGATAGAATTATTATTCGAAAGAAAAATCAGGGGCACCAAGTAGACCAATTATTAGATGATGATTGCGACCTCAAAGTTATAGAAAGTAATGATGATGGTCTTGATAAAGACGAAAATTCAGCATTTGAAGGCATGTCTTGTGATATGAATATGATACGATATGACCTTAAATTCGACGAACTAAAATCTCAAGTCCAGGATGCAAATCGTCAAGATATCATCATTTTTTAGGAAATCGTCAGTGCGCAACACAATTCTCCAGCAAAATGTTAAATTAGAATATGGTAAGAATTAAGCATATTAGACTGCATGACACGGCGAAATAGCTTGTTGGAAAGAATTAAGGAAAATTAGAATTCCAATTAGAAAAAGTCTATGCCAAATTAATGCTACAAATCTACTTAGAAACGAAAATCAGCTGTTCCAAATAATAAGAGCATTAATTGTTTGTTTACGTCCAGTAAAATTATCGTCCGAAGCATTATGTCGACGTGATATGGATTTAATAATGAGGGGACTCTGTCGTTTGTAATAGAAACGATAAATACGTTAGATAATTCCACATCTCGAGAATTACTATACAATTTTGCGCATGATAACTCCAAGACCAAAAATTTTAATTTTATTGGTAAGGTACCTAAATAATTCAAATTTATTGTATTCTAAACAAGATGATATTTTTTTTTAAATGTCGAAATCTGAAATGATTAAATTATCTAAAGAATTGTTACACCGCCAATTTCCACTTAATATCATTGAAGTCACCGTTTAGCTTGAAAAGAAATACAGGGTATTAATTTCTGGTACAGAAAACAATATACAATCAGAAATGCCAGTAAATCTTTTGAAACGAAAGCTGAACAGTGCTATAAATATGAGCACCTAAAATCAAAATACCGGTGGTACAGAATATAAGCCTTTAGTAAGGACTCTTCTGATAAATAAATTTTTTGTTCTACTAGTAATTAAGTTTTTTATTTAAAGAAAAACAAATGAATACTGTAATTTTTTTTTTAATTAACAGATTATTTAATCAGTAAATATTAAAACCCGGTTTTCCCGGGAATATTTTCGAAATATTCTCGTTTTCTGGGATTCATTATTTGCCTGGAAATGAGAAACCCTAGTCTTGCAGTTCTTTTACTCTGCCCTTAACTGGATCCCTTTCGGAGAATGTGGAGATAATAACGAAGTCGTCCAAGACTTATTACTGGATTCACTTCATCAGGTACAACATCGGCGTTCTCCTCATTTGTATGGAGGATTTGGAATTTTTGCCGTATTGTTGCCTGGTTCGACGATAATTGCCTAAACATAAACCTGTCCATATTTTCTTCTTGAAACACGCTGTTTGATTTTGGAGAAATTGGAATTTCAATCATAGATTGTAATCGAGACGTAATTTTAATTAATATCAATTAATCCGATTTTAGTATTTTTCTTAGGAAGGAAGGAGATATGATTCCAATTTTCGTAGAATTTGGAAGGAGTTAAAATTTTATTGAATTTCCTTGAATTTTTATTGGATTAATTTCCATACTTCACTTGTTTTGAAGAGCTAGATAATTTATTATTATTATTTACATGTGAATGCAGTCAGAACTCCCGCCTCACATCTAGTCACTGCAGTATGTAAGGTCTTGTGTTATATTACCCCTAAATGCTCTAAGGCGCCCATTTGAACTTAAAGTCTTTAATAAAGCCTATGATGCTCTTGGCGGCCATTTTTTCGACACCTTGTGGAAGTTTGACACAGAGCTTCACAGTCACACGGAACATGCTAAGCGGTTTCATCGTCTTCCATACAGAAGCGACTTGTCTCATCAGCGACCTTACCCATTTTTTAAAGATGGTATCTATGTAGGCAGTGCTCTGTTATGACCCTTTTTTTCTTTGTGTTGAGTGTGAAGGATGTTTCTTTTCTCTGTTGCGAATACTTCATAAACTTCGTTGCTTGTCTCAGCCCCGGGTTATTTCCAAGGGCGCCGTTTTAGCTCTGTCCTTCTATAGCCTGATCTAAGCTAAATGGTGAGTTTTTCGTATCCAGGGACAGGCTCAGGGCCAATAAGTAGAGATTTAGCTCCTTCCTTGGCAAGGCGGTCCGCAATCTCGTTGCCCTTAATGGCTTCATGTCCTGGTACTCAAATCAGCGTCACCCTGTTTGTCTCGCAGTGTTGCTTCAACATAGTAAGACGATCCCACACTAGTGTTGACTCAAAGCTAAAAGAGTTGAACGCTTCAAGTGCTGCTTGCCTGTCTGATATTATGTAAAGATCACCTTAAATGGTGTTTAAAAGTTATAGCGTTTCGACATTACGTCTGAAATTGGGGTGGCCATCGGCATTTATGAAATCCTGGAGGACTTTCAGGTGGCCAACCAAATTGCTTGTGCTCAGGAGGTTTGCCCAATGCAGCCTCATTGCACTGAGGATGGCCTCCTTCCTAACATGTAAATGTATAGATATTAGGTCCATCATAGGCTCTTAGCTCGCAGTTGGGGTGGTACGCATTGCAGTAGTTAGTACAAGACATGCAAGCCGTTGTAGTTTTTGCAATCCAGCTTGAGCCGTATTTAATTTTGTTTTTGGCCGCCAAATGAGTGAGGCTTATGTGACCATGGGTCCTATAATTGATGTAAATGACCACAGGGTTATTTTTGGTTTAATACCTCAAGTTTTTCCAAAAACCTTATACAGTATTCTTCTTAAGTGGGAGTTCAGGGTTAGTCTACTATCTAAAGTTAGATCTGGATGTTTGACCTCCTTCGAGAATTCCACTACTGTTCCTTCAAGAGATGGTGCTTGTAAACAAAGCTTCCTTTTTCTGAACAACTATTGTCTTACCGGAATTGGCTCGAAGTCGCATTGTTTGCACCAGTCTCGAACTATGTTTAGGGCAGTCTGCATTAGACCAGAGATTATCCGATCATGTTTGCCTCTAATTGTAATGACTAGCTCATCTGCATAGCCCTGATTATATAACCAGAGTTGATCAGCTTTTGTACATCATCGACAATCAGCCACCATAGTAGAGGGGACAGAACCTCACCCTAGGGACATTCCTTGGTAGCCACTATCGTTATAGAGTCCTCCCCCAGGTTGGATGTGATTCCCGGCTTTCAAGCAAAACTTTCATCCATTTTATCAAGGAAGGTTCGATTCCTTTTTTGGTAACTGTATTCTCAATGGCTTCAAAGGAGGTCTTGTAAAATGCTCCTTCGATTTCTAGGAATTCGCGTAGGGCTGTCTCTTTATCCTCCACTGCCTTTTCTAGTCCTAGGACACGACTATATAGGGCAGTTGTGGTAGACGTCCCTGCTTGGTAGCATGTTGGTTTGGGTGCAGCCGTAATCGCTTGAGTCCACCGCTTCTAATATGCTTGTCTGACACTTAGTCCTTTGTTTTGAGGAGAAATGCAGCTACAATCATCGGGCGGTTAGTTGGATCATTCCTACATTAGCTATGCCTACATAATTTTTAACTAAATAATCAAAAAGGTGCGCACGTCGTCTGTCATGGTCACTTCTTCTCGCCCCCATACCCTCCCACCCGTGAGGTAGCATGGTTCCTATCAAAGATCAATTTATATTGTTTAGTTGGGAGTCCTTTAACTTTGCTTCCAAGAACCCAGGGTTCTTAAAGGAGTGCTATGTCTGTACCACTCCTAATAAATCTTCTGCTAAGCACATCCGAGGCTGCTTTTGCATGGTGTAGATTCACTTGGAGTAGCTTAATATCTCTCCTGCTCTCGGTCAATAAGAGTGCCCTCCTTTTCTGGGCCTCTTTTTGTTCCCCTTTTCGGGTCTTTCCCAGCTACCGCCCCTTAGTCCTTATTTAAGGGTTTGGGCCCTTTTAAATAAACAGCTGGGGGTACTGAGCTTTTGCCGAGCGGTTTTAGTTTAATCGCTGCCCGCTCCCCAACAGCACAGGTAGCCCGTTGCTCGCTTTTGATTTTGAGGGTGTCACAATTACCGAGCTGTTAAGCCCGCTGGTAAGTTGTGGCTAACTTCTCAACTAGTCTCGGGTTCCCGCTTGGGGTATCTCCCTTGGTAACTCTGATTCACCCACTTCCATGTTCTCAGGAGCTTCGGTATCACTCTTGAGTATCGTACCCGAGGTTTATGGAACCGCAGCAGCTAGACCAGATGGCCGGTTTGCAGTCTTGAACGCCCTAACTTTGGGTTGGCCTCTGTTGCACTTCCTTCGTGAGCGTTTCCGCCGATTGTGGTCCACTGGAGAGAGTGACTTGTGAATCAATCCCTTCAGTCACTTTCCTTAGGACCTTCCACTCAGCTACTTTCAGCTCAGGGTTTGGGCACCTACGAAGCGTAATACTTCGTCGGCAAGCACCTCTGTTCTTTCGGGGAAATAGTCAACCAGGCTCCTTGCGCGAGGAATGACACATTCCTCCACTGTCCTTAGTTTGGCACTTCCCCATGGCGTTTTGTTACACACTATCTGCTTTATCCACTCAAAGGTAACCTTGTCATAGCAGGTGAGAACTAGCTATTCTAATTTAGCACTGTATCCAAGGAACGCCGTCTTGAGCCATTCATTTTTCATCACCAGTATCTTACCCAGAGTTACCTTACGAACAGATTTAATTTGATCCGCTGTAATCACTTCTTCGGTGTAGTTCGCTGAGTGTATTCCTATTTTCGCGCCTGCAAGCACTTACTTGTGACAGAGGGACTTGGGAGCTATCTCCATTTCGAATTGCTCCTGCATCCTTTCTACTCCTTCACCCTGTTGAGTTCACATCCTCTTCGGGTACCCAGAACGATTCTTTTTGGACCCTTGGCCAGTTTCATTCATTGGTTTTATGGCTAACTCACCAGACATTGAAAACGTTCCTTAGCGGCTCCGTTCAACTTCCGGCTGTTACCTTTTGAATCCTCTTTGTGGCCGGTTGGATCCCTAACAGGTACCTTCCAGTCCCCGGTAGGTGCTTTTGAGTCTTTAGCGGAGCTCTGGATTCCTGTTGGATCATCTTGTTTCGCCTCATCAGATGTGATCATTTCTTGATATTCCCCACGGTCCGACTGTGGGATCTGCTCGACGTCTTCGTCAGAAAGAGAAGGGTCTTCTGGCATAATCTCAGCTAGAACGTTGGGCCCTCGAAGTCCTGATTCATGAGTAGTTCGTCTTCTGCATCTACGTTTTGAGGCATCGCAACTGCCTTTGGGTTTGGTACATTGAGAGGATACAACGTTTTGGTTTTTTATTTGGTGTTCCATAATATTCCCACGAGTTCCGAAAAAAATGTAGTCACCCAAGGCAGATATTCGTATACCGTGGGAAGGCTAAATTGAGACTGGAGGTCTCCTGGTATCCAGAGTATATCGTTATAAGACAAACTCACGCAGTACCATGCATCACATAGGCACGATTGTTTACGCCTGGTGTTGCGGATTTTCTCGATTTTTAGTTCTCTATATTCGCCATATTTAGTCAGACTGCTGGCTGCATCGTAGGGTATGTCGCCAGCTGTCTGTGCAGGAACACCTCGGCCAGGATGTGACTTTCCGTCACATATGGACGGTATTGGGAGAGAGCCTTGAGTAGCAATGTGGTCCCCTGATGTGGAGTTAACGTCGTTCAGTACGTTATACTCACCGTGCTCTCAGCTAGATGATTTGGTCGTAGAGGCTCCTTCTCTAGTGGAGATATATTTTCTTTTAAAATACCTTTTGGATTCAGTAATTGTGAAGGATTAGATGGAGATCGATTTTCATTGCTTTGTGAAGCGGTTGACGAAGATAGAATGCTATCTCCATATATATTAATAAGCTTTGTTTGACACAAAGTAATAAATAAATAATAAAAGAAAGAGAGGAGTATTATAAAGAAGAAATTCTGACTTATATTTGATATATTATGTTTTGAGTAACAAAACAAGCCACGCTCATAACAAAACGTATTAATTTATTGTTGTTTATTATTCTGGCGATATTGTCTCGGGGTTCCTGGGAATTGCGCCGCAGTTTATGTGTGCAAGGCGTCGACTAAATTGACTCGCGATTGCATCCAATTTCTCAACTTGGTTGCCAACGAATTCCCATTATTTTTTCCTTTTATTGGTGTTGATTTTGCCGAGATAATTGCATTGTTATATCTCGGTGGCTGTCGATCTTCTCGGATAAATGAGTGTGGTCTGTTTTGTGGTGGCCTAATAACTACGCTAGTTGGCAGGTATACAGGGTGTTTCCCACTAGGAGGTCAATAGAGCGGAAGGTGGTAGTACTCACCTAGAAGAACCAAAAATTGCACGGAAGCGGGGGAGGGGGTATATCACCCGTTTAGAAGCTACAGGGTGTTTAAAAAATAATCCAGTTTTTCACAAAACACCATGCATCTTAAAAAGTACATGGCGTGCGGTCACAATTAAAGGCAGAACTTCATGGCCTTTCCAACGACTGCTCAATCAGCTCCGCTCTCCTCTCCCATGAAGAATTATGATTGCCTAAACTAAATATTTCGGACCTTCCTACCTGGTTTTTAATTTTACCTCTTATTTTTGCAAAAAGGTCATTAATATAACTCTTTTTTATAAAAAGTGTAAACTTTATACTTTCCTCTTTAATTTTACTTATTACACCTTATGTGTTATCTGAAGCCCTTTAAGAGTTATTAGCTCTAAACCTATTCTTAATCCGATTCTCAACGATAATTTGCTCCCTTAGCACGTAATTTAAAAAAATATCGTCTAATTTCGATGTGACTTGCATAGGTTATGAGCTAATAACTGTTTAACGGCTACAGTTAACACATAGGGTATAACAAGTCAACATAAAGAGGAGAGTCTACAGTTTACAGTTGTATAAACAAAAGTTATGTTAATGACCTTTATGCAAAAATAATAGAGGTTAAATTAAAAAAAGGTAAGAAAATCCGAAATTTTTAGTTTAGTCGTTCGTATAATGCGTACAATGAGCTCTTAACTGTGACCGTACGCAATGTAGTTCTTAAGATACAGGGTGTTTTGTGAAAAACTTGCTTTTTTTCTTAATCACCCTGTAACTCCGAAACGGTTGATATGCCCCCCACCCCTGCCATACAATTTTTGGTTCGTCTAGGTGAGTACTATCACCTCCTGCTCTCTTGACATCCTAGTGGGAAACACCCTGTAAACCTGCATTTTGAAATTTATTTTAATTTTCTTGGTTATTATTAGTCCAAGTGTTTTTTGCTTCCTTTGTTCTGCATTTTTCTATAGACTGCCAATCCGATGACAATATCGACAATATCAGACCTGTAATGGATTTGATGTTTTAAAAATGGCTGTGTTTCCCCGGCGGGGTGAAGAGATAAAGTTAGAAATCTTTTTATTTATATCTCCTGAACCAAGAGGTGTTGCACGGCCGTTGATATCTTAAATGAACGCTAGAACCGGGGGCTATGAGTGGTATTAATTTGAGTTCCCCTGGGTGATGGAACGAAATGGAAGAGGGGCACAATATCGTTGTATTGGCCCGTACAGGGGCAAAAACCTTTGCAAGGGTAAACTCCAAATATATCAGCCCGATTCAGATAATTGCAAAGCGGGTTCTTGCAAAGATCCGTCAAAAACAAATAGGGTACCATGTTCTTCAATATTTGGGGTGAAGCAGCGTTTGAGAAGCACAATCCTTTTTGCGTTTTCCTGCTATTTCAGACTCCCAGTATAGGTGTATGGGTACTCAAACTTCTTAGAAAAAAAAAGCAATTCAAAATGAAAGAAATTTCCTATATTGTACTAGAACAAAATTTGACCATCCTCCCGGGTCGCCCTGTATACTATTGCATTTTTCTAAGCCATCCAGAATAGTGTTTGCACTCCTCTATCGATCCCCATACTCACTTTTTTAATACCTCCCTCTTTGTTGTTTTTTAATGAAGTACTAGATTTTTGCAGCTTAAATCGGGGATAACTCGGTGGGGTTAAGTCTAATCGGAAAACGGATTTGACCAGCTACAATCCGTGGAAGATTGTTTTTTTTCAGGGTACTTTTAGTGTTGGGGTAGGAACTCCGGACGGGGGTGTGGCTCCAATCCGGAATGTTGTACATCAAACTAAAGAGCCATTATCATTCATTTTCATACATTTGAGTCACATTTACTCCAGTTACTACATTTCGCATACATTTCCAATTTTTTTTATTTACACGCCATTAGTGCTCTGTTATGAAAAATTCTATAGGAAAACACGATTTGTGACTGGGCATTTTGAAGCAGCATGCCCCAGTCTTTTGTATTTGAAACAATGTAGATGTTGTTATAATCTATTGGATTTATGTTTCCTGCGCATAAGTTTGTCTGTCTGAGCTCTGTGCGTGTTACGTCCATCCTGTAAAGGAAGAAAATAATTTTTCCGAATGTACTCTAGCTAAAGTTTGGAATTGCGAATTGGCTAATCCGTCCTCAATTACTCGTATTGCTTGGTTTTCATTATCTTTCAGTAATGATTGTATGAGTGGTTTATCATTGGTGTAAAAGTAATCCGTCTTGTGGTGAAGATGAATGCATCGGTTGTCCTGGGCGACGTCTTCTAGAAGCTTTTGTTGGGGATGTTGTTGTTGTTACTGTTTTATTGTGCATTTCACTTGTGCTTCCTGGGGTGTCTAGGAAGTGACGATTTGCGAGGAAATTCGAATTAGACGACAATAAAGATGAAAAGACCCTTCATAGGCTTTAATTCTGTTATATATATTACGTTTTATAGAAAAACCGCATTCATCTACACAATTTGATGCGTAGGAAGGATTCTATTTATGTATAACACAAGAATTTTAACCAAGTATGACAAATAAAACAAAAATGTGATTCTGAAAATCGGAATCAACAGAAGACAATATGTTTGGTTATGTTCTATAACTACATATATAATTATATGTCATTTCTATATTTATTAAAATCACAATGATGAATAGGTTTCAAAATAAACTTTTTTTAATGGTTTTTAAAAGAAAGCTCCGCGAGGTTCAGGTACCCATGATATTCCCTTTTAAGAGTTTTTTAACTTTTTTTATTATTTTCTCACGACGTGACGTTGAAAAACCGTACGGGAGAAAATGCGAAGAAGAACCTCTGCTAATTCACACCGTATTGATTTTGAACCTACTTATTTCTTGCAGCATTCTTGCTCTCTGTTGGATATATTTATTACGACATGTATGTCTCATATTAAGTTTTAAAATCAGCTGTCAATTCCTAGTATCTTATACCATAACATGATCATGATTGTATATGATCTTACCTTTGATAATGATTAAACAACTAACTTATTTTCTTTTTATGATTATAAATCTATTGTGTTAGAAGATTTGCTCTCAGAAACTGAGACAAGTGACATTGTTGATGTAAATCCTCAAATCCAAGTAATAAAGGAGTATATTTCCAATCTCCATGAAAATTTTGTTACGTTCAAAACCAAGGATATTGATAACCCGGCTTGCCCTTAGTTTTCAGATACTATTAGAAGACCCATACTGGCGCGAGATTAATCCTATAAACTAGGGAAGCGATATCGAATTGGAGAATATTGTAATACTTATCGTGCGCTAAGCAATAATGCTCATTATGCTATTCGCACAGCTAAAGAAAGATACTTTTCACGTACTTATAGTGCGCTAACCAATAATGCTCATTATGCTCGTTTATATTTTTCTGCTATTTTCTGTTTTCTTTTTATTTTATTATATCCTAGATGAAATATAAAGGATATACTAAGTTTGAAACGCATAGAAATAATGCTGATAGAGCAAAATGGATTGAACACCCACGCATAGTATTAAAAGTTATTTTGATTTTTGCATATCCGTACGTTCGTCTGTCTGTCTGCAGGGAGACAGGAGACCCACCACAAGTACGGAGGCCATAGCGGCCTTATAGAGCCCATTCACCAAAACCTTTCCCTCCTATTAATGAAGCGCATCAGGACTTGGTGAGCTAGGTTTTTCAGAGCCTAGAGTATCCAGCCTGCATCGGGCGAGGGCCGGACAGGCACACAAAAAGTGTTCGGTTGTCTCGGGCTCTCCGTGCAGACAGGACAGATACTCAGGACTGTCAATAACTCCCGCCTTCTTAGGTGAGCGGGAATTGAGCTGTGGCCGGTGATGATGCCAATAACAGTTCTACATTGCTTCCTTCCGAGCCGCATAAGAAAATCGGAGATATTCCCATTGGGCACAACAAGAAACAGTTTTGTATACCTGAAAGTACTCAAGTTCGCCCAACTCTGCTGATGCTTTCTACGAACATCCGCTTTAACGAGAGACCCGATACTCGAGGTGGCAACGCCTACGGGAGGTTCGGGTCCGAGGAACGGAGAATCAGAGCTAGAAGTCTACAGACTTCTTCCTTTGATGCCGTAAAGGAGCCATCTGGCTTAGAACACTCAGCCTGGCTGACAGGTCACTCTCTAACAGCCCTAAGGAGCCTAAATGCCCAGGGACAGCATTAGCCTTCACCTTAGCTCTTTTTCTTCTCTTCCTCTCTACTCTACCAACACTCCTGCCTCGGGAAGTCCAGCTTCTGCTGCCACCGTCAGCGCCTTTCCACTCTGAGGTTACAACATCATCTTTTGTTCATTTTTACTGTTGGATGTAATACAACCGTACTTTCATACACGCAGACAATTCTACGGACTATTCGTGCACTGTGTGGTGAGCACACTTACACTGATCCGAACTTGACAAGCGTCAGTCTATTAGAGAATTTGACACGCGTCGGTTGTACTTGTACTTAATTATAAAAATCATCTCAATAAAGCTTTTGAATTGTTATCGGACTAAACGTGCGTTTCATTTATTTTTTTGTTCTAGTTATAAATAACCTGCCATTCGCAACAGGTTATGGGCCCAGGCACAAATAACAAAAAATAAATAAATAAAAGTGTAAGTGAATCGCCATGAATTCTGCAACAAGAGTCGAGTTGCTCAAGAAGGAGAACTTCGATACTTGGAAGATGCAAATGCAGGCATTGCTAACAAAAAACGATCTGTGGCAATATGTAAACGGTACGGAAATCAAACCGGAACTAGTCGAAGGCGACTTAAATCGTGCCAAGGAAATTTCTACGTGGGAGAAAAATGACGACAAAACAAAGTCGGAAAATATCTTATCAATATGTGCTTCTGAATTAAAGCAAGTAAAGGGGTGCATAACTTCGAAGGAAATGTGGAACAAGCTCGAAGGAATTTATCAGTCGAAAGGTTCCGCTAGGAAATCGATGCTTCTAGAACAACTCATACAACTACGCATGAAAGAGAACAGTAACGTGCGCGAACACACTAACAAGCTCTTTGACACCATCGATAAATTGACAGAGATGGAAGTACATTTAAATCAAGACTTCTTATCAGTGATGTTGTTGTGTAGTTTACCACGAAGTTATGAAAACTTTCGGTGTGCGATCAAATACCGAGTCTAGAAAAGTTAGGGGTTAAAATAACAGAGGGAAGTGACTCTCGTGGTAGTGAATCTAGTTCTAAAGCTCAAAATGTTATGTTTGGTCAGAAACACGGACAAAAACATAACTACTGTCACAAAAACAAAGTGCAAACAAGTGAATACGGGAAAGGTAGCTCTAATAAAAATGGAAAACTTCCGTTCCAGTGTCATCGTTGTCGAAAGTATGGATTGGATTGGATTGTAAATCTAAAAACGAAAATCAACAATTTGCAAGAAAAACCGAGGATATAAGTTTAGGTGTGTCGGAAGCCTTCATCGGGGAATCGGAATCTAGGAAGTGGTGTCTGGATAGTGGTGCAACAAGTCATATTTGTAATGAGCCACCATTACCTCTAATAAGATGAGATTATTTTCGTAATCTCTAGAATTTTACTAAATCTGAAATTCTGAAAAAAAAATTATCGCCAGAGTAAAAGTGCATCGTCATATTTCTAGCTGAGTTATGTTGACTGCCCGCTGGGGTTAGCATTGCAACACCATTTACTAGCACGAGACCAGAAGCGCAACCTCAGCTTTGTTGTGCATTGTTCACGAGCTTTTGTGGGTCAACCCGTTTACGCAAGTAAACATAAGCAATACGCCGGGCGATGACCGCTACGTAAATAAGTGGGATGAAATTTTCCCCTCTATCGATATGAACTAATGCAATGGTGCGCGCTTCTTACTACATATGGTGTAAACAATAAGAATAGGCGTTTCCTTTTTTTGAGGTTCTTCTCCTAAAAGTATGATGATCGATATGCTTCGATCAATAAAAATAAATAGAAAATAAAAAAAATAAATGAACAAAATGCAAAATGCAGTTCAGGGAATTAATTAAGAGTGATAGCTGTGATTAGGAGAGTCCCCCGACCAACGGTAAGGCCTCTTATTCCAGATTTAAAAAAGAAAAGTAGTGTAACTATGGGAGTTCTGGCGCACTTTTTTTAGCCTCCAGGATTTCACGACAGATGGCGCCACCGTCGCTAGATGGTTCGATCCCATACTAAATGTGGGTTTGTGTCTTGGATGTCCCGGTTTATGTCTTGGATGTTGTGGATACGAGACCACTTTTAGCTCTCTCCAGCATAGGGAAATAGCATAGGTTTTCGATTTTGTTTCTGGAGTTCGCTTATTTTTCATCTCAGACTCGAAGCCTCTAAGTTTTTCATCTCGAGTTTTAGGATACGAGATCACTTTCAGTTCTATATATTTGTGAAGGGGTGGGAAGCTTTATTGATGGATTTGGTCTTGACTGCGCCCTAGCGGCATTAGTCGGTACTCCGGTTTTCTTGGATAGATATGTGGTGCACCTAAATGTAGGCTTTTGGTTTTGAACTAATATTAGTAATAATTAAAGTTAACGGTAGGAAATTTTTGTTCATGCCAATGGATTCTAGATGGGTAGTTTGCGAGGGGGTATTATAGTATAGGATAGGGACGGGGGGTAATGAAATTTTCATCAGAAATCCCCTACGGGCTCTGGTTTTCGAGATATTAGCGTATTAATAATTCAAGTTATTTTTGTTCATGCCAATGGTTTCTAGGTGGTGTAGGGTGGGAGGGGGGACGAAATTCTCATCAGAAATCCTCTACGGGCTCGCCATTTCTTGAGTAAGGTTACCTAGCGGCATTAGCCGGAACTACTAGCATGCCTTGGTTTTGCTATATTCTTTTATTAGCGGGGAAGTTCTAGATATCAGCATGACATCATCTTGGTTTTGTTGTTTTCAAGTGCTGTTGTAGATATCAGCATCATTCGAATTTCACAACATGATATCACCTTGGCTTGATGTTTTCTTATTATTATTGGGTCCTGGGGGTGCGTGTATTGAAAAGCAACAGTTGCTCTTTCGAGTGCAAGCACCATTTCTTGAGCAAGGTCCCCTAGCGGCATTAGTCGGTACTTACATATGTTGTTCATCTCGGGCTTGGGGATACGAGATTACTTTCAGCACTCTCCAGCCCTAGGATATTTTTTGTCCATGCCAATAGTATTAGTACTAGTGGGGTGAAATTTTCATCAGAAATCCTCTACGGGCTATGGTTCGAGGATATTAGTGATCTTACCTTCTCAGTTGTAATTAATATTAGTAACTCAAAAACAAAAAAGCAACAACAACTATAACCTAAGTTGTGGATTAAAGGATTGATGATATTAATCTGTCGGTGTTTTTTATAAACAAGATTGCACCATATGATCATATATCTAAAAATAGATCAGGCGAAGCTGATTGGGGCGAATGTAGGTAGATATGTTCACTTAGATAAGTAATGGAAATTAGTAAATGTGTAATTTTGCTCTTCAGGTGGAATGCTTCTGATTTTATTCCTTGCATAAACAAATTCGCACAGTCTAGCAAAGTAAACAAATTCGCAGTCGAATAATGTAAACAAATTCGCACAGCAGCAGAGTAAAGTAAACAAATTGAGCGATTTATGTAAGATTCCCAATTTCTTTAACTGAAAACAACAACAACCGATATTAATCTGTGGGATATGATGTCTTAGATGAGTAGTGGAAGATATGCTTGAAAATTTCTTTTGCTGAAAAAATAACAACAAAAAGTATTACATAAGTTGTGGTTTGTAGGTGTCTTTTATAAACAAGAGTGATCATGTTATGATATTCGATGTGTAAAAATTGATCACGGCTGCTTGGGATGGTAAGACACATGAAATCATTAGAAGTAATGGAAATTAAAGCATTAGAAAAGGTGGTCAGGTCGCTGGTAATTTGATATCTTGCGTAAACAAATATAGCCGAGTAAAGCAGACAAATTGAGCGATTAATGTTTTTTTTGTATCTAGGAGTTTGTATTGAAAAGTCTTTATGACGAATTGTTTTTTATTTTCAATAAAATTTCTCAATCAGTCACACTGTTATGAGATTTGATTGATCCCCGATATCATAGTTCACATGAAGCTGATAAGAATATGATAATTTTATCTTCATACTATTGGGGTGATCACATTATTTTCTTACCATTAGGTTGAGAATGGGTTTAATTAAATGTTTTGATGAAAGAAGGTGGTGTTATGATATCAATGTAGTATGATACCTTGTCTTAGATGAGTAATGGAAGTTGTTTGGGAGCTGTGAGTAAGGAATAAAAACCTTATCAGCAAGGTCGCTTCATATTTATCTCCCTAAATTATCATCCAAATGGTGTTATATGAAGGAGCAAAAAATTGATAATAGTGAAGATCGTGGTGGAGGTTGAGAGGGGGTGCTGTAAGTTGTGGATTAAATTGAAAGTTTTCATGGATCTCAAGGTTTAAACTTTTTAGCCTCCAGCAGGAATGTCTTCTTTTAGTTGACTCGGCGGCTAGATAAGGACATGTTAATTTCATGTTCATAATATGATCTTGTGGTAAGCATATGAAGGTAGCAGAGTTTTTTTTTATAAATCAAGTAGTTACGCTGTTATCAGATTTTATTGACTCCTAAATCTAAAAAAATATTCCACATGAAGCTGTAGTTACTATTAGGGCAGGTACATTGTTTACTTACCATTAAGTTGAGAGTGGGTTAAATTAAAAGCATTGATAGAAGAACGCTGTGTTATGATATTAGTGTGGTATGATATTGTAACGTTTTTGTTTAATTTAAATGCAATCAAAAAAAATAATTTTAAATTGTTTATTACTGATCGCCTCGGCCGAGCGGAGGAGAGGGAACAATCAGAATTCCACACAAAGCTTTGGGATTCGTGCATATACCGTCCTAAAGCTACTGCAGTATCTGGGTGATGTATTGGCTAGATCACCGAGTTGTACCTTTGTGGTTTTACTAAGCTCTTAAAAGCTTTCGGAATGAATTTAAAGTTCCTTTATAGGTTCACAAAATTCCCGTGCTGTGGGATACATATCGACTAAGGGAGAGAATCGCTGTAAGTTCTTGCTTTCGAAATTTTTAAACCAGCTGTTTTCTGTCGGGATTCGTAATTCTGACATTAATTAGGTATACACGGCCGGTGTTTATTTGTACAATGTCGGTTTTCCTTTTTGTTCTTGTGTCTGATGAGTGAAGAAGTTATAAATAATTTAAAGCGCCATTGTCACCAAAACTTTCTCGATATCGTCACACCGCTGGAAGTGATCTTTCTTCAAATGGAAAACGAAGAGTTCTGTTTCAAGCTTGAGTTTAAAAGAGAAACATAACCTAGATTTATAAATAAAGCACCGCTTCACCCCAAAACTCCTGAACTCTGTGAACTTCAACGCAAATTAGAAGTGGGTGAAGGAATCGCAGAGCAAAACAAAACAAAAGAATTGCACAAATTCGAGTCCCTTCTTTCCGTGATTCTCGTGAGTCCTAAATATGTGTGCTGAGCCTTTGTTGAGTCTCTTTTATTGTTATTTCTTTTTTTTTTTAGCTTGAACAAGAGATACTCGCTAGAGAGCTTTGACATTAAGCTCCTCCAGCAAAGTTCGTTGACCCTACAGCTGTTGTGCTATGATAAAAATTTAAAATCGAGGGAAAAGAGAAAACGCTTCCAGATATGAACCTCGGAGAACAACAAAACAAAGAAAAGAAGAAACAAATGAAAGGTACTTAGCTTTAGTTGTTTTTTTTTATTAGATGTCTGCAGGAATGTGAGCTTGGGGCTCCTCGCTGGGGAACCTGTGCTGATTATTGCGGGGTGGCCGTGGAGATTTCCCCCGTATTTTTCCTGGTTTCCTCGTTCTGTAAAACTGTGCTGAAGGAACTATATACAACCAATTCTCGACGGCCGTTGACCGTGCGAAGCGGAACCAAAAAAAATTTTGAAGGAATGTAAAAGATGTGCAACACTCGCGAATCAAATAATTTCTTATTTTTTTATTTTTTTTATTTCGGTAATCTTAATTCACTGTTCTTTACAACACTTAATTAAATTAAATTAAATTCATAACAATTCAATTTTCGATTTTCGCTCAACTAGAGGTACTACACTGGTGGCTCGCTACTTCAAAAGTGAACATCTTCCCCAGGAAAAATTTATTCTCACTCCTGACCGTTCAGAATCTGTCCGTTGTTCAGGGTCGTTGACCTTCAGTGGCCTCTCGCAAATTTATCTGCGCGCGCGCGCTCGCTAAAAATTTATCCGCGCGTGCTGCCAGGCCTGCAGTTGTTAAATTCGCCGCGTTACATTGCCCCCTGGTAAAAGACTCGAAGTTCCAACCGAGTATAACCTAAGGAAAAACTTATTAGTAAAGGACTTATATTATGGTCACTCAAAATAATTGTTGTAGTCTGAGTCATTTGGATGCAATTGCTCGGATTCCTCCCATTTCGTCCTCAGAGTCCTCCCTGGATCTTAAATAGCCTGGTATGGACCACGATAAGTGACCACCTAAGACAAGGAATAAAGAAAATTATATAAAATAGAAAAATAATAGAAAAGATTTAAATCATTTTCAAAGATTTGTCCGGACGGTTGGGCCTGTCTGCGTCTTTGGGTTCACGATGCTATCACCCGGGCTTCAAGGTCTGGGAAAACCCATAGTAGCTGATCTGCTGTTCGTGTGGAACTGGGAGGATGTGTGTAATATTAATCGCACTCTCAGGATGAAGTCCCGGAAGACAAGACCAGGATAGCACACTCGAAAACTCATAAGTTTTTTTTTGTTTTGACATAGTTCTGGTCAATCTGGATTGATTCTTATCAGTTTGGCCTTGGTCGATAGCTGCGTGTGAGTTTGCGATAATACCGGGAGAGGCAGTGAGACTTCCTTGGTATGTTCGGCTGATGTGCCATATTATAGTGCGGTGTTGCTGGATATTCGCCTTTCTGGTATACAGCTAATCATTACTGCACAGCTGATTTACCGGTACCAATAAAGTGTTGGGTCAAGTGTAAATGTTACAATCACTCCTAGGTCAGTTTAGTTCAGATTTCCAGGTCATCCTTGACACACCCCTAGAAAGTTGCGTTTCCATTAGCTGCGCAAGGAGAGCTTTCGTCAGATGTGATTACCTATAGCTTCGTCAGTATGGTCTCCAAATTGGGGATTTGTCCAACCATTTTACTGATTAAGCTAGCGTTAGAAAAATTGATTTAAAGCTATTCAGAGCCAGATGAACTAACTCAGAGACGTCAGAGTGAAAAGAATTCCAGGGGAGTAACAAGTCCTGAACGCCAATCTGTGGTCCATTTCGCTGGCTGTATTCTGTTGCTGTTCAGCTATTACGCACCTATAGATAAGAGGAGTTTATTAATATACCCCCGTCCCCGGAATGTCGCAGGTGACACAACGGCTATGGAAAACCAAGACCTTCCCGCAAAGAATGACGCTGAATTGGAATTGGGGCAATAATGCCTTGCAGCTTCTTGCCCAATCCCTTTCCAGGCTGAAATCCATACTTGAGCAAAATCTTAGAAGCAAATCCACTAGTGTTTTGCTCCCATGGCAATAGCAAGTTGTTTTTTTGGCCTTCGCCAGGTGTTTGAAAAGTGGTATTAGTTTGACTAGTACTATCATTGAATCGCGCTAATCGATCAATATGTAAAACTCTCCTTGTCTTGCCTCCAGGGAATTCAACTCTATAGAGCACGTCATTGAAGCGAGTTAGAATGCGGCCAGGGCCTTCCCAGTCGTGCTGTAGTTTTGGGTACTTTTCTCGTCGTCGTTTGGGATTATAAATCCAGACGCAGTCACCTTCCGCAAAGCTAAGAGGGTTTGCTCTCAGGTCGTATTGTGTCTTCATCCTATGGGAAGAGAGAGCTAGATTAGTACGAGCTAATTTGTGAACCTTCTCCAGTGCTTTTATTAGTCCATCTGTATATTCCGCAGGTCGGGAAAAGGACTCGGCTGGAATTGGGCCGTAGGTGAGATCAGAGGGTAAACGCAATTCTCTACCAAGGGTTAATAAAGCAGGAGTGAACTTTGTGCTTTCGTGTGTGGCTGAACGATAGGCTAGTAGTGCCAAGGGTAGATACAGGTCCCAGTTCGCTTGACTCGAATCAATGAACTTGGACAAGTACTCTAATAAGGTTCGGTTGAAGCGTTCAACCATTCCGTCGGATTGAGGGTGTAACGCGGTTGTTCTTGTCTTTTCGATGCCGAACCGTTGCAGAATTGCTTTAAAAAGGTCCCCTTCAAAATTTCTCCCCTGGTCCGAATGGAGCTGGAAGGGCATACCAAATCTTGACAATACATTTTCTATTAGTCCGTCAGCAATAGTCTCCGTCTTCTGGTCCTGCGTCGGAAAGACTTCCGGCCACTTAGTAAAATAGTCCATCACTACTACTGCGTATCTGTTGCCTTTATGTGTTTTAGGTAAGGGACCTAGCACGTCTATAGCTATGCGCTCGAATGGTGCTCCAACTTTATATGTGTGGAGTTCCCCTTTCGTTTTTCTGGAAGGTCCCCTTCTCGCGTGGCATAGTAGGCATTTGGCACACCACCTCTCTACGTCGGCTTGTAATGTGGGCCAGAACCAACGGGTTTTGATCTTGTCTGCCGTTTTTCTAATTCCAAAATGCCCACCATCCGGCTTGTTATGATAGGCCTGTAGAATTAGATTGATCAGGCTGGAAGGTGTTATTTTTCTTAAAGTTTCCTTTTCATTATAATGTACCAGGTAAAGGATGTCTTGTGACAGGCGTAGTGAGTCCCAACGAGCCCAAAGTGTTTTCAGCTGGGGACTTTCCGAAGCAATTTCATCTCGCGAGGGCTTTACTCCTTTCCGAAGCCACTCTCTAATCTGCTTCAGGAGAACATCTTCTTCTTGTTCGGATGCTAGATCGACGATTGGGTCCGATGCTACTAGATTGATTCCTTGTTCTATTTCTTTCAACTCCTTTTGCCTACAGTGCTCGCAATTTTCACAGGGCCGTCGAGAAAGTGCATCCGCGTTAAGATGTTTCTGTCCGGGTCGATGCTCGATGACAAAATCATACTGCCGCAGCCTCTCTAACCACCTCGCTAACTGGCATTCCGGTTCTTTGAAGTTCAGTAGCCAACGAAGCGACGCGTGATCCGTATGAATCCGAAAAGGCCTGCCGAACAAATAGTGATGGAAATGTCTGGTCGCTCGCAGTACAGCCAACAGCTCCTTCCTAGTAACACAGTAATTTCTCTCAGGCTTATTGAGTGTCTTGCTGTAGTATTCTATGACTTTTTCGAAACCATCTTGCATTTGGCTGAGGACGGCTCCAAGTCCCGTCTGACTGGCGTCTGTGTCCAATATAAATTCTCCATCAGATTGGGGAAATGCCAGGATAGGAGGAGAGGTCAGCTGAGTTTTCAGTTCTTGGAAAACTACATCTTGCTCTGGTCCCCATGTGAACTTCCTTTTCTCCTCTGTCAACTCAGTCAATGGCTTGGCAATGGTTGAGAAGTCACGCACAAATCTCCGATAGTATGAAGTCAAGCCAAGAAAACTACGAACTTCCTTTTTGCTCTTCGGTACTGGCCACGACTTAATAGCTTCCGTTTTTTCCGGGTCTGTTTGTAGTCCTTTGGCGGAGACAATGTGGCCCAAATACTTAACTTCTCGTTGAAACAAATGGCACTTTTTCGGACTGAGCTTTAGGTTGGCTTCTCGTAATCGCTGAATTACAGTTTTAATGTTAGCAAGGTGCTCATCGAAGCCGCAACCATGAACGATAATGTCATCGAGGTAGACCAATGCCGTTTCTACTCCCACGTTTCGTAGAACGCCATCCATTAGTCGCTCAAATGTAGCTGGAGCGTTACAAAGACCGAATGGCATCACGTTAAACTCCCACAATCCATTCCCGGTCGAGAAAGCTGTTTTTTCTCTATCTTGTTCACACATCTCGACTTGCCAATATCCACTCTGCAGGTCTAAAGTAGAGAACCAAGTGGATCCTGCAAACGAGGTGAGAGTATCGTCGATCCTGGGAAGTGGGTAGGAGTCTTTCTTCGTGACATCATTGAGCCTTCGATAATCTATGCAGAATCGTGTCGTCCCATCTTTTTTTTTTACCAGGACCACAGGAGATGCCCAAGGACTCTTAGAAGGGCGTATAACATCATTTTCTTCCATTTCCCGTGTTAGTTCTTCGACCTCCGCCTTCTTTGCCATAGGTATCCTTCGGGCAGGCAACCTAATAGGTGGAGTGTCCCCGACATCGATTCGATGTTTCGCAATATTAGTACGTCCAGTATCATTCGGGCCAGTTGAAAAAATGTCTCGATATTGTTCTACAACAATCTTTAGTTTTGCTCTTTCTTCCTCAGTCAATTCTTCTGAGGGTTGCAGCCACGTTTCATCTGACTGCTGATCTACGTCACATTGCGAGATCGCGCATTCGGTCACAGAGGCTGACTCCAATTTTCCAATTGACATGCCTCGAGTAAGACAAACGTCGCTTGATGTTACGTTCACCAATCTTAGAGGTATTTCATTTGCTTGGGGATCTACTAAGACGCGAGATATCCAAACTCCATAAGGCAGCATGAAATGAGCTGGTTCAAAAATTACGTCTGTGTCGGCATCGTACCTTTCTATCCAAGGTAATGCAACTACAGTTTCGCTCTTAGCAGTGAGTACAATAGTTTCTGCTAAATAGACAGGCGACGATATATACTTGGGTTTGTGTAATTCTATGGCTATGCTTCCAATCAAGAGAACATTCTTCTCAAAGTCCAACCTGCAACCATTAGCATCTAGGAAATCAACACCTAGCAGGCACACTGGCTCGATTTTTGCCACTAAAACTTCGTGTTGAACTCGACAGTTCTTCAACTGGATGTCAACAATGATAGTTCCTAAGACCTCTATACTTTCTCCAGTCACACTTCGAATGCGGACTGACGTAGATTGTAGTCTCGTCTTCGAGGGACGGTCTAGGTATTGAGGGTGTACAATCGAGAGGGTAGCTCCGGTGTCGATGATAAAGTTACAGGGATTCTTATTTAGCATTCCTTCGACAGTAAGGCTATTTTTGGAAGGCCAGGTGGTGTTTAGAACAATTTCTTCTTCAATTGTCGCATTGGCTGTGGATTCTAAGGAGTCTTGGCAAGAGGTTTTTACTCGAGGGGTGGATGAAGATAACATTCGGTTAAGATCGGTGTAATTTTTAATTATTGGGAATGTGCTGTTGAGGTCTGATAGAAGGTTCATCGACTCGTGCCTCTCGGAGACGATGATCCCCAGTTTCCCGAAGAAGTTGGTGTTACAGAACTTAAACCCGAGGAGGATGAGGGCACGAAAGAATCATAGATTGCAGGGGGTCTGATTGAGGCATTGGGTATGTTCGACATCAGAGTTTATGGCCTGGCATTCCCTGGATGTATTGAAGCAGAGCTGTACGTTGCAGTTGATGCCGTTTGGGCATTACCTAATTCCGGCTCTCGTCCTGCTGTGTAAACGTCGTTATTAGATCTTCCTCGTCGACGTCTGTTCCTAGAATTCGTTGGCACCTGTGCCATATAAATTCTGTTTCCTCTCCCCGACCCCAATCCGAGGGATAACTCCTGTGCAGCGGTCAGGGCCTCGTGTATATTCTTTGGACCACGAACCTTTACCAAAGTTCGAAGTTCATCATCTCTAAGCCCCTCCAGGAATCGCAGTGTCACCATACGGTCGACGACGTCTGTAGGGCATGATGGAAATGCTGCCGTAGCCAATCTTTGCAGCTCCAGAGCAAAATTAGAAGAGCTTTCTTTAATGCCTTCTGCCCTTCCGTGGAATTGCACCTGACAGGAGTAAGGGTCCAGCCCGAAACGTTGGTCTAGCAGTGAAACAAGCTCATCCAGTTGGATATGATGGCCCTGAGGGAAGACACTAAGTACAGATAAAGCGTTGCCTCGAAGTTGTGTGATTATAGCATCGGCCTTCTCCTGCTCGTTCCAATTATTGTTTCTTGCTATAATTTCGAACTGAATCCTATAATCTGACCACGACACAGTTCCATCGAATGGTGTCAAATTACAGATAAGGTTCCCACCAGAAGCATGGGTGTGGGCATTATGTATCGTATTCGACGATGCTTGGCCCTTGTTACAGTTCAAATGAACATCGCAGGGTACCCCAGCTGTCGGAATGGATGAACCAAAAATCGGACTAAAGCTCACTGCTGGAGCTGGCATGCTGCGGGGAGCAATTGGGCTGGAATGGTGAGCTATTGATGAGGTTGTGATTGGGTTTGCCTGCGACTGAATGCTGCAGACAATAGGGCAAGAAGAAGAAGGACAATTAGACGTGTCCGTCGAAACGTTAGACGAGATAGGATAAGAAGCCGTGGTGGTAACTATTGAAGTAGTAGTAGACGCGGCCACGCTTGTCGGAAATACATTGTATGAGGACAGGGACTCATCGAATACCTTGTTGACAAACGATGTACCACTAAGGGTTTTTTCTAATTCGGAAACTTTCTTGGACACTTCAGTCACCGTACTACAGACTTCTGTTTTCATTTTTGCATAAAAAGCCTGCGGTTCGGCTTTTAACTCCTCTTTCAACTCATTAACAATTCCTGTCACTAGGCCAGAAACCATCTGCTTCATCTGCTCTTTCATTTCTTGCATCTGTTCCTCGTTCATTTTGGCCGTGTGAAAAAGAAGTTCCCTGATACGGAAGGAGAAAATGGAATTGTAGACCAAAATTTCGCGAGCTTAGAAGAAAAGGTACAGAAGACTTGGCTTAGCAGTTGAAGAGATCAACGCAGCACAAGGGAACACTTTATCACTTGTAGGGGAGTACAGAAATTACAGATAATGCTCAAAGTTCAGAGTCGAGCTGTATCTGCACGACTATAGTTACTCTAAAAATCCAAGAACTATCCTTTTTGAACTTCAGAAGAAGAGAAAAGAAAAAAAATAAAATAAAAGAAAACCAGAACCAACTTAAAAATAAATAAAAAAAGAAATTATAAAGGGCACCAGGAAGTTGCAAATTCGAGCGCATGAACTTTATTTCTCCGCTTCCACAATCGTTAATTCAGGTAATTATAAAACAAACAAAAATAGAAAGACAAAAGTTCAGTCTGCAAGCTCTATAAAAAAATAAGACTACTTCGATCCGTAACGCTAGTAGTGTACTTGTATACTTATCCTAAAATTCAAAAGGGGAAGAAAAAAAATAAAAATAAGCTGAAAAGAAACTTAATCTAAGAAATTCAAATGATGTGACACAAAAAAACATAAAAAAAAATTCAAATAATTCATCAATTCAACAAATAAATTAAAATTTTCCAACTGTATGTAGGTAGTGCTGTAATTTGAGAGGATGGGAGAAATATCTTTTGAGATATATTTCGTGTACCCCACACTTGACACCAATTGTAACGTTTTTGTTTAATTTAAATGCAATCAAAAAAAATAATTTTAAATTGTTTATTACTGATCGCCTCGGCCGAGCGGAGGAGAGGGAACAATCAGAATTCCACACAAAGCTTTGGGATTCGTGCATATACCGTCCTAAAGCTACTGCAGTATCTGGGTGATGTATTGGCTAGATCACCGAGTTGTACCTTTGTGGTTTTACTAAGCTCTTAAAAGCTTTCGGAATGAATTTAAAGTTCCTTTATAGGTTCACAAAATTCCCGTGCTGTGGGATACATATCGACTAAGGGAGAGAATCGCTGTAAGTTCTTGCTTTCGAAATTTTTAAACCAGCTGTTTTCTGTCGGGATTCGTAATTCTGACATTAATTAGGTATACACGGCCGGTGTTTATTTGTACAATGTCGGTTTTCCTTTTTGTTCTTGTGTCTGATGAGTGAAGAAGTTATAAATAATTTAAAGCGCCATTGTCACCAAAACTTTCTCGATATCGTCACACCGCTGGAAGTGATCTTTCTTCAAATGGAAAACGAAGAGTTCTGTTTCAAGCTTGAGTTTAAAAGAGAAACATAACCTAGATTTATAAATAAAGCACCGCTTCACCCCAAAACTCCTGAACTCTGTGAACTTCAACGCAAATTAGAAGTGGGTGAATGAATCGCAGAGCAAAACAAAACAAAAGAATTGCACAAATTCGAGTCCCTTCTTTCCGTGATTCTCGTGAGTCCTAAATATGTGTGCTGAGCCTTTGTTGAGTCTCTTTTATTGTTATTTCTTTTTTTTTTAGCTTGAACAAGAGATACTCGCTAGAGAGCTTTGACATTAAGCTCCTCCAGCAAAGTTCGTTGACCCTACAGCTGTTGTGCTATGATAAAAATTTAAAATCGAAGGAAAAGAGAAAACGCTTCCAGATATGAACCTCGGAGCACAACAAAACAAAGAAAAGAAGAAACAAATGAAAGGTACTTAGCTTTAGTTGTTTTTTTTTATTAGATGTCTGCAGGAATGTGAGCTTGGGGCTCCTCGCTGGGGAACCTGTGCTGATTATTGCGGGGTGGCCGTGGAGATTTCCTCCGTATTTTTCCTGGTTTCCTCGTTCTGTAAAACTGTGCTGAAGGAACTATATACAACCAATTCTCGACGGCCGTTGACCGTGCGAAGCGGAACCAAAAAAAATTTTGAAGGAATGTAAAAGATGTGCAACACTCGCGAATCAAATAATTTCTTATTTTTTTATTTTTTTTATTTCGGTAATCTTAATTCACTGTTCTTTACAACACTTAATTAAATTAAATTAAATTCATAACAATTCAATTTTCGATTTTCGCTCAACTAGAGGTACTACACTGGTGGCTCGCTACTTCAAAAGTGAACATCTTCCCCAGGAAAAATTTATTCTCACTCCTGACCGTTCAGAATCTGTCCGTTGTTCAGGGTCGTTGACCTTCAGTGGCCTCTCGCAAATTTATCTGCGCGCGCGCGCTCGCTAAAAATTTATCCGCGCGTGCTGCCAGGCCTGCAGTTGTTAAATTCGCCGCGTTACAATATGTTGTCTAAGGTGAGTAGTGAAAGATGTATGGGAGTTATGAGTAAGCAGTAAAATCCTAATCAGCAATCTCGCTGGATATTTGATAATTCTCCAACTCCATAGTGAAGATCGTGGTTGGGGGTTGAGAGTAGGTACTGTAAGTTATGTATTAAGTTAAAAGTTTTGATAGATGGTATTTGGTATTTATCTCCTCGAAATTTTGTTGTACGAGTATCAGAAAGTTCGGAAAAAAGTTGGTAATGCTTCAAGTTCAATAGTGAAGACCGCGATGTTGAGAGTGGGTATTTGGAATGATATAATTCTAAGTATTATTTATTCATCTTTAAATCTTACCATGAAATTAGGTTGGGAGTGGATTAAATTAAAAGTTTTGATGCAAGAAGGCGTAGTTATTATATTAATATAGTATAATATGTTGCCTTAGATGAGTACTTGAGAGCTGTGAGTAATATGTGGAATATGCTGTAGATGAGTAGTGAAAGTTGAAAATGTAAGGTTCCCAATTCCTTTATTGGAAAACAACAACAACTGTAGCAAATAAAATTTTCATACAATATTTATTCACATCAAATTCATTATTTATTTTTTATAAACTTTTTTCTCTGTGTTTCACATCCAAAATGCGATCCAGAGCAAATGCCTCCCATAATCCTTTTCTGCGTTAGGCTATGAGAGTTCGGCATCAAAATCCAATACTTTTTCTTATCATCTGTCTTGCTCTAACACATTAGGAAGCTTTAGTGAATACCATAGTTTGAAACCATCTCACTCGGGACTTGTTCATATACTTGTCAGCTGTGGATATGTAGAAATACTTTCATGGGCGATATGGGGATTGAATCGATGTATGTTATGCACTAGATTGGTGGTATATGTGCTTATTTGATTGAAGCAAAATAGTTTCACGGCTTCCTTACCAAGACTTAAATATATTCATAAAAACGTTGAGTCGAACATGTTAATACTTATTTTGAGTATGAGCAGAGGAAATCGTGATCATTGCAGCATGTTATGAAATTCGATATCTAAAAATAGACCATATGAAGGTTATTGGGGTGGTAAAAAATCATGAAATTATTAGGCTGAGAATGGCTTCAATTTAAGGCTTTTGTGAAAAAAGGCGGTAGTAAATATTAATGTAAGATGATCGGAGGCATCAGTCAGTTTTGGTGAGCCTCAGCGATAGGTCAAATAAAAAAAAATGTCAACCGTGCTAATAAATGAAAGTTTTTCTAGTAAAAAGAGTGGTACAAAACGGCATATGGGGAGCTGTATTGGACAGACTAAATTGCCGAGAGTGTTATTGAAAGCCACCAGTCGAGGTGGAGAAATTACTCAGCGTGTAAGAAAAAGTGATTTTCTAAAGTGGGAGGAAATAAGATCAGTATTCACAGACAGAATTAGAGCTGGAATTATTGTAAATATAAACTATACAGATCCTAAGCTATTTATACAGGATGCTGCTGATTTATTTATACGCCGTATTAAGAATATTTTAAAACTGGTTCAACCGTCCGACTAAGAGCGCTCTGTTGTAAGCAAATATTATTAAAGAATATTTTCAGGAGTTCTGGACTTAGTAGGGAAATTGAATAAAAAGAATAATATATATAAAATATCATTATCGATTTATTATAAATTAAAAAAATATTACCATTTAATTCTTAGTGTATCATTCTATTGTTGGGCTTCCTTATTTGAATATATCTATAAGTATAATATATTCTTTATTTTCCAATAATGTATATCTTAGACTATAATACAATTAAAACAAATTACTTCAATAAATGGAACTATAACTATATGTAATACATTTTTTTATTTACAATACACTAGACTTAGGTCATATTTTTTCTGCGGCTGCTCCTTGTTGCTCTGATGGAATTCAGTAATGTTTCCCAATGGTAGAGTATCCGTTGTGCTACTAACATTTAATTCTACGGTTGGGCTTCCTTAATTCAAGATAAATTTTTTGTTTCTCACATTCAGGAATATGTGATGCTAATGCTTTAGCAGAATAAAAATAGAACATACATCTATCGCATATATATAATCTAGCCTTATGTTTTGAAGCTTGTTTCCATGCAAGCCGTGAAAGATATTTAATCCAGCAGAAATGAAACCTGCTACTTTCATCATCATTATCATCATAATCATCATCATCATCAGCAGCAGCATCATCATCATCATCCTTGTTGTGGTTTCCGAGTATCTTTCGAGTATCTTCCGGAATAAGCGTTGTTAAATAAATGGCGAAGCCAATTGAGGCTTTGCACCTATTTATTTAACGTACAAGTTGCTGTTCAATAAATGGCGAAGCCAAATAAGGCTTTGCACCTATTTATTAAATGTTCAACTTGTTGTTGCCTGAAGAATAGGCGAAGCCAAGTAAGGCTTTGCACCTATTTAATTTCTGAAGACCTGGTTGGAGATCGATCAATAGGCGAAGCCGAATAAGGCTTTGCACCTATTTAATCACTGAAGACTACTTTAAAACTCAACTCTAGGCGAAGCCAAATAAGGCTTTGCACCTATTTTAATTATAGAAAGACTTCTTTAAAACTTAACTCTAGGCGAAGCCAAATAAGGCTTTGCACCTATTTAATATAGAAAGACTTCTTTACGACTGAACTCTAAGTACTTTATTCTGTACTATATTTATACAAAAATTGTCTTACTCTAAGACTACTAATACTACACAGAATAATGTATAAAATACCTCTGACCCAGCACTTTATTTATTTAGCATATAATTCATACAAAGTGTAAGTCGGAAGTATTTCATTAACAACTATTACTTAATTTTACTACTTACGGAAGTATGCAAGTCACGGCACTCGTTGCTTTTTATAAATTTATACATATATCTTACCCAATCTATGTTGCGGGCTTTCAACTCATTGTTTATTTTAATTTCTTTCCTACTCGAATTACACTCAGTACTTTGCGGCTTATTACAAAAACAATTTAGTTACTTACAAACATATGTTCTACCTCTGGTGCAAGGTCGTCGTATTTCAACGTGCGAATTCTTGCGCGCAGCGGTATTATCACATCATTCACTGAAATAATTGAGGTAGATCAGTGATGATTAATTATGTATGTACGTATACCGTTTGTTTTTACATGCAGTGAAAACTGATGTAGGTATGTAGGTATACCGTTTGTTTTTACATGCAGTGGAAACTGATGTAGGTATGTAGGTATACCATGCCGTAAACTTTTCGTTTTATTTCCTGATCGGAATACGTGAAATGTTTAATGTACTGATGTAGGTAGGTAGGTAGGTAATTGATATTTTTAGATTTTGAGTTTTTCTGTATGTAACAAATCTCCCCCTTGTAAAAAAAATGTGTTATTCTTTGAAGAGGAATAACGCATTAAAACATGATGAAAGGGTTTAATCTTATTGGCAGCACTTCGTTATTGATTTTATATGTATAAATTATGTCGAACTCCGGGACAAGCATACGGTTAGGACGTTAAGACTAATAAGTACAAGTTTATCTATGTAATAAATTAAATTAAGGTTAGGAATACGTTACAATATTTCTTATATTAGTACAATAAAGTTATAATATTTGATAGTTTGTTTGGCACACATTAAAAATTTCACATTGTAATTGTTTTTTCTTTTCTTTTAATATAGGGCACGGTTAATCATATTGTTTATACATATTTGTGTGTACATATTTTTCTTTATTTCAAGTATTGATAATCGGATTGCTTTCATATATTCTTCTTAATTAATTTTATTAATTATATATATTTGTTTTTTTTTAAATGTTTATACATAAAGTATTTTTCTTAATTAATTTTCTAATATTATTATACATTTATAGGTATGTTGGTTTTTAAGTTGGTCTCTTTTATAAATTAACATTTTTAGTTTCTATTATTGTACACATAGATATTATTTTTAATTCTAATTTATGTGTATATATGTATATATTTTTACAATTATACATACTCGTATGTATGTTTTTATCTTTAATTATAATATACGTATAGGTATAAATCTTTGAAAAAGGAAAAATTTTTTTTTGAAGAATTATATATCAAACAAGGCAGGTATTTCTTATTATTTCTGGTATTTCTATAAATTTATATTCAATGATTAATTAAACTACTTGTAAATTGCGGGGTCTTTTAATTGAATCTAGTTCAAAATTGGTTAAGGATGGTGGAAGTGGTGGTGGTGGAGGTATTGGTAAATTGTGTCTACTATTTGTCTGTGGAGACGAAATATTTTGTGATTTAATTGAACCTTTAAATTCAGAACGAGCGATTTGAGGAGCAATGCGTTCTTTGTTTGTTGTCACCTCTTCTGATTCATTAATTAGTGGGTTTAATCTGGCTTTATGAGCTTTGGAGATTTCCGATTGGAAGTTTTGGGAGATTTGTTTGACTTTTCCAGTCGACACCTTTTCCTGGGGTTGGGTATACGAACGACACTTGGTATCTACTTTGCCTTCGGGTTTTATGACTTCCGTAATTTTTACTTTAGGTTGTGGATGTGTTTCCGCATCTAATTGAGTTTTTGGATTACCGACGATTACTACTTTGGGAGCTTCTACTATCTTTTTCTTTTTCTTGTTTTTTGTGGTTTTACATAGTTTTATCATTCCGATTATGCAAAGTAATAAAATCACTGTAGAACTCAGAGATAAGGAGCTTATTTGAATCAGTTCTGATTAGTTTCGCTCTTTTCTTTGTTTTTCCAGTGTATTTATCTGCTCTTCCAGTTGATCTAAGGAATATGAGTTTTCATTTAGAATATGATTGGCATCTTCTGCTCTTATCATAATTACATGTTTTTTAGCGGTGTTATTAACATTTTTGATGTATTTCTGAATGGTCTCCGTTAGGTTAGTATTTATAGGGTGAGGATATTCTGGCTGTGTGATTTTAATATTTTGATGGTCTTCATCTTCAAAATATATAATCTGATCAGCTATTTGGAAGTTACAAGGTTCGTTTAGGATTAGTATTCCATTGCCGAAGAGGTTGGAGCTATGTAGAGTTTTTCCGCAGGCAATCTTAATTTTCTGTGTGGTATGAAACGAAAAGAGCCAGGCATTTTTCCTGGTTAGTTTTATTAATAATTGCGGAGCTTGAGTTTGAGCTAGGTATTCGCAGTTACCAGTTTCATTGTACGGATTGAATAGGAAGTTTATCGGGCACTCGTTCACGTAATGCCCTTGAAGAATTGGGCTTAGTAGTGGTCCAATGTAAGTGCTTTCATTAAGATTATTCGATAGTTTCTTGTATACTCGGAACTCGGATTGTTTGAACATTACGAACTTTTGTGTTGGTATGTGACTGGCAATATAAGTGTGTTTTATGTCCAGAACTAGATAATGATTGTTGGGAGTTTGGAAAGGGAGTAAATGGATCTGCTTTAGTTTGAAAGGTGGCATATTAAGAATCGGGAATGTAATTCGTATTACCAAGAGCTCATTCAGTATTCCAGATTTTACCTCCAGAGTTTGTGTTAAGATTGCTAGGTCTTGATTTCTACCAGCTTCTTGTGGATGGGCCTTGTAATAGGCTTCTAACAAAGTGGATGGTGATATTAATAGCGGATGAACTTGATTATTTTTGAGAGCGGTTAATATCTGAATAAAATTTTGCTGTCTTAATTCTATGTCTAACACCTGTAGACTAATTGTAGATATAACCTCTTGGATACGTTGTCGCGTGCTTATTTCTCCATTGACCATGTCAAGCAGATCATTCACGGTCTTTGTTAACTCTTTCTGGTTGGCTTCAAGTTGATTAATAGGTTTCCTTAACTTTTCAAATGAAGACTTGAACAGGGTTATTTGACTTTTTTCTAATTCTAGAAGCGCCTGTGTATCCGTCTCTAAATTTGCAATCTTACTATAAATTTGTTTCTCGTTCGCTGCATCCATAGTTCCAAAAAGATAATGTAGTCCACTTCCTATTCCGTCGAATAAAGATCTTCGATGGCGGATGGTTACCATCTCCCTGATGGTTTTGGTTCTCTTTTTTATGGACCCAATCAGACTATGTATGTAGGCGTTTTGTTCCGTACATGCGCTAGTAGTGGAATTATGTACCTCGCATAGTCGATTTATAAGGAAACCGGTGTGTTCCATCAGTGTGGTTTCCGCTTCTAGATCGCTGATGTTTATTTGAGTGAACAAATTCCATGTATCATGAAACAAAAGAATTTGCCCAAGTTCCTCGAACATTATGCCCGTGTTATTTAGGGTCTGGATATTGAAGGGTTCTGCTGTGACTTTTGGTATTGCCGTGAGAATGGCCCAAAAAGTACCGATGAAGATTAGTGTCATCTCTGGAGAAGAAAAATAGGTTGTAAAGACAGATCATCGGTGAATAAATGTATAATATTTATAATAATATATATATGTATATATAAAATATTGAAAATTACGGCGTAATATTTTTTTTTGTACTGTTTTTATTGCATGAAAATTCTTTGTTTAATGGTAGTAAATATTTTTATAGGTCAAATGGTCTCTATTTTACTGATTTTGCGTTCTTTACTCTTTGCTGTGTTTATTTTATTGATTCGTAAATATTATCGGGTCAAGCCAATTTAGGTAAGCTCATTCTCTACGTGCGGTTGTGATTGTGTCATGACCTGTAATTTTGTTTATTTTTACAATTTTGTCATGGCTTGCACTTGATGTCGACATGAATGACTTCTAGTGTTGATCGGAGTTATATGGTAATTTACCAGATAAGCAGTTTTTATGTATAAATAGAATGTAACATATTTCAGTTTTATACATTGTTAATTTGTGTGTTACAAATTGTTGTGCTCTTAAAAATTTCACATTGTTGTGTTTTTATTAAAAATTATGGAGAAGAAAATTGGTGCTGCCTTTGATAAGTTGATGGCCTTGGCTAAATCGACTATCCAGCCGGAGAGGAATATTGAAGGTATGCCCTTATATCGAGTGGACCAGCCAATCGAGCCGTACGTGCCTCAGGGGCTGCCTGGGACCTCTCAAGAAGTGCCGGCTTACGTACCTGGACCTAGGAGGCTGACTTTAGAAGAATATCGCAGGAGGACTACGAAGAATTGCGGAGAGCAGCCAGATCTGGCAAAGAAAACCAAGTCGACCGGAGGAGGTAGGCGTGTTAGGCTAAGCCGAGAGTTACATTATTTCCGGCTTAGGGCTAGTCTAGCCGCTACAACCGAGGAGCGTGCTCAGTATGAGGATTTGGCCAAGGGAAAATTGAAGGAACTTAACGCCTTCAAAAGGGATAAAAAGAGAAATTTAAAAAGAAACAAACAAAAAAAAATATGTCTAAATTATAAAATAAATGATTAGTTATATATTTACTTTCTTTTTCTTTCATTAACCCAAAAGAAATTTTTTACCATTTTTATCCCTGAATAGGTAGGTTGAGGGGTATTGTTTTTCTGCATGAGAAGTTCTTCTTTTGAATTTTTGAATAGGTGCCTACTATTGCTGCATGGGAATTGCAAAAATATATATATATATATATTTAATTTGTTTTTTTTTTTTTTTTTAACCATTACTCATGGAATGGTTTTAATCTGTTGTTATGTACTGTTACTCGTCGTTTACCGATTTGAATAACAGTATTAACAGGGGTAAAAGCTTTTACCACGAGATATGGACCTAGCCATATCTGGGAAAGCTTGTGTTTTTTGGCCGGATTTTTCAGTAAAACTTTATCACCTGGTTTGAATGTTACCGGGCGTGAGTGTTTATCGTAATAAAGTTTTGACTTTTCCTTGGCGTTGAGCAGATTTTTCCGGGCGATAGCATATGTTTTTTGTAATTTGTACCTAAGAATGTGGTAGTAACTTTCGTGGTTGTAAATGGGCTCTGGTTCTCTTTTCAGATTTGATGGTACATCCGCTGTAAACCCGAACAGACAATCCATTGGAGTGAGCTTAGTGCCGTCATGTGTGCTATTATTGTATACGAAAGCCGCGGTTCTCAGGAATCGATCCCAAACCTTTGGATTTTCGGACACAATAGCTCTTAAATACTCCACTAGAGGTCTGTGGGTTCGTTCAAGTGCGCCATTGGATTGCGGATGATAAGCGGAAGTCTGTAATTTTTTTATTTTTAGAAGTTTACAGACACGTTTGAAAAGATCGCTTAAAAAGTTAGATCCCTGGTCAGTTACTACCTTTTGAGGAATTCGATAACGAGTAATTATCTCATCGAAGAATATTCCTGCTACCGTTTCTGCTTCGCCATTCGGCATGGCATAACAATCTACGAATTTCGTAAGATTGTCTTGGAATGTCAATATGTACTTGTTTCCGGAGTGGGTTTCTTCAAGTGGTCCTACTATATCTAAATAGACTTTCTCGAAGGGCATTTGGGCCGTATCTGTTATGATCATTGGCATACGGTATTCCGGGCTAGCCTTCATTTTTTGGCATTTGGAACATTTCCGAATATATCTCTTAATAGAACTGAGCATATTCTTCCATTTATATTTTCTTTTAATTTTTTTGTACGTTTTAATGACTCCTTGGTGACCACCAAATGCCGAGTCATGATAGTCCTTTAGAATTATTTGAATTTCCTCGGGGTCTGTGATAATTTCAGGTAATTTACTTTGAGAATTTATATAATTATTGCTCGGAGATAATTCGCCGTGTTCAGATGTACGACTTCCAGATTGGTTGTTTGTAGTTGATTTGTGTTTCATTGAGTCATTTTGGGGACTCCCCGAACGTTCTTGAATTCTCTGGGGAGTTTTGTGAATTATGTCCTCAATTTCTATTTCCCTAGCTTGAGCTCGTGTAACAGCATGGCAATGTGCTGGTTTGGACTTCGGTGTAGGCGAAGAACTAGTATCTTCATCGTTTATGTCGGAATCGACACGGTGATGTACCTGGGCCTCTACCATGATCGAATTGGGGCTTGTCTGTTTCAGCTGGGCAGGTATTCGACTAAGCGCGTCTGCATTAGTGTTATATTTTCCAGGCTTATATTCAATCTTGTAGTCAAATTCCGAGAGTTTGTGGTGAAACCTTACTAATCTCGAAGTCGGATCTTTTACATTGAATACGCCTTTTAAGGGCTTATGATCTGTGTAAACCGTGAAGGTTCTACCCTGTAAATAACACCTGAAGTTCCTGGCGGCCCATACAATAGCGAGCAACTCTTTTTCTATTGTGGAGTATTTTTGTTCCGCCTTATTTAAACTTCTACTTGCATATGCTATTGGCTTGTCTTTGCCTATTATCCCTTGAGATAAAACAGCTCCCAATGCTTCGTTGCTAGCGTCTGTCGTTAGATTGAAAGGTTTGGTGAAATCTGGGTAGGTGAGTAGAGGAGGATTAACAAGAGAAGTTTTAATTTCATTGAAAGCGTCTTGGCATTTTTGTGTCCAATTAAATTTGACGTCTTTCCGTAAGAGATTCGTTAGTGGCCTGACTATTTTTGAAAAGTTTGGAATGAGCTTGCGATAGTAGTTGGCCAGTCCAAGAAATGATTGAGTTTGTCTCACCGTTCGGGGTTGAGGAAAATTTTGAACGCAGCTTGTTTTACTGGGATCTGGAAGTGCTCCTTCGTTTGAGCATTTGTGTCCAAGGTAGATCACTTCTCTGCGAAGGAACTGACACTTTTCGGGTTGTAATTTAAGATTATGGGCTCGAGGTCTGTCGAATACCTTAGCCAATTTCTCGTTGTGATCTTGTAAATTTTTTCCATATATTACAATATCATCGAGATAGACAAAGCACTCTAATCCTTGGAGACCCGTTAGAATGTAATTCATTAAGCGCTGAAAGGTCGCAGGTGCGCCTTTCAGTCCAAATGGCATTCTCTTAAATTCATAATGCCCGTAAGCAGTACTAAATGCAGTTTTCGGTCTATCCCTTGGGTCAACCAGTACTTGATGGTATCCACTTGCAAGATCAAGTGTGGTAAAATACCGTGAATGCCCAAGTTGATCCAGTATATCCTCTATCCTGGGTAGTGGAAAGGCATCCCCTATAGATTTCTCGTTGACTTTACGGAAATCTACTACTACGCGCCAACGTTTATTGCCGTCAGGCCCAGCTTTCTTGGGGACTACAAGTAACGGAGAATTCCATGGGCTTTTGCTTATTTGAATGATGTCATTCTCTAGCATCTCTTTTATTTGTTCATTAATAACAGACCGATGTGTTTCTGGAAGTCTGTACATTTTTTGATTTATTGGTGGTTGATTATGCAATATAGGTATGGTGTGTTTTATAGTACTAGTGCACGTTAGTTTATCTCCCTTTAAGTAGAAGAGGTCATTATACTTATAACATAGCTCAAGAATTGACTTTTCTTCTTCGTGATTTAAATTTTCTTCCAACAGTAATTCTTTACGTAAAGCCGCAAGTCTGTCTTGATTAGAGCTTTTAGTATGGTTTACGTTTACTGAATATGGATTGGAAGTGAAATTTGTCTTATCACTTTTGAAGTTGTAGTAGCTATTGTTTTGTGCACGAGGGAAAGGTGGACCACCTTTATTCTGAAAACTTTGGGAATTACTGACGTCCAAAGGTAAATAGAGAGGCTGTAGGTTATAGTAATTAAGTGGAACTAGCGTAAGCGTTAAGTTCTTCAGGAATACTGGTTCTGTGTTTACGTTCAGAACGGATAACGGTATAAAACTTGTATTCGGACTAACTAAGCAATTTGCGACAAATACTCCTTCTCCTATCTCCTGAGACATACAGATCATTTCTTGATCCAATTGTAATGGTATGCTCAGTACGATTTGAGATCGAGGAGGTATTTTATTAGGTCGCTGAAGCACTACTTCAAATTGCCTACTTTCGTCTTCATTCTTGTTTTTCAAGGTACTCGAAATTTCTTCTATTTGAGGTAAAAAATTTTTGCTATTGGGTGCCATTGAAGTGGTAGCAGAAGATTTAAATTGCTCCTCTATTTGATCCCTTGGTATTTCCTCCCCATCTTCTGTGGATGTTTCGAGAGGTACCGTGAACTCAATAGGATTGGTTTCCGTGCGAGGAAACCGGAGTAATTTGTTAGGGCCTTCTATATTGCAATTTTTTGCAAGAAAGTCATTACCTAACAGCCCATCGTGAGAGAGTTGGGCGTTATCTTCTACAACCTGTAGATGGCATGGGATACTGCGGCTTAGTAAAAAGTTGCCTTGGCAGCTACCCAATGTTTCTCCATCTCCAAATGGAGTTTTCAGAGTGACCTTTTGACTCTGTTCTATACGTTCTGGCGTATCAAGTGCTTCCTGTTTTATAAGACTTACTTCAGCTCCAGTGTCCACTATCAGCCGAACGGCTGCGTTTTTGCTTATATCTAATGGCAAATCTACTATTGAAATGTTTTCCCTTTTTCGGGGGTTTTTCTTTTGCGAGGACCCTGAAGTAGTATGATAAGTTTTCTTTAATGTCGATCCGGGGACTTTTCGGTCGACAGTGTGTCGTTTCCCGAATTTGCAGTTTCCCATCGTTGTTTCTGCCGACAGGTGGACACGGTATGGCCCCTTCTGCTACAAAAACTACACATCTCTTGTCCATAATTAATTCTAGGTTCGCGATCTGAAGTGCCCCATTGAAAACTGTTTTTTGTATTTGCTCGCTCAGGTGGTGCCTTAACATTTTGTCGACAATATTGGACATCATGTCCTTTCGTTCTGCAGTTTATACAGAAAGGGGTGTTTTTGCGTTTTATGCACTCGTCATACGTGTGCCCCTTGTAGTTGCAATAGCTGCAGGTAATCTTGTTTAACAGTAATTTCTGTTTTTCGTCTCTTCTTTCTCCTGTATGATGAAAGGTAGAATTCTGGTATGGAGGTGGACTTCCTAAAGATTTTCTTGTTGAGCTGACTTGGGTCGAGTGCCAATTATCCGGTGAGTTTCTGCCAGTATTAAAGGATACTGAAGCTAATTTTGTCGGCTCCTGTGTAGGAGGTATATGGAACTCAGTCTTTATGTTAGGTTTTCCTAGCTCGTTTGTGTAAGCGTATGGAGCAACAGTCTCGTGAATAGGATGACTATAAGCATTAGCATAATTTGTGGAATTATGCCTTAAAAAGTTGTCCATTGGAAAATAGCTTGTGGGATTATGAATGGCGGGTTGTGGATTATAAAAGAGGCTGTGTTGTAATCGTTCCATGTCTAGTGCCTTTTGGATGAGTTGGTCTACCGAATCTTCATTTAAAGTAAGTAAATAGGCACTTAGATGCGGATTATTAGCACCACTCTTCACTGAAGCCATAGCAAAATCTTCTATTTGTCGCTTCACCATATTGAAATTTTCAGCACCATATTTACTCTGTTCTGCCTCATTACATTGTAACAATAGGCCTTTTAGCCTAGTTGTGAAGGAGTTAAATGACTCATGCGGGTATTGTCGACAAGTGATTAATCTATTTATCAGCTCATGGTAAGTCTCACGAGGTAAGTAATTACGATAAAGTAATTGTTCAACCTCTGCAAATGTTGTGAGTGAGCTAGATGCGATTAGCTGGTATGCATTTCCTCTCAATCTAGTGGGAAAAATCTGCATAAAAGCTTGCTTTTCCTCCTCTTCTAGGAACTGTTGTACTTGTTTGCAACAGCCTATAAAGGTTTGCAATTCTGTGAGAATTTGGGGACTAAATTCTCCAGAAAACAAGGGCACCATTTGTGCTGTCAGTTTAACTACTTTTTCATAATTCACTGGCATTTTGGCTGGTTGGTTTGGTTGCTTTCTCTGGGGAATATCTGGAGTATCGTTATTAGAAGTAGGCGAGGTTAATGATTTTTCTGTGATTAGGGCGTTTAAGCTATTTCTTCTTACTAGAAAATTAATTAGGCTGTGCCTTCTGAAACGTTTACCTGAGCGATGCTCACGATACCAGTTTACGGAAGGTCGACTTTGGGATGAATTACACTCTACTCTTGGGCTATCTGGAGGACTGGTATTATCAAATGATAATGAATTTATTACCGTCGCAAAGGTAGAGCATGAAGAACTACGGCCAGTTTTAGGCATGAAAGCAAAATCATTCGAGTTAGAGAGAATAGAGGAGAACAGGGAATAAGTAGTTTTATCAAAGAAGTTTAATTAATTTAATCAAAGCAAAAAAAATTTTCCCGATTATGTGAAAGCTGCCTTGTTTTAGTCTTTTTTCTATTATTAATGAGGAATAACAGTTTTGCCTCTTTTTAACTTACTTAAGAAAGATTGTTGTCGTTTCAGTCAGCTTCGTTTAGCCGTACTCTTTGTTGTGTATTATTTATTCTTAAATGGAAGTCGTATTCTCCAAGTTGGGGACTTCTTATTTTCTTAGGCTGGGTTCTATCGCCAGATTCCACGGTAAGTAGCTCGTAACTCGTAGGTTGGAGGATCAAGGTTTTTCAAGTGTATGTAGATTGACCAACTTCCTTGATCCTACCGGCTGCGCCAAAATTGTTGTGGTTTCCGAGTATCTTTCGAGTGTCTTCCGGAATAAGCGTTGTTAAATAAATGGCGAAGCCAATTGAGGCTTTGCACCTATTTATTTAACGTACAAGTTGCTGTTCAATAAATGGCGAAGCCAAATAAGGCTTTGCACCTATTTATTAAATGTTCAACTTGTTGTTGCCTGAAGAATAGGCGAAGCCAAGTAAGGCTTTGCACCTATTTAATTTCTGAAGACCTGGTTGGAGATCGATCAATAGGCGAAGCCGAATAAGGCTTTGCACCTATTTAATCACTGAAGACTACTTTAAAACTCAACTCTAGGCGAAGCCAAATAAGGCTTTGCACCTATTTTAATTATAGAAAGACTTCTTTAAAACTTAACTCTAGGTGAAGCCAAATAAGGCTTTGCACCTATTTAATATAGAAAGACTTCTTTACGACTGAACTCTAAGTACTTTATTCTGTACTATATTTATACAAAAATTGTCTTACTCTAAGACTACTAATACTACACAGAATAATGTATAAAATACCTCTGACCCAGCACTTTATTTATTTAGCATATAATTCATACAAAGTGTAAGTCGGAAGTATTTCATTAACAACTATTACTTAATTTTACTACTTACGGAAGTATGCAAGTCACGGCACTCGTTGCTTTTTATAAATTTATACATATATCTTACCTAATCTATGTTGCGGGCTTTCAACTCATTGTTTATTTTAATTTCTTTCCTACTCGAATTACACTCAGTACTTTGCGGCTTATTACAAAAACAATTTAGTTACTTACAAACATATGTTCTACCTCTGGTGCAAGGTCGTCGTATTTCAACGTGCGAATTCTTGCGCGCAGCGGTATTATCACATCATTCACTGAAATAATTGAGGTAGATCAGTGATGATTAATTATGTATGTACGTATACCGTTTGTTTTTACATGCAGTGAAAACTGATGTAGGTATGTAGGTATACCGTTTGTTTTTGTATGCAGTGGAAACTGATGTAGGTATGTAGGTATACCATGCCGTAAACTTTTCGTTTTATTTCCTGATCGGAATACGTGAAATGTTTAATGTACTGATGTAGGTAGGTAGGTAGGTAATTGATATTTTTAGATTTTGAGTTTTTCTGTATGTAACATCCTGCTCATAGTTATTTTGTATCATTAATAGATTCACATGTCGCTTCATATTATGTTTCGTTGATCTAATTAGAACAGTGGTGAAGGAACGCTCTTTCTTTAGGATGGATACGTTTACTGATATATCGTTCTGGTCTTCAAATTGTTTAATTTGCTTAAGCGTCATAGGAAGAGTTATTCCAGTTAAATTTAGCACAGTAGAGTAATGTGGATATGATGAGGTCCTATCATTACTATTTTTTACATTGATGCAAGCTTGCTTTAAAGCAATCTCCTTCGGTAGAGGTATATACGAAGATCCTCGGTGCTGTTCAAATTTGTTGATATGTACTGCTAAATGTATAATGGACTCCAATGTCCAGCCACTATCTTTTTTCTGAAACTCATCCAGCTGCGTGAGTATTGAATCCAAAATGTTAACTTTATACAACTCATTTAAATTATCGTCCACATTGATTGGACCAGTTATTGCTTGTAAATATTTAATATCGTTTATAACCTCATTGTCACCGATATTCTTAACAAAATCAGCACACAACTTTGTATTAACTTTAATATTGAGATGGCGTTTTAAAATAATCTTAATACGGCGTATAAATAAATGAGCAGCATCCTGTATAAATAACTTAGGATCTGTATGGTTTATATTTACAATAATTCCAGCTCTAATTCTGTCTGTGAATACTGATCTTATTTCCTGCCACTTTACAAAATCACTTTTTCTTACACGCTGAGTAATTTCTCCACCTCGCCTGGTCGCTTTCAATAACACTCTCGGAAATTTAGTCTGTCCAATACAGCTCCCCATATGCCGTTTTGTACCAGAAAAACTTTCATTTATTAGCACGGTTGACATTTTTTTTTATTTGACCTATCGCTGAGGCTCACCAAAACTGACTGATGCCTCCTATCATCTTACATTAATATTTACTACCGCCTTCTTTCACAAAAGCCTTAAATTGAAGCCATTCTCAGCCTAATAATTTCGTGATTTTTTACCACCCCAATAACCTTCATGTGGTCTATTTTTAGATATCGAATTTCATAACATGCTGCAATGATCACGATTTCCTCTGCTCATACTCAAAATAAGTATTAACATGTTCGACTCAACGTTTTTATGAATATATTTAAGTCTTGGTAAGGAAGCCGTGAAACTATTTTGCTTCAATCAAATAAGCACATATACCACCAATCTAGTGCATAACATACATCGATTCAATCCCCATATCGCCCATGAAACTATTTCTACATATCCACAGCTGACAAGTATATGAACAAGTCCCGAGTGAGATGGTTTCAAACTATGGTATTCACTAAAGCTTCCTAATGTGTTAAAGCAAGACAGATGGTAAGAAAAAATATTGGATTTTGCTGCCGAACTCTCATAGCCTAACGCAGAAAAGGATTATGGGAGGAATTTGCTCTGGATCGCATTTCGGATGTGAAACAGAGAAAAAAGTTTATAAAAAATAAATAATGAATTTGATGTGAATAAATATTGAATGAAAATTTTATTTGCTACAGTTGTTGTTGTTTTTCAATAAAGGAATTGGGAACCTTACATTTTCAACTTTCACTACTCATCTACAACATATTCCATATATTACTCACAGCTCTCAAGTACTCATCTAAGGCAACATATTATACTATATTAATATAATAACAACGCGTTCTTGCATCAAAACTTTTAATTTAATCCACTCCCAACCTAATTTCATGGTTTAAAGATGAATAAATAATACTTCCATATCCTACTAGAATTATATCATTCCAAATACCCACTCTCAACATCGCGGTCTTCACTATTGAACTTGAAGCATTATCAACTTTTTTCCGAACTTTCTGATACTCGTACAACAACATTTCGAGGAGATAAATACCAAATACCATCTATCAAATCTTTTAACTTAATACATAACTTACAGTACCTACTCTCAACCCCAACCACGATCTTCACTATGGAGTTGGAGAATTATCAAATATCCAGCGAGATTGCTGATTAGGATTTTACTGCTTATTCATAACTCCCATACAACTTTCACTACTCACCTCAGACAACATATCATACCACACTAATATCATAACACAGCGTTCTTCTATCAATGCTTTTAATTTAACCCACTCTCAACTTAATGGTAAGTAAACAATGTACCTGCCCTAATAGTAACTATATCAGCTTCATGTGGAATATTTTTTTAGATATAGGAGTGAATCAAATCTCATAACAGCTTAACTACTTGATTTATAAAAAAAAAAAACTCTGCTACCTTCATATGCTTACCACAAGATCATATTATGAACATGAAATTAACCCGTTCTTATCTAGCCGCCGAGTCAACTAAAAGAAGACATTCCTGCTGGAGGCTAAAAAGTTTAAACCTTGAGATCCATGAAAACTTTCAATTTAATCCACAACTTACAGCACCCCCTCTCTACCTCCACCACGATCTTCACTATTATCAATTTTTTGCTCCTTCATATAACACCATTTGGATGATAATTTAGGGAGATAAATATGAAGCGACCTTGCTGATAAGGTTTTTATTCCTTACTCACAGCTTCCAAACAACTTCCATTACTCATCTAAGACAAGGTATCATACTACATTGATATCATAACACCACCTCCTTTCATCAAAACATTTAATTAAACACATTCTCAATCTAATGGTAAGAAAATAATGTGATCACCCCAATAGTATGAAGATAAAATTATCATATTCTTATCAGCTTCATGTGAACTATGATATCGGGGATCAATCAAATCTCATAACAGTGTGACTGATTGAGAAATTTTATTGAAAATAAAAAACAATTCGTCATAAAGACTTTTCAATACAAACTCCTAGATACAAAAAAAACATTAATCGCTCAATTTGTCTGCTTTACTCGGCTATATTTGTTTACGCAAGATATCGAATTACCAGCGACCTGACCACCTTTTCTAATGCTTTAATTTCCATTACTTCTAATGATTTCATGTGTCTTACCATCCCAAGCAGCCGTGATCAATTTTTACACATCGAATATCATAACATGATCACTCTTGTTTATAAAAGACACCTACAAACCACAACTTATGTAATACTTGTTGTTGTTGTTTTTTTCAGCAAAAGAAATTTTCAAGCAAATCTTCCACTACTCATCTAAGACATCATATCCCACAGATTGATATCGGTTGTTGTTGTTTTTAGTTAAAGAAATTGGGAATCTTACATAAATCGCTCAATTTGTTTACTTTACTCTGCTGCTGTGCGAATTTGTTTACATTATTCGACTGCGAATTTGTTTACTTTGCTAGACTGTGCGAATTTGTTTATGCAAGGAATAAAATCAGAAGCATTCAACCTGAGGAGCAAAATTACACATTTACTAATTTCCATTACTTATCTAAGTGAACATATCTACCTACATTCGCCCCAATCAGCTTCGCCTGATCTATTTTTAGATATATGATCATATGGTGCAATCTTGTTTATAAAAAACACCGACAGATTAATATCATCAATCCTTTAATCCACAACTTAGGTTATAGTTGTTGTTGCTTTTTTGTCTTTGAGCTACTAATATTAATTACACCTGAGAAGGTAAGATCGCTAATATCCTCGAACCATAGCCCGTAGAGGATTTCTGATGAAAATTTCACCCCACTAGTACTAATACTATTGGCATGGACAAAAAATATCCTAGGGCTGGAGAGTGCTGAAACTAATCTCGTATCCCCAAGCCCGAGATGAACAACATATGTAAGTACCGACTAATGCCGCTAGGGGACCTTGCTCAAGAAATGGTGCTTGCACTCGAAAGAGCAACTGTTACTTTTCAATACACGCACCCCCAGGACCCAATAATAATAAGAAAACATCAAGCCAAGGTGATATCATGTTGTGAAATTCGAATGATGCTGATATCTACAACAGCACTTGAAAACAACAAAACCAAGATGATGTCATGCTGATATCTAGAACTTCCCCGCTAATAAAAGAATATAGCAAAACCAAGGCATGCTAGTAGTTCCGGCTAATGCCGCTAGGTAACCTTACTCAAGAAATGGTGAGCCCTTAGAGGATTTCTGATGAGAATTTCGTCCCCCCTCCCACCCTACACCACCTAGAATCCATTGGAATGAACAAAAATAACTTGAATTATTAATACGCTAATATCTCGAAAACCAGAGCCCGTAGGGGATTTCTGATGAAAATTTCATTACCCCCCGTCCCTATCCTATACTATAATACCCCCTCCCTACCTATCTAGAATCCATTGGCATGAACAAAAATTTCCTACCGTTAACTTTAATTATTACTAATATTAGTTCAAAACCAAAAGCCTACATTTAGGTGCACCACATATCTATCCAAGAAAACCGGAGTACCGACTAATGCCGCTAGGGCGCAGTCAAGACCAAATCCATCAATAAAGCTTCCCACCCCTTCACAAATATATAGAACTGAAAGTGATCTCGTATCCCAAAACTCGAGATGAAAAACTTAGAGGCTACGAGTCTGAGATGAAAAATAAGCGAACTCCAGAAACAAAATCGAAAACCTATGCTATTTCCCTATGCTGGAGAGAGCTAAAAGTGGTCTCGTATCCCCAAGATTCGAGATGAAAAATAAGCGAACTTCAGAAACAAAATCGAAATCCTATGCTATTTCCCTATGCTGGAGAGTGCTAAAAGTGGTCTCGTATCCCCCAAAGTGGTCTCGTATCCTCAACATCCAAGACATAAAGCAGGACATCCAAGACACAAACCCACATTTAGTATGGAATCGAACCACCTAGCGATGGTGGCGCCATCTGTCGTGAAATCCTGGAGGCTAAAAAAAGTGCGCCAGAACTCCCATAGTTACACTACTAAGAAAGGTTTATATAAAGGGTTTGATAAAAAGAAAAAGAATAAAATTTTAAATTAAAGAAGTTCAATTCAAAGAAAATTAAAATTCTTTTATATTAAAAAAACAAAGGTTTGTTCAGGTCTGGTGAAAAAGTAAATAAGCGGATCGGCAACATAAAAAACTGGTGGCAGCGGTGCGGATTCGTTAAGTATCAGTCTACAAAGAGATTGTCCTGAAGCAATAGGCATCTCCAACAAAGGGATATAGCCTGAAATAATAGGCATCCCCAACAACTGGGATAGTCCTGAACCAATTGGAATCCCAGTTCAATTAAAACCCCAAAGCAAGACATCAATAGTCATGGACCCTCAGGAAATTGCTGATTTAAAAGAGGAAATTTCCCGTATGGAACAGCCTGCCGGAGAGTATGAGGAAACCGTCGATTTCACCCGGTATATTATGTTGAAGCAACGCCTGGCTCAACTCACCAAGTAAGAAAAAAAAAGGGAAAAATTGTTTTACACATATACTATATCTATGTTTTATTTAAAAAAAAAAAAAAATAATGGAGTAAAAATAAAAAGTAAATCACTACTTTTGCATATTTTAATATTTAAGAAGTGTATACCTACAGTGAAAGTTTTGTGTTGGTTCATCTCAAGTGAAAGTCTGTTAACTTAATCAATCAATATTATAATTCAAGATTCAGTACATCTCTCCAGTTAAATTTCAAAGCAAAAATTTCTTTCAAATGCTACTACAATCCTATTTTTTCTGTGGTACGTAACTCTAAAATAAATTTTTTTTTTAAATTGTTTTTTCTTTTCAAACAATTGCAAGTTTTTTCCAACAGAATTTATTATTGTATTTTTTTTGCTTCTCTCTGAAGTGTTAATATCGTCTAGTAATAAGGGAACTGTTTTCGCGTTTTGGCTCCACAGATAATCGAAATCTGCTTTGTTCGTGCTTTTAATTGAATTGTGAAATCCTTGTCAGACATTTGTTTTGCACTGTGGTTTGAATTTTCCTGCCAGAACTCCTAGGTGCTGTTAAAAGCCATCTTAAAATAACTGATACCCACAAAGAGCACTACATTAACCGTCAAAATAAGAACCCGACGGAATAGTTACCCCTCCCCGCCGCCAGTGAAAGTAAATCCTAGCCGAAGACGGAGTAGATCACTTACCACTCTAAAAGAGAAAACACCCCCGAAATTGCTCACAAAAATAATGGCTGAGTTATAAATCTCTGTTTCTGATGCCCGGAATATGATACCGGTCTTCGAGGGCAATCCTAATGAACTAGACCGTTTCATTGGCTGCTGTGACACTCTGTTCGATACAGCTAAAGGAGAGCCAGAGAAGAAACTTTTCCTAAATATTCTGAAAACAAGATTAGTTGGTTCCGCTTATGAGGTGGTAAAAAATAGTGACCACACTAACTGGAAGGAATTTAAGGTATTCCTAACAGAACAATTCCAAATAGAGCGTCCTAGAGTAATAGTCCAGGCAGAGCTCCTACGTCTGAAGCAAACTACTAGAGAAGATATAGTAGAATTTGCACAGAAACTCAACAGATTTTTGACAGAGCTGAACAGCGTAACTAATAGTAACGTTAAAGATCCTGCAGCAAAGAAATATCTGTTCGAGGAAAATGAGCTAAATGCAGTAAGAACGTTCGAAGATGGTTTGAGAAACGAACAACTTCGAGTAATCGTTAAATCGAAAGGAGAGACTAACCTTCGAAAGTTAATTACTTACGCTTCAGAGCACTCCATACGTCTAGATGCGCTGGTTAGGTTGAATGAACCAGGCAAAATAATTCAGACGTGCGAAACTTGTGGAAAAAGATGGCATTCAAAAGGTACTTGTTTTCGCAACAAAATTATTCCTTCGTTCCATCCTCCTGGCCCCCAAATAGAGAAGGAAGTCCTTCAGCTAAGGTGTACTTACTGTCACAAACCTAATCATAAGAATAACAAGTGTAGAACTCGTATCCGCGACGAAAGAAATCGCAGGCAAGGCCAATATGCGTCCGCTCAATAGCAGCAGCAAGCACTTCCTGCTCCGCTCTCAGCCTATCCAACTTCGGCCAGGCAAGTAAGATGGAACACGTTAACAAGAGACGGTTCGGAAAACGATCTCATGCGGATGGAGTACAACGGCACCTCCACCCGTGTAACAGAAGCCGCAGCTCATCAGGCTCCGGAACATCAATCCGAGTACCCATAAAAATATCACAAAATGCAGTAACTTTAATAATTCCCCTAAATATTTCAAAAAAGAAAAACCCCACATTGTTAATCGACACTGGTGCTGAAGTTAGTCTTTTTAAGTTAGATTCAGTAAAAGTTGAAACCCCAGTGTACGAAGATATTAAGTGCGATATCACTACACTCTCAGGAGATAATCTCACTTCGGTGGGAATCTCCTATGGTAATATGAAAATGCAAGACTTCTCTATACAACACCAATTTCATCTCATAAAAATGTTTCAGTCGTTCACGATGGCTTACTTGGTAATGATTTTTTAAATAAATACAAATGCATAATAAATTATGCAGAGAGTTATCTACAATTGAATTTAAACGCTCAAATTCAAAGATCATTCTTTGAAAACAATTTAAAGCCCCATAGCAGCACAATAAAGGCCCATAGTGGCAATTTAAAGCCCCATAGCGGCACAATAAAGGCCCATAGTGGCAATTTAAAGCCCCATAGCGGCACAATAAAGGCCCATAGTGGCAATTCAAAGCCCCATAGCGGCGCAATAAAGGCTCATAGTGGCAATTTAAAGCCCCATAGCGGCACAATAAAGGTCCATATTGGCAATTTAAAGCCCCATAGCGGCACAATAAAGGCGCATAGTGGCAATTTAAAGCTCCATAGCGGCACAATGAAGCCCCATAGTGGCACTAATATACAAAGAAATAAATTCAAAATTTCCGGAGAGGGCAATTCGGTGTGTAGAAGTTCAACGAATAATAATTCTCGTGGAATAAATCAGAACTCCACTACCTATGTGAATTGTGAGCTTCTACTACCCCAAACCCAGGATAAAAAAACGGACAGTGCATATATCCTTCTACCACCAAGGTTCGAAAAAATAGTAGAAATCCCAGTCAAACGGAAAATGAATTCTCTCTGCATACATAAGGAGGTTAAACCAGGAGTGTATCTGGGCAATGTCATAACAAGGCCCAATGAAGAACGAACACGAGTTCTGTTACCAAACTGTAATGAAGAAGAACTATGATATTTTCTCAATAGGTCCAGACGAAGTCGTGGGCCACAATCGTCTCGAAAAATTAGGAAAAACTCTTCACCTAGAGCATTGTAATAAGGAGGAAAAACAATCAGTATATATATGTCGACGTTATAACGAATTCTTCCTTTTAGAAGGCATGCCACAATATACCAACTATAGCTGAGAAACCCCCTGTATATATCAAGCCATATAGGCTCCGCGAGTCACAGAGACAGGAAATAAATTGTCAGATTGATAACATGCTAGAGGAAGTAGTAATCAGCCCCAGTAAGAGTCCCTGGAATTCCCCGCTACTGCTAGTTCCCAAAAAACCTGACAGTGAAGGTAAAAAGAAGTGGAGAGTAGTAGCAGATTTCCGAAGGCTAAATGACATAACTCTGGGAGATGCTTACCCCTTGTCCAACATCACTGACATTTTTGATCAATTTGGCAGATCCAAATATTTCAGTCTGGATCTGGCCAATGGTTTCCACCAGATACCAATGGACAAGGGAAGTGCAGAAAAGACTGCATTTAGTAATCCTTATGGCCATTATCAGTTCAATCGAATGCCGTTTGGCTTAAAAGGAGCCCCGGCTACTTTCCAAAGACTAATGAACTCGGTACTAACAGGATTATAGGGCTTGCACTCTTCTCTACTCTACTCTTCTTCTGCTTTTTAGTATTAAAAAGAGGCAGTGGTAGGTATGTATATACTAACCTTCCGAACATTCGGGTTAACAGCATTGCGTTTTTTTAATCATTACGAATATTCAATTGATGTATAGTAAGCAGCATTTAGGTAGAATGGAATAGAAAAGCTTTTATTAAAGAAACACAAACACACACATGCAGGCGCGCACACACACACACACACACACAGGCAGGCACACATACACACACGCGAGTTACATATATTAATTTCCCAGACATTCCAAAGAAATCTGAAGCGACAACTACCCGATTCATATAAAATACAATCTAAAGAAAAACCTATGGCCTGGTAAAGTCCATAAAGAAATAACGTAAAGCTTTTTCCGCAGTGCTCTGTATAAATTTGTCCTCATAAAATATGAAATTATCTTTCCCATGAAAATAAGTGCTTACCTGCACAAAAAGTTAAGTCACGTTGTCTCCAAGTTAAGTTGAATGTAGGAATATAGGAATAAAATGGTAATATGTAAGTCAGTCATGATCGGTCGTCCAAGTTATACTCACCTGAAATAAAAACCGATAATTTTTCGGTTATTCTACTCTTATAAGTTTCGGTTATTTGTGTTCGCTTAAGAATAAGAATACTTAAGTGAGATGGTGTTAAATGGTAAAAGATTAAACCCGAATAAAGTATATTGTTATCAAGTGAGATCTTTGTGTTAACCTCAGGGACTCAGAAATGGTTATTCGGGACCATGGATGACAGTGACAGACAAGACATACTTGAACATTTAAGACTAGTGGACGAAAACAATCATAACGCAATACAGACTTTAAATCAACAAATAAAAATAAATAATCACTTTAACCAGACTTTATTTGATTTAAAAATGTTGATTGAAAACGATAGAGATAAAATTCTAGAGTCAATTAATGGAACCGATGAACAATTGAAAGAATTGAACTATAAAATTTTATTCTTAGACCAAGAAACAAAGTTAAGATATTTGGAAAACAAAATAAACCAAATCCTAGATAACATTATGGCAACGAAAATCCACATAATTCATCCAAGTATGCTAACGTTACAAGAATTAGATAACTATAATATAGACTTTCATAAGTTAAGACTTTTAAAAGCAGGAGTTACGAAGTATAAAGATCAATTCCTTATTTTTGCAATTAAAATTTCAAAAAACTACATTGTTACAGATTTACAGATACTAAAAGCAATACCAAATGCAGAAGGATTTGAAATTGATGAAAAAGAAGAGCTAATAGTAGAAATAAAAGGAGAATCGTATCAATATAAGCAAAATGCCTTAATAAAAGATTTGAAGTTAAGCAAACACTGTATTTTTACCAATAGATGCACCTTAGTACATAATAATGTAACCAGCATAGAAAGTATTGATGATGAGACAATTTTATTAAAGAATATGAACAATGAGTACCTATGGCAGAATTGTGACAAAAGGAAATTAAATTTAACCGGTAACTGCTTGATAAGTTTTAATAATTGTACTTTAGGGATAAAAGACAAAAAATTTTATAATAAGAAAATTATCTTATTAGATAAGTATCAAGCGAATTTAAACAAATTCATGTAAAACCTATAGATTTTAATAAACAGACTTGGAACAACAATCGAATTTAAACAAATTCATGTAAAACCTATAGATTTTAATAAACTGACTTGGAACAACGTGAATAATATCAAGGAAATCAAAGAATTGAAATACCACTGCAAGATTACGGAAGCAATATAGGTGTGGTAACTCTGTTGATCCTAGGCCTTTCAGGAATAATAATATTCAAATTTTGGAAGAATAGTCGAGAAAAAATTAAAAACATTAATAATACGAAGCCGGAGGCTTCTGATCTAAACCGGGGAGGAGTTACATATATTAATTTCCCAGACATTCCAAAGAAATCTGAAGCGACAACGGATCTACCCGATCCATATAAAATACAATCTAAAGAAAAACCTATGGCCTGGTAAAGTCCATAAAGAAATAACGTAAAGCTTTTTCCGCAGTGCTCTGCATAAATTTGTTCTCACAAAATATGAAATTATCTTTCCCATGAAAATAAGTGCTTACCTACACAAAAAGTTAAGTCACGTTGTCTCCAAGTTAAGTTGAATGTAGGAATATAGGAATAAAATGGTAATATGTAAGTCAGTCATGATCGGTCGTCCAAGTTATACTCATCTGAAATAAAAACGGATAATTTTTCGGTTATTCTACTCTTATAAGTTTCGGTTATTTGTGTTCGCTTAAGAATAAGAATACTTAAGTAAGATAGTGTTAAATGGGAAAGATTAAACCCGAATAAAGTATATTGTTATCAAGTGAGATCTTTGTGTTAACCCCAAATCTTGGTGCTCCTAATTTGAATCCCTCTCCAAAGTGAAAATCTATTTTTTTTTTAGAGGCAAATAACAAAATATATATCTCGCGCTCGAACCGAAGCGGAAAATTAATTTTAGATTCGTTAGTTTGAATAAAATCGGAGCTCGCCCCGGATCTCGTGTTTAGCCATATCTTCTGCTTAGTACCCTATTTCCGGGTACCAGGGCTTTTTTGCATTTTTTTTTCTACTTTATTGTAGACAAGTATTACTTGTGTTTGTATTATATAATGGATTTGTTATGGATATTTATGTATTGGTGTGTTAATTTTAATTTTTATTATTGTTGTTGATTTATTTATTATTTCTTTAGATTTTTGTTTTTATTAGCGTTGGTTATTATATTACCTTTATTGGACACTTTTGGTTTTTATTTTTTTTATTATAAAATATCGCCACTTGATACGTGTGACAAATTATCACAATTTCGAAAGGAAAGTTATTGATTTTTAAATTACATTTATTTTTTAATTTAACGAACATTTTTTAAAAGGCACTGATTAGATATATCGCTGACACCAAAATGTTATATAGCCTACCTGCATGTCCGGGATAAGCGAATATTAATTTTTTTTTAAGTAATTCTTATATTGGAAACTGCGAATTAGTTTTTTACTCTTTCGAGACCCGTACAATATACGAGTATACAGACAATTCTCAACCTACTGCATATGATCAGAGAAATTAAAAGCAAGTGCCGAGGTACCGTCAGTTTCTGGCCTAAAGCCGAACATCCAAAAATTCAAAAAAAAAAAAAAAAATTTTTTTTTGAGAGTATAGTTTCAATATACGAGTCTACAGGCAATTCTCAATATACAATCAATATCAATATACGATCAAAGAATATTAAAAGACGAGTACCGAGGTACTGTCAGTTTCTGGCCTAAAGCCAAAGATCAAAAACTTCCATAAAGAAATTTTTTGAGAGTATACGTACTGTGTGTAATGTGTTTCGATAAGTAGTAACAGGGTGATCTCATCAGGACAGCAATGAAACCCTGATTTATTATTTTAACACAACTTCTTATTTTATTTATGCCTGGGTACCCACGATATTATCAGAAGCGTTTAAAGTTTCTTATTGTTTTTTCATGGTATTGAAAATGTACGTGAGAAAATGCGAAAACAGTTTACTGTCCTATCAGCAAGATAATTGGAGATGAGCAGGCTTATTGTGAAGTGAAAACCAAATGTATTCTAAAGCCTGGAAACTAGCTTATGGCGAACGTAGTCGAATGCACTACTGAAGTCCAATGGTATGTGTACCTTATTGTTGCCTTTGTCGCACAATCTACGGATGTCGGTCAAAACTTTCAGAAGGGCCGTGGTCGTGGAGTGCTTATACCCGAAGCCAGATTGAAACCTGGACAGTAAGTTATTACCAATGTATTCACAAATCTGGTCCGCAACAAGCACCTTGAAGACTGTGGCGATGGGGGAGGGAGAATGGAGATGGGACGCCAGCTCTTGGGGAATGTCAGTGATGCGATTTTGGGAATGAGTGGGTGATGATACAAGTTTTCCAGCATTTGGGCAAGAGAGATCAGGTGACGATCCTTTTGAAAGGATGGGTAGCTAAAGGGAGAATCAGTTTGAAAATTTGGAATCTTATTATGTCCAACAGTTTTAGAAGTAATGGGGTTGAAGGACTGCAGTACTTCCGCCTCGCTGAAGCTGCGGAGCGAGAAACCATCGGCCGAAAGATTGCGGCTGTATATTGGAGCCTGGCTTGAAGTACTGGTGTCTCGGGACGCGGGATTAGAAGCGTTGGAATAGGGTACAAGGGGAACAGGGAAGGGGCAATTGCATGAACTAAGGAAGGTGATTTGCAAATTATTCAGGGTCAACACTGACGGTCTTTTGGCTTTGGATACTAGCCCAAATATCTAACTTTGAACCTCTTCCAGTGAGTATAGGCTAAGTCGCGAACCAAGCAAAGCATGGACACATAAGGTCTACTGATTAAAGTCTTAATCTAGTTTCACAAAGTGCACCGTTTTTGGAAAAATTGTTGATATTGAGGTATTGAGTTATATATACAGGGTGTCCCGTAAGTCGACGTCAAGCCAGAACCAGGTAATAGACCAAATCGTAACATTTCCCAGAAAAATATAAAAAAATCTAAGTCATGTATTTTTCAAATTATAGGCATTTCTTTTGTTTTCGAGAAAATGTACACCTTGTGATGGTTGTTTAGCTCCTGTTGCTACAAATCTTTACTTTTTTTCAATTTTATTTTTCTTATGTAATCTCGAATAGTGCTTATGTAGCCTGTTGCTTGAAGTTCTAAGCCAACTGCTCCAGCTTAGAAGAAAATGTCACATTTTACCGAACCAACAATATAAAATTAATAATTCGTTTAACTTTAACTGACTGTACTGAAAAAAAAAAATGTACTACGTCAGTCTGGCAAAAGTAACTTTAAAAGTTGACGCATTTAATAAAGACTCTAAAATGGTATAACACTTGCTACAATATGCCTATAATTTGAAAAATATATGACAGGGATTTTTTTTTATTTTTCTGGGATCTGTTACGATTTGGTCTATCACCCAGTTCCGTCTTGACGTCGACTTACGGGACACATTGTATATGTATGTACAAGTTGTCAGAACAAAGTGCAGGAGAAAGTGAGATTAAAAGAGTTGACTCCAACGCTTACAGATAACAAAAGAACATGGCGAGCACATGTGAAAAAATCATGGACAAGGTGTCTAAATACGTGCTGATGTTTTCCGGAGAGATATCTTCAAAACTAGCGATGGAAGTACATCGTTTTCTGGGCTGTTGTAAAGAACTATACGACCAGCTGGATACCACAGAACAAGGCATCTTTATGAAGTGTGTGAAGTATCGAATGACAGACGATGCTTACTACCTGATAAGCTCTAATGAGCCAAGGGACATGGAAGCATTGTAGAAGTCAATCAGAGCGGCTTACATGCCGCGGAGATTGTTCAGTGAGCTTCATACGATGATAGCATGTCGACAAATACCAGGCGAAGACATGCGAGAGTTTGCAGATAGAATGAAGAGATTGTTAGAATAGATTAAATCTGCGGTTTCGGCTAAATATTCGGGTAAAGATGAAGGGTTGCCAGCTGAGCTAGAGACGGATACAGGAGCAACATTCAAAGAAGGTATCAATTGTAACTCTACCCGAGTGTATGTAATTTGAGTCACCGGAAGTGATAAGAGAAGAAGCCATATATTTTGAAAGAGACGCCCGAATTTTGCAAGTTAGAGAGCCGTGAGTATGGTATGGGGATCAGCAAAGAACAAGAGCAGCGAAAGTGTAGGAAGAACGGAACATGAATAATTTCAATGGAGATACGCAGAGATGGCCCCTGAGAGCTTTTCCACAGAGCCAGGAGCCAACTCAATCAAAAAATTTTGGAGGATTGCCAGCGACAGCCCTGCAGCCGGAACCAATTCAGTTAACCCTTTTAGTGGATACAGGATCTATTTGTAATTTAATTAAGGCTAATTGAATAAAGAAAAACACTGCTATCCAACCCCAGCGGTCAATTACAATTGATGGATTATTTGGAGCTCAAGGAAATTCACTACTTGCAGGGACAAGTTACGAATGAGTGCTGACGAATTCAAATGTTATATGTATTTGACACGGACTCCATTCCGGTTGATGGGACATTAGGGATGGAATTCCTCAAAGATAAGGCTATAATAGACTGTATTAGTAGAAAATTGTCCATAACAGGCATAAAAAAACACAAGAAATACCAATAACTTTATTTGGCAGTATTACGGGGATAGAAAAAGCTGCGACCATAGTTTTGAAGGGATACAATTCAGTAGATATATGCTAGTTACCTATCAGGGAAGAATATCGAGAAGATTTTCCAGAAAGCGCAGCATATGACAGATCGGATCAGGGCATTGCGGGACATTGTGGGCAAAGCTGGGTCAGCCTCAGATAGCATCGACCGATATTTAGAGGGAAGCTACAAAAACTACTGGCCAATATCACTGATACAAAGCAGCGGTTCTATTGTACGCAAAATGGGCACTGCCGCGGTATTGTAAACAAACATTACATTAATCAGCAATAAGCGGGCATTTTACTGTGCGAAGTAATGTGTACCGCTGTTGCTTGCTACTTTACTACTGGTACACCTGACCCTCTTGCTTTCGTGTACTACCAGACTGGATCGTAATAACATTAGCACACCATATTCTTTTATCTCTTTTCTTAATCTTTATTTTTACAAAGTATGACTTAGTCTCATATTCTTTTATCATATTTCTTTATAAAAAAGAAAAAAAAACTTAATCTTCTTTCTATTATTTCTTTTCTTTAAAACACATAACTTAATCTTCTTTCTATCATTTTATTATTTAAACTCCAACCGACGATCTGGAAGAGGTGTGTCCTTTTACAAGTTCTCGCGCAAATCTCTAAAAGTTCTTACTCCTTTTTGGTCCACATACATACATGCCCAAACGTATTCCATTCGTTCCTTTAAATTGTAATTCAATATCGGTTTCGAAAAAGGGTTCTAACCGGTTATTATTTACCGGTACTATTCACTTACCAATATTTCTTGTGGTATTTACATCACGTGGTATTGCTATTACCTGATAAGGTCCTACCCAGATTTGGGAAAACTTGTATTCTCGGCTTTCATTTTTATTGAGGACCTTGTCTCCTATATTGAAATTTAGGGGCGGTACTGTCCTGTGGTAGTACCCCTTTGAGCGCTCTTTACTGGTTAATAAACATTTTCTTGCCGTGATATAGGATTTTTGGAGCTTATAATTCAGTATATGATAATAGCTCTCATTGTTATAAATGGGTTCAGATCCCATTTTAAATTTGATGCGACATCCGTTGTGAAGCCGTTCAGACAGTCCATTGGGGTAAGCATAGTACCGTCGTGTGCACCGTTGTTATACACAAAGGCGTAGGTATTGGTCCCATGTTTTGGGATTTACATCTACGATTGTTCGCAGGTATTCTATTAGCGGTGTATGTGCATGCCCTAGTGCTCCATTAGACTGTGGGTGGTATGCTGAAGTATGTAACTTCTTTACTTTAAGAAGCTTACATACATTTTTGAATAGTTCACTCATGAAATTAGTACCCTGATCGATGAGAATTCGTTTGGGTATGCGATAGCGAGCAGCGATGTCATCGACGAACACTTGCGCTATCCTGTGTGCCTCTGCATTAAGAATGGCATACCAATCGGCAAATTTTGTTAGGTTATCTTAAAAAGTCCAGATATACCAGATTTGTTACCTGATGTGGTTTCTTCTAATGGACCAAAAATATCTAGGTAAACCTTGTCAAAGGGCTGTTCTACGATGTCTGTAATTACCATTTGCATTTTATATTGGGGAGATGCTTTCATCATCTGACACTTTCGGCACTGTTTGTTTATTTTTTAATGTCGCTAAGCATGTAACTCAACCAACATTTACGTCTAACCCGTTTGTAAGTTTTAATGGCACATTGATGGCCACCAAATGTGGAATCGTGGCAATTTTCAAGATTGTTTGAATCTCAGTGAGGCTCGTGATTATTTCGGTTGTTTTACTTGTAATTACTTTTTGATCAAGCATCGCTGGGTTTAGTCTATCGGCCTCTGGGGTCTGAACTTCGTTTTGATCCGCTTTTGGGTACTTTTTATCACCGTATTGGGGTTACTTTTAGCTTCTTTGTTTCTGACCTCGAGTCACGATGAAACCATTAGGGGGTTTCCTTCTAATTTTTATCTTTGGGGAATTATTTTCCTCTACATCTGAGTCTGAGGTGGACTTGTGCTTTTACCGTTAAGGTATTGCCTAAATTGTCTTCAAATAATGCACTTGGGATGCAACTTGGTGCTTCAGCCTTAGTGTTCTGCTTCCCTGGTTTGTATTCAATGTTGAAATCGAGTTCGGATAACTTATGTTGAAATCTCACCCAACGGGAAGTTGGCTCTTTCACATTGAAGACAGCTTTGAGAGGTTTATGGTACCTAAGGCCTCGTTAAGTGCGTCCGTAGTTAGTTTAAATTGCCCTGAAAAATATGGAGAAATCGAAAGAGGTAAAGAAATGAAAGAATTTTTTATGCTTTGAAATGCTTCTTGGGATCTCTCAGTCCATGTGTATTTTACATCCTTTCGGAGTAAATTCGTGATTGGACGTACAACTTTGCAGAAGTCTAGTATAAGTTTCCTATTGTTGTATATGCAAACCGCAGTATATATACAACGCCTTAGCGATTGGCTAAAAGCCCCGAGAAGGGAGCACCAATGTGCCTAATAAAATTTCATACATGTAATTTTCACATAAGCTAACCATGCTTAAAACATGGTTGGCTTATCAATTTAATCAGTGAAGAAAATTGCGTCAGCAACTTTCTTCACATTCCATAGAATTCAAACAAAATTATTCCCATGGCAAATCTTGCCTTCAGCAAAATTTGCCAGTAGAGGTATTTACTTTGAAAATAAAATAAAAGACAAATCGTACCTTCAGTACGAACGTACATACATATCACAAAAAAGCTTTCGCGATAAGAACTGCGCGCCGCGAAAATATATTGTATGCATACGCGCGCGGCAATTCTAATCGTCATGGCAGTGGCAGTGGCATCAAATTTCAAGCCTCCGTCCAAGGAAAAAATATTCTGGACTTGTTTAATTAAGTCCAGAATAAATGAAAATTATCTCAGGGTGAAAATGCAACAATGCATTTTCTACCCTGAACGAGGGCTCTTGATCGCGATGAAAGTGATGAAGAGCCGAGTTGGATTTTGAATTTTAAAAACGGCGGTTGGCAGTAACCAAAAAAAATTAGAGATCTGAAAAATTCGGTGGTTCGGTGGTTGAAATCAGTAACAACGAGATTGAGTTTGCTTTGGAAATAGAGTAACCAAAAAAAATTAGAGATCTGAAAAATTCGGTGGTTCGGCGGTAGAAATCAGTAACAACGAGATTGAGTTTGCTTTGGAAATAGAGTAACCAAAAAAAATTAGGGATCTTAAAAATTCGGTGGTTCGGCGGTTGAAATCAGTAACAACGAGATCGAGTTTTTACTTTTTTATCGGTTTTGGCAATTAAAAAGGAAAACGCTGGATATAAGGTGTTGACGTGTTTTATGGATGTAAGATAAAATCACGAAAAGATCAAGTTTTAGTGTAAAGAAAAATTGTAATACCACAGTTAAGAGAAAGTTTCAGTGTATAGAATAACAACCAAGATAAAATAAACAAACGGTGGAAATACAGAACAACGCAGTGGCGTTTTAATTTGCCCTCAGTGAATGTTCCTCGGTAGGATAGAGGAAGCCTACTTTAAACCAACGAAGTATAAGCGCTCGAAAACCCTCTATCCTACGAATCTAAAAGGAGTTTAGGACGAGATCGAATACTGGGCAAGACACCCTACCCTTCGCCTGAAGTTGAGTCTGGCTTCAGGAGTATTTCGATCTTGTCGGCTCCCAACGCTCGGGGTCGGACAGCTTTAACTGCCTCTGTTTGAAAAACACGCAGCCACCCCCTCATCAAAGCACAAAGTGCCAACGTGGGAAAATAGCGGGCTTCATCCCAGCCCAGGAACATAAGACGTCCATAGCCGAAAATTCCAACGCGAAACTTGAAGGAAGAATCCTCAACCGACAATCTGCGATCCTGAGCTAAAAGGGACTTCGAAGTAGGCAACGCGCCCCCCTTTCAGCTTTTATCCAGGGGAATTTAAGAAGGCCACGGGCCCCCCCGGCAGCAAAAGAACTTCAATCACAAAAAACCAGCGATCCTGAATTGAGAGGGACCTCGAAGAAGGCAATTTGAACCAAGGGAATTAAGACGGCAGAAGCCCCCCTAGCTGCAAATTTTACATACGGCGGTCCATGAAAACATACCATCTCTACCAACTCCACAACAATCCTCCTCACCGGGCGACGCACAGGAAATTCCGTCCCGGAACGAAGGAGGCAACGAGGAAGCAACATCCGCAACAGAGGGTGGGGAACAAACACCCCCAACAAATTCAACAACAAGAGGAGTCACGTTAAGGAGCGGGACAACCCTGGCAGGTCCCCACCAAGTAAGAAACACTTTAAATTTAGAAATATATTTAAAAAATTTGGAAGAGAAAGTTCGAAACTCCTCCGAACTCTCTGTGAATCAGTGCGACTCAGTAGAAAAGCAGATCGAAAAGTCGAGAAAAGAAAGATTGGAAACAATCGAAAATTTAAAATTAACACAGAGAAGTTCAAAAAGAGCTTAAAGGAGTTTGGAGAATTTTCGCACTCTCTCGGGATAGATATCAATAAAAATAATAGGGTAGATTTAACTGAAAGTGCCATCGACAGTGTCAGTGATTCTACCGCGAGTGAAATCCTTCTAAACTGGCTGGGTGACTCAGGCGCGGATCTAGCATTGAAAATAGGGGGGGGGGGTCATTTTACAAATTAAAATGCAACTTTTCAGGAGAGCGAAAAAACGAAAAGCTGTACATAGAATTAATTCTAATTCTAGCTTAACGTAGTAATTGTTTGCTAAAAATAGTCTGAACTCTTAAATTTGTTAGTAAATATATTTCTGAAGATTTATATAAAAGAAATTTTAAGATTTTGTTACCGCAGTTGGCGAGGTTAGCTGTTAATCCCGCATCCTCTTAAGTTGTGTCGCTTTTCTTTGTTGTCTTTGTTGCGAAATAAATATTTTTACAAGTTTTTTTAAGTGGCACAACTCAAAATACGATTTTTAAGAATTAAATTCCGTACTTTGAACTTTGTGGAAAAACGTCATAACTCATAATATAATTTGTAAGAAATAATAGCTGTTTTGTGGAAAAGTGACACAATTTAAAATAATACTGTTAAAATGTCGAACACATATTTACGTTTGTTATAAAGATCGTCACAAGTCAAAAAGTGACACTGACACACTGTTCTATGAAGAATATCTCTGTTCTTAAGTAACAGAAAAGTGATACTATCTCTATCTAGCGGCAAAAACAATCAGATAGAAATATGCCAATTTCATGGTGTAATTAACTCAAAAACGACAAATTTTGAGTTAGGTCACATTTCTATGTGACGTGCGAATTAGTAGTTAGTGCTTAGATCGAAAGAGAACGCTATATAGAAATGAGCCCACTTTCTGCAGTGTATTTCTATGGACGTAGTCAGTTCATATTTTAAATGTCAGTGGTTTTACATAAGAACGCTGCAAATATTTTAGAATGTTAGGAGTGTGAAATTGCCATCAGCAATTGATTCAAATTCATCAGTTAAAAACAAAAAGTATTTCCCATAGAACGACTTGGGACAAATAAAAGTTTTAAATTTCAACCCAAGTCGTTTCAATAGAAAAAAGCCCCACGACAAATCTTACCTTCAGTAAGATTTGTCGAAAATAAAAATACGATATGTATGTACATATATACATGTACATATACATACATATCGGGCGCAGAAAATTTACTCGGTGAAGATTTAAACGATCAAGTCTTCAACAAAAAGCCTCCTTTCAGCAAATTGTCGCGAGCGGAATACATTCTGGGTGCAACAATGTATGCACGATAGCAAGACGATGGTTTGATATTTATGAAAATATCAAATTTAATTTCAACCATCGTCCGCCGCGGTAGGCTGAACACTAATTGTAAACAGGTAAAGAAAATAGAAGTTGCGATAAGAAAAAATAAAATAAACGTTTTGTAAAAATAACCATAAGAGGAAGTTTGTGAAAGAAAAAGTTTGTGAACAAAGCAAAAGTAAAAAAATATATATATAAATAAAATAAAAGTGTGCGAGTTGTCTTAATCATAGCTTCCTGAAACGGCGTAGAGTGATTGCCTTCGACTAAGCTAAGCCCTGAAATATAACCGAGTTAGGACTAAATTAAGTTAGGGCTCTGATGTGGTAGCGAGGGAGTCTGCTTCGTTGCTTGGGAAGTGTTTCTCTGAGGTCCGAAACCCAAATTCCGAGAAAAACCTATACACATACATCACATGCATACAATAGCATTCATTGAAATAAATTTTTATTTTTTTAAGTTTCAGAATAAAGTTTTTTTTTAAGTTGAATTATATAAATAAAAAAAGTATAAAATAAAAAAAATTATTTTTTCAAATAACTCAATTAATTAAATAATTTTTCTCAAATTTAGGGGGGGGGGTCATGACCCCCCCCCCTGGATCCGCCACTGGGGCGACTTCCTTCTGGAAACCAGCATAGATGAAAATAGTTCCCCAACAGTACCAAGATCAAAGTCAAAAATCCCCAGTATAAACATGGCAGATTACGCGAAAATCGCCAAACTGACTGCTCAGCTGGTTCCCCTATTCTCAGGAGAACAGCACGCAAAATTGAGCCTTGAGCTCCAAACATTCCTAGGATGCTGCAGGCAGGTAATACAGTGCATTTCGGTGGATGAACTAACAGCATTTTTACAAATCTTTCCCACCAGACTTCGAGGCGAAGCTTACCAGTTTTTTGCCTCAAATATGCCCACTACTTTCAAAGAAGTAGAAGAACGGCTAAATCGCACATACCTGCCTAGAGAAACTTACCAGGAATTGGTACATAAATTAATCACTACAAGGCAGTATCCTTTGGAAAGGAAAACCTCACAGCCTTCACGGCACGAATGAAACAGATGCTGGCACTATGTAGTGAAGTAGCAGAGACCAAATATGGAGCCACGGCAGCACCAGCTGTTAAAACGCAGCTCGAGGACTTTGCCAAAACCGCACTGAAAACAGGCGTCAATAACCCATATATGTGCCAATACCTTCTGACCATGACCGACGGCACTGTAGATGAATTAGTACAAAGAGCACTTGACATGGAACGTCTCCAGCAAAATGCCCTATTCCTGCAACCTCCAGGACATTTCCAAACAAATACGATGCAGAATACATTGCCAAATTCTGCCTGTACCAGTGTACCAAATAACGCACATTTAACTCAAAATAGTACTCTAGTAAATCAAAGCTTATATAATCCTGGGATCATATCCTACACACAAGATCCCCGGCAACACAATATAACCACTAACCCAAGCAGTCACATACCAACGTCACAGTTCACACAGGCCGGCACAGCATATATTAAACAGGAACGTAGATCGCCAGAAAAAAATTATAATGTAAAAAATAAAAATACCTATTTAAATAAAGTGACTTGTAGTTTTTGTAATTTAAGAGTCCACACATATGCCGATTGCCTCAAAAAGAAAAATACGCCTTATTGTGTGAACTGTAAAATGTATAATCACGACGTACGTGACTGCAGAAGAAACAATAACAGTGTCCAGAGACCACATAACAATACTATAGCATCAAATCAATGACCAAGAGAACCACCAACTCAAGGGTCTATAATGTACATAAGAAATGTGAATTTTGTGGTCGTTCTGGACATGCAGTAAATAACTGCCAACAAAAACGTAAATGGGAAGCCCGGAGTCAGGGAAACGACATACAGTCGACCCGAAACTCCCCGGCTCGACTATAAAACTCCCATCTAATAAAATAGGGTCCCCTCAGCAGCCCGATTCCAGTGTCGCTACAGTAAAACTTCCCTTAGACATAGGCCTGAACGGCCAAACTAAACTAGTAGTAGACACAGGCGCTGAGGTAAGTATAATAAAGAAAAGGTCATTAAAAGATCTCAAGGAAATTAACCACAATGAGGCATGCACACTTCAGACCCCATTTGGTACCGGAGGTAGAGTCTAAACTGGCTGAACTATCCACCTGCAGTGTCTTCAAGGCTTCCAAGGCTGCCAAGCTCCAAAAGGGCACAAGGAATGTGAAAAAAGCTGTCTGGACGAAGAAGAGACCGATTAAGGCAGGCAGCAATTGGTTACTTTTAAGGATCCAATCTGCATACCTGCGCGCTCTCAACTTGTTGCCCCAGTGCCGTTACAAACTCAAGAAGAAATGCTCTGTTTGTGCCAAGAGATAAGCGATGGAGTCTTCTTGGCAAACAGTTTGCCGTCATCTGGAGAAGAATTAGTGCTGGTCAGTATTCTCAACGCTAACAGTCATCAAGTAGTCATACATAGCTTAAAGTTACAGCTATTTCCAATAAACGACTATACACTAGTCCCATTGATACACACAAAAGACCACAACAAAACGCACATTCCCATACCAAACAAAGAGGCAATATCAAACAACACAAGAGACGGAACTGAGTGTCTAAAGCCTGCCAAAAAGGTGCATATAACTCTTCCGTCCAAAATCCCGAGGCATAAATCACTCTTAAACAAACAACGGCCATATAAGAACGGTAGCGAGTCGCTAAAGCCTATATTAAAGGTGCATATTACTCCACCGTCACACAACACAAAAACCTCTACATGGTCAAAAAGCAGTAGTATTGACTCGCATGAGTATCACACACAACATAAGGCAAAGACCGCGCAGTGTATCAAACTCAGCCGTCGGCAAAGCAGGAAGTAAGTACCCTGTTACATGCTAAATACAACAAAATAAAGCCTCATAAGGAATTAACTAAATTCAATCCAATTTCAGGACACAAATCTACAAGGAATAGTAAGTCAAACCAAGGTTCAGCTGAAAAATCAGCAATTTTACAACATGTACGATATCTATACCCGGATAATGAGACTCCGGACGATCCAAAACAATACCCGCGTATTTCTAGGCTAGAGCAAGAACTCAGCCTAGACCCTAATTTAACCGCGGAAGAAAAAATTTCGATATCGGAACTCTGCGAAGAGTATAACGATATCTTCTTCCTCAAAGGTGACAAACTCACCTATACAAATGCGATAACGCATAATATTCCATTGGTGCAAGATCAAGCACCAATCAATCAAAAGATGTACCGCTTACCTGAAACACAGCGGAAAGTAATTAACGAGCAGTTAAAAGAAATGCTAGACAGCGGGATAGTCCAGTCTAGTAAAAGCCCTTGGAATTCACCTCTACTAGTTGTCCCCAAGAAAGCGGGACCTGACGGTGAAAAAAGGTGGCGCGTCGTTGTCGATTTTCGTAAATTAAACGAAAAGACAATTGGATATGCATTCCCGCTACCCCGCATCGAGGATATTCTCGACCAACTAGGTCACGCAAGATATTTCACCACACTCGATTTGGCCAACGGCTATCACCAAGTTCTTGTCGACAAAAAAGATCAACATAAAACTGCTTTCAGCACAAGTTATGGGCACTACGAGTTCAAGCGTATGCCATTTGGGCTCAAAGGAGCCCCCGCCACATTTCAACGCCTAACGAATTTCGTCCTAACAGGCCTACAAGGCCTCGAATGTTTTGTCTACCTAGATGACATAGTCATCTATGGAAAAAATTAAATGACCACAACGAAAAGTTGAGGAAAGTCTTCACTAAGTTGAGAGAGAACAACTTAAAACTGCAGCCAGAAAAGTGCCAGTTTCTAAGAAGAGAAGCTGTTTACCTAGGACATAAATGTTCTAGCGAAGGACCCCTACCAGACCCAATTAAGACGGGATGCGTACAAACATTTCCTGTTCCAAAAACAGTAAGGCAAGTTCAGACATTTTTAGGACTTGCCAATTACTACAGGAAATTCATTCCAGACTTCTCCAAAATTGTACGTCCAATTACGAATTTACTCCGAAAGGATGTAAAATTCACTTAGACAGAGAAATGCCAGAGCATAAAAAGTGCTTTAATTTCTCCACCACTTTTAATTTACCCCGATTTTTCGAAATCTTTTAATCTTACTACAGACCGTTCTTTCTCAAGGAGAAGTCGGAAAGGACCAGCCCATTGCCTATGCAAGCCGCACATTAAACAAAGCCGAAAGAAATTACTCTACTATAGAGAAAGAGTTATTGGCTATTGTCTGGGCTACCAAGAATTTCAGGTGCTATCTTCAAGGCCGGAAATTCACGGTCTATACTGACCATAAACCTCTCAAAGGTGTCTTCAATGTGAAAGACCCTACTTCCCGTTTGGTGAGATTTCACCACAAATTATCTGAATTCGATTACAACATCGAATATAAACCAGGGAAGTACAACACTAATGCAGATGCACTAAGTCGCATCCCTCAAGCATTAAAGGAAGGCAGTTTTGGCAATACCTTAACGGTAGAAGCCCTAGTCCACCACACGATGGACTCAGGTGTGGAGGAAGACGATCCCACATATAATAAAAAGAAAAAGAAATCCGCTCATTGTCTAGTCGTGACTCGAGCTCAGAAGCAAAAGGCTCAGGAGACAGTAAATAGCTCCCGTGTGGAGACAGAAGAGCCCACGAAAGCGGACCAAAACGAAATTCAACATACGGAGGCAGAAGCACTAAACCCAGCATCGCTTGATCAAAAAGTAAGTACTGGTAAGACACCCGAATTTATCACGAGCCCTACGGAAATCCGAACAATCTTAAAAGATTATCACGATTCTCCGTTTGGTGGCCATCAAGGTGAAGGTAAAGAAGTTACAAACTTCGGCATACCACCCACAGTCTAACGGAACACTAGAGCGACCCCTGATTGAATACCTGCGAACAATCGTAGACGAAAATCCCCAAACATGGGACCAATTCCTACGAACCGCAGCATTCGTGTATAATAATAGTGTACACGAGGGTACTAAACTTATCCCAATGGACTGCCTTACGGCTTCACAGCGGATGTCCCATCCAATTTAAAACGGGATCCCGAACCAGTTTACAATCACGAGAGGTATTATCATATACTAAAGTATAAGCTCCAAAAATCATACGCCATGGCAAGAAAGAATTTATTAGCCAGTAAACAACGCTCAAAGGGGTACTATGATAAGACAGTACGACCCCTAACTTTTCACATAGGAGATAAGGTCCTCATTAAAAACGAAAGCAGGAAACATAAGCTTTCCCAAATCTGGGTAGGACCTTATCAGGTAACTGCTATACCAAGTGGAGTAAACACCACAATAAAAATTGGTAGCGTATTGTAACGGTACATAACAACCGTCTAAAACCATACTTCGAATGAAATAAACATGTTGTCACAGAACCAGGTTGACTCAAGTTCCTACTCTGTTTGTTTCAAATTAATCCCATTTTAACGGCTCTCAGGAACACTTGCGGTGGAGCCACTCCACTGCCTGGTCTAATAACGTCACGAAATAAGTAAAGTCATACCTAAATGATTATTTTCATCCTCCGAATTGTCCACAGAAATGGCGCTACAAATTATTGCAATTGCCATCCTCATCCAGTACGCGACAGGAGAAATCGCCGACAAACCCTATGCTATAACCAAGCTAAATAGCTTGGGCATATTTTTCGAGGATCTAGGAAGCCTCGTAGTGTATCATAACACTTGGAATGTTCTCACGGAGATAGACTTGGATGAGTTAGACACACAGATAAAACTAACGGAACATGCAGAATATTTAGTGCATAAACTCTGCATAATTATCACGGACAAAGAAGATCTGTGCAACGTGCAGCAACTACACATACACGCTATAATAGATAGCGTACAAAAGCGCACGAGAACCATTAAGGAATTAGTTCCAGAAAGGCGTAAGGCCAGATCACTATTCGACGGAGTAGGCAATGCTATGCACTATTTATTTGGTACCATGGATAGTAACAACGACAAGGAGATATACAGCCGCTTAGATGAAATTGAATCGAACACACAAGCCCTAGCTGAGCTAGAGAAATAACAAATAAGTGTGGTTAAAACTACCTTGGAACAGATTCAAACACCATTGTCTATGTTAATGGATCGTTAGCAAAACATAGCACACCAGATTAACGATCTGCATACTGTGACCGAGGACATAACCAGAAGGCAGCTGAGGCAAGAGATCATATCGAGCTTATTGCTTCAAATCATCGAAGTCGAATACCGTCAACAAGCCCTCCTTGACATTATAATAGCCACTAAAGGCAACAATACTCACCCACTCCTCGTGTCTCCCAAAAATCTGCTGGATGTATATCGAAAATCAACTTCGAAATGTCTAAACGACCAAAATTGTCTATCGATTCTGTACCAATTAGCAGGAGCCCAGTCACGCCTTATGCAGAACAAATTGGTGGTGAGAATAACTCTCCCAATTTTTGATTCCCCCAAAATGAGGCTACGGCAAGTCCGATGCTTTCCAGTACCACAACCAGCAAATTATTCCATAATCCTTGAACCTGGATACTCTTGTGTGGCAAATAGCGCTCGCACACAGGAATTCCTCTTATTAAAAGGCGAGGATATGAAAAGCTTCAAGAAAGTCACTCATAGCCTGGAGGAAAATAAATATATAGGTCGACTAAATACCCCCATAATTAAGGCAACAGCCTCAGCTGAATGTATAGTGAAAGTGTTGTACAATCCTTTAAATGAAGTGCCCAAGTGTAGGTCTAGAGTACAAGTTCTCCAAAAAGACATGTTGATAAAGTTAAACAAGCCCAATGCGTGGCTATTTTCGTTTATTACCTCCACGGTACTACATATAACATGTCGAGATCACTTTGCCATCTCAAAATTAGAGGGGCAGGGGATACTAGAGATAACGCAACCATGTCAGGTGCAAATAGGGGAAATGGAGCTAAGGTACGAAGGTGAAAATAAACACCCTCTCAAAATTGCTCAGCCTAAAAAATTTCCTGAGCTGAATCATTCATTACCCAACCTGAATCTAGCCGAAATTTTACCCAAGTCTCAAAACCAAAGTGTACAAACCGAAATCATAACAGGCGACGATATCAATAAATCAATCTATACTGGCACACATTCGCTGGAAGATATCCAGCACAAATTAGACCAGTATAGTAACAAGGTATCAAGCAGACAATCCCATATCCTGTCCACAACTTCTCTATCATTTACGAGACTACTAGTTCTGGCCATAATGATCGCTGTGGCAGTAAAATATCTTAACCCTGTTGTCATCAAGATGAGACAACAGAGAAATCAACCACAAGGTAACCCCGAAGTTTTATCAGAGGGAATTCCTTTAGAAGAGCGAACTCCTGCTCCCCAACCCAGTTTAAGGTGAGCCAGAAGCCTCTCCAAAACAAAATCAGTCCAAATTGTTTAAAAAAACGGAACACGGACACTGTCAATATGGACAACTAATCAATCTAATTAAGGACATAAACGGTAGGCCTGGTAAAATATGTACATTAAGTACGTAGAAAAATTTAATTAAAAGAAAAAAAAGGAACAAAAAAAAAAACAAAAAAATGTACAAGCCTTGAGGAATAGTAAAAATAAATAATAAATGTGAAACTATATATATATATATATAAATAAAATACAACAAAAAAAAGGGGGTAGTATATAAACATAGAAATAGTCAAATGTAATTTAGAATAATACACAGTTCATAAAAAAAAAGAAAACTTTAAAAACAGAATAAGTTTCACCAGGCTCCTACCAAAACAAATAATTAGAAAAGAAAAATTAAATTATTAGCAAAAAATAAAAGAATAAATAAATAAGGGTATATATTAAACCAAAAACAAAAGTAAAAAATTTTGAAAATAAAAGAACAAACAAAATTCTGTAAAGCCTAGCCGAACCGACCGGAATCCGAGCCACCAAAATAGCACCCACAATAATAATAATAAAGAAAGTAGTAGAAATAAAATAATAAATAAAACAGTAGAAGAAACCAAAAAACAAAAGGTATAAAACACAAAAAAAAAATTTTTTTTAATTAGAATTAAAACAATATATATAAAATAAGAGAATTTGAAAGAAAGGCATTAAACAAGTAAACTGAAAACTAGAATTACTAAAAAGAAAAACAAGAAAACTTTACCAGGTTACTATACAAAAAAAAAAAACAAATAATTGTTTATATTTAATAATAAAATTAAACCCTATTATATATTCCTATATTATAGACAAGAAGTTAAGATAAATATACCCAGAAAGAAAGGTAAGGTAAAATAAACAAAAAAATAAAGCTTCGCAATCCCAAGCCAAACCGACCAAACCATAGGTAACAGACAATAGATAATACCTAAGTAAAGGGCGAAAATTAGCACAATTAACACAATTAAAAAGTATAGGATTAGGAAATTATAATAAAACATAGAAAACATATATATAAGATCATATAATATTATTGTCCGCTAAAAATAGGAAAGAAGAGAAAAACTTGTAAAAACCACCGATGAATCCAACCTAGATTAGCAAATTCAAAAAAAAAAATTAATAACAAAACAAATTTACCAGGCTGCTGCAAAAGCAAAGAAGATGGAAAATTTTTGTAAAGTTAAACCAAAAGATCTAGTAAAAACCGACCCGCGTAAAACCAAGTTGACCTGAAAACGAAACCCTGAAACAAAACAAAGGAAAGCGGAAAACTGAAATTCAAGCCAGAACAAATTTCTTTTCTTTTCAACCTTTTATTTGTGCTTTAAAACAAAGAAAAAAACAACGATTAAAGGGATTAATGGTTAAACACCCAGGCAGCTTCACTCCCAGTCATCGTCGGACTCTTCCTCACCTCCACGGGGGGGGGGGGGGTCATCAGCGCCCGTAGAATGCTCGTAACAGCGGTGTCAAAAATTGGGTGGCAACATGCACATAGGCCGTGCCGTCCTGTGAGGTTGAGGGTACCGCCTAGAAAAAATAAACCCAGAGAATATAGGTTGTCCAAGGACCACATCAAAATTATCAGCAGTACTCATCTCGCACAACCCAAGCCTGCCCTTGGTGGGGATACAAGGGGAGGTCCACCCAATAAGTGCGTCCGGCCACGGCATCCTCGCCCCACACCGTGAATGGCCGCTCCCCACGTCTGAGCAGTACCAGACGTATCGGGCCTCGCCACCCGGGGATCACATGGACTACAAAAATGGAGCTGACCACGGAGCTGAGCCCAGTCGTACTCCGCCAGGGTACGTTGTTCAGCTTTACCGTGGAATAAAAATAGAGCCGTACAAGTTGGATACTGTCGCGGGTGAAAACTCGAACTCAAATGAATAAAGAGTTGCCTAGCAGACCCGAAATTACAATCCCTAACAAACGGTAACCTGACACCTACGATAAGGGACATACAATCATACCCGGCACAATTAACTTTCATCGAGAGTTATTCCTCTTCCAAGAATAACTCTCGTTCTCACGTAGGGAAGGAATGTTGTATATGCAAACCGCAGTATACATACAACGCCTTAGCGATTGGCTAAAAGCGCCGAGAATGGAGCACCAATGTGCCTAATAAAATTTCATACATAAAATTTTCACATAAGCTAACCATTCTTAAAACATGGTGGCTTATCAATTTAATCAGCGAAGAAAATTGCGTCAGCAACTTTCTTCACATTCCATAGAATTACAAAATTATTCCCATGGCAAATTTTGCCTTCAGCAAAATTTGCCAGTAGAGGTATTTAATTTGAAAAATAAAATAAAAGACAAATCGTGCCTTCAGTACGATTTGTCGTGAAAATTGCAATATATATATACGAACGTACATACATATCACAAAAAAACTTTCGCGATAAGAAGAGCGCGCCGCGAAAATACATTGTATGTATACGCGCGCGGCAATTCTAATCGTCATGGCAGTGGCTGATGTTTATCAAAGCATCAAATTTCAAGCCTCCGTCCAACGAAAAAATATTCTGGACTTGTTTAATCAAGTCCAGAATAAATGAAAATTGTCTCAGGGTGAAAATGCAACAATGCATTTTCTACCCTGAACCAGGGCTCTTGATCGCGACGAGAGTGATCAAGAACCGAGTTGGATTTTGCATTTTAAAAACGACGGTTGGCAGTAACCAAAAAAATTAGGGATCTGAAAAATTCGGTGGTTCTGCGGTTGAAATCAGTAACAACGAGATCAAAAAGAAAAACGCTGGATATAAGGTGTTGACGTGTATTATGTATGTAAGATAAAATCACGAAAAGATCAAGTTTTAGTGTAAAGAAAAATTGTAATACCACAGTTAAGAGAAAGTTTCAGTGTATAGAATAACAACCAAGATAAAATAAACAAACGGTGGAAATACATAACAACGCAGTGGCGTTTTAATTTGCCCTCAGTGAATGTTCCTCGGACCAAAAAGAGGTTACTATAACACTATAGTAATTGGCAAGTCCCAATAAAGATTGGACATGCCTTTCTGTCCTGGGAGCAGGAAATGTTTGGACGTAGCCCGTCTTATTTTGATCTGGTAGTGCACCTTTGTTAGAACATTTATGTCCTAGAATACATCTGCTCTTCCTAGAAACTGGCACTTTTCTGGCTGCAGTTTTAAGTTGTACTCTCTCAACTTGTTGAAAACTTTACGAAGTTTTTCATTGTGGTTATTTAGGTTTTTACCATAAATAACAATGTCATCAAAATAAACAAACCATTCTAGGCCCTGTAGGTCTGTCAGGAAGAAATTCAGTAGGCCTTGAAATGTGGCGGGGGCTTTTTTGAGCCCGAATAACATACGTATGAAATAGTGGTGTCCACAATTTATTTCGAAAGCGATTTATGTCGATCTTTTTTGAACACAAGGACTTGGTGATAGCCGTTGGCCAAATCGAGAGTGGCGAAGTATCTTTCATGACCTAATTGATCAAGAATATCCTCGATTCGGGGTAGCGGAAATGCGTCGCCTATTGTCTTTTCGTTTAATTTACGAAAGTCGACAACGACGCGCTACCGTTTTTTGACCATCAGGTCACGCTTTCTTGGGGACAACTAACAATGGTGAATTCTAACGCCTTTTGTTAGACTGGACTATCCCACTAAATAGCGTTTCCTTTAGTTGCTCATTGATTACTCTCCTCTGGGTTTCATGTAATTGGTACATTTTTTGATTGATTTGTCCTTGACCTTGCACAAATGGAACATTATGCGTTATCGCATTTGTATAGGTGAGTTTGTCACCTCTGAGGAAGAAGATATCTTCGCAGAGCTCTGATATCGCACTTTTTTCTTCCGCGGTTAAATTAGGGTCTAGGCTGAGTTCTTGTTCTAACTTAGAAATACGTGGATATTGTTTTGCGTCTTCTGGATTTTCATAGTCCGGATATAAATATGGTACATGCTGCAGGGATTCTGTTTTTTCAGCTGAGCCTTCCTGGTTGACTTATTTTTCCAGTTAAATTTGTTTCCTGTAGTTTTATTAGTTGTTTATAATTCCTTTGTAGGTTTTATTTCGTGGTATTTAGCATGTTGCAGGGTAATGGCCTCCTACTTTGCCGACGGCTGAGTTTGGTACACCTGTGTGGTTATTACCTTAGGTTGTATGGTATATTCACGCACGTCGATGCTACTGATTGTTGTCCATGAGGGATTTTTAATGCTGGGATGCGGAGAAGTATGCACCTTTGATATAGTCTTTAGCGACCCGCAACCTTTCTTATATGATCTTTGCAGACTTAAAAATGACTTATGCCTAGGTATTTTGACCGACAGAGGTATATACATTCCTCTTTCAGGCTTTAGAAACCCTTTATTGGAACTTGCTTATTATTTAATATTAGAATCTGTATAGTTTTATGGATTTTTGTATCTGTTTGCGAGACTATTGTGTAGTTGTTTATTGGATACAGCTGTAAATTGAAGCTGTTTACGACTACTTGATGTCTGTTAGTGTTGAGAATACTAACCAGCACTAATTCTGCGCCAGATGAAAATAAACCATTTGGCAAGAAGACTTCATCGCTTATCTTTTGACAGCATTTCTTCTTGCGTTTTCAACGGGACTGTGGCAACGATTTGGTAACCAATTGTTGCCCGATTTCGTCGGGCTCTTGTTTGCGCACACAGCTAATTTCACATTCCTTCGGCTTTTTTCATTGGAGAGGCATTGAAGATACTGCATGTGGATATTTCAACCTGTTTAGGCCAACCTGTTCTGTTAGTGTTCTTACTTCGACCGTTTTTTTTTTAATGTAGCTTGTCCGTTTCAAATTCTAATGGCAAAGAATATTCATCAGGGTTAGTTTCCGAGTGAGGAAACCGCTTTGTTTCGACACTCAACGTTACAGTTGTTCGTCAGGAAATCATTTCCTAGAAGTTTATCATCCGAATAGCCAGGCAAGTTGTTTACAACTTGAAACTTTTGTTTTTGAAAACGAAGATTCTATGGCCACTTCCCCGCATCTTTCCGGTACCAACTGGGGTCTGAAGTGTAAAAGCCTCATTGTGGTTAATTACTGCAAGGTATTTTAAGGACTTTTTCTTTATTATACTTACCTCAGCACCTGTGTCTTCTACTAGTTTAGCTTGGCCGTTCAGACCTGTATCTAAAGGAAGCTTGACTGCAGCGACACTAAAATCGGGCGTCTGAGGGGACCCTATTTTATTTGATGGGTTATTTAAAGTAGAGCCAGGGAGTTTTGGGTCGACTTTGGGTCGTTTTCCTGACTCCGGGCTACCCGTTTTCGCTTTTTGCATTTTGCAGTTCACACTGAACGCTGTATTTTTTCATTTGAGGCAATCTGCGTATGTATATCCTCTTAAATTACAAAAACTACAATTGATTCTGTTTAGATTACATATAAATTTTTATTATATATTGGCTCCTGTCTGATATATGATGATGTGTTTGTTTGTGTGGTGTTTGGTTTTATACACCGCGAAAAAGGGATGTGTGGGCGTTAACTATGATTTACAAAAGCCGAATTAATCACAACCGAGTATTTGTATGGAAATATGGAAACACAAATATATTCCCACAGGTTAACTTTTTATGTTTGGTGTAATAACACAAAGCAAATTTCACTTTTTATTTCTCTAGTAACTTTTTTACTTTATAACTCTCGAAACAATTATACACTAAAACTTAATTAATCCGACTCACTCTATTGGTAAAAACTAGCTCTGCTAGCTCTCAAGTCTCAAAAGTAACTCAACTTATTTTACTGCACAGGATATTAATCAGTTTATTTAAAAAAATGCAGAATCGGCTACGCGTAATTTCTGTGCCAGAATTTTTTGATGTTTCCAAACAAGATTTTTATTTCCTACTTCGCTTTATTTACCTGCGAAGTAGGTCATTATTACGAAGGTAAGGCACTCTGCAATAAATTCTGATCAGCCATTAGGTCATTCTTTATTTATGCTGACCGGGCATTGATCAATGCACGTAAAATGCTTTTATTTTATTTACATATGGGTTACTATGTAACATTAAGAAGTTTTAGGAAAACGTTTTGATATTAATCATTGATAAATGATGAAACGATTATACAACATTCCTTCCCCCCATGTAAAAGAAAAATGATACTAAAGATTAGTATCATTTTTCGTCGAGAGAAGGAATTAAACTAGTAGCAATGGAACATAGGAAAGAAAAAAAAATGTAATGCTGCTGGCACACAAGTTTACGAGTAGCTTGATCATCTGAGTTATTAACAAATACAGGTATATTGATTAACTTAGGAGAAACTATATATTTTATATTAATTAATATACCTAATTATACATCTTCAGCGGAATAATAATAACAAAAAAAAGAAAAATTCCTAATAATAATTAAAACTAATTGTAACAATTTTTTTTTTTTTTTTTGTGCAACGAAATTGATTTTTTCATTTTTAACTTAATTATTCGAGTACATTAACATATCCAAAAATGTGTTACAAAATTTTTAAATGCCAAATCTAGTTCCTATAGCGATTCTTTTTACTTATTTACTTTTTTATGATAATGGAATCTAATAATTTGAGACTGTGTGTGAGGGAATGCGGAACGATTTCCGATATTTGTTTTTAAAAGTTGGTGGTGCTGGTGCAAGTTCTATAGGCAATTCATAAACTTTTTCCGTTGTTGGCTGCGTTCTGGGTGTTTCCATTGAAGAAATTGTGGCAACCTCGTGTGGGATAGCAGTGAGGGTGGATGCTGTTATTATTGGAGAGGATATATTTATCGTAGAACGTGATTTTGATATTTTTGAGGATGCTTTTCCTTTCCAATATAAATAAATTCCTACGACTATTAGAAAGGCAGTTACTAACGAGAGAAGCCCGGTGTTAGTATATGTAAACATTTTATGAGCAGACTGTACCTTTTCGTGTTTTGCATGCCTTATCTCATTGTCTAATTCTTTGAAATTAAGAGCAGCTTTTTTAAATACTTATTGAAAGTTGGGATGTGAACGTTTATATAAAAGTTTTCTTCTCGACAACAGCTCACTTTCATATTGTCCTCGTAGCATGTAAATTGTTTTTTGTTTTTGTTTAAAGTTTGTTTGAAGTCTATTTTAATTTATTGACAATGTATTTTATTTTATTTTTATTTTAATGTAATCAGTTGTTCTATTCTGTATAATTGTTATTTATTATTACTTTTAAGAAAATTATTTATATGCGCAGACAAAAATAGCTTCTGAAGGAGGGCCGCACCTGGACCCGAAACGTCGAGCAAATGAAATAAAAATTTATTTTCAAAAGAAAAACGATCGGTGTTTTCCTGAAAAAATACCAAAAAATCCGTCATTTATAGGCTACATCGAGAGAGTGTGAAGATTCACCAAAATCTCCTCTTGAGCTTCTCTGTATTTATTTTAAATTTGCGTTGCCTTCTTTGTACCGGGGCGGAGCTTCGTGAGCGTCGCCCGGCGAGGAAGATTGTAGGCTGGTTTTCTGTCGGTATTTGGTTGGAGCGGTCTTCACTCATTTACCACCGTATGCCTGTCGTGCAGCTCGAGGACTCCTGCCGTCTTAAATTCATTGATTATAATTGAGAGGGGGGTACTTGGCGTCTTCGATGTCCCTTTCAATTCAGGATCGTTATTTCGATTGCTAGTGGAGTTCTTTGTGCTGCCGGGGGCCCTTGGCCTTCTTAAATTCCCCTGGATAAAGATGAAAGTGGGCGGGGCGGGGGGGGGGGCTCATTGCCTACTTCGAAGTCCCTTTGAGCTCCAAATCGCAGATAAATGTTCGGTGACTGAATTTCTTCCTAGTCCTTGTGAGCAAATTAAAAAGTCTCTTAATGTGGACTTCTTTATTCCTGAGCTAGAATGGAGCCAGCTAATGTCCCACGTAGACACTTAAGTGCCTTGATGAGGGGTGACTGCTTTCTATTAGAAACAGAGGCGGTTAGAGTTGTTCTGCCCCGAGCGTTGTGGGCGATTGGACCAAACTGGCTTAATCTAATAAACCCCTTGATGTTGGTTGCAGGATAGTGGTCTTCCAAGCTCTCGTGTTTTCTACATATAATTAGAAAGTGGCTTCCACTATCCTTGCTGCTCCAATTTGTTATAGATATTTTTGTTTACGTACTTTTCGCTTTGGATGGCAGTCTCCAATACATTGTACCAAGACTACGATGCTACGCCAGAAATCAAACACAGCCTGTTAATCAACTTCCTTGTAATTTCATTCATTTTATTTATATATATAACACTCTATTTCTTTTAATTCACACTTTTTTCCGTATCTTACATGAGATTAACTGACTACCTTTTTTTATTTCTTGTTGTTTTTACCCTCGCCAAGTTCAACCCTTGTCACGCGCCGTGAATTACTGTTTTGAATCTGACAACCGAACTCTGTTTATTTTTCGCGCAACCCCCGTAGTCAAAGTTTAAATAATAATTCTGCTTTGATCACCCTCAACGGTGATCAAGTCCCGTCAGTCAGGATAGAAAATGCTTAATTTGCATTTTCTTACCCTGAGAAAGCTTTTTCATTCGTGCTGGGTTTGTTTAAGCTTGTCCAGAATATATTCGCCGGACAATGGCTTCAAAAATGTGTAAGTTTACACTTTCGTAAGCAACAGCCATCGTCTTGGCATTCGAAATCGCGGCGCGCATATACTTGCAAAGCATTTATGCGGCATGCATTTCTTATCGTGAAAGCTCTTGTTCGTAACATGTATTTGCGTATGTACATACATATTGTATTTTTTGCGACAAACCTTACTGAAAGTAAGATTTGTCTTTTGATTTATTTTTTGCTTTAAATATTTCTACTGGCTACTGGCTGGTTGGAGATTTTTGAACAAAACGTCCTCTTTAGAAGATAAGTTAATCTGTTTTAAGCATGATTAGCTAATATGAAAATTTGCAGATTATCGGCCATATGAAAATATATTTTAAATATATTTATTTTATAACCCACTTTTCAGGTTTTTATGTATTTTTTGGTATACAATATTGAAAATATGACACGAATTTTGTCCATCGAATATTGTAGGTTTCATTCTGCTTCCACCGGATATTTCAAATCTTGCATGCCGAGGCTCTCAATGCTTGATCTTCTCCAAATCTGCTTTTTGCTGAACTTCCACCACTTCTTACTGGACTCCTTCAATTTTTAAATTTTGTTCTCTAACGAGTTTTTCAGGAAATTCTTCTTCTAAGCGAGTGTCTAGATAATTCTCCAGAGAACTCTTTTGCTCGTCCAAATGGATTTCTATAGATTTTTTCTGCTCATCTAACCAAGATTCCAGAGAATTCTTAATAAGATTCAAGAGCATTCTTTATCTGCAGGGCTGAAAGCTACAACTTACTCATTAAAGTACCCATCGCAGGCTCTTCTTTAACTTCGGGTTCCTCTTCGAAAACAAATGTCTCAGGATTATTTTCCTCCTCTATCAAAACTTGTGAAAGACGCTCGATTAGAACATTTTTTAGACCTGTCGTTTGCAATGACCGCTTTTCCAAACCCACTTTCAAGTCCTGCATGCGAACCTCTTCAAGTTTGCGTCCCATTACTTTAGTAATTCACTCACAGTTTAATATGAAATTATCTTCGGAGACTTTGACTTAAAGAAAGAAAGTTTCATACTAAGTATTTCACAAAAAGGTCACTCTTTAAATTTCAAAGTCAAATGCCACAATTTATGTCACTTCTGATACAAGTTACTACGAGCGTAGCCTTTGTTCGTTATTCAAGCTATTTCAAACATTATTCACAAGTTCATATTTTATTTATCTATACTCTTTACTGTTTGCTTCTATAACACTCAGAAATAATTATCAAATCAACTCTACTTTAGTTATCGCTAGTACTTTACTTCTAATTATCGCAATCCAAATAGTTTACTTCGTTCACTTCACTCTCTGAAATAAAACTCGCCTCCTGGTTGTGATATTCGAAATTCGTTTTGCCCTTCAGCCAATTGCGTATGCAGTCACAGAATTTGTTCCTCCGAGCGGAGCTTAAATGAAGAAATCGACATTACGATTGCGATAGTCCAATAACATATACACCGGTAATATTCGAGTTGTATTCATTGGTTGATAATTGCAGAATCGAAACAGTAGAAACTCATATTCATCAGACAGTAAATATTAACTGCAAACACACCGATTTCGATGAAAAATTTTCCACATCAATAAATAATTTAAGCAATAAATAATTTTTTTAAACCCCATCTGATAACAATTACTGCAGGTAGCAAGCTTTATATAAGGATTCTTAGCTAAAATGATTCGCTTTGGCTGATCGATGATGAGAATTGGCGTTGGCATTTCGTCCATCAGATGTTCCGTGTCATAATATAAACACCGAAAATGGAGGAACCTCAAACTAGATTAAGGACACGTTTCAATGCCAACCTGTATACATTGTTACAATTTTGTTTGAAACCTAGTCCAATTCAGATGAACCACTCAAGCCGATTCTACAATGTCTGCAACTTCGACGCGTTTCCAAGTAGAAAATAAATATTACTCCCCCTATGTAGCAATAAATAACCAATGCCAATAATTCTGACAATGAACTGACTCCAACAATAAAAAATAGAAATGAGATAATCTAAATAGTTTCGAAATGAACTTAGCTGACAGGTCGTAAATATCAGAACTAATATTTATAAACAAGAAATTAATGAAACTAAGTTTAGCAATGTCGAAAATCAATCACGCTAACAGTGTGTGAACGAATTGGTTTAAATTGAAAATAATAACCATTATTTTTCACTTCTATTATCAACATAACCTGTGTTCTTTTGTGTCCGCAGAACAGGGCATAACAAAAGATACACAAAAGAACACTTCATACATTTTCATAGAAAGATTAAAATGAAGCGAACAGTACAAATAGTTCGCTTCAATCGACAGAACAATTTGTTCTCTCCAGTATATGGGAGTTCTAGAACAAGGTACACAAAAGAACACAGCTATATTCTCCCATCATTTTAATTCATTTCTGGTAATCATGAAAAAAATTTCGGACCCTGGAAAAGTCGCAATTCTTCGAAATAAAATCCCGGTTGACAGGATGTTCTTAACTCTGGAAATTTGGACATAGTAATTCCTATTTAGGAGTCCCAATTCCTATATTATTGGGCATTGGGCAGCGGATGGTCGAATTTATTTATTTTATTTTATTCGATTTGTGAAGTCTAAACCTAAAAGCCATATTCAGTGAGATCGGCATATTGAAGGAGAGGAAAATCTCCCAGACTAGGCAAGTAATGAACTAAAATTGGTTCCTTTTCTATTTCTTTCATTTTGTTCCATACTACATACCTGATAAGTACCGACCTAAGGTTTCCTATCATTATATGTATCCTTTAATTTGCATTCTATTAGGTGATCCGCCTTATTTGCTTCCCAGAAATCTTTATATTTTCAACAACTTACTGCCTAATTCATTATAAATTTCTCTAATATAAGTACTATACTACTATATGTTTAACTAGTATGTACCTAATATGTGCATCTTTGCCTTAAACCTATCTAACCATTTTAGAAAATTTCTTATAGAGTAGCCATAAAATCACCAAATTATTTGGCCTTATTATTTTCGGTTTCCTATGTCAGAGAATCCACGACTTGCTTCAGCGACAAGGGATGAGGGTGAAACTGATCTTTCCCCATACTCTTTTTTGTTTCATCGAGCTATTCGGCGACTGATCTTTACGGTATTGTAAACTAGGTCACAGCTTCTAGGAAGTAGCCATTCGACTAATTTATTTATGAACATCTGAAAATAAATCGATATCTTTGCAGCACGCTTATACGACTACAGCATCATAAGGAACGGATATATAGCCGGTGAAATGCGAGTCGGACTCGCGCACGAAGGGTTCCCTACCATCGTACAAAATTTAGCACTATGTACTTTTTATTTATTTTTTCAAATGAGTGTAGCCGTCATGTGAAAAATAATGATGTGATTTGAAAAAATAATAATAATGCTGCCATTTGAAAAAAAAAATGCCTACTTATGATAATAATAATGAATGAGAATAAAACGGAGAAAAACCTGCTGAAAAAATCACGTTTCTTGTATGGGGGCCCTCTTTAATTTTTAATTTTATTTCATTTTTATTATTTGTTGGTATATCGCCAAAAGAAATACACAGTTCGTGAAAATTTCAACTATCTACTTATTACGGTTCATGAGATACAACCTGGTGACGGACAGACGAACAGCGAAGGCTTAGTAATAGGGTTCCCGTTGTTACCCCTTGAAACAGAATAATTATTATTTTAATTCTCATGAAGAAGAAACTATGGAACTATTTATGAAAATAATTACTACTTTAGAGGATTATATGTTTTTTACAAAACAACTAACTTTGAGCTTTATTATTACTAGGACTATGATAAATATTACTCATAACTACACAAGATTAGTCATCTACAAAGATCAATTCGTATATTTTGAGATCCTTGGAATGCCAAATGCCCGAGGTTTTTTCGGAGCGGTTTTACAGTTCGTAAGTCCACGGTAAGACGACTTTTACAATCTTAAACAACCTTGTGTGCTTTGGTGTTAACTTCGCGTTGATATATTTCGTTGCGTCTGAGAGAACCTAATTCTTTCGCCAGACCATATCATTGACGAGAAATTTCTGATCTTTCCACTAGATCTTTCATAACGTTCTCTAAAGCTACTGATCTAATTACTGCATCAAATTTACCTTTCACTTTTAACCTGATTATGCTCTCTCCCGTGCATGTTCATCTCCTCACCGAAGAACAACGGACGGCGCTAGCTTCATTACTTCGTGCGTAGATGTACAAATGGTGCAGGCTACCTTCGACAAATACAAATCGCACTTCCTGCGATTGTCTACTACGTACGCCCGAAACATGGACTTTATAACATGATTCGTGCATTCTGCAGGACTCCGTGTAATTTATCTCTTTTCTCTAGTTTTCGCAAAGCCTTTTGAATTCTTTACTTCGAAACTGTGTGCCATTGTCATTAATCAGAGTTGTAGAGACGCGAAAAACTAAGAACAAACTTTCTTCTAAAGCATCTGGAATTTAAAAACTGATGCACAACTGTGAAAATATATTTATAATCCCTAATAGAATTAGGTAAAGGACCAACCAATTGCACGTTCATAGAGTCTCATGGTCTTCTGACTACAGTACGGGGCAGCAAAGGACTTGCGGGCTTCTTAAGTTTTGGCTATAGGCTTGGCAGATAATACACCACCTCACATAGCCTGTCATAGAAAAAATCTCAATGTGGGCTTAATCATAAAAAAAGGAGGCAGGTACCAGTTTGATAAATGACAAGACTGGTTTATTGCAAAAATGTCAGATTTAAAAGTTTTATTTATCACAGTATATATAATTTTTCTTACAGACTAGGCAATTCAAGTACTAACTCATTAACTCAATGTAACAATTCATTTTACTAATTCACTTACTATTTTAAAGAAAAATAAATTTAACCTAATTTGTACGTATTTGTAATTTAAAAAATAATTATTAATAAAGGCCAAAAAAAGGTAGGGCTAGGTTGTTAGAAAAGTGAGCATTGCTTATGTGGAAAATGGCTGGGGTCAAAGAAACTCTCAGTAGGATCCTGGACAGATAAATATTAATATAATTTCGATTTAGGCAAAGGATTTGTTAAAAAATTGGACTCAAATACTTCTCATAGATTTTTTGTTAAGCAAGACTTAAGTTGTTTAAGTTTAAACTAGAGTGAGTTTTTAGTTCCCTCAGTTCGATTTGCGTAGCCCCACGAACAATGGAAGCTGTGCATCTGTCGGTGGCCTTAACAGTGACGCGCTGCAATATCCTAGGCGTATACGTTCCAGCATACTAATGGTGCTGTACATTGACGCGTTCTCAGACAGTGTTCAAATATGTAGTGCGAAAAACGACCTTTTTGTATGGTACCACCAAAACGGGGTGTCCGATTTAGTCTATTTTTGAACATGTATTCACTATTATGAAAACATACATCCAGCATACAGCGCACCGGAAGTACGACTAACGAGACACGGCATCACGTTTTAGCAACAAGTGCCGGCAGTCGAAATCGTGGGATTTTGAATTTTAAGAAAGTAATTTAGGTGGTAAAATGAAAAATTGTTCGAATTTATTCAGTTATCTTTTCATACTTTGCATACGGTTGTTAAGAAATAAATAGTATAAAATTTTATTTTATTGTTGTTATTATTTCTTTTTTAGTCTTCAAAAGTAGAAAGATTAACTGGCGCGCGAGCACTGACCGGTGTAACAAAGTGCAGAAAGTGTAGAATAGCAGGATGACCAAACCTAAAGGATAAATAAGCAAGGGAACAACCAAGTCCATACTTAAAAAGCAACACATGATAACCTGACATTCAAGGGGATAATATAATCATACCAACTCCATACTAGCACATATAGCACCGGATAATTCCAAAAAGATGCAAGCCCCGCATCTAGTTAGTTTTATGTAAGTTAGAAACTTAAGGAAATTGATATAGAAAAATCATTTAAAGAACGAAGTGAGATAAAATAACCGAAATGAAGAAAAATTTTAATGAAATAAAATTCAACGGGTTTTGTGGTTTTAATGAATTTGGACATAATCGTATCAAAGTCATTTCACATACCTACAATAGTACAATTTTTGACCAACATTATTTTTTATTGATTTTACGAATTATAGTGAATTGATTTTTCAGATAAGAGTGAACGAAGTTATATTAATGGAAACTAATATTAATTGATTTTATAAATTATATTGAAACAAATTTATTAATCGATTTATTGAGTGAATTAATTTTACATATGGCAGTGAAATGAATTTTTATCGACGAAATAAAATTAAATTGATTCTAGTGAAGCAAACCTCTTTTTGAGTGAAACAACAAAATTGAAATTAATTCGTATTGATTTTACAGGTCTCTCGTGAACAAATTAAGGCTTTATAATTGATTCTCTGAAGAAGTTCCTTCGAAACCGAACGCACCTAATATTTTTTATTCTTCTTCTCGTTTCTCCTTTTGTATGTAAATATCTTTGTGGAACAATAAAATATCGAAAAGTTCATTAAAGTGACAACAAAAATTATTAGAAAATAATGGATTTTTTCTCTCCATTTTCTTTATATAGAAATCTTAGTCGAATAAATGAGTAAGTGATGAAAATAGTCTTCTAAAACAGCCTGTTTTAAATATCCCAAACGGAAACTCACCAGTTTCCAATCATGTATCTACTACCGCGACCATCTATAATCTAAACAATGTGTTTGAAACTCAGTTAGCCGAAGCTATAAATAGACTAGTTATAGACGCCCTAAAAAGGGAAGGTAGAGCCATCCTTCAATCCATCATTAACTCCGGATCGGACATTAATAATGATATCGACCAACGAATTGACGCTTGTCACGAAGGAAACTTAGCCGACATAGGGACAAAATAATTGATGTCGTTAAAAACATCAGGGAGTTTTCTGTACAAAAAAAGCTTTGAAAGAATTTACGAACATCTGAAAAGATCACCGAAATACTACAGAATCCTAAATGTTATCAGAAATAAAATTATAGGGCACGCAGATATGTCTTGGAATTTTATAGCACGCCTTTAAATTGGGAGAAAATATCAAAGTTTTTTACGCTACATTACGCCGACAAAAGGGTTTTGGGAATCTTGAAACATCAAATGACCACCTTGAACAAAGTAATTACTCTATACCAGAATTTTATCAAACGGTGTATCACCATTTATTACTTAACTTAAATAAACTCAACAGTATGGAAATAAACCAAGAGTCATTAGCAAACATGACACAGGAGTAACCAGAAGATCTGCCCCATGCACTCCACTTTTGCCTGAAATTAGATAATGTAGACTATCGGGTTCAACATGCCAGTCATACCTATTATAGAACACAGCACCGTCCAATACCTCCAATTCCACCAAGAAGGAATAATATCCTACGCCGACAAACTAATTCGATTCCAGATCCTTGAGCACAGTTCTACCCAGAATAAGTTCATAATCCCCAAAGCTTTCAAAGATCACAATTCTTCTGGCAGCAACACCCTCAATTTTACCAGTCACCGATACCACCAATTTGACTGCTTCCCAAGCGCATAGCTAAGCTTGAGCCCATGGAGATAGACCGCTCATTATGCTCCCGTGCAGAAATTTACCAGATTAGACATAATATACGTCAATTTGTGAGAAAACGAGCACTACCCGAACAAGTGTATCATCCTCATGAACAACAAAGAGAATACAAAGATGAACAACAATTACCTTCTCAGTACAATGGCTTGAATGAATATGAGAAGGTTATTAAAACAGATGATTTGAATCACAATCAAACTCTAATAGATTACGTGGACCCTACCGATAGCTCTGTTTTAGATCCACCCGAGCAATTACACATTATCCATTTTTTAGGCTAAAGCGCTCTTCCCTTCTCTATTTTGAATGTGTATCGAAGAGCACAAAAAAACTAAAAATCCCAGTAGACATCAGATCGAATAAAAACTACACGCAACAACGATATGTCCGCTATCCCATTCCAAACAAAAAAATATTCCTTTCAATTTCGGTTGGAGGGAATATTGAAATAACCCATCATGCTTTAATAACTATATTTGGTCCAGAAACTAAAATATTTAATATACTTCATATTAATCAGCCTTATCTCATTTGAGGGAATAATTGGCAATGACATCTTAAAAGAACTAAAAGCTGTCATTCATACAAATACAAATTACATGGTCAGATACCACACATACGGATATGGATATACAGTGAACTCAATGAATATTGGATTTTTATGTGAATTTTTTAGGAAACTCTCCGATCTTGGTACAATCAAAATATAAAAAGTTGTTTAGAACATCTTTTATTAATATTCCTTTAAAAAATTATGCTCTCCCAACGTTTCGACTCTCAGTTTTTGAGTCATCTTCTTGGGGCTGTAGAACAATATACACATATATAGACCACTTTTTTGAAAATACGAACAAAATTACGTTAAGGTTACAATGAATTAGATCACAAATAACAGATATTTAAAAACAACAAAAAACATGTGATATTGCAGTAAAAATGAAATGTTTTACAGGACAAACTTAACTATGAGTAAAAAAATATAACATAACACTGGCTAACGAATGACACTATGTGCTTAAGCTATTGACTAGAGCAGAAAATGATCTTGTGTTGTGGATGTATCCATCAATATCGGTGTTTAATTAGTGATTACTGTGTATGAATGTCGTTATGATGTGATGATAAATGAGTATGTGTGGTGTTAATGTGGTCATTCAGCGTATTTATATATTTTAATATTTGGTAATACTCTTTTTGTATGGCTTCTGAGTCTAGTCTTATGTTGACCAGGTTGTCTTTGTTTGTGTATATGTGGCAGGCTTCCTTGATTTCTCTTCTCATGCTATTGTTTTCATTGGCAATGATCGTGGCATCATCAAACTTAAATAAAAGGTTTTCCAATAAGAGGTGTTATTTTAATATTCAAAGAAAAATGCCATTTTTTAAGATAAATGATCGGATCTTTATTTCATTATAAAGAGGAAGGTATGCCGTTAATAACGGAAAATAGCATCAGCCAAATGACCACCACGACCACGCCTACAGGACCATATCCTTTTCATGAAATTTTCCATAACCAAATCGCAAAGTGGCTGCCCTATGTCCTCGATAGCCTGACGAATTCCATCTTTGAGGTCTTGAATCGACGCTGGGCTATTGGCGTAGACCTTCTCTTTCACGTGGCCCCAAAGGAATAAGTCGCAAGGTGTTAAGGCACAAGATCTCGGTGGCCAATTGTGATCACCTCTTAGAGAGATAACACGGTCCGGAAACTTTTCCCGTAAAAGATCAATGGTTTCGTTCCTTGTATGGCACGTAGTGCCGTCTTGTTGAAAGTAAACGTTGTCCAGATCAATGCCATCCAATTCCGGCCATAAAATATCATTCATCATCTGTCGATAGCGCAATCCATTCACCGTAACTGTTGCTCCAGGCTCATTTTCGAAAAAGTAAGGTCCAATGACCCCGCGGGACGATAAACCGCACCAAACAGTCACACGTTGAGGATAGAAAGGCTTTCAACAATAATTCTTCGGTTTTCCGAGCCCCAGATGCGACAATTTTGCTTGTTGATGAAGCCATCGAGGTGGAAATGGGCCTCATCATAATCAGCAAAGACTCGACGTTGTTGATGATCGGCCGGCTTGAGTTCTTATGTTAACTGAACTTTATAAGCCTTAAGACCCAAATCTTTATGCAAAATACGGTGTAATGACGTTTGTGGAATGCCTAATTCCAAAGAACGACGAGGAATGGACAAACCTGGGTTTTCTTCAACACTTTCGGCTACAGCAGCAATATTCTCGGCTTTTCTTGAGCGACGTGCACGGGTTTTATTCTTCACATCACTAACTTGTCCCGACAGCTCGAATTTTTCTGCCAATTTCTGTATTGCGGTCCGACAAGGAGCTTCACGACGACCCAAAACTGTTCGAGTTTTACGAACCATCTCTGCCACATTTTCACCATTTTTATAGTGAATTTTAATAATTTCAATGCGTTGTTGAATCGTATATCGTTCCATTTTTATTAATGGCGCAGTTTCTACTTGTCAAATGTCAAAAAATGACAGCTCCAAAAGTGACATCTACCGAAATAGCGCGCTAATTAAAATAACACCTCTTATTGGAAAGCCCTTTATATGTCCTGTTTCAAGGGAATGCGTTGCCAATGCTGATTGCGGGGTTTTTTCTCTATGTATTTTGTATGTTGCGATGGGCGGTGTTTGCGCGTTTATAAAGGATGTGTAGTGTGGATCGGATTTTAATTGAAAGACCCTTGGTTACTATTTAATTAGAATTTTATTATCCGATTTACAAGATGATAGCGATTCCGAGATTGATACTAGACTGATTCGATTTTGCTGTACTTGAGTAGCAGTGGTTGGTTTAACTGTCCCGTTTGAGTGACTGGGATGAGTGTGTTGGTGTAGTTGTTAATTCTGTTGAAAAAAGATAATACAATCTAGCTGCACCATACTGCCCACCTTGGCGAAGTCCATCAAGCCGGAAATTTCTGTCAGCCGTTTTACTACTGAAAAATACAATAATTAATTTTGAAGATATACGACCTGGAATGCAAGAATTCCAGTGCTTGTGTAGGATGACATAGTAGCATGCTCATCTTTGATTGGCAACACGCAGATTTTTACAATAAGTCTCTTGAACAGAGACGTCTTGCTTTGAAGGGTAATCACTCGAGTTCTTCCATTAGAGCCAGGATGAATTTGCACAACACGACCCAGCATCCACTGAGATGGAGGCAAGCGATCCCCTTTTACCAGTACGACCTCACCAAGTTTGGGTTCCGAAGTCGATTCGTTCCACTTCTCCGAAGTGCGGAGAAGCGGCAGGAATGAAGCGCCATTGAATCCCATGGATAGAGAGCGACTCGGCAGCATCCTCATGAAACTGCTTCCAAAACTTCGATGAATTCCTTTGTAGCTCCCTTCTACTACCGACGAAAGTTGTCGCATTGTCTGAGAACATGTTACGGTCAAGTGCGTATATGGCCTGAAAAGGAATAGTATATTATAAGTAAATATTATAGCATGCGAGCTCGATGTACCTGTGTTTGTTCGTCCTTAACTCTTTGCCGTGTAAAAGATTGATTCTGCAAAAGATTTTCTATATTTCAGACCAATTATAACTTTTATGCTCACCCGGGGTATCAGATTGGAGAATCACCGTAATAAAACGCAGGAAATACATTTGTCTCGTATATTTGAGGGACCTCGTTATCGGAATCCTCACCGCCATGGCTAAATAGAGATAGACTCCATATTAGATCTATCTGGCCGTCATCCGCATTCCAATGAAGTTGAGACCTGAAAGTAGGAATAAGTTAGCCAGTCTACTGTTCATTGTGCTCCTACAAAGTAAATACGCACGTAAGCAGGCAGCAACTGTTACAAAACACCAGCGACGATTTCGTATCCCTATGGAGCAACCATCAGCTATAAATAAAATAATTAGAGTACATGTTATATTATTTTATCTATATTACACTATAGTAGTAGATAGTTATAAGTGCATGGAGTATTGCGTTATTACTAATCATAATAATAGACTAGTGGATTAATAGGTCTAGGTAAGGGCATTTGAATTAGTTAAAATGGAAATATTGTGAGTTGTTTTAAGTTAATGATTTGAATCCATTAAACATAGGGGAGTGTTGGGTAGTAACTAAGTAGAATGAATATTAGTAAATAATTAGAAATTAATTGTAAAGTTACCATTAGTTAGTGTGTAGAAATGGCACGATGCGGCACGCGAGGGTCCGATATACCTGAAAAGAAATGTTGTTATAATCGTAGAAAGCAGTACTCATTTTATTTTGCGATAAAGTAACGTAAATGTATATATAAACTTACTTCGTCAAAGCTTCCCACAACTCTTCCCTGGGAAAGAAAAAAAATAACAAAAAAAAAAATAACCAATTCACAATAACACCAACCATAACGTAACGAGACAAATAACCATTTTTCAAAACAAGCTTCAAAATCCAAAAGAAAAAAAAAATCATAAATTCGGCCGAGCTGATCGTAGCCCAGAGCAAAGCAAATTTTTAAAAATAATAATTGCCCGATGCAGATAATTGTCCCCGATTGTAAGCACTGCTGAAAAAGGCCATGATAGGGGGCTGTCTGCGGAGATGGAGAACCTCTGGGAGGAGAAGCGGTCAGTTCGAGTTGGGCCACGGTGTAAGGAGCAAAGTTACCTAGCTAACAGCCTCGAGTTTTTTTTTTTTGTTGGGAAAGTTATTAAAGTTGCGAGTTTTAAATTAAAAAGAAAAAAAAAAAAAAAAGTTAGCAATTAATAAAAGAAAAGAAAAGAGTTGTAGAGAGAACAAAAAAGGCAAAAAAAAAAAAAGGAAGAAAAGTACAATCGAACCGAGGAAGAACGGGGTAGCGGAGACGAAGAAAAGGAAACATTTGAAGGTCATCTGAAAGTCCTACGGGAAAATAAAATAAACGAATTAAGCATAAAAGATAAGTACTGTTTTCCAATACCTTATATATTCGCTTGTGAGCTAATTCTGAGCGTAACTCTTAATTTCTTAATTATATATTTATATTTTATGTGTTTTAATACTATATCCTCGCGGGCTGACTGACTCGCCCACTTAGTAACAAAAAGAAAAAAAAAATGAAATAATTGTGAAGTTCAATTGTGGCCTTTCTTTTTTTTGTTTGCTATGAAAATAGATATATAAGTGATTTAGGACTTCTCTTGTTTTATTCAAATCTTGGTTTCTCCAATTTCTCAAATCAGCCTAGAGTTCGTGGACTCAAAAACCACGTGGCGCCCTTGGGTGCTTTGGAGCCGATACCTGTATATCCAACTCACACCTCCAGCTAGCCGGCATAATACACGCATAAAAGTTGCGTGTAACATTTTGGCGCCCAACGTGGGGCCCGACAGCAGGAGCCAGAGCACTTCTTTTATGTAAAAGAATAAATAAATTTAAATCTAAAACCTAAATAAATTATCGGGGAAATTGGCAGAAATCAAGGTTAGAATGTTGCGACACACACATATGTTGTGAAACATAACAAAGTCAGTCAGTATAAGTGGCAGCTAGGAAACATTGGTAGCTGTGTATGTGAGTTAAACATGTATAAAAGTTGGCTTGAGTGAAAATCTCGATTTATTTTGAGTGGAAATAAAAGAACTCAACTGATGATAACGAATGAGTCTTCTTCAAAGTCCAAATCACTATCCATGGTAATTATTCATACACATATAACAGCAACACGACTGTGCTTGGAATTTTTATTTTTTTTTTTTTGTTATTTTTGTATGTACTTAAATTTACGATTCTCCTATATTATGAAGCATATTTGTTGATGGTTTTTTTTTTGTATGACCCCATATAAATCCATTTCGGAGTTTACTTGTCTTACCTCATCTCACTACAGCTGCAATCATACTCAATCACGCAGATCTAATCAATACGGCGGTGATAACGAAAATCGGAAATTTTACTGTAACCACCAGTTTTAAGCGGCACTGGGAATATTTACCAGCTGTGAGGCTGCGGATATTGATAGTTCTGTAAAGATCAGTATAACAAGAATTTTTTTTTTGCAATTACGAGTTCACTGAACCCCGACCTAGGACAACATTTGATCTAGTTTCCTATAGATGAACTCTTTTTTTTGCCGATTTAGTTGTCGTGACGTAGGAATGGTGGAAAAAAAAAACTTTGCTCCAGATGATAATTGTTTTGGCTTACGATTTGTGGGGAAATATTTATCTCGTGCACTCCTGTGCTTAGAATGCTAATGTATAGTTGGGTAATTTCTGAGTAAAGGTAGAACGTGAATAGGATTTCTTTCGTTTCTTTATTAAATTTGGGGGAAAATGGGATATTTTGAAAAACTTTCATTCGCTTAGTATGTAAGTATGACACTACTCATAGTAGTAGTACGTTGTATTCTTTTCGACACGAGTAAAGATAGAATTTAGTACTTAGAATATATATATTATATATGCAAATGCAAAAGGTGCATTATACTGGATAAAAAAAAAAAAAAAAAAAAAAATAGCCTGCTAATCCAATCTACTCTCTTTCAGGATTGAGATTGATAATTCTTGATTTTGAGCTAGTTTTAAATATCGAATAATAAAATAAAAAAAAATAAAAAATTAGCCGTACGAGTTTTTCAGACATATCAGAACGGATCCATTTTAATTACTTCTGAACCCGGTCTGAATTTTCTGTTTTTTTTATATTTGGTGTACATTCCTGCTTGTCAAATATGGTAATTATTTTATATGACTGAAGGCATTATTAAAGAATGTTGCTCATTGGATTATAATTTATTTTTGTCGGGATTTAATGCACGTACATACATAGGGGGAAAAGTATTTCGCTACTTTTGTTCCAAGGGAATTAGTAATCCTAAAGATCCAGACAATAAGTCGTTTGGAATTATTTCACCCATGTCAGCAGTGTACTGGCTACCTAACAGCAATTTTTCGTTTTTGTTTTTGTTTGGCAGCTCTAATATAGTACATGAGTAGTAAAGCAAGTTCGTGGTTTATTGTCGATTTATTGATTTATGGTTTCAGAGAATTACTTTCAAAGATTTAAATTCGTAATACATGCCAAAGGTCTTACACACGCGTAAAGCTTAGTCAGTTCCCAGTTATTATTGGTCGGATTTTCGCTAATTTCGCTAATAGGGTTTATTGCAGGAAAAAAAAAATAAAATGGAGATTAATAGATTGAGCCAAGATGAACTCGTCTATGAACTTACCATTCGGGGGCTGACGACAGGTAAGGTTGATGACATGAGGGTCACCCTCCGATCATCATTAAAGACAGAAAAAGGAGGTAAAACCTTAGTGATTACTCCATACCCATATACCTTCGAAGAGGACAAAGAGGCTCTAAATAAGAAGGTAGATGAAATTGAGGGATTTTTGGAAAATTTTGGAGGGGATTCTGGGTCGTCCGACTACAAAAAAATTTTAACAAAGATCGAATGGGCTCTTGGCAGAATAGACCGAGTTGCTGTGTTTAGTGAAGAACAAAAAAAGGACAAATCCTTGATTCGAACCAAGTTAATTCTCGCGTTAGGGACATTGCGTACCAGGGCCGAGGGTGACGGGGATGATGACGATTTCTCGGATGAAGCCGAAGACTTATCAGTGACCGCAAGGGCACTAACAAGAGCTCGCCATCCAGTACCTTTATATAAATGGGAAATAAAATTTTCTGGGGAGCATTCACAGTCAGTTAACTCCTTCCTGGAAAGAGTAAACGAATTGGCGGAGGCTCGGGGAATCGATAAGAAACAACTATTCCGATCAGCTCTAGATCTATTCACGGGTCGGGCACTCTTATGGTACAGAGCTAATAAAGTGAATCTTCACTCTTGGGCTGATCTTGTCAAGGAACTAAAAAAAGAATTCCTACCGTCGGACTACGACGATCGCTTGATTGAAGAAATCAAAAAACGAACCCAAGGCAAGGAAGAATCAATGGGCATGTATACTGCCATAATGACTAATATGTTTGCACGCTTGTCCAATCCGCTCCCCGAAGAACAGCAACTCAGAATTCTGAAGCGTAGTATAGCTCCTTTCTATCAGACGCAACTGGGTTTGACTGAGATCAAGACCATACAAGAGTTGGTTGATCTAGGTAGACGCCTAGAGTCCATCCGTAATTCTGTCGAAGAGTTCATACCACCCCCTTCGAGGCGAAGTAATCAGCTCCTGGAACCGGATTTAGCTTACATTTACATCGAGCCTCCTATGATAGGGGAAATATCTCAACCTTCACCGTCTAATTCTTATAGTCGGAAATGTTTTAAATGTAATCAGACTGGTCATATCGCGCGATTTTGTAGACAGAACTATAGATGTTTCGGATGTGGCACGCCAGGAGTAATTCGTTCAAGGTGTAGCCAGTGTAACAATAGAAGCAATGTATCCAGAAGTAATGCCGATCGTCAAGCAGCGCAGATAGCGGGAAACGAGAGCGGAACTCGACATTGAGCGGCGAATCGAGCATTCCGAATAAAGCCGCGAGCTATTCAAAAATACGAGCGAGGAGTTTAGTGGTAGAAGGGGAGAATGCACTGAACACGGTAGTGGATTATATCTTTACGCAGGTAGGGAAAGATGTGCGGCCTCATCTGAAAATCTCTATATTTGGCTTAAGAATTTGCGGGTTACTCGACTCGGGGGCTTCGCGGACAATAATCGGTGGAGCTTACCATAAGGGAGTCAGGTGCAAAAACAGTAAATTTAGCTAATGGATTGGCGGTGAGTGTTTTAGGAGAAGTCAGCTTGCCTATTACGCTAGAGAAAAGAGTTAAGGTTTGCGAAGTGCTACTTATTCCCGAACTTCCCCAGGTTATCATCCTAGGTATAGATTTTTGGCGAGATTTTAGCATTCAGGCTAATTTGAAAGAGAATTCGTGGCAATTCTCGAATTCTGAAGACGACATTCATGTCAGTGCATTACAAAGTCAATCTAAATTACTACCAGAACAGAAAAGGGAATTGAATGAAATTGTTGAGCAAGCAAAGGTTAAAATGGGCACAAAGCTTGGTTGTACGAATAAGGTCGAGCATTTGATAGAGACAGATGCACGGCCAATAAAACAAAGATACTACCCGGTATCGCCGGCAATCCAAAAGGTATTAAACGCAGAACTCGAGCAGATGTTAGAAGCAGGGGTTGTTGAGCAATCAAATAGCTCGTGGGCATCGCCTGTGGTACTTGTTAAAAAGAAAGATGGCAAATACCGATTCTGCGTGGATTTTAGGAAATTGAATGCGGTGACTAAAAAGGATGCATACCCCCTTCCATATGTGTCCGCTACGCTGGATAAATTGCGAGATGCCAAGTATATGTCCTCCTTGGACATAAAATCAGCGTTTTGGCAGGTTCCTCTGGAAGAGAAGTCCAAGCAGTATACTGCATTCACTGTTCCGGGTAAGGGTTTATTTCAATTCTGCAGAATGCCTTTTGGATTGAGCAATTCTCCAGCCACTTGGCAACGTCTGATCGACCGCGTCCTCTCGGGGGACTTAGAGAGCAAAGTATTTGTATACTTGGATGACGTTATCATTGTGACGCAATCATTCGAGGAACATAAGAAAGTATTAGTAGATGTTTTGAGGAGATTGCAAGAGGCGGGTCTAGTTATAAATTTCGAAAAATGCGAATTCTGCAGGCCCGAACTAAGATACCTGGGATATGTAGTAGGCGAGCATGGTTTGCAGGTCGACCCTGAGAAAGTCCAATGCATTCTAGAAATACCGAGTCCTAGGAATGTATCTGAGGTACGTCGGTTTATTGGTACAGTCGCATGGTACAGAAGATTCGTTCCAAATTTTTCAACCTTGATTGCTCCCATCACCGAGCTACTGAAAAAGAAGAAAAAATTTGAATGGTCTCAGAAATGCGAAGAAGTATTCGAGAAGTAAAAGAAAATTTAATAAGTGCACCGATATTAACTTGCCCAGATTTCGACCACCCTTTTATAATCCACACGGATGCATCAGGATACGGGCTAGGGGCAGTTTTGACACAGAACTTCGGCGCGGAAGATAGAGTTATTGCTTACTTGAGTCGTTCACTAAATAGGTGTGAGCGTAATTACTCCACAACGGAGCGCGAATGCCTGGCAGTACTGTGGGCCATAGAGAAGTGTCGTCCTTATATAGAGGGAACCAGATTTTCGGTAATTACAGATCATGCTTCGTTAGTTTGGCTACACAATTTAAAGGACCCCACGGGAAGGCTAGCAAGATGGGCAATGCAGCTCCAACAATATGAATTTGATATAATTCATCGAAAAGGAAAGGAACATCTACTGCCAGATCTATTGTCGCGATCAGTCCCAGTGCTAGAGTGTGCCGAAGAAAGTAGCCAAGGTAATGACAAATGGTATAATAAGATGATTACTGGTGTGTCCACAAATCCTTCCAAATATCCAGATTGGAGATATGAACAAGGAGTACTCTGGAAACATTGTCCCCCAAAATATCCAGAATTGGCCATGCACAATGATCGTTGGAAGGAAGTAATCCCAAAGTATGAGCGTAAGAATCTGATCTTTAAAGCTCATGATATTCCCACCTCAGGCCATCGGGGTGTCCAAAAAACGTATAATCGCCTGGTCCAGAGTTACTATTGGCCAAAAATGAAATCAGATGTGTCTTCTTATGTGAGAGGATGTATTACTTGTCAGATGATAAAGCCAGAGCTTAGGAAACCGATTGGGCTCATGGCGTCGCGAACGGTCAACAGCAGTCCTTGGGAATCGATTAACGCAGATTTGATCGGGCCTTTACCACGTTCAAATAAAGGGTATAAATATATATTAACAGTAACAGATCAATTCTCTAAATTTCCTCTTTTATTTCCCTTACGTTCCGCAAGTGCTTCTCTAATTTGCCAAGCTTTGGAGGATTCGGTCTTTCTGCTTTTTGGGGTACCAAGAAGTTTAATCTGCGATAACGGCACACAATTTAGAAGTAAGGAACTGAAGAACTTATGTAAAGAATACGGAGTAGAGATTCACTATACTGCATATTACCATCCGCAGGCGAACCCAGCGGAACGCACTAATCAGGTGGTGAAATCAATGCTTCGAGCGTACGTGGCGGAAAACCACAGGAAGTGGGATTTGTACTTGGCCAAAGTGGCGTGTGCTATCCGTTCGTCTACGCATGATGTGTTGAAGATGACACCGTATTTCGTGAACTTTGGAAAAGAAATGTTGATTCACGGGTCAGAGCATAAGCATGCTAACTCGCAAGAGGAGATTAACGTTACCAGTAGATCACAAGCGTTAGAAAAGGTAAGAGCAGATGTAAGAGAAAGGCTGGTAAAAGCGGCAGAATTATCGAAGCGCAGTTACGACCTCCGGAGACGGGATTGCAAGTTCTTCGTGAACGATAAGGTCTGGCGCAGGAACTATGTACTGTCCGATGCTGCCCAGTATTTCAACGCAAAACTTGCATCTAAGTATATCGGCCCCTTTATCGTAGGAAAAGTTGTCTCACCTTGGACCTATGAGCTTAAAGACGCCAGTGGTAAAAACGTAGGGACATGGCATGGCAAGGATCTTAAAATTTATCACTCGAATAGTGAAGAGTAGAGTATGGAGCACTTGGTATTCTAATAGGATAACGGCGTCTTATGTAGTAATGGTTATGGTTGTCACTGTCATTATTCTTAATCTATGCACTCACCAATATTTGTTTGGGATCAAATAATAGAGTTCGGTCAACCTTGGTCATGACTATTATGGTTTTATTGTCGTTATTCCTAAACTATGCAATTTCCAGTAATTCCTTGGGTAAAATAATAAAGTTAGAGTACGCCGATTATAACTGTTATAGTCTTTATGATCAGTATTCTCAAGCTCTGTACGTGACAAGATTTTCACAGGCGTTTATAATTCTAGATGATGGTGTAAAGAGAGATTTTTGTTTACAAAATCTCCCGGAGGAAAGGGAGGAAATGTTACGGTCAAGTGCGTATATGGCCTGAAAAGGAATAGTATATTATAAGTAAATATTATAGCATGCGAGCTCGATGTACCTGTGTTTGTTCGTCCTTAACTCTTTGCCGTGTAAAAGATTGATTCTGCAAAAGATTTTCTATATTTCAGACCAATTATAACTTTTATGCTCACCCGGGGTATCAGATTGGAGAATCACCGTAATAAAACGCAGGAAATACATTTGTCTCGTATATTTGAGGGACCTCGTTATCGGAATCCTCACCGCCATGGCTAAATAGAGATAGACTCCATATTAGATCTATCTGGCCGTCATCCGCATTCCAATGAAGTTGAGACCTGAAAGTAGGAATAAGTTAGCCAGTCTACTGTTCATTGTGCTCCTACAAAGTAAATACGCACGTAAGCAGGCAGCAACTGTTACAAAACACCAGCGACGATTTCGTATCCCTATGGAGCAACCATCAGCTATAAATAAAATAATTAGAGTACATGTTATATTATTTTATCTATATTACACTATAGTAGTAGATAGTTATAAGTGCATGGAGTATTGCGTTATTACTAATCATAATAATAGACTAGTGGATTAATAGGTCTAGGTAAGGGCATTTGAATTAGTTAAAATGGAAATATTGTGAGTTGTTTTAAGTTAATGATTTGAATCCATTAAACATAGGGGAGTGTTGGGTAGTAACTAAGTAGAATGAATATTAGTAAATAATTAGAAATTAATTGTAAAGTTACCATTAGTTAGTGTGTAGAAATGGCACGATGCGGCACGCGAGGGTCCGATATACCTGAAAAGAAATGTTGTTATAATCGTAGAAAGCAGTACTCATTTTATTTTGCGATAAAGTAACGTAAATGTATATATAAACTTACTTCGTCAAAGCTTCCCACAACTCTTCCCTGGGAAAGAAAAAAAATAACAAAAAAAAAAATAACCAATTCACAATAACACCAACCATAACGTAACGAGACAAATAACCATTTTTCAAAACAAGCTTCAAAATCCAAAAGAAAAAAAAAATCATAAATTCGGCCGAGCTGATCGTAGCCCAGAGCAAAGCAAATTTTTAAAAATAATAATTGCCCGATGCAGATAATTGTCCCCGATTGTAAGCACTGCTGAAAAAGGCCATGATAGGGGGCTGTCTGCGGAGATGGAGAACCTCTGGGAGGAGAAGCGGTCAGTTCGAGTTGGGCCACGGTGTAAGGAGCAAAGTTACCTAGCTAACAGCCTCGAGTTTTTTTTTTTTGTTGGGAAAGTTATTAAAGTTGCGAGTTTTAAATTAAAAAGAAGAAAAAAAAAAAAAAAGTTAGCAATTAATAAAAGAAAAGAAAAGAGTTGTAGAGAGAACAAAAAAGGCAAAAAAAAAAGGAAGAAAAGTACAATCGAACCGAGGAAGAACGGGGTAGCGGAGACGAAGAAAAGGAAACATTTGAAGGTCATCTGAAAGTCCTACGGGAAAATAAAATAAACGAATTAAGCATAAAAGATAAGTACTGTTTTCCAATACCTTATATATTCGCTTGTGAGCTAATTCTGAGCGTAACTCTTAATTTCTTAATTATATATTTATATTTTATGTGTTTTAATACTATATCCTCGCGGGCTGACTGACTCGCCCACTTAGTAACAAAAAGAAAAAAAAAATGAAATAATTGTGAAGTTCAATTGTGGTCTTTCTTTTTTTTGTTTGCTATGAAAATAGATATATAAGTGATTTAGGACTTCTCTTGTTTTATTCAAATCTTGGTTTCTCCAATTTCTTAAATCAGCCTAGAGTTCGTGGACTCAAAAACCACGTGGCGCCCTTGGGTGCTTTGGAGCCGATACCTGTATATCCAACTCACACCTCCAGCTAGCCGGCATAATACACGCATAAAAGTTGCGTGTAACAAACATTGTGCTAGGAGTGCCTCGCCTAGCAGAAAATCATTTGTATGCTGCAATGAAAGCATCAGCTGTAGCGTCGCTGACAATTTCCAGATGTATGGCTTTAGTAGAGAAGCACACAAACAATGCTGCATAGCCCTTAAATGTTTTGATACCACGACCTTTGGAGATTTTTAAGGAAAAGGGTCCTGTATAATCAACTCCTGTGTTTATAAATGGGCCAGAAAGTGAAACTCGTTCTTTGGGTAGCGCCGCCATTATTTGAGAGCAGGCTGTGGCTCTTAGTTTGAAGCAGACAATGCATCTTTTGATGATATTGCGAGTTAAACTGCGAAGACCAATTACCCAATATTTCTGTTGAACATAACTTCACGTTGCTTTTCAGCGCTATGCAGGGTAACCAAGTGGGGGTCACGAACGATAAGAGTTTAAAGTGGAGAGGTCTTCGATAGAATTAATGGGTGCTTCTCAGAAAACAACAGCTCTGAGTTCTGTAAGCGACCTCCAACTCTTAATAAACCCTCATTATCTAGTCTCGGTTGAAGATTTAGAATTCTGCTTTTTGGATGAACTGAGTTTTGACTCTTCAATGCAATGATTTCTTTTCCATATAATAGATACTGTTGAGATTTTATTCAATATTTTAGTGCGCCATCAATTTCATTGACAGTTAATGGTCCAAGTAGACCGTTTTCGCTATTCTTTAAGGAGTTGTAGGGCAATCGAATGATGTACGCAGTGACACGTAGAAGTTTTCTCAAAGTAGAGTACCGCTCTAGAAGATCCCATTACTCCATCGTTGTTGATGTGTTATGTGCTTTCACATTCCTTTTTTCTTTCAGGATTGGCTCCCTGTTATGCGGATTATAACCTGCAGGCCACTTTGTTGAAGGTTCAGATAACCAAGCAGGTCCTTTCCACCATAGATAGAATTGTCAAGCAAATTGGACGCTGATAATCCCCTTGTCGCGAGATCAGCAGGATTCTGATTAGTGGGGATATAACGCCATGAGCTTCCTTTCAATAGTATCTGAAACTCAGATACGCGATTCGAAACAAATCTTTTCCAGCGATGAGGATGTGATCTGATCCACGCGAGGACAGTTGTTGAATCTGTCCATGTATAAACGGGAATGTCGTTGAGTGTCAACCCCCTTCGAGCATAGTCAATAAGTCTAGCCAGTGAGGCGGCTCCGCACAGCTCTAGTAGAGGAATAGTGACTCGTTTCAGAGGAGCTACACGTGATTTAGCTGTGAGTAAGGACACTTGTATGTTTCCAAAATTATGTCCTACTCGAACATAAACTGCTGCAGCATATGCAGATTCCGAAGAATCAGAGAAACCGTGAAGTTCAAGGAAAAGTGTATTTGAATGCAGTCCTATCCACCAGCTAATCCTAATGTTTTCGATGTAACATAGCTCCATGCAGGAATTTTGCCAGTCAGCTGCTAAGTTGTCTGGCAAGGAAGTATCCCATTCTAGGCCGGCTGCCCACAGTTTTTGTAAGAAGATTTTGGCTGCGACTATTACAGGAGACAGCCAGCCAATGGGATCATATAATCGAGCGATTGTAGATAGAGCGCCGCGCTTAGAGATCCGCTCGTCAGGGTTCAGATTCAGCTGAAAGGAGAAATCGTCGCTAGATTGATACCATTTTAATCGCAAAGTCTTAACTCCTTTATCTACAGATAATTCCAACGGATCATGTAGCCTCATGTTGTCTTCTAGATTCTCCAAGATTTCAGATTTATTGGCAGCCCATTTCCGTAAGTTGAACCCAGTCGGCTTTAGAAGCCCATTTAGTTGACGTTGGAGTTCCGAAGCCTTAGGGACATCTTCAGCACCTGAGAGGACGTCGTCGACATAGGTGTCGTTTTCAATGATAGAAGCGTCAAGAGGAAACTATTCCCTTCCGTCTTCTGCTAGTCGATGAATGGTGTTGATGGCTAGATACGGAGCACAACTCATACCATATGTCACAGTAGTTAATCGAAAATCCTTTGGAGTTTGATCTGCGTTTTCTCGCCAGACTATGCGTTCCATATCTTGGTCGTCTTAATGCACTAAAATTTGGCGATATATTTTCTCGATGTCTCCGGAGAATGCCATCATGTGCTCTCTCCACCTGAGCATGATACAAAGCACATATGACTGCAATTTGGGACCTACGTGCAGGATATCATTCAAAGCTCGACCATTTGATGTCTTAAAGGAAGCATAGAAAACTACGCGGAGCTTGGTAGTTATGCTGTCATCTCGTACGACCGCGTGATATGGAAGATAACAAATGAGGCTAGCTGTTTTGGTTTTATTAGGAAGAACTTCAGTCATATGTTTGAGCTCTTGGTACTCAGTCATCAATTCGGTGTAACTTTTACACAGAGCGGGATTTTGAAGAAAGCGGCTCTCTATTCGCTGTAGGAATTTTAGAGCACCCTTTCGCGAATCTCCAAGAGTACAAGATTCCGAAGACAATAATGGCCCCCGTACAATGTATCTTCCGGATTGGTCCCTAGTTGTAGTATCATTAAAGTACCGCATGCATTCCTCCTCTTACGAGATTTTTAGTTTAGAGCATGCCACCTCTTCAATTTGTCAAAACTTGGCTAGTTGATCATTAAGGTCTTGACTTGAGAGCGTGTGCAGGCATGCAGGAATTTTCTTAGCAGGCTTGGAGGTTGCATTATTTTCTCCATGAATGGGATCAGATAGAATCCATCCAATGGCCGTTCGTTGGGCAGTAGGAGTGCCAAGAGCACCGTGACGGACTTCATTTCTAAGTAGCGGGGCGTAGACATCAGCTCCTAGGATGATATCTATGCTCCCTGTATTTTGGAAATCTGGATCTGAAAGCCGCTTTAATGTGCAACCAAACTGATGATTTTAATGTCTGCAGGGGAATGTCAGTTGTTAGTTTTGGGGAGGACAAGAGCTTTAAAAAAAAGAACAAAGTTAGGCTCTACATCTGACAGAAGCTCAAGCGAAACTATGCGTCGAGCAACGCCTGCTGAAGTGGATCCGACACCAGCTATGGGGATCTTTATGTTTCTTCCGGTGAGATTAAACTTGTATAACAGCGAAGCTAACATTAGTTTTACTTCTGATCCTTGATCCAACTAGGCTCTAGCTCGAAGAGTTTTTCCATTGTAGCTTCGTAGGGTAACCATGGTAGTTGCTAGTAGCACCGAGGTTTTGTCAGAAGAACGACTCGCCGTGTGGGATGATACCGTCGAAAACTCTGAAGGTTGACCGCTGATTACAGCGGGAGTAGAGGAAGCAACCGCTGAGCTTGACGACTCGGATCTTACAGACAAACTTTTGTGAAGCTTGTCAGAAGAACGACTCGCCGTGTGGGATAATACCGTCGAAAACTCTGAAGGTTGACCGCTGATTACAGCGGGTGTAGAGGAAGCAACCGCTGAGCTTTTGACGACTCGGATATTACAGACAAATCTTTGTGAAGCTTAGTATGATGCTTACTTTGACATATTTGACATCGTGTCGAGTTGGAGCAGGCGGTGCTTAGATACTTGGTTTAAAGGCAGTTGAAGCAAATTTTATGTTTAGAAACTAAATTACGCCTTTCGCCCACCGTTTGTTTTCGAAATTTAGGACAGAAGAGTAAGAGGTGTGGTGTTAAGTAAAGGGGACATTTGCGCTTAGATGTCGTGACATGAGCCTTGCGTTCTGGTTTGAAAATTCCAGAATTCAAATTTGCTGGATGAAGTTTTGTGCTGCTTAAACGATCTGATAACACGGCAACCGATTCAAGCGCTTTGATTCGGCTTGCTAGAAATGTTTTTAGTAAGTTAAATGATATTTGGTTGAATTCCTTTTCCGATATGGAGTTCTCCCACTGAAGAAGTGTTTTGCTGTCTAGCTTTTGCACTGTCAGGTAGATGACCCAGTCATCCCATTATTTAACGGGTCTGCTTAGGTTTTCAAGAGCTTGTAAGGTGTCTATAGTCCCATCTAAAAGGCTTTTAAGATCTGAACTGGAATCTGAGCAGGCGGAAGGTAGAGACATTAGAGATTTGAGTAGAATATTAACAAGGATTCTTTTATTTTTGAACCGCTCTTCAATAATCTTCCATACGCAATCATAATTCGCTTCCGTTATAGATAAGTATTTTAAAAGCTTTTCCGCGTCCCCGCCTAAGTTTGACTTTAGATACTGTAGTCGTTGAACATCAGTTAGATTATCATTTGTGCCGATGATCGAATAGAACATATTGTAACAGAATCACGAAAAGAAAAACTCACCTCCCGGTTCCCAGGCAACATCATTTAAATAACTTGAATGTCCTCTGAGTTGCTGAACAGTATCACAATTCTCTAAATCACTGCGAAATATTCGTAAAATAAAATCAGCACCAGCCTCACATAAGAGGATAACTTTCAGGAGAACAGCTAGAGAAATTTCGACTAATTGCATGGCAGCGACTTTCATAATAAATTTCTTCAAGGGGATGCCATTTCAATGAATCCGATTCTGATTCTTCCGGAAATTTAATTATTCCAAAAATGAGTTGCTTTGCAACAGCAATGCATGCTAAATTTCGTGACCAATCATTTCCTGATAATTCAAAACAATAAATTTGATCACTTAATCAGACTTGACATTTCGGTCAGCTGATTTGTCAGGGTTAGACAGCGGGAACTCAAGTGAGGGCTCAACCTAACGTCAACCCAAGTTCATCAGTACAATGACGCTCAAAAATGTAGGAATGCGATTGAATTTTAAAATGGAACCGAATGGAAATATAGGAAATTTAAAAGTAATTAGTAAGTACAAGCTTATTGCACATTTGAAATGCAAACCAAGTCCGCGAATATAGGAAAGTTAAAAACCAATAAATAAACTGTCACCAATCACATTGTAAAGCAAAGCAAAGTAGCAAACATAAAAAAAAATTAAGAACTAAATAAACTGACACTAAATTTTTAGAATAAAGCGTCACTAGGTCGATAAATAAGCTGGCAAACATTAAAATTTTCCATCTCTTTTAAAGGATAAACGAAAGAAACTACGAACCACGTTGGCAAGTATAGACGAATAAATAAACTGACACTTAACGAGTCCTAAAATGAAATCTAAAATAATGTCAACTAGTACGTAGTTAAGGATTGTTGAAATGAAAAACTATTAAAATGAAATCTAAAGTAAATGTCAACTAGTACTTAGTTAAGAATTGTTGAAATGAAAAACTATTAAAATAAAATCTAAAGTAAATGTCAACTAGTACTTAGTTAAGAATTGTTGAAATTAAAAAAATTATTAAACCGAAATCTAAAGTAAATGCCAACTAGTACCTAGTTAAGAATTGTTGAAATTAATAATTATTAAACCAAAATCTAAAGTAAATGTCAACTAGTACTTAGTTAAGAATTGTTGACATGAAAAACTGTTAAAATGAAATTTAAAGTAAATGAAAGTAATGTAAGATTAGCATAAAAAAAAGTTGTATCAGAACTGTACCACGAAAAACTTTTAAGCTAGGTAGAAAGAGAGGTCGCTAGATAAGTTTTAGGTAAGATTAGGGAAACACATGAAAGGTAGGGTTAGGTAAAGAAAAAATGAAAAAGACGCCGTGATTTTAAGTCCGGATCTTGTAGCGAGCAGTCAAAAAGTCCAAAAATTGTAAAATTAAAAAGCGAAAAGATTAACAGAAATAAAATAAAATTGAAATTTCCTTAAAAGTAAGAGTAACAAGTCGTGTTTTTTTTTGTGGTTTACAAGAAGAAATCTGGTAACACATAACAAAATAAGGCCACAGGAGAAAGGCGACGAAAATCCTGTTCTATACAAGGAGCTGAGGGCTGATCACATTTTCCTTTGTTGAGGAGGTAACCCCGACAGGCGAAATAGCCCGTAAATTCGCCCTCAGGAGCTGAAAATCTAGGTAAACATTTTTCTCAGTTGTCGATTTCCACTGGTGTACCATTGGGGCACCCGAAATTCACTCTACGCCACGGTGAACGCTCGGCCAGGTGGTAGAGCCAACGGGCCCCGTAACGGAAGGCGTCTGTTTGTCGCATTGCTGGAAAATTTGGTAACGTTTGGTAACATTTGGTGGCAGGTGTGGGGTGCGCACCAATCCCGTAATAGGGACCCCACTAACCTCTGAAGGAAGTCGTCGGCGTTCGGCGGAGTTCCAGATTTCATTCGCTGTATTGGATTGCATTATAGTGACTGGAGGAATTAATCATAATTAATAATTTGCCATTGAGCGTGTTGCTATCAGTGGATTGTGAACAAAGAGGTGACGTCATCGGAGCCGCCATTTGCTGTAAAAATTTATTAATATAAATTTGCGCCAATAATTAGTAGCGTTAGATACAAAAATATTTCTCTATGTTCTTTGTGTCTTGTTTCACATATCTGTCAAGGTACTAGAAGTAACTTGTAAATTCTCCGTACTTGCCAACGTGGTGTCAAATATTTTCTAACTTTCTATTATAGTCGCTGAGCGACGATGTATAACCTACAAAATATTTCCAATATTTACCAGTGGAAGATTTATAAGGTACAAACTAATGCGTAAATGTTCTATATGTGGTGGAATATTTCCGAAACACAAAATAATTGCTAAAAGGAAAATTTTTTTTAATTAGGTTTTTCTCTATATTTGGCGTAAAGAATTCCGAGAGCACAAAATAATTTATAGATTGTTTTTTTTTTTTTTTTATATTTGAGAACGAACGAATTATAACATAAAATATTTGCTAAGCTCACTAAATTTGCCATCAACGATTTATCACACCAAATAACTTAGAGATTTGCTCTATCTGCTAAGTGAATGATATATCGCGCACAGAACAATTTCTAGATTGTTCTAATATACATGCTATATTAAGTAAATTTACTATATTTGCTACATTATTGCTCTATTAATTTAAATTACTATATTTGCTATATTTTTGCTATAATAATTAAATTTACTATATTTGCTATATTATTGCCTTATTAATTAATTTTACTATATCTGGTATATTATTGCTATAATAATTGAATATGGTTAATTGCTGGCAAAGGTTGATAGAACGCAGAGGATTGGTTTTTAATTTTCTTATCTTTGCTAGTAACGATTACTGCTATAGCATAACAAGCTGATAAATTTACTATACCTATTGACTATAATCACTGCATCTGCTGTGATTGCTATACTTTCTTGCTTTAAATAACGCAAAATATTACCGGAATATCTTTAATTGCTGGCAAAGGTTGATAAAACGCAGAGGATTGGTTTTTAATTTTCCTATATTTGCTAGTAACGATTACAGCTATAACATAAGACGCTGATAAATTTTCTATACCTAGTGACGCGGTTGCAGAACAGCACGAAACACACAAAATTCTATATTTGAGGGCGAGCGATTTAGAAACCGAAAGCAATTCTAGACCTTTGGTATACTTGTTTATCGACGGGTTTATAAACTACAAAACGCATTCTACGTTAGCTTGTAACGAATAATACAGCCCAATGAGGTTAATAAATTTTCGATACCCGGTGATAAAGTCATAAAAAGCACAAAGTCCCCCTTAAAGTTTTGTATTTGCTAGTGAGTAACCTTAAAACACAAAATCATTTTTAGGGTTTTATTTTCATATTACCTAATTGACGAATATCTTCAATATTATCTATATTTGCCAATAAGGAGTTCTAAGGCGCGGAATAATTCCCGCATTCCTTATAGTTGGATGCTAACGACTCTCAAAACGTAAAACACCTACAGGGTGGGCCAAAAGTCACCATGAGGGCCAAAAGTCACCATGGGTAAATATGGTAGGATGAAAAAAAGGAGGGGTAAGGTGGGGTGGGGAAACATGCTTACCTATGAAGAACAGACAGTTGGCTATCATGTAAAAAAGGAATGAAGAGAAACGGTCAACAGGGTGTGGAGCAATGTACAAGCGAAAAAGTTAGTTATTTTTAAACCCCATGGTGACTTTTGGCCCACCCTGTATAAAATTTTTTTTATCTCATCCGCGATAGTGGATGATTTAGAAAGCCTAAAACCTAGTCCAGATTCCCTATACGAAACGAGGAACGACTGGGACAACACACAATAATCAATAAAATTTGATAATCTGGTGTTAAAGTCTTCGGGATACCGAATAATTTCCGCAACGTTTTTGCATCTTGGTCGTGAGTAGTGGGAAATACTCGGAACAAGCTTGGAATCGTTCGTAAATTAATAAAGTTTCCATATTTGAGGTCAAGGACAATAGAAATCCCAATTAGTATATGAAAAGTTTTGTATTGGGTTGTAAACATTTAAGAATACGCAAAGGGAGTTCGAAATCCTTTTAAGTTTGATAAAATTTCTGCATCTGAGTTTGGAAGTATTCGAAGCAAATTCGAAATCTTTCGCAATCTTGATAAATTTCCTAAGATCCTCTGAGAAGGTCGTACTGTTGGTCGTGAACAATCAAACATACACGGGAGAAAATTTTATAGATTTTTATTTTATTGGGAAAATTTCCTATGTGTAATATCGGCGAACTACAAACTGCGAGAATTTTGTAAAGCAAACTTTCATATTTGCGAGAGCTAAAACTTGCGACAGGACAAACTGAGCGCACAATTTTCGACCCTTGGAACCACGAGTAGATAAGCAACGGAATATTCTTAAAAAATTCTAAAATCTACTAGCGAATAGTTACTACAACCTAAAAGATTAGTAGAAGTTTATCCAGATTTGGTTACCACATTGTACGAAACGACGGAATATTCTTTATGGCCTGCAGTTTTCCATTGGTGATAGTCATCGGTAAAGACAAAATATTTTCAATAACTTCTTCTAATTCTCGGGTCAACTACTGTGGAAACCCAACATAATTCCTACATTTCTTTTGCTGAACAACCGATTAACTACCGAATGCAAAATACTTCTTGGCAGACAAACTAACAGATTTTCGGCATTTGGGGTCGACGATTTCAAGAATATCAAATTAGTTCTGCAGAGTTTTCTTTTGGGCCGTGAATGGTAGGAAGTATACAGAATGAAGTCTAAATCGATTTAAAATTGATAAACTCTCAATCTTTTGGTGAAAATTTTTCTGAGACACGGAATAATTTGGAGGATTCTCCAGATCGTATAGCGAGCGATTAATGCAAGGCAGAACCACTATAAAACTTTCGACAGTCTGGTGCCAATGGTTTAAGAGAGCTCAAGTACTTTTCATCAAGCTGTACCTCTGCTAGTGGGCAACTCCTAATCCGGAATAATTACAAGGTTCCTATAACATCTGTTAATCAACGAGTTATGAAATAAAGTACTTACTAACGTGTCATATTTGCCAGTAAACCGTCTAAAGTCTTCACACAAAATTAAATTACCTTACCTTACCTTCTGACTAAACAATTGACCGCCCGCCACCAGGTAACCAATCCACACCGTCCTCAGCTAGACTTCCCAGAGAAAATTCAGATCGCGGCGAGAATATATCTGCTGAGACCAATGACCCCGCGGATGCTTTTTCTAACCCTGCGGGTCCGAAACTATCCAGAGGGGCACCTTCGTCATCACCTCATTGACCGCAGCATACAGCTGCAGACCAGCCTGTAAGAAGACCGATGCTTTCTCCCACGGAATACGACGGTAAGGCCTCGTGGAGTCATTATGAATTGCACTTCGAAACAATCGCTGAAACGAACGGGTGGGATAACAGGACAAAAGCGCTTTATTTAGCTGAATCCTTGCGCGGCTCGGCTTTGGGTTTTTACGAGACTTTAAGTCAGGAAGCTAGAATTTCATATACTAAGGCGAGAATCGCTCTTTCTATCCAATTTGGTGCTGACTACAAACAGTCATTTAGTCACGTCCAGCTCAGCACAAGAGTGCAGAAGAATGGAGAATCGTTTTCGGAATTTGCCACGGATTTTTTACGGCTGACTAGGCTCAAGTTCCCGTACTGTCCGGAGGATGCCAGAGATCACATAGCCTTGGAAAACTTTTTAGATGGAATTTTCAACCTAGGTGTTCAAGAAAGAGTGCGAGGCGAAATATACGAGTCGCTGTGGCAACGAGTAATAATAGACCTCCACCAAGAGCACCGCCGGACTTCAGAAGAGAATCGATAGGAAGAAATTCAGCACGGATATTGTCGGGAAACGCGAGCGAGCTAGCGTGAGGGAGCCGCAGCTAGCTCAGCCAGATTCAACAGCTCCTATATCAACCAACATCTCTCCTAAACCAAATTTGCTAGCCCGAAACGTCACAGGAACTATTCGCCGGTGCGACTTGCGAAGAAGGTATGGCTTTATCGTAAGGGACGAGACACAAATAGATGTCTACTTCCATTTCGCCAATGTTCAGAACCACATTGCAAATCCGGAAACAGAGTTAGCTCCTGGAAATCGTGTAGAATTCGACCTGATTGAAGGGCGTCCAACTAACAGAGCTATTAATATCAGCTGATCTCGGGGAGCAAAGAACAGCATACTTCACAAAAGCTCCACGTATAGTCCGCAAGCACGTCCTTGCCCACATAAGTACCAACTGTTCCCTAATAACCAGCCTGCTAGATCTAGCAAGCCTTACCAAAATAGTCATAAATGCCACAAACACCAAAACTCCTATAACCACACCAACATACCAACACACTTAAAATCAAACACACTTCAAACAATAACACAGATTCTAACCATTTTACACCGAACACCCACACACCGTAATTTAACACCCTGAACACAGACTACCCACTTCCCACTAACACATTAATCGATTCTTCCACCCCCACTAACACACTAATATCCCGTCTACTTCCCGCAAATCCCCTAAGAAACCATCCCCTTCCCACTAACGCATTAATCGATTCCTCCTTTCCCCCTAACACACTAATATCCCATTCACTTCCCACTAATCCTCCAACAAACCATCCACTTTCCACTAACGCACTAATCGATCCTTCCTTCCCCGCTAACTCTCTAATCTACCACCCACACCCCAGTAATCCCCTAACAAACCGTCCACCTCCCACCAACACACAAATAAACAACCGTACACCAAAAACCTGCACCTTAATCACACACCATACACCAACAAGTGGTACCCCAGTTCCCGCCATACCGATAATCCTAGGTAACGTAGAAACGCTGGACGCCGCAAGATCATCAGCTTCAAGGCTACCACCTCCACCTATAATAACTGTGAGCCAAGGTATGATTTGTAGTACGATCAAGATAAAAGGAAAAATTGAAGGACTTGTCTGCCACATGATTGTGGACACCGGATCTAAGCATTCCATCCTTAACAGAAAAATAATCGCTCGTTTGCCGAACCCCTCTCGTCCGCAAATTCTTTTACGCAAATTCGGAATGTCACAGGAGAAACCAGCATAGTAGTTGGAATCGTTGATTTGCGCATACCTATCAAGAATTTTTCCACCACACATACCTTCTACGTAGCAGATGTCTTCGACGACTGCATTATTGAAATGGATTTTCTCGCTGATCACCATTGTTCAATTAACTTAGAGATACGCTTTGTTCAGATTGCCCACGAGATCGTAGCAATAATGGAAGAAAGGAGTGCCCTCTTTGTCAGAACCACCCAGGATTGTACCTTACCAGCTGAATCGACCTGCTTCGTAGCACTTTTCAACCCGATGGTCGGTGAACAAGAAAGAGTTTTCCTATCTCGAAATAATCTTCCCCCTTCTCTCTGGATGGAACCGGCGGTCTGCCCTTCGCGTAATGGAAGTATGATAGTTCGGGTAACTAACATCACGGAAAACCCAATCGAGCTCAAAACTAACACCTCTTTAGCAGATGTGGAGCTGAGTGCAGGCATTGTCAGTTCGTCGGAGGAAGTACCATTTAACTGGAATAGTTTACCAACCGAATTATACTCATTACTGGCACCCACAACTGTGCAACTTGCGAACCGACAGAAAATGACACTGGGAAAGATACTCATGGAACATCAAGATGTCTTTGCGCAAACCAAAAACGACCTCGGCCGAACCACAATAATGCGGCATCAGATCGACGTAGGCAGCAACAAACCAATTAAACAGCCTCCAAGGCGGCTTCCACTAGCCAAACGCCAGGAAGCGGAAGATCTAGTACACGAGATGAAAACCCAAGGTGTTATCAATCCATCCAGCAGCCCTTGGACTTCTCCAGTCGTGCTGGTGAAGAAAAGTGATGACTCGACTAGATTTTGCGTTGACTACAGGCGGCTAAACGAGGTCACCAAAAAGGATTCATATCCATTGCCGCGTATCGATCTGACTCTTGATGCACTCGCCGGCTCTACTTGGTTTTCGACACCAGACCTACAGTCGGGCTACTGGCAAGTAGAAGTGGAAGAAGAAGACCGCGAAAAGACCGCGTTCACTACGGACAGTGGATTGTGGGAGTTTTCAGTTATGCCATTTGGACTAACTAATGCCCCTGCAACCTTTCAGAGTCTCATGGAAATCGTCCTCCAAGGAATTCCACCTCAGGCGTGCCTAGTATATTTAGACGATGTTATCGTACATGGCCCCACGTTCGAACAAATGGTAGAAAATCTCCGCCTTGTCAGCGCGACTCAGAGTAGCAAATCTGAAAGTTTCACCGAAAAAGTGTCAGTTGTGTCAGCGGGAGGTGAAATTCGTAGGGCACGTCATCAGTGACTCCGGCTTGTCGACAAAACCCGACAAAACGAAGGCGGTCAAGGATTGGCCGCGACCACAAACACGAAGGGATATCCAGTGATTTCTTGGTCTGTGTGCTTACTACCGGCGATTTGTAAAAAATTTCTCAGCTATTGCGAAGCCTCTAACGGAGCTCACGGAAAAAGGTCGTCGGTAGTTCCTCTGGTCAGACGCCTGTCAGGAAGCATTCGAAGAATTGAAACACCGCTTAACCACTGCACCTATTCTTATGCAGCCTGACGAAAACCTGCAGTTTATCTTGGAAACGGACGCCAGCCAACACGCTTGGGGAGCTATTCTTTCACAGGTTAGAGAGCGGATGGAACACGTGGTGGAATACGATAGCAAAACATTCAGTCGGCCTGAGCGAAACTACTGTGTCACCAGAAAAGAGTTGGTTGCTATAGTCAAGGCCTGCGCACATTTTCAGCCCTACTTACTGGGGAAAAAGTTCATCATTCGAACAGACCATGCATCTTTGAGGTGGTTGATGAATTTTCGGTGTCCCGAAGGACAGGTAGCAAGATGGATAGAGCGCATGCAGGCCTATGATTACGAAATCGTGCATCGTCCAGGTAAAAGTCACAGTAACGCAGATGCAATGTCGCGCCGTCCTTGTTCAACGACTGAGTGTCAATATTGTCAGCGGCTCGAAGAGAAAGACACCATCACTACTCGACTAGTTACGGCGCAGGAGGATATAGCTCAACACCAGGAGGATGACCTCACATTACAACACATTCGGAGTTGGCTGGATACGGACCAGCGCCCCGATAAAGACAGCGTCAAAGACCTCAGCCCCGACATTAAAGCGTATTGGTCAATGTGGTCAGTTCTGAAATTAGAAAATAACATCGTGGTCAGACTAATCAGTCAAGGGACCGAGACTATAAAGCAAATCCTAGTCCCAAAATCTCTTCGAAAAATTGTCCTCAGTCAGGTACACGATTCTCTAGGTGGTGGACACTTCGGAATTGACAAGACTCTAGGTAAGCTTCGACAGAAATATTATTGGGTGGGTAGTAGTACGGATGTAAAGTATTGGTGTGCTGGATGTCTACTGTGTCATGCACAGAAATGCCGCGGCCAAGACGGCGAGCTCCTCTGGAGGTATGCAACGTTGGTGCACCTTTCGAAAGAGTGGCTGTAGACATATTGGGACCACTTCCAAAAACCAATAAAGGTAACCGCTACCTGGTAGTCTGTATGGACTATTTCACTAAGTGGCCCGAAGCAATTCCAGTACCATATCAGACAGCCGAGACTGTATCGGATGCACTCATCTAAGCCGTATTCAGCCTACATGGAGCCCCACTGCAGCTCCATTCAGATCAAGGCAGAAATTTTGAGAGTGCTGTTTTTCAAGAGGTATTGCAGAAGTTCGGAGTAGAGAAAACGCGCACAACCGCCCTACATCCACAGTCCGATGGTTTCGTCGAAAGATTTAACTGAACAATTCTAGACTATCTAAATTCCCACCAGAGAGACTGGGACCAATACGTGCCGTACCTACTACTAGCATATCGCGCAAGTGTGCAGGATAGCACTAAACAGACACCAGCTAAGCTCCTCTTTGGACGAGAACTTCGCTTACCACTGCAGATGGTCTAGGGGAGCCCTCCTACTGAAATTATGTCAATCAATGAGTACCTGGATAATCTGAGCACGACCCTGAAGGAGATTCATGAGAATAATCGGGATATGCTGAACACTGCGAGTTGGCGTATGAAGACGTACTATGACTTGCGGACGAAGAATCCCAGATTTCAAGTAGGTCAACTAGTGTGGTTATATTTCCCAAGATGCGTAATTGGGCGGTGCCCAAAGCTGCAGTGCGACTGGGATGGGCCGTACAAGATCACCGACGCTGTAACCGAAGTGGTGTTCAGGATGTGGCGATATCAAACATTTCATTATTTTCATCTGTCATTTTTACTTTGATTATATCTAATTTTGAACTAACTTAACGTAGCATGCGTTGTAATTATCCAAAAAGTAAAAATTACGTTTTTAGATTTTTTTAATCTAGTAGTGATACCTTAACAGAGAACACGAAAAATAAATTAAATTGAAATTGTAACTCGATTTTTATTAAAAAGAAATCATCGAGCATCTGTCCATATAAGTACCCGGAATCACTACAAAATTGGTGACCCCAACGTGATAGTATTATTTCTATGTTATATGTAAAATTTAGTAATTTTTTACGAAAAATTAATTTTACTTCTACATCGCGACCATCGACTGTTTTTTCAAGTACAGCGCAGTAAATCAAACAATTTCTTCGTCATCGTCAAGCATCCGGCAACGAACTTATTAAATATCGACGTAATTTGGTTCAATCGATCAAAAAACCATATTATTTCTGTGTTTTCATTTGGAAATAATTTTGTACATCAGCTGTACAAAATTCAGTAAATTGAAAAACCGAAAGAATGGTAAACGACAATGATAACCCAAGTAGCGATGATCGACAATGTACGCCGGCGGATAGAGCATCGACATCGACTCCGGCGAATAATTCCAATAAGCAACAAAATGCTGAAATCATGGCTGGCACATCAGCGTATCCACGTCTACCGATAACAACGATGACAGAAACGGGTATTGATGCATATTTCATGAGTTTAGATTATTGGTTTTTGGCATCAAGTGTTACAACTGACTCGCGAAAATTCAACACAGTCATGGCACAGGTACCACCAGCGAAATTGATTGAACTGAAACCAATAATCGATGCAGCACCAGTTGAAGGTAAATACGCTTACATTAAGACAAAATAAATCGAACATTTTGCCGATAGCCAACGTCAACGATTGAACCGATTGCTATCCGATTTACCATTGGGTGATAAAAAACCGAGCCAATTGTACCACGAAATGATCCGAACAGCCGGCAATACGATGAATGAACCAGTTATACACGGTTTATGGGCTTCCCGATTACCAAACTATGCCCAAGCAGCTGTAGTTGCATCGAGTGGCACCGCGGAGCAGGTTACGAAGATTGCTGATGCAATTGTCGAGTCAATGGGATTGAAATCAATTCGTGAAGTAAATTCTTCGAATGCTTCTGATGCTGGATCGACAGCCAGTTCAACGCAAGCGGGTAAATAAGACAAATTGGTTAGCGAAATTGCTCAACTAAATAGAAAATTCGAAAAGACTTTTTCAGAACGTGCTCTTCACAAAATCGCCGTGGATCCAATCAACGGCCAAATTCAGCGAATCAACAACGTTCATCGACACCTGCGATTAACAATAGTCAACGTAATTACGACAGCGATTGCTGGTATCATGCAAAGCACGGAGATCGTGCACGCTATTGCCGTTCACCATGCCGACGACGTCGCCCAGTGCAACAAACGGAAACGAATGTTGTGCAAACTATGACGCAACAACAAAAGTGATGCCATTCAGCTGTTTCAGTTTTAGAGAGTGGCGAGCACTCTAAAACTGCATCTATTTTTCGCCTACGAATTGCTGATGCGAAAACCGACGTCAAGTATCTCATCGATAGTGGAGCTGATATGTCAGTAATACCACCAGCAAAAAAAAAACAGTTGAATACGAAGCTTGCGAAACCGCACTTTTTGCCGCAAATGGTACACCGATTAAAGTTTTTGGTCAAAAGCGTATAAAAATTGACCTTGGCCTTCGTCGTGAATTCATTTCGACATTTATTGTTGCTGATGTCACGTCACCGATAATTGGAGCTGATTTTATTACACATTATAACTTGTTGATTGATTTGAAACAACATCGTCTCATCGACAATTTGACAAATCTTTCAACAACGTGTGCAATTGATACAAATTCTTCTGCGATCGCGATATCCGCCGATATCCTCAATGAATTCAAAAAAATCACGAAACTACCGCAACCAGGTACAGTAGTGAAATCTACGGTAACGCATCGTATCGAAACAACAGGGCAACCAGTTTTTGCACGACCACGACGACTTGATCCAGAGCGACTGGAAGCAGCACGAAAAGAATTTGAATATTTGATGAAAGCTGGCATTTGTGAACCGTCAAAGAGCAATTGGGCACACCCACTACATATGGTGAGAAAATCCATTCAGGCATGGAGACCGTGTGGTGACTACTGTGCTCTAAACGCTCAAACAGTACCCGATCGATATCCTATTCCATATATATATAGGATTTTACGACGATTCTGCGTGAAAAAAAGATATTTTCGAAAATTGACCTTCAAAAAGCATTCCACCAAGTGCCGATTCATATCGAAGATATACCGAAAACAGCCATTACGACCCCGTTTGGTTTATTTGAGTTTAAGTTCATGACTTTTGGGCTTTGCAACGCAGCGCAAACCTTCCAACGTTTAATGCATGAAGTTCTACGTGGACTTGATTTTGTTTTTGCGTATATCGATGATTTATGTATCGCATCACGAACACCCGAAGAACATCGACAACATCTAAGCATCGTGTTTCAGCGACTGGAATCATTTGGTCTAGCGATAAATTTGTCCAAATGTGAATTCGGAAAAAGCGAGATTAATTTTCTTGGTCATTTGGTTACGCCAAACGGAATCAAACCTTTACCAGACAAAGTTAATGCAATCATTGAATACAAACGACCAACAATTGCTAAAGAACTCAAATCATTTCTTGCAATGTTAAACTTTTATAAAAAGTTTATGCCGCATGCAAGCGAGTCACAAGCACCGTTACTGAAGATGACTCCTGGTAACAAGAAAAACGATCGAACACCGCTCAACTGGAATGAAACAACGATTAAAGCCTTCGAACAATGCAAGGGGGATTTGGCAAATGCAACTCTGCTTGCTCACCCAGCAAAAGATGCAACCTTATCACTTTGTGTCGACGCTTCTGACAACGCAATGGGCGCCGTACTTCATCAAGTCATAGACAACGAAATTCAACCACTTGCATTTTATTTCAAAAAGCTCACCACAACGCAGAGGAAGTATAGTACCTACGACAGGGAACTTTTGGCAATGCATTCGGGCGTAAAACACTTCAAATTCATGCTAGAAGGACATCAATGTCACATTTATACCGACCACAAACCGCTTACGTTTGCTTTTCGTCAAAAGTTGGATAGAGCATCACCACGACAAGCCCGTCAACTCGACTACATTGGACAGTTCACCACCGATATACGTCATATATCTGGTACTGACAACGTCACAGCTGACTTGCTTTCACGCATCCAATCGATTAACAAGGCAATCGATTACGAAGCTATTGCAATCGACCAACCGACAGATCCCGAGTTATCTGAATTCCTGCAAAATTCAGGCAATAATAAAGTTTCTAATTTAATAATAAAAAAGTTTCTCGTTCCAGGCAGCAATGTTATGCTGTACTGTGATTGTTCATCAAACCGAGTACGACCGTTTATCACTAAGAAATTTCTGCAACAAGTTTTAACCAAAACACATAGTCTTTCGCATCCAAGTGCACGTACTACAACCAAATTGATGACTGACAGATTCGTTTGGCCTGGTATTCGGAAGGATTGTGCATCGTTTGTATGAAACTGTGTCCAATGTCAACGATCGAAAGTAACTCGACATGTATCAACACCGCTCTCAAAATTTCTACAACCAAGTGAGCGATTTTCGCACATAAACCTTGATATCGTGGGACCTTTTTCGTTGTGCAGAAACTATCGATATTGTTTAACCATAATCGATCGGTTTACAAGATGGGTCGAAGCTATTCCAATGCAAGACATGACAGCACCATCAGTGGCAAGAGCACTTCTAGATGGATGGATATCAAGATTTCGAACACCATTAAGAATTACAAGCGATCAGGGAAGACAATTTGAGTCCAATCTATTTCACGAGCTTATGCGAGTAATTGGTACAACACATTTTCGTACTACGTCATATCATCCGCAATCGAATGGATTAATTGAACGTTTTCATCGAACTTTCAAAGCTGCAATTCTTTGCCACGAACCGACACGCTGGGTTGATCATTTACCAAAATTTTACTTCGATTGCGTACCGCTTACAAAGAAGATCTACGTGCTTCACCTGCTGAAATCGTTTATGGTACAACACTTCGCATCCCAGGTGAATTTTTCGAAAAAAGCGACAAACATCAGAGCAGAGAAGAAATTATCGTTCAACTACGTGATTTAATGAGCAAATTACGACCAACTGATACAGCATGGCATACGACAAAAGCGACATTCGTTCACAAAACGTTAACTAATTGCACACATGTTTTTGTCCGGAAGGATTCAATCAAACCATCACTTTCGAATCCGTATGATGGGCCGTATTTGATCATCAAGCGAACACCGAAGTATTACGTCATCCGTAAAAACGAATGTAACGAAAAAATTTCAATCGATCGAATTAAACCAGCACACATCGAATCGTCTGATGAACAAATAGAAACTACATCGATGCCTATTCCATCGTCAGTAACGACATCGCCACCCTTTACGACGGACATCGAAGATTTATCGACGAAAGCTACACGATCTGGTCGAAGAGTGAGAATACCTGACCGTTATCGATAACACAACTTTCGTCTAGCAGCGGAGTATGTGACGATATCAAACATTTCATTATTTTCATTTGTCTAGTTTCATCTTTTCATATTTTAATTCATTCTATTTTTACTTTGATTATATCTAATTTTGAACTAATATAACGTAGCATTCGTTGTAATTATCCAAAAAGTAAAAATGACGTTTTTACATTTTTTTTAATCTAGTAGTGATACCTTAATAGAGAACACGAAAAATAAATTAAATTGAAATTGTAACTCGATTTTTATTAAAAAGAAATCATCGACCATCTGTCCATATAAGTACCCGGAATCACTACAAGGATAAAAAAGTGTCACGGTTGAAAGATGCGAACCGTTCACGTCGATAGACTAGCCCCATACCGCGAGAGAAACGACCTTTCCACATAACCACTAATACGTCTCCTGGTAGCCCTAAGAAGGCATCCAACCAGCTTAACTGGTAACCACAGGATGCGAATGTGCCGCTTAGGACCTACCGAACCTAGCGACCGGTATACCTCTTGTAAATTAGTCTACTTTTGCACACTCCCTTGCTTGACAATGAGTCAAAACCCCTCCCACATGGTACCCTACGTAGGCCGCGCTGCCGTAGGAATTCCACAGTAAAGACTGTCTTCGAAATTTTAACCCCCGCTGGGGACTTTGGCGCACAACCTCGAACGAATGTGGACCTGCGGTCAGAAGGAGGTGCCCGTGCGGAAGAGGTCCTAGGGCCGGCGTGACTTTGGAGAGGTGTCGCTGGCTCGCCATGCACAGATCAATTCCGAAGAAGCCCTGGCGGCGTTTCTTCATTATTTCCATAATACGTCGTAGCTGAATAAAATTTAAAAGGACACGGTCCTAGTAGAACCCATCTGTACCTTAAATGAGTAGATGAACTTTGCTTGACCGTCTATAGCTCTAACCCCTTCTGGGTTATCTTTCAGTGGACGTTTTAACTTTCCTATCCTCTCTTCATTATTTCGGTGATCCGTGGTATGTACTAGTGTCAAGCCTACCAACTCCAACGAGAGATGAGTCAGCTTGGACGGAGCTACAAGCTTGTGAGGGGGGGGGGGATAGTGTAACAGAATCACGAAAAGAAAAACTCACCTCCCAGTTCCCAGGCAACATCATTTACATAGCTTGAATGTCCTCTGAGTTGCTGCACAGTATCACAATTCTCTAAATCACTGTGAAATATTCGTAAAATAAGATCAGCACCAGCCGCACATAAGAGGATAACTTTCAGGAGAACAGCTAGAGAAATTTCTACTAATTGCATGGCAGCGACTTTCATGATAAATTTCTTCAAGTAGATGCCATTTCAATGAATCCGACTCTGATTCCTCCGGAAATTTAATTATTCCAAAAATGAGTTGCTTTACAACAGCAATGCATGCTAAATTTGACCAATCATTTCCTGATAATTCAAAACAATAAATTTGATCACTTAATCAGACTTGACATTTCGGTCAGCTGATTTGTCAGGGTTAGACAGCGGGAACTCAAGTGAGGGCTCAACCCAACGTCAACCCAAGTTCATCAGTACAATGCCGCTCAAAAATGTAGGAATGCGATTGAATTTTAAAATGGAACCGAATTGAAATATAGGAAATTTAAAAGTAATTAGTAAGTACAAGCTTATTGCACATATGAAATGCAAACCAATTCCGCGAATATAGGAAATTTAAAAACCAATAAATAAACTGTCACCAATCACATTGTGAAACAAAGCAAACTAGCAAAGATAAAAAAAAAATTAAGAACTAAATAAACTGACACTAAATTTTTAGAAGAAAGCGTCAATATGTCGATAAGTAAGCTGGCAAACATGAAAATTTTCCATCTCTTTTAAAGAATAAACGAAAGAAACTACGAACCACGTTGGCAAGTATAGACGAATAAACAAACCGACACTTAACGAGTCCTAAAATGAAATCTAAGGTAAATGTCAACTAGTGCTTAGTTAAGAATTGTTGAAATGAAAAACTATTAAAATGAAATCTAAAGTATATGTCTACTAGTACTTAGTTAAGAATTGTTGAAATGAAAAACTATTAAAATGAAATTTAAAGTAAATGAAAGTAATGTAAGATTAGCATAAAAAAAATTATATCAGAACTGTACCACGAAAAACTTTTAAGCTAGGTAGAAAGAGAGGTCGCTAGATAAGTTTTAGGTCAGATTAGGGAAACACATGAAAGGTAGGGTTAGGTAAAGAAAAAATGAAAAAGACGCCATGATTTTAAGTCCGGATCTTGTAGCGAGCAGTCAAAAAGTCCAAAAATTGTAAAATTAAAAAGCGAAAAAATTAACAGAAATAAAATAAAATTGAAATTTCCTTAAAAGTAAGAGTAACAAGTCGTGTTTTTTTTTGTGGTTTACAAGAAGAAATCTGGTAACACATAACAAAATAAGGCCAAAGGAGAAAGGCGACGAAAATCCTGTTCTATACAAGGACCTGAGGGCTGATCACATTTTCCTTTGGAGAGGAGATAAGCCCGACAGGCGAAATAGCCCGCAAATTCGGCCTCAGGAGCTGAAAATCCAGGTAAACATTTTTCTCAGTTGTCGATTTCCACTGGTGTACCATTGGGGCACCCGAAATTCACTCTACGCCACGGTGACCGCTCGTCCAGGTGGTAGAGCCAACGGGCCCCGTAACGGAAGGCGTCTGTTTGTCGCATTGCTGGAAAATCTGGTAACATTTGATAGCAATATCTTTGAAGGATGGCCATTCAACGTAGTTACCCGTAAAGCGCGGAAGATTGATAGTGGGAAGATTTGATTGATTTATAACGACCGATGTTGTGGACGGAGGAACTGTAAAATTATTAACGTTATCAGCATTACTAGACTGGAGTATTGGGGTTGAGGAAGTTGATTTGGATGTAATATAATCATTCAAAAATTCCAATTTCTCACAATATAAAGTTTCCACATCCGAACACACATCATTCGTGAAGTAATCTTGCTGGAGTATAGAGTCATCAGCAATTTCAAGAATTCTAGTATGTAATTCGGTGTATTTGACCAATAACTATTTAATAGATCTTTGCGTCCTTGAGCGAAGCCTAATGAATGATTTTGCTTTCCCGTTTTATTGAAATTTTTTATAAAATTTGATATATGCTTACTGACTACTTGGATTTTAGGTATTAGGTCGTTAACTAGCAGCTCTGTCTCTGGTGCTTCTTCCAGAGAAGAGTCATCTGCCATTCCTTTCTCGTTAGACATTTTAAATAAAATAACTGGAACAAACTCACCGAGCTTTATTGTAAGGTTGTGTGAAAAATATCCGAGTCTATTCTGTCGATATACACGTAACACCGCTACACATGAAACGAGAAACACCAATCAGAGAGTCCACTGTTTATTCGTATTTTTCACTGTCACTTATTTCGCAATGTGAAGAGTTTCAAAGAGTATTGTTATATTTAGATGTACATATATGTGGTATAACGATTACATTACCCTTTTGTGTTACCGCACTGAACACCGTTATCATGCACTTAGTGATAATTTTTTGTTTTAGAACTCAATTTATAAGTATCCCGTATAATGAGGCACAAAGTTTCACATATGTATGAAATCAATACGAATTTCATTAAGTATTCAACGCAAGTCGCGTTTCGCAAAAATTCTCTTTTTTTTTTAGATTTTGTTGTTGTGCTTAATCATCAAGCAATGATTAGGTTAATTTTGAGCACAATTCACCAAAAATGCTGCAGTGCTGATTGTATTGATATGAACACGTGCAGTTGAGTTTAACCTTGGAACACAATAGGTCTTGTTCTATGCAGCAACCACTGATTAATTATTAGCAATAATTTACAGTGTCTGAGGCAAGCACCTTGTAACACAGTAATGCGAGCGCCTTTTCCACAATCTAGCACTTCACAAACCCACAAATTGTAGCGGAGAGAGTACTTTGCGCTATGCTACGTATAAGAGTACTTAGAGCTCAGTTCCGTGTTGCGCGGAAAATTAAGCCAGTATTCGCGTACACGTTTCCTATAGCAAGTAATATCGTTATCACTAAATAATTCCCTGCCGATGCACCAAAAAATGTTTGCGTGTTTGTAAAGGATGTGGAATGTGGATCGGATTTTAATTGAAAGACACTTGGTTAGGTTAATTTAATTAATTAATTAATTTAATTAGAATTTTATTATCCGATTTACAAGATGATACCAATTCCGAGATTGGTACTAGACTGATTCGATTTTGCTGTACTTGAGTAGCAGTGGCTGGTTTAACTGTCCCGTTTGAGTGACTGGGATGAGTGTGTTGGTGTAGTTGTTGCTTCTGTTGAAAAAAGATAATACACTCTGGCTGCACCAGGCGGATTTTTAATTTTTTCGATGTTTGGCCAATATATTTTGTACGCTCTACGCTCTAACGAAATATATGATACAAATCTTACAACTTATACACACTGATCACACCATCAATATCAAAAATTCCCACTCGTTAAAAGTTTATCTCGACAACATTGAATTAAACGACAACAACATCCTCGTTCCATTGGATGTGCAGTCTCTATCCACAAATGTTGACGCACAGATGGCTCTTCAAATTATTGAAAATAAATGGCACCTCATCGAAAACCGATTAATAAAAATCTGTTCAAAGATATCATTGATTTTTGTGTCGGAGACTGCAACTATTTCTCTTATGCCAATAAGACATACAAACAGAAATTCGGTCTGGAATTCTCGCCGATTTCACACTTGACCACATAATTGACGAAGCGTTAAAATCACATTAAAACTACTTGTATTTCAATAAATATTAGAAGTTCCCATATGACTAAAGAACAAATCGCTAAACTAAACTGTATTACTAACGAATGTCCTAAATTGCTCCGAACGGAAAGCTGACGTACACCACGACTATTAAAAGGGAAATCCCCACCAGCACAGATGTTCCAGTGTACTCAAAGTCATACCCTTATCCTATATCACTGAAAAAGGATGTTGCAGATCAAGCCCAGGAATTATTCGAAAACGGCATTATATGACAATCTAGATCACCATATGATTCACCTGTCTGGATTGTCCCAAAAAAACGGACGCATCTGGTGAGAAAAAGTACAGGATTGTCATTAAATATCGGAAATTGAACAGTGTTCCAACTCCTAATAAATATCACATTCATATCACAAATCTAGGGAAAAATAATTTATTCACCATCGTAGATCTGAAGAGTGGCTTCCATCAGATATCTCTTAGAGAATCTGTTATCGAAAAAACGGCCTTTTCCATCAATAATGGAAAGTACGATTTCATTATTTTATTTTTTCCCGGACGGGAATCAAACCTACACTTGCTAGAATCAGTCAATGATGGATAAAGAAGAATTTTAAGAACTTTTATTTTTAACGATTCGAAATCAATCATCTTTTTTAAAAATTTTTTTCCAAAAAATATTCAAAATAAAAACACTTGTAATACTGTTCTACAATAATTTCGCCTTCTTAGGGCATTGCCAAGCAGTTGTTGCTTGACAATGCCCTAAGAAGGCGAAACGCGTCGCGACTCAAATAAAATAAATTATTGTAGAACAATATTACATGTGTTTTTATTTTTATTTTGAATATTTTTTGGAAAACAATTTTTAAAAAAGATGATTACCAAAGTGTTCTACCAAGTGCCTAAAAAAACATCAGTTTTATCGATTCTAAATCAAATTAATAAATACAAGAAGAAAAAACAACCGCCTCGTCCGGGGTTTGAAACCGGGACCTTCCGCTTGCCGGGCCCGGTTTCAAACCCCGGACAAGGCGGTTGTTTTTTCTTCTTGTATTTATTAATTTGATTTAGAATCGTTAAAATTAAAAGTTCTTAAAATTCTTCTTTATCCATCATTGACTGATTCTAACAAGTGTAGGTTCGATTCCCGTCCGGGAAAACATAAAATAAAAATTGAATTTACAATTTATTTGTGCGCTTTCATCGTTACTGGTTAATGCCAGCTGAAAGCATATCGTGGCTTAGTAGGAGGCTATTAACAAATTGATAAATGCAAGAAGGAAAATCATCTGTCTCGTTAGCTCAGTTTTAAGAGCAGTCGCCCGGCAAGCGGAAGGTCCCAGTTTCAACCCCGGACGAGGCGGTTGTTTTTTCTTCTTGTATTTATTAATTTGATTTAGAATCGTTAAAAATAAAAGTTCTTAAAATTCGTCTTTAACCACGATTTCATTAGACTACTTTGGTTTAAAAGACGCCCTGCCATCTTCCATAGCACCCTAGACGATATTTTACGAGAACACATAGGGAAGTGTTACTCCTACATACATAGATGACAATAATATTTGATAAAGATAAAACGGAGCACTTAGAGAATCTTGAAGTAGTGTTTAGAAAAATGCCAAAATGATAATCCAACTAGATAAATGCTAGATCTTCTAACAAAAAATCGAGCTTCTTGGTTTTGTATTATTTAGGTACAGAATTTTATTAAGTCCCACTAAATTTAAGGCAATAGTCAAATTACCTTAGGACACTTAAAAATCTCAAATCATTTCCTAGAATACCACCAAAAATGAAAAGCTGGCAATCATTTGGTCTCTGAAATCTTAAAGGTACTACCTCTACGGAGCTAGAAGAGTAAAAATTCATACGTATGTAGAGCCCCTCACTGACGTTCTTAGCAAGGAAAATGCAAGTTGCAAAATGAAACGCTGGAAAGCTATTTTGGAAGAATATAAAAAATAATAAAATCTAGATCAATAGAAGATATAAGGCAACCCCTGCTGCACTTATTGTTCTTCTTCTATATTCCCGAAAATATGACTGACAATGACAAAGTATTGAATCCAGCTTCGATCACTCCTATGATCCAGGACGAACTAAGCATAACAGCATACAGAACACCATTTTACAAGAACGAGGTAAACGGACAAGATGAACGTTTCCATCCTCCTTATCTGAAATAATAAGATGTCTGAAAAAAGACGAATTTGACGCACATTTGAAGAACTGTTAGAACGATCAGTAAATGAATACAATTTCACCATCCACTCCACCACTGGAAAATACTAGTTGAGCTTTTCTATGGACGAGATCCAGCAGTCAATCCTGAACTGTTTGAGGAAACTTTGGAAAAAACATAGAAAAGTAGAAACAACAGCAAGCCGTCCAATATAAAAAAAAAAGAAAGCCCATAAACAGTGATGAAGTTGGGGAGACATTATTCGTTAAATATAATAAAAGAATAGGGTCAATGCTGACCTGTAGGTACACTAAGGAAATAGTAAAAGAAAACCATAATACAACAGTCTTTACAGAATCAGGCAAAAACATCCATAAAACAACATTAGAAATTGAATATTTCATTTCAGATGCACACTCTGCCCAACCGGAAGGGAGGTACAGATTTTGGATTACTCCAACTCATACATAATAGCCTTGAGCACGGGTACCACAAAGATCCAATACGGTAACTTCAAATTTATTTATATTATCGACCTCATTCATATCATTTATATCCGAGATTACTTCATTCCTACAAGACCACATCTCCAAAATAATTCCGTACTGCCTTAACCTAATCACTAGCTAGCACAAATTCAAGATTTGTTCAGTAATTTAAAACATCATAAAGTTAAAACGTCATAGCATTTCAATTGGAGTACATGGAAATGGATTGTGGGAAGTCCAAACCATGAAGAATTTATAATGATACAAGATAAAGTGAACAATGTTTTACAGAATAATAATAATCAAATTGTCATTAATGTCATTAATCAATAATATTATAACTAGAACTAACGACATATTAAAATTAATTAAAGAAGAAATTCAACTTACTTATCACGTAGTCTTAGGCAAGGCCGTATATATAAATGACGAATGAAAGGGGTTTAACCTGAGAATTAATGTGAACTCAATAATCGGAATTTTAAGTCAATTGAATATAATTAATTTATTAAGCACATAATTTGTGTTGACATCCCAATTGGTCGGAAAAATTCTATTAATATATAAGTGCTATATTTAGATAATTGAGTTCACAGTAATTCTTAGTTAATATTCCGTAGGTCTGATGTATAAGGCTTCCAAAATTTAAAAAGTTATGTTTGAAAACATTTTGTTTTTTATTACATATTATTCACATTCCAAGAAAAAAAATATGAAGTTCCACTTTTTATAAAAAAGTAAAAGTGCAGAATTAAATTATGTTTTTCCTTCCTCCTTTAAAGTGGGAAAGTTCTTCATTAATTTCAATTTTAACACTTCGATGAACGATTTTATTGACGGATTTTATTGCGTCAGCTATAGTTTTATGAATCCATTTTTTGGTATCCACAAAAGCTCTTCGTACTTTTACATATATTAATTTTATTTTGTTCCTTGAAAAATAAGCAAAATTAAAAGGTTAATAAGTTGCATTCATTTTGTGAATAAAGTATTTGTTTTTATTTATTTTATTTTATTTTATTTTATTGATAATATCAAATTTCTACAATAAACTAACTCTATCTTCTGATACAACCATAATTTTCAATTCTTATTTACATTCAAAACAGTCTTGCTTTGCATTTTTCTGAAAAAAGTACAGTGTCGTGTTTCTATGATTAAAGCTTTTTTTAAAAATTTTTCAAAGTGTTTTACCATAAACGTCATTCTCAAATTGAGTTTTCTTATAAACAGTCAGCACTAATATTAAGTTGACAAGATAAAAAAATTTCGAATGAAACTAAAATAAAATGTAGCTTCCGCTACAGGGGTCAAGAAAGCAATTTAAAAAAATTAATAAAAAAAAAAAAAAACAAGTAAAAAAGCTAGAATAGGTCTGAGACTAATTCTTACGATACCCTAGATGAATGCTCGTAGGTAATTTCGTATATGGTAATCTCTCTATGCAAGTTTGATTGTTGAAGAGATTTTTCGTATTTACTTCTAGAACGGTTCGTCGGACAGTAAAAATTATTATAACCAATTTTATAGCATTTTTTATTATGAAGAAATTTTCAGAGCAATAAAAATATCTAGGATTGGTAATTTTCACAGCATACGTAAAAGACTTCAATTTTTATATGGCAGTACCAAGAAGGGGTTACTCGGTTTAGCCCATTTTGAAATTTTATTTAATGTTTTCATGAAAACGCCATGTACAAAATTTCAGCTCTACGTAAACGCATTCCCCAGGCTGTATCCAAATATAAAGTGAACAACGAAATTTTTGTATAACAACCCCATGAAGATTAAATTAGAAATTTTACATACTGGCTTCAAAGCAAAAAGTAAAATTAAGTTTGAGATAAATCGGGCACTTTACTTTTTGTTTTTGATGCCAGTATGCAAAATTTCTAATCTTCGGACAGTTTTTAAAATATCTCAATAAAATAAATTGGTCTAGAAAACCAATTAGAATGACTTACAATCACCATAAAATTATTTAGCAAGCTCAAAACTTTAATAAAGCAATTATTACTTGGAATGCCGGCATGGTCTCTGATTACTTTAAACTTAGTGTAAAGCTCAGAATATTTCGACTGGACAAATTAATAATATAAAACCACTGAAGTTTAATATACTGAATATTTATTACGAACAAACTTCACGACACTAGGCTTACAACTGAACTTTCTAGCTCTTCCTTAACATTACCTTTATCACTTCAACCAAATATAAAATAGGGCATTACCAACTAAGATTAATTTCAAACAAATATAGGGGCTCTACAGCTCGGTCATTCTTATAATCAATGGTCGTTCCTCTATTGCGATGAGAAAATTTATTTTATTGCAAATCTCTTCTCAAATTAAATGGTGTAAAAACACCTGTAAATTTGTTCCTACTAATTGTATTACCAGGTGTTGTATATTCGGTAAATGAAACAAGCACGTAATGTTTACTTACTACTTATTTATATATAAGGTTACAGGTACTACTATCCGTGCAACCAACTACTTTGACAGTCAGTAGAGAAGAGAACCCCACTCCACTCTCTGCCCGAGACTTGTCATTTCTCAGGTTGGTAGTTATTATGTAGTAATGCCATATTTAATGGATATGTAACAACTTTTCCCCCCTTAGAAAAAAAAAATCCTTCTTTATGCCATAATAGTTGCTCGCAGGTTCACAATTTTCTGTACATGAGTTTCTCTTAATTAATCCTGTATTTCAGTTTCTTTTAATTAATTTACTATATTAGTTAATTAATTCAATATTTTAACCTTCAACTTGACAAAGGTGTAAATCTTTCTTGAATAAAAAAAAATTGTTAGTTATTAGTTTACGAATTCTTGAACTGCTGCGCAGGGCAGTAGAAATGCTATTTTCGTTCCTAACTAATTCCATAATGTTCTCTCTGTCCCGAGCTACTCTCCTATCACTTCCATTTTGTTGAAGCTCCGGCGATTGTGGTTGAAGTTGGAAATCAACTAGTGGGTCAAAATTTGGAGGCTCAAGATCTTTAATGGAGTCACCCGTACGTTTTACTTGATCAATATGTCTACTCCATATTCGCCCGTCATCATGTGCTACATTGTAATGTAATTTACCTGTGATGTCACAAACCCTCCCAAATTGCCAGTTTTTAATTTAACTATAATCACGTACCGCCAATCTATCTCCCAGTCCAAATTGCCTGTATTTAAATCCTTGTTAAGATGGAGACTATCATGATGGCTTAAGGTAGGAGCCTGGGAGATCATTATGTGAAACCTAGAAAGTACTGGGTATTTGAAAATTATCTCTGCCGGAGAGAGTCCTGTGTTAGAATTTGGGGTTATTCTATAGTCAGTTAAAATTTCGCGTAAGTCAACTTCTAGATTTTCGCTATTACTTTTCAATTGGCGCAGTTTGTCCTTTGAAGCGTTAGCTGAATGCGCCAGTGATTTAACACGGCTTATGCCAAAATGTGTAGCATGAAGATCATTTAAAACTTTATTTCGCAACCTAATGGGTATAACCACATAATACAACCTTGTTGTAGCGATAATTGTAAGATGTCAGTATTGAGACGTTTTTCCATCGGCAACACCTTTCCGGTACTCAACGCATCCATAATTGCTTTAACTGAACTGTAGCCTTTGAAATTCCTTCTAGTGTGACCGGCATAGCATTTAACTATTTGATTAATTTCGAAGAGATCGGATTCTTCTACTCTCATTGCGCCATTTCTATCCGTAGGTAATCGCGATAACGCATCCGCATTCCCATTCATTTTCGAATTTTTGTATTTGATCTTGTAATTAAACCCTTACAAATATATCGCGTAATGTTGCATTCTTGTTGCCGACGAGTGCGGTAATCCGTTTGAAGGAAATATTTGGACCAGTGGTTTGTGATCCGTAAACTGGGTAAATTCGCGACTAAACAAATATTGGTAAAATTTGTTTACCCCATATATGATCGCAAACGCCACTTTATCAATTTGTGACCTTTTCCTTTGCGTTTTAGTGAGAGCCTGAGAAGCGAACTTGATTGAGAAAGAACTGCACTTACCCCAACCGGTGACGCTTAAGTTGCTAGGCATAGTGGCAGATTTCTTAAGTATTTTATGAGAACTTTATTTGAAGTTATTATGCTTTTAAATTTTTGGAATGATTTTTTGCATCTAGTATCCCACCTCCATTTAGTATTCGAACGCAGTAATATATGAAGTGGTTCTAGAATACTGCTAAGATCTTTCAGGAACCGGCCATAATAGTCCACTAAGCCCAAAAATGAACGTAACTCTGAAATATTTGTAGGAGCGGGTGCTCTTAAAATTGCATCAACTTTCTTTTGTGACTTATGAATTCCATGCCGATCGATTTTATGACCGCAATATTCAACATAGTCGCAAAACAGTTTTAGATCGATTAATTTTCAGCCCGTATTCAGATAACTTCTGAAACACCTGTTCTAGTCGCGATAAGTGTTCTTCATCATTTTTGCCAGTTACGCAAATATCATCTATAAAAACACCCACGTCTGCAATTCCACACAGAATATCTTCAATTTTTCGTTGCCATAGCTCAACCCGTATAAAAGACGCGTACATTTAAAAAGTCCTTCGTCTTTAACTTTACATTGTATGTAAGTAGGCACGTTTTAAATCCATTTTAGAGAGCTTAACACCGCCACTTAAAACCGAGAATAATTCGTCCGTAGTTGATGAAGGATGTTCACTTAATTTAATAAATGGGATTAAAGTCACCACACAGCCGCACCTTTCCATTTGCTTTCACCACGGGAACAATTAACGTCGACCATTCTGAATGGTCCCCACCTTCACACAAATTTCTTTTGATGTGAGATCATCCAGTTTTACTTCAACGCGTTCCTTCAACGCAAACGGAATTAGGCGTGCTTTGAATCTGATATGTTTTCTTTAACTCAATACTCACAGGCTCACCCTTAAGCACACCTTCACCATTGTTGGACACACAAGGATATTTTATAAATAGTTTACTAATTCTTTCCGAAATGTTAAATTTATTATGGCAATTTGTAGGGTTAGTGGCAAAAATATCTAAGTTATTTACCTGATTCTGTAGGTTAAGATTTCTCATGTTAACATGATGATCAGATTTTGTAAACATTTCACTAATTGGTTCTATTCCAAATTTCTCTAGTCAGTCTCGACCAAAAAGCGCACATTTGTATATTGACGTGGACACCACGTACACTTTTAAATTTGATATTTCCTTATTCTTCACAATTGCCGTAACCTCAGCGTAACCTAAAATATGTCAAAGTTTATTTGAATATGTGCTTAATTTCGTTTTTGTATGATGTATAATTAAATTCCTAAATTTCTCAAAATATTCTTTCTTGCTTATAATTGAAACTGCAGATGCCGTATCCAATTCCATTTTTAATTTTTCCCCGTTAACTATTGTATTTGATGCAATTCTATTGTCTCGGACTACATTCTGAACTGAATTAACGTAAACAATTACATCATTTTCATTTGAAACTAGCACTGAATAAAAGATTCCTTTTTAATTTTAAACAATCTTTTCGTAAATGACCGGTTTTTTTGTAAAAACCACAAAATGGATTGCGATACGTCCACCTATTTGCAAGCGAAAGCACTTAACTGAATTAAAAGAACCACAATATTTAGCGTTTTGGTTTCTTCCCGTAGCTTGATGTTTGTGAACTGGATCCCAATATTTCCGATTTTTAACTTGTTTGTGCTGTTGAAGTGTCGTTTTTGCTTGCTCACGACTTTGACGTTTGGATACTGCATGCGTTGCTCTCGTTGGACTTTGGAACTCAACTAGCTGTAGGGATTTTTGTTGAGCCACTTCGGGGCTGCATGCAGTCTCCACTGCTTTTTCAAATGTAAGGGACTTTGTTTCCAGGAGGCGATCTCTAATCCGTTTGTCTCTAAGGCCACAAACGAATGGGTTGCGTGGCGCTGTAGACAGATGTCTCAAATTTGCAGTGAATTGTCGTTCTGCGTAATGCCGAAATTTATTCACGTAATGCTTCACCTTCCTCCTGTGCTAGATGGTGGAACTTTCATATTTCAGCAATTTCCAAGGGTTGAGGATTATAGTACTCTTCTAATAGCTTTATTAACTGTGTATAATTTTTTGTAGTTGGAGTCTCCGGCGCTAGGCCATCGCAAAGAATGTCGAAGGCGTCAGGTCCAAGAAAATATAGCAAATATTTACTTTTTAAGCTTTTCCGTATTATTGAAAATGGAGAACGCTCCCTCTAACCTCTGTTGCCATCTATCGAATTTGCTTTTTGCTTCGTCGAAAAACTTAATGTTCAGGTTGGCCGGCGCTGATGCTGCTGATGGTCACACAGGTTCTTCTCCTACGCTCATCGTGAAAATTTGAAAGCGTAAAGCTTGAAAATTAAATTACCGCGTCTTTATTTCGCAAGCACGAATTTGTACGTATGTACGTGTACGAATTGGTACAGATCAAAAATGTAACATGTGATGTATTGAATCCCCAATAATCAGCAGGACGTATATACCATCCTCGTCGCCACTGTTGAATATTCGGTAAATGAAACAAGCACGTAATGCTTACTTATTATTTATTGCAGTCAGTAGAGAAGAGAGCCCCATTCCAATTTTTGTCTGTCCCGAGAATTGTCATTTCTCATGTTGGTAGATATTGTATAGTATTGCCATACTGAATGGATATGTAACACCAGGAATGCCTTTTATGATGTTGTTATTTAAAACTGTCTTAACTATGAGTGGACCTTTATACTTTGGTAGCAATTTATGACATACGCCCGCTTCAGCTACTATATTTTTTATCATTACTAGATCACCCACTGTAGCACCGCATTTTCTTCTCTTATCAAATATAAGCATATAAATCAGCTTGTTAAGTCCTTTGCGTATTTGCGATAACTACTTTCCTTACAGCTAAGATATTAAGACTTCCGGTAAGTTCTGTTGTTAAATGAGTCCGTAGCTCATCCCGATTATAACTACAACCTAAGTTGTGGATTAAAGATTTGATGTTATTAATCTGTAGCCGTCTTTTATAAACAAGAATGCACCATGTGATGACATATCTAAAAATAGATCAGACTTGGATGAGTAGTGGAGTGCTCTTATATGTTTCGCTCTAACACATTAGGAAGCTTTAGTGAATATCGTACTTTGAAACCACCTCGCTCTCTCACAACATCTATCTATCTCTAGCACACATGTTTGAGGTAGACTTGGTCATATACATGCCAGCTTGGAGCTTGGTATTATCAGTTATCTGCTTTATATACTACGAGTATAGTATGGTTGCGTGGAATTATCAGGCTTGTTATTGAACGGGGCTATAAAACTTGTTGGCTGAGATCTTTAGCGGCGGGGTGGGGTCACTTTACTGATCATGGGTGTGGATCCTTGGTTGGATGTGTTTGTGTGCAGCTGAGGTGTATTAATAAGAATATTGTGAATTGAAATAAAAGCTTTCATGATTGACCCTCGAAAATACTTCACAACCCATGAAAAAAAACTCCCTCACTACTACAAGAGAACCTCAGCGGAGTCCTAACATTCTTAAATATTTGCAGTGATCTTATGTAAAACGGACAAAAGTTTGATTTGAATAGCTCCTCCGCCCTAAACTACTATTCATACAGAAATGTGGTGTTCTGATAATCTTGAACTTTCTTATCATCCGAACCAAAATAAAATGTTTATACCATTCCTAACAAAATTATTTAAAAAACTTTATCTTAACCAAATGACTACGATTCCTCAATCAAGAACTCTCTGCTGAGTAATCATTGTATATGGCACTGTGCCGTCATGGTATGCCATGGCCTGATGATATCGAATGTAGCTTCCTACAGATACAGGCGCCGGCTGCACATAGACGTAGTGAGCGTAATATGGTAAGGCTACATTTTAATCAAAATTATTTTATTATTTTGTTAAGTAAGGTATACGGTAAGTATAGCCCTTGGGAAGGCAAGGAACTAAGCTGTAAATTACAGTCTTCTGACTATTTCCTTTTATGGGTGGTTAGTTAAGTATAGCTTACACAAGCGAAGTTACTGTCCCAAGTAACCTCGTTTTCAGTCCCTCACCTCTTGAAAAACCAACCAGTTTCCTTGCGCCAGTACGAAAACGAGTTCCGCGCACTTAAACTTTTTAGGGAAGTGGAACCTGGGAAATAATCAAATTGAGTACATTTTCTGCAACTGGTACATTTTTTTATTTAAGTAGTCTTTAATAATATCAGCTGGTGTGGAACTGGTAAAATGTCAACACATTTGTGCTTGTGTTTTTATTTTTCAGTAAGAAATTTCGTAAATTTTAAAGGTATTTACGTAAGCAAAAATATTATTCCTTAGCAATAAACATGACAAAAACTTACTCGCACTTTTTTTCTTCTTAGAATTTTTTCTCCGAAATTGTGCTTAATTACATTGTTGCACAATTTAGGACCTTTTCAATATGTGATTTTTCACTTGAAACCATTTACTCTCAAAATCAATATCTTGACATTTCACAAATTCCAGGCCAGATGATATTATAAATGACTACACACATCAAAACGTGTACCAATTGCAGAAAATTTACTCAATTTGATAATTTCTCACGTTCCACTTCGCTACAAATTTGAAGTGAGTGGAACTCGTTTTCGTACTGGCGCAAGTAAACTGGTCAGTATGTCAAGAGGAGGTGAAGGACTGAAAACAAGGTTACTTGGGACAGTAACTCGCTTGTGTAAACTATACTTTAGGGTCTATACCATATATAAATTCAATGTTTGGTAGTTTTCCATAAGTATCAATATAAAACATTTTAGAAAGCAGACTCCCAACGCACACAAATAGATTTCTGTTTCATGGCTTGGGAAGTATTCTCGAGGGTTTTGGTATGAGGGATTGAATCGATGTATGTTGTATACTGGATTGGAGGTATATGTGTTTATTTGATTAGAGAAAAGTATCCTCACGACTTCATGATGCAAGACTTAAATATAATTGAAATTCATAAATACTGTTGAATCGATGACAATAACATTACACTGCCGTAATACTGGGATGGATTTAAGGGTTTAATAAAGAAGGTGGTAGTATGATATGCTGATTTGAGGAATATCTCAGGTGAGTAATGGTAGTTGTATGGGTGCAGTAAAAGCCTTATCAACAATTTGATTTTATGATCAGGTGTAATGGCATGGTCGATGTTGCCACTCGAAATCTTTCTAGAGTAGCTTTTTAGCGCAGCCCGCAAGTGGTTTGCGTATCCACACTTTATAGAAAATATAAAATATTACCAACTTAAAGCTTTGGAGGAAGATCCTTTTCTGGTTAGGCGATGAGAGTTCAATAGCAAAATCCCATATTATTTCTTATGTAAGTCCAAATTTACTTTTGCAATTATCTCGCTCTAACACATCATTATTGAGGTGGACTTGTTGTTGTTTGTTTTATATGATATGAGTACAGTGGGCTACATACATGTTGGCTTTAGGTTGAGAGTGGGTTAAATTATAAGCTTTGATGATAGAAGATAATGCTATGATATTAAGTAATGGAAATTGTATGGGAGCAGTAAAAGAATAATTTTTGGTTATCAGGTGTATTGGCATGAATTAGCAGGTAATTTGATATTACTTTTTGCCAAGATCGTGGCGGTTGAGATTATGTTAAGCTTACTGGTGCTCGAAGTTTATTTCATGGGTGGCGGGTGTGCATAATATGTAGGTACCTTTAGTAAATACCATACTTTTCAACAATTTGACTCTGCCAAAACATCTGTGTCGCTCTAACATTAATCTGTGTTCATACTTGAGGTGGACATGATAGCTTGAAACTATCTTATTGGTATTAGTCAATGAGGTAGTCTACAGGTTTTGTTTACAATTCGTTATATTTCTCGGTCTGGGATTAACAAATAATTTTAGAATAGGTTAAGTTTGGTGATGCTTGAAGTTTCTTTTCTGTGCGGCGGGTGCTCATAATCTAGTAGGAAGTTTTAGTGAATACCATAATTTTCAACCATCTCGCTCTAACACACAACATCTGCCTCGCTCTAACGTACATGCTTACGGTAGTCATGATGGTTTACTTGCCAGCTTGGAGCTTTGTGTTATCAGTTGTTTGATTGGTATGCTATAGCTGTCTGGAATTATCATGCTTGTGTTGGGCTGGTCTGTAAACTTGGTGGGTGAGAGCTTTAGAGTCAATATGCTATCGTTTACTTGTCAGCTTGGAGCTTGGTGTTATCAGTTGTTTGCTTTATATGCTCTGGCTGTCAGGGCTTGTCATGTGTTGAGCTGGGCTGGGTCAATACATACATAAAAATAGATCACGTGAAACTGCTGCGTTATTGGAGTATTTGCTTATCAGGTTGAGAGTGGGTTAAATTTAAAGCTTTGATGAAAGAATGCAATATTCCAGATGGCAACAAAATCAAAGCTTGTGAGAACTTGGTAACAGTATGTTCTATAAAAAATTTAATAAGCAGAAGAAAATTGTATAAGAATCTGGTAAGAGAATGTTCCATACAAAATCTACCAGGCAGAACAAATTTTATAAGAATCTGGCCGCCTCTATTGAACCACAGGAGACTTGATTTTTGACAGGCTTCCTTGATAATCACTCTTTTCGAAGTTTCCTTAAATAAATGATTGTACTGCAGATATATCCATTTCAGAACCTTTTTCACTTAGCTGCTTCATTATTGTGGATATCCATATGTTCAGGAACCTAGAATAGGGTGACGTTATTCCCAAAAGGAGGCATGGGACACTTTTCTAAAATCAGTTCTAGGTGAAAAAATATCCTATCATGTTTACAAATACATAGTGGTAAAACAAAATTTTATAAGAATTTGGTAACAGTACTTTCTATTCAAAGTATAATACGCAGGGAAAGTTTTTATAAGAAGTTTCTTTGTTCTATACAAAATGTAAGTGGCAAAAAGAGAATTGCATGAGAATTTGGTTAGTGGTTTGTGTCTTATTCAATATGAGTAACATGATGGATATTGAGGAGACCTGTTCGAACAGGTCTGATAACAGCTTAACAGCTTTTAAACAGCTCAGCTAACAGCTTAACAGCCTTTCAAACAGCTCTAATGACGGCTTATCAGCTTTTAAACAGTTCACATAACAGCTAAGCAGCTTTTCGAACAGGTCTGATAACAGCTTAACAGCTTCTAAACAGGTCAGATAACAGCTCAATAGCTTTTAAATCAGCTCTGGTAACAGCTTATCAGCTTTTAAATAGGTCCGATAACAGCTCAACAGCTTTTCGAACAGGTCTGATAACACCTTAACAGCTTTTCAAACAGGTAGGGTAGACAGGGGCACTTTCGACATGGGGCACTTTCGACATGGGGCACTTTCGACATGGGGCACTTTCGACATGGGGCACTTTCGATACCTTCAAAATTTTCCCTTAAAAGTCATTTAAGAATTCTGGGAAAATTATAGTTTGATCTTCGTCACGCACGAAATTTTCTACCAAGAGAATTCATTTATAGATAACCAGCGGACCATTTCACGTTTCACTATTAACTGCATTAAGCATAGTTCTGTGTATTACACATTTAGGAAATATTTCTTAGCATCAAGTGACTGTATTAGTTGTGTTTTATTGATTCCAAGCTTATAAAGTGGTATAAAAACTTATTATAAAGGGTTTTCCAATAAGAGGTGTTATTTTGATATTCAAAGAAAAATGCCACTTTTTGAGACAACTAATCGGATCTATATTTCAGTATAAAGAGGAAGGTATGCCGTTAATAACGGAAGAAAACATCAGCCAAATGACCAACACGACCACGCCTACAGGACCATATCCTTTTCATGAAATTTTCCATAACGAAATCGCGACGCTGGGCTGTTGGCGTAGACCTTCTCTTTCACATGGCTCCAAAGGAAGAAGTCGCAAGGTGTTAAGTCACAAGATCTCGGTGGCCAATTGTGATCACCTCTTCGAGAGATAACACGGTCCGGAAACTTTTTCCGTAAAATATCAATGGTTTCGTTGCTTGTATGGCACGTTGCGCCGTCTTGTTGAAAGTAAACGTTGTCCAGATCAATACCATCCAATTCCGGCCATAAAAAATCATTAATCATCTGTCGATAGCGCAATCCATTCACCGTAACTGTTGCTCCAGCCTCATTTTCGAAAAAGTAAGGTCCAATGACCCCGCGGGACCATAAACCGCACCAAACAGTAACACGTTGAGGATAGAGAGGCTTTTCAACAATAACTTTTGGGTTTTCCGAGACCCAGATGCGACAATTTTGCTTGTTGACGAAGCCATCGAGGTGGAAATGGGCCTCATCACTCAAGATGAGTTTTCGATGGAATTTCGGATCATTTTCATGGATTTCAAGGACCCAATCAGCAAAGACTCGACGTTGTTGATGATCGGCCGGCTTGAGTTCTTGTGTTAACTGAACTTTATAAGCCTTAAGACCCAAATCTTTATGCAAAATACGGTGTAATGACGTTTGTGGAATGCCTAATTCCAAAGAACGACGAGGAATGGACAAACCTGGGTTTTCTTCAACCCTTTCGGCTACAGCAGCAATATTCTCGGCTGTTCTTGAGCGACGTGCACGGGTTTTGTTCTTCACATCACTAACTTGTCCCGACAGCTCGAATTTTTTTACCAATTTCTGTATTGCGGTCCGACAAGGTGCTTCACGACGACCCAAAAATGTTCGAGTTTTACGAACCGTCTCTGCCACATTTTCACCATTTTTATAGTGAATTTTAATAATTTCAATGCGTTGTTGAATCGTGTATCGTTCCATTTTTTTAATGGCGTAGTTTCTGCTTGTCAAATGTCAAAAAATGACAGCTCCAAAAGTGACATCTACTGAAAGAGCGGGCTAATTAAAATAACACCTCTTATTGGAAAGCCCTTTATATTAGATATATTATTTTTAGAAATACTCTTCCCTGTGGGGTAGTTTCGACAAATACGGTTATGGTACTTTCGGCGTATTGTCGAAACTGCCCCATATCTGGCGAAAGTACCCCACATTTCAGTTGTGACACTTTTATTTGATACAATTTGCAGTTTTGACAGCTATATAACTATTATATATAGATATAGGTATATATTTTACAATTACAGAAATGGTTTGTAATTATAAGAAAAGAACAAACTGTTGTGACTTAAACGAAAAAAGTATTAAACTAGCAATGAAAGATGTTGTGCGCAAGCGTGAAACGCCATCTTCAGTAGCACGTATTTATGAATAAAACGCACAACTCTTATTTCTCGGTTGAAGAAAAATGAAAACGTTAATTTAAATTCCATCGATTCCGATTCTGGAATGAGCGATGACGATAATTGCGCCAAAGCAAAATCTAAATATAATGTGCACCAAGTATTTAGTATGGACCAAGAAAGAGAAATCTCCTCATACTTTAAAAAACACAGTGAAATGGGTTTCGGCTTAACTTATTTCACTGTTTTTGATTTCGTTGATACCAACAAAATTAGACGACCTGCTTCTTGGGATAGAAATAAAATTGCAGGCCTTGAATGGCTTTACAATTTCATGCATCGGAATCAAGATATTTTCTTACGAAAACCCGAAAATATAAGTCTGTTGAGATTAAGGGGATTCAACCAGCAAGCAGTCACTACATTCTACAACAATCTTGATGCATTACATAAAAAACACAATTTTGGGCCTAACAGTATTTTTAACCTGGACGAGACCGATGTTACAACAGTGCTGCCTCCACCAAAGGTAAAGTAAATATGCTATATAAATATAGGTAGGTACGTATATAGGTATTTCCTTTTGGTATCTTCTTCGGTCATTACTTCGAAAGGAAAGTGAACTGTTCTCCATGTATCATCAGGAGAAAGGGTTTCTCTAGTGTCTGTGGTCGGTATAATTAATGCGATTGGCAACCGGCTTCCTCCAGTTTATGTTTTCCCCAGGATGCGCTACAAGAATCATTTTGTAAATGGAGGCCCAGCTGGTTGTATAGGATTGAATTACAAAAGTGGTTGGATGACCGCCGAAATATTTCCTGACATGCTGAAGCATATAAAAGCATATACAAACTGTTGTATTGATCATCCGATTTTAATAATTGTTGATAATCATCCGTCGCACTGCACCTTGAACGTAATTGAATATTGTAGAAGTAATGGAATGGAGTTTTTATCACTTCCACCTCATATATCCGATAGGCTTCAACCATTAGATGTATGTGTATACAAGCCCTTTAAGCGTTATTGTACAATAATCCAGGAAAACATATCACTATATATGATATCGCTTCTTTGACAACCGTACCCTTCAACAAAGCCTTTACTTCGGAGAACATATCTAAGGGATTTGAATCAACAGGTATATGGCCGTTCAATCCAGGAAAATGCACATCTCGAAACTTTGTTGTAGAAGAAACCTTGACCGCAGCTAGTTCTTCGACTACGGCTAATACTATAAATTATACAGCCGATGGGCCTAATATTGCTTCTCAGAATATAAATGTACTAAAATCCCCTGAGATGGTACAACCGATTCCACTTTTAAAACAAAATTTAAGGAAGGCCGACGAGAAAACTAAGGGCAAGTCTCGAATTTACACTAACTCCGTGGAAAAAAAAACGTATTGCAGAAATGAAGCAAAAACGAGATATGTATGTCAAGCCTAAAAATCAAAAAAGAAACCATTAAAAGGAATCTTGAAGCGATATTAGATGAGGCGTCTGATAGTAATGAAATTAGTTTTGCAGACAGTATCGATTTTATCGACCCATGCGTTAATGATTCAGACTCTGTTTCTGATGAAGTTGTCTGTTCTCTGCCAAAATTAAATGATCAGGATACAGTCTCAGAAGGAGATAATGTGCTGGTGAAGTTAGACATCGAAAAAGAGCTCGATATTATGTTAGCGTCCTCATATCCACCGTAAATGATAAGATGGCTGTTGAGTTTTACAGAAAGTGTAGCAACAACTGGGCCTTCGTAAAACCTGCTGTAAGCGATCAATAATTCACTGAATAGATATAATTTGCAAGCTACCAATTCCTACTCATCCACCTGGAACTTCACGTGCAAAAGAAAAGTATATTTTTAATACTATTCTTAATAAATGTAATATTTACTAGCTTTTTAATACCTAATACCTACATATATACAAAAGTACATACATATAGGTGGGCTCCTAGGAGATAATATTGAAAATTAGAGTTGACAAAACTCCCCCATACGCTTACCGAAAGTACCCCAATGTGGGGCAGCTTCATAATTCTTGACTTGCTTCAAAAGATATGAAAAAGATATTAGAAAAAGTGTACTTCTAAACAATTTCTATAGCGAAGCTATCTCTTAAGAGATATATCTGGTTAAATTAATATAATTCAAGCGATACAATCGAAAGATTCTGCTCCAGAGGAGATAAATGACCTTAATGACGAATGTGCCCCACTCCACCCTATAATAATAACTTAACAGCTTTTAAACTGGTCAGATCAAAGCTTAACAGCTTAACGTGCTTGAATATACACTTATATATTGTACTTTCCGGATCAAGGTCAAGGGTTAGACGCCCTTCCGGTTTCAAAATGACGCCAAAGGCCCACATGTCAAAGATTTTTCTCACGCTCACGCTCGACCGTCCTAGCAGTCTAGGTAAAACGCTCAACCGCCCGATTAGGAGCCTGCTGTAGTGGGCAAATATTGTTAAAGAATACCTTCAGGAGTTCTGGACTTAGTAGAAAATTGAAAAAAAGAATACCATATATAAAATATCATTATTGATTTATTATAAATTGAAAAATATTAACATTTAATTCTTAGTGTATCATTCAATGGTTGGGCTTCCTTAAATCAGTTTCCCTATAACTGTAATAATACTTTCTTTATTTTACAATAATGTATATCTTAGGCTATATTACAATTAAAACAAACTATGTCATTAAATGGTATTTTAACTATAATAAAGTTTTATTTACAGTACTATCTTAACCAACCTTAGAATATGTTTTCTGCGTCTGCTGCTTGCTGATATGATGAAATAGTGTAATGCTCTCATTGTAGAGTATCAGTTGTTCCACTCACAATATGCCGCTCGTTATCATAAGGACTCAATGCTATCTTCTTTTGATTGACAGTGTAGAAGTTATATGATCGTATGCAGCTCTGATTTGCAGTTAATAACCGTTTGTTATTCAAGCATTCGACGTAGGCATGGAAATTGATATGCCTCTGGATAACATTTGTCTTTATTCCTTCGCTTTCTTTACAGTTTTACCATCGTTTATATGCAGTCTGTACATTTTATTTGTTTCTTATGCTCATCGAAAAATGTGTTATTATATTCTCTTATAAATACCTCAATATCTATCTTAACAGTCTCACATTCAAGAAGACACTAACCAAATTCTCATGCAATTCTCTTTTTGCTAATTAGATTTTGTATAGAACATACCAATTTCTTATAAAAATTTTCTCTGCTTATTAGATTTTGAATAGAACATACTGTTACAAAATTTTTATAAAATATTTTTTACCACCATGTCTTTGACAACGTTATAGGATGTGTTTTCACCTAGAACTGATTTCAGAAAATAATCTCCGGCTTCGTTTTGGGTAAAGCTATAGCCTATAGAAATATCCGTACAGCATAAGCTAGCCCAATTCTAGGTTCCTGGACATATGGATATCTAGAGTAATGAAGCAGCTGATGAGCTAGGTGAAAAAGGTTCTGAAATGGATAACTCTGTAGTACTATCATTTATTTGATGATCCCATTCGAAACATTGAAAAGAGTGATTACCAGGGAAACTTGTGAAAAATCGTAATATCAAATTACCTGCTAAGTAATGCCATTACACCTGACAACCAAAAATTATTCTTTTACTGTTCCCATACAATTTCCATTACTTAATATCATAGCACTATCTTCTAACATCAAAGCTCATAATTTAACCCACTCTCAACCTAAAGCCAACATGCATGTAGCCCACTGTAATCATAGCATATAAAACAAACAACTGATAATACCAAGCTCCAAGCAGGCAAGTATAAGACCAAGTCCACTTCAAGCATATGTATTAGAGAGAGACAGATGATGATGATGTGTTAGAGCGAGATAATTGCAAAAGTAAATTTGGACTTCAATAAGAAATAAAATGGGATTTTGCTGTCGAACTCTCATCGCCTAACCAGAAAAGGATCATGTGCTAAAAGGTTACTTTAGAAAGACGTCGTATGGCAACACAGGTCATTCCATTATACAATATGACTTCCACTACTCATCTAAGTTCACATATCATACTATGTTAATATCATAGCAATATCTTCCTGTAAAGCTTTATATTGGTATGATTTTACATTCTCTATAAGGTGTGGCTACGAATTGTCACACATTGACCATGCCATTACACCTGATCATAAAATAAATTGCTGACAAGGCTTTTACTGCACCCATACAACTATCACTACTCATTTGAGATATTCCTCAAATCAAAATATCATACTACCACGTTCTTTTATTAAACTCTTAAATCCATCCCAATATTACGGTATTTAATTTATGTTTAAGTCTTTCATCATGAAGCCGTGAGAATACTTTGCGCCAATCAAATAAACACATTACCTCCAATCGATTGTAGTACATACATCTATTCAATCCCTAATACCAAAACCCCCGAGAATACTTCCCAAGCCACGAAACAGAAATCTATTTGTGTGCGTTGGGAGGCCGGTTTCTAAAATGTTATTGATACTTATGGAAAACTACCAAACATTGAGTTTATATAAGCTATGGAGCCTAACTTACTACCCATACAGGATAATAGTCTTCTAGTACTTTATAGCTTAGTTCCTTACCTTCCCAGAGACTACACTTACTATATACCTTACTTCAGAAAATAATAAAATAGTTTTGATTAAAATGTAGCCTTACCATATTACGCTCACTGCGTCTATGTGCAGCCGGAGCCTGTAAGAGACTTTTCACCAAATTTTTAGTGATTATGTGTAACCACATGACCGTGTTAGCCTAGCCTGAAAGTGGTTTGAGCAGCCACAACTGAAAAAATCACATATTATGATTATGAAAGCTTCATGATATAGATCAAAAGTGATACCTATGGATTACATAAGAAAAGTAGGTTCACTTAATTTGCAAACAAAAAATTTGCTTGAAAGCGACACCCGATGTGAGCGATAATCATTCTTGCTTCAATTATCACTCTTAAGCGACGTGTGCCGGAGAAAATATATTAAGTATAGTGTAAAATATGCTTTGTAAATAAAAATTGTATTATGGTTATAATGCCATTTATTGAAATAATTTGTTTTAATTACATTATATCTTAAATCGAAAGTTTTTCCTTTAGTTCAGGAAAACCAAGATTTCAAAAATATGGACTGACGCTTATAAAGAATATTCCTTATGCCTTTAGACCAAGATGACTTTAGAAATTTCCTTGTGCACCATTTTCATAAATAACATCTCTCCGTCTTTACTTTTTGCGATCTTTGCTGGAATATCCTGATTTTTCGAGCTGTTGGTAGGGGATAGCCGTCTCGTTTTTAGATAAAAAACTTTCTTCTTTATTTCTAAAAAGCATCGATTACATAGATGCAGACTGAGCCTTATATGAATATTCTTTACGACTTTCGTCCGTAAGCTTTATAAGGTTTGTAGTATCCTTAGAACTCATGTTGAAATTATTACGTAATTAGCTTGCCAACAGCGGTCTGTTTGGGTAAAGAGCAAAACATCAACTGAAAAACAAGCTATGAAACTATTATTTATATGTATTTGACACGTGGTCTTGGAGGCAGCAATTTGTCGTTGACCGCTGACGTCACCTTAACCTTAACCGAAAGTGTCTGCTCTTGGGTAACCTTTTGAAACCAACAGTGTTGAGTCTTAGAGGCTATAATTTGACCATGATTCAGCTTCGATAATAATATGGTAATTTTATCTTCTTAATATTGGTGTGGTGGGCCTAACAAACTTGATCTTTGATTCTAGCATTGTCTGCCCTTGGGCAACCTTTTGATATCGGATGTATCTGGTCTTGGTACTAGATTCCATCTAGCCAGCAACGTCACAGGGGGATTCCTCTGTGGTTGATGGTGAGAATTCTGTTTGAATATGAGACCTGTTTGAAAAGCTGTTAAGCTGTTATCAGAGCTGTTTAGAAGCTGTTAAGCTGTTATCAGAGCTACTTGGAAAGCTGTTAAGCTGTTATCAGAGCTGTTTGGAAAGCTGTTAAGCTGTTATCAGACCTGCTTTGCGGCGTAGTTGATTATGGGAAATTAAGGTTGCAACCTCCAAGACACACACTTCCGGGTCAAGGTCAAGGACAAAATGCCATCCGGTTTCAAAGGTGATGCCAGAGATCAACGTGTCAACGTGCATTCTGGATAAAAAAAGGCTCAACCACACGATTAACAGCCCTCTGTAGTAGGTAAAAGTTATTAAAGAATACCTTCAGGAGTTCTGAACTTAGTAGGGAAATTGAATAAAGAGAATAACATATACAAATAAAATATAATTATTGATTTATTATAAATTAAAGAATATTAATATTTAATTCTTAGTGTATCATTCTATGTTTGGGCTTCCTTATTTCAATATATCTAGAACTATAACATATTCTTTATTTTCCAATAATGTATATCTTAGACTTAAGACTTGGGCTATAATACAATTAAAACAAATTACTTCAATAAATGGAATTATAACTATATGTAATACATTTTTTTATTTACAATACACTGGACTTAGATCATATGCTTTCTGCGGCTGCTCCTTGTTGCTCTGTTGGAATTAAGTAAGTTTTCCGAATGGTAGAGTATCCGTTGTGCTATTAACATTTAATTGTATGGTCGGGCTTACTTAATTCAATATTAACTTTTTGTTTCTCATATTCAAGAATATGTGATGCTAATTCTTTAGAAGAATAAAAATAGAACAAACATCTATCGCATATATACAATCTAGCTTTATGTTTTGAAGTTTCTTTCCACGCAAGCCGTGAAAGATTTTTAATCCAGCAGAAATGAAACCTGTTGCTTTCATCGTCATCATCATCATCATCATCATCATCATCATCATCATCATCACCATCATCATCATCATCATCATCATCATCATCATCATCAGCATCATCATCATCCTGCTGATAGGTGTTTTGTACCATTAATAGATTCTCATGGCGCTTCATCTTGTGTTTCGTTGGTCTAACTAGAACAGCGGTGAAGGAAGGCTCTTTCTTTAGAATGAATACGTTTATTGATATATCGTTCTGATCTTCAAATTGTTTAATCTGTTTAAGCGTCATAGGAGATGTTATTCCAGTTTATCAATATTTTTTACATTAATACAGGCTTGCTTTAAAGCAATCTCCTTCGGTAGAGGTATGTACGAAGATCCTCGGTGCCGTTCAAATTTGTTGATATGTACTGCTAAATATATAATAGAGGCCAATGTCCAGCCACTATCTTTTTCTCTAAACTCATCCAGCTGAGTGAGTATTGAATCCAAAATGTTAATTTTATACCACTCATTTAAATTATCTTTCACATTGATTGGACCAGTTATTGCTTGTAAATATTTAATATCGTTTATAACCTCATTTTCACCGATATCCTTAACAAAATCAGCACACAACTTTGTATTAACTTTAATATTGAGATGGCGATTTAAAGGATTCTTAATACGGCGTATAAATAAATCAGCTGCATCCTGTATAAAGAGCTTAGGATCTGTATGGTTTATATTTTCAATAATTCCAGTTCTAATTCTGTCTATGAATACTAATTTTATTTGCTCCCACTTTACAAAATCACTTTTTCTTACACGCTGCGTAATTTCTCCACCTTGACTGGTGGCTTTCAATAATACTCTCGGCGATTTAGTCTGCCCAATACAGCTTTCCATATGCCGTTTTGTACCACTCTTTTTACTAGAAAAACTTTCATTTATTAGCGCGCTTGACATTTTTATTTTTATGTGACCTATCGATGGGGCTCATCAAAATTGACTGATGCCTCTTATCATCTTACATTAATATTTACTACCGCCTTCTTTCACAAAAGCCTTAAATTGAAGCCGTTCTCAGCCTAATAATTTCATGTTTTTCACGACTCCAATAACCTTCATGTGCTCTATTTTTAGATATCGAATTTCATAACATGCTGCAATGATCACGATTTCCACTGCCCATGCGGAATTTCACAACATTTCTTGTCCACATAAATACACAGCTGCACACATCCACCCACGCCTTAGGTAACGTTTCCTCAGCCACCAAGCCGCCCAATATACCACAGCCACTCATACTAAAGTAAACAACTGAAACCAAACTCAAGCTGACAAGTATACAGCCCCGACATAAATTCGCATCATTACTTAATACACATAAGCCGCACACATTCTACCCAAGGCTTGGTACAGGTAATGTAGCCCAATCCAGCACACCCCAGACAATCCTATTCATAGCACCAGATATTGCCACTAAAGCTCTCAGCCAAACTCCAGTACCCAGACGCAGGAGGGCGGCAACATAAGGTCAAATTCTAGCCTCCAATACCAGATAAAACTTAACCAGCACCCTCCACCACTAAAGCTTCCCACCTTTTCACAAATATTTAGAGCTACGATCTCCGAGATGAAAAATAATTGAACTCTAGGAACAAAATCGAAAACCTATGCTATTTCCCTATGCTGGAGAGTGCTGAAAGTGATCTCGTATCCCCAAAGTGATCTCGTATCCCCAAAACTCGAGATGAAAAATAGGCGAATTCCAGAAACAAAATCGAAATCCTATGCTATTTCCCTATGCCGGAGGTGCTAAAAGTGATCTCGTATCCCCGAAGTGATCTCGTATCCCCAAGCTCGAGTTGAAAAACATATTGAGGTAGTACCGGCTAATGCCACCAGGGGACCTTGCTCAAGAAATGCGGTTTGCACTCGAAAGAGCAAACTTATTTAGGCGCAGCACTTGAAAACAGCAAGACCAAGATGACGTCATTCTGATATCTACAACTTCCCCACTAATAAATCGCCAAGCAAGAAAACAGGGTGGTAGTTCCAGATAATGCCGCTAGGGTTCCCTCGAGGTGAACAACATATGAAGTACCAGATAATGGCGCTAGGTAACCGGTGTTTGCACTCGAAAGAGCAACTGTGACTTTTCATTATAAGCACCCCCCTAAATCCAATAATATTTATTTGCTGCGAAAACATCAAGCCAAGGTGAATTCATGTTGTGAAAATCGAATGTTGCTGATATCTACAACTTCCCTGCTAAGAACACTTACAGCATTTGAAACAGCCTAGGCGCAACATTTAATGTTTGACGCCCAGAGCCATATACAATGATTACTCAGCAGAGAGTTCTTGATTGAGGAATCGTAGTCATTTGGTTAAGACAAATTTTTTTAAATAATTTTGTTAGGAATGGTATAAACATTTTATTTTGGTTCGGAAGATAACAAAGTAGGCTTAAGATCATCAGAACACCACATTTCTGTATGAATAGTAGTTTAGGGCGGAGGAGCTATACAAATCAAACTTTTGTCCGTTTTACATAAGATCAGTGCAAATATTTTAGAATGTTAAGGCTCCGCTAGCGGTCTCATGTAGTAGTGAGGGAGTCTGTTTCATGGGTTGTGGAGTATTTTTGAGGGTTTTCCTCCTACCAATCATGAAAGCTTATATTTTAATTCACAATATTCTTATTAATACACCTCAGCTCCACACATACACATCCAACCAAGGATCCACACCCATGATCAGTAAAGTGACCCCACCCCGCCGCTAAAGATCTCAACCAACAAGTTTTATAGCCCCGTTCAATAACAAGCCTGATGATTCCACGCAACCATAATATACTGGTAGTATATAAAGCAGACAACTGATAATACCAAGCTCCAAGCTGGCATGTATATGACCAAGTCTACCTCAAACATGTGTGCTAGAGATAGATAGATGTTGTCAGAGAGCGAGGTAGTTTCAAAGTACGGTATTCACTAAAGCTTCCTAATGTGTTAGAGCGAAACATATAAGAGCACTCCACTACTCATCCAAGTCTAAATTAATATAATCATATCACTTTCTTTCATGAAAATTTTTAATTTAATCCACTCCAACCAACCTAATGCTTTCATAGTAAGATTTAAAAATAAGTAAATAACACTACCCACACTCGACCACCGCCACCGTCTTTACCAAAGCTTCTATATCCTACTAGAATTATGTCCTGGTAAATATCATCCACCACAGTTTTAACTTATACTACCACTGTCTTCACTTTTGCATTTGCAGAATTACCAACCGTTCCTTCCTTTCTGATACAACACGATTTTGGATGATGATACTTTAGAGGATACAAATATGAAGCGGCATTGCTGATAAGGTTTTTACTAAGCGGAAGACTTTCCAAGAGACACAAAAAGATCGCCCAACTTCTTTACTTTTCTCGGCTGTGCGAGCTTGTTTGATATAAGATTACCAGTCATGCCATTACACTTGAAGACTAAAATTTTTCCAACAAGGTTGCACCTATACAATTTTCTACTCATCTACGTCGCCACATCACCCTACATTAATATTATAGCTCATCAAAGATTTTAATTTAACCAATTCTCAACTTAATGCTTACAAAAATAGACTAGACTTGAATTATTAGAAATATGAATTACATTTGAAAAGGTATGAGACTTTTCAGTAAACGCACACCTCTACACCGAACATTTTCTGATAAGCCTTTAATTTCCATTATTACCATCCTAAGCAGCCGCGATCTATTTGTAGATATCGAATAATAATATTGATAATATAATAATAATTTTTTTTTATTTGTATATGCTCTTTATTTAGTGGCTCATTGGCTCTTTTAAAGATGTCTTAAAAATAGTTGGCAACAGGCTCTACAAATGGTAAAAAAGGCACTAGCTAAACTAAAGTTATGAAGTCAATAGGGACAAGTAAAACAATTAAACTAAACAAATGACGCAAAACTAGAACAAAATGACACAAAAGGTAAAACAAATTCGCACAAAATGCTCAAAAGAGTCTAAAAACGGTCACAAGAATTTTGAAAAAGATCTAAAGCTTAACCAAAAATTTAGAACCAGTCCCAATTTTGACAATTGGGTAAGCGGCAGTTCGAATGAGTTCCAAATTTGCAAAATAAACTAATAAAAATGTCCCTAAACGAGCGAATTTAAACAAGAAATTTTGCAATTTAGCACCAAAACCGAATTAAAAACTTAATAGCCGAACGAAGGAAAACTTTGCGCGATACCATTATTGTCCCGCGAGCACAGCCTGTAGTATCATAGACCTCTACAGACTGCCCTCATCAACCCTCCAGCTTAGCATCTCTAACAGAGTACTTGACCTTCCCACAGCACGTGCAACGATTCCTAAGCGGGGAGAAGCCCCGTGGACTAGTGTTCCAGATGCTGTGGCCTGCTATCACCAGCGAAAGACAAGAGCTCCGTCCTGCACTGACGATAGTGGTTGCCATGTGCAGTTGAAAGTGGCTGCGCTCGTTGCCAGATATCCAAGACGTAAACGTCTCTTCAATCTGTCAAAGAAGTGCTTGTGCGTTTTGTTGTGGGTCAGTGTTCTGATTCCCATCTGCGGCTCTCATGTAGTACAAGTGAATTGTAGATTTGGCCAGTGTCAACACAAAGCTATTCAAACAACTCACCCGACTACAAACCTTTGGTTCCCATAGAAACGATGTCCTAGTAATGCCGAAATTCGGGTGGATCAACTGACACAAATCGCGCACCGGTTCCATTAGACTCTGCAAAGCTGGACAAGTAAAGAACCTGTGAAACCAGGTGCCCTCACCAGGACAAACTGTGCAGATCCACTGAACCCGCCGGTCGATATGTGACAACTGATTAGGATGCATAAGACTGTGATGCAGCAATTTGAATGCTACATCGGCATCTTTGTAACTAGAAGGATAACTATAGACTACTCTGCAAGTTATCCCTCCCATCACGCCCATATTCAAGCCGAGGTGTGTTCGCCATCTGTTGTATCCTGTGTACTCCGGAGGTCTTATTGACATAAGCAAGTCACGTAGCACACGTGTTGTGTGCTGAAAGATGTGTGAGGTGGTCTGCTCAGAACGAAAGCATCTTCCAACTTAGTGCCAGGGTCACTGGTCCCAAGTTGGCGAAATCTCTCCCCCGCAGAAGCAGCCAGGTCGGTAGTTGTGGAGTGTTAGTGTTTATTCGACAGTTTCCAGAGATATCAATAATATCTCCGAGAACTGTCAGTGTATACGTGTCAGCTTCAAAACCTCGAGCATTACTGAATACTGAATCTATTAATTCAGGATTAAACACGATTGGAATCGTTCCGAATTGCGTGTACCGTAGAGCGTTCAACTTAAGGTGAAATGCTGGCCTGATTCTGCCCCAGGTCTGAATCGTTGGAATTAGTTCCTGTAGCTAGTCACGAGGATGGGGTGGTCGAAGAGATAGCAGGTAGTAATACTCCCCTATGCCGATCCCTTCCAGTGCATTCACCCACAGCTGAGAAATCAAGGTGTCTCTCTGGCAAAACACTCGTTGGAATACACGCACTTGGAGACACCTTGATTTCACAACCGAGTTAGTGAGACCTAATCCACCTATCCTGACTGGCAGCAGAGTGCGCTTTCAGCAACACCAAAATGTGTCTATCGCTTTTGTTTGAAGAAGATCTACGAAGCCTTCATCAAACGTCTCAGATTTTAGCAGATGAACGATGGACGAGGTAATCAAATAATTTATCACGACTGACCTACCCATTAAGGATAATGGAAATAGTCGTCTACGCCATGAATTAACTGCTCTAGAGAGTTTCTCCAGAGCAATGCGGCTATTATTTGATTTACTCTCGCGTCCGATATACACACCTATATACTTCAGGCAAGTATTAGTCCATTGGATGTTCAGTGGAGTATCTGTACGATCTCTCCACCTTACCACAAGCTTTGACTCTTACTAAAGTTGATTTTAGTGCCGGCTATACGCTCGTACTGATCGAAAATAGCACGAGCGACCGGAAAAGCTTCATCTCTTGACACGAAAATAGAAAGGTCATCCGCATATGCCAACATAAGAGGCCTTTCATTGGTACATGGTAGATGAACTGAATATTGTCCGAGCATTCGACGGAGATTCACCAGTAGCGGCTCCAACGAAAGATCATAAAGCATACCTGACAATGGACAGCCCTGTCTGATGCCTCGATGAAACGAGATTGGAACTAGAACCTGTCTTTGATGCTTAATCAAAATCGCTGAATTTCTATACAGTTTCCCGATGATATCGAGCCACCTGGGTGGGAACCCAAATGCCTCGAGCGCAGTCAGCAGATACTCATGCGAGACGCTATCAAAAGCCTTTTGCTGGTCAAGTGAAATGATGGCCATTTTTGTACCTGTCTGTTCATGGTAGGCAAACAAATGTTTAGCTATCGCGATGTTGTCGTAGATACTACGACCAGGAGCACAATAGGACTGTTCCGGGTGTATTACCGAAGCAATCACTGAGCGGAGTATCGCTCCTAACGCTTTGCAGACGATTTTGTAGTTCACATTGCATAGAGTTACTGGCTTCCAGTTCCCCATCGTCGGTAAATCTCCTTTCTATGGAATCAATCGCATAACAGACCTTCTCCAACTAAAAGGAAAGTCTGAATGTGTCTCAACCGCCGAATTGAAGACTTCCAAAAGGTCAGGAATTAACAAATCCCTGAAACGTATGAAGAATTCTGGAGTCAAGCCGTCATAACCAAGTGAAGTGTGTCGCCTTAGATCCTTTGTCGCAGCGATCATATCCTCCAATGTGATTACTGTATCCAGGATCTCCTTGCTGTCTTCAGAGAAAGTGGGAATATTCTCGAGAAATTCACGAGTGGTCGAGGATGTTGTCGACATGGATTCAGAGTAGAGACTACTGTAGTAGTCTCGAATATATTCTGATAGCTGTTGTCCGTTGAGGACTTGTCTAGATTCATCAGCTATCGATTCGACTTCACAAGAAGCAGTACGTCGTCTAGTTGCCTGGAGGAAGTACTCGGTTGTAGAATCGCCTTCCCTTAGCCAGCGTGATTGGCTGCGCAGCACAAACTCCAAGCTGTGCTTGTAAGTTTGTGTTGCCAAGCATTCCTTTATTCTGTTAAAATAAAGAATCAACTCCGGCTGAGTTGAGAGAAGAGCTACCACCCGAGACACTTCGGCCGACAAGCTAGAAGCTTGATACCCACTTCGATTGAAATTTGTTTCGATAAAAGATCGAATTTGGAGCTTTCTAACATCCCACCATTGACTAAGAAAAGGAAAGTCACCTTTCCACTCTTGCCAATCGTGCCAGAATTCAGTGAACTCATTGATGAACTGCTCGGAATTCAACAAATTATTGTTGAATATCCAGTATGCAGTTCTTCTTTCAACTAGAGTGCTGGTTGCCACTACAAGAAGATGATAACTAACGGAACACACTTCATAAGTGACACCAACGAAATGTTCTACTATTCCAGGTGAGACATAAACTCTATCGATTCTGGAGCCTGCGAGACTTCCATGGATATTTCGCGAGACCCTCGTGTATGATCTAGTCGTAGGATGCATCCAACGATAGATATCCACGAGTCTGAGAAAACACGGACAAAATTCCTCAACCGAGTAGCATTGACAGAGTTGAACTCAACTCCGGAATGCCGATCCATTGAGGGATTTAGCGTGCAGTTGAAATCACCTCCGAGGATTGTTTCGCCACTAAAATTCACCAGGCTGGATTGAACACTATCAAGAACTTGTCTATTAATGTCCTGGTCATGCGGAAGGTACACGTTTACTACCTTGATATATTTGTCTTGAACGACAAAGTCCAAGGAAGAAGCGAAGCCTGGGAGGATATCTGTATAGACAGGAGACGATAGTGTAAATTTGTTGGATACAATGATTGCCAACGCTGAGCCTCGACGAGGCGCAGGTGTTGCAAACATTGCATAGCCAGTGTGTAAATAAGCATAGCGCTCAAGTTGTGTTTATGTGTCTTGTGTAAAATTCGTCTACTTTAGTAGCGCGATGTCGAACATTGCTGTGTAACCTTGTATGTGCACTTAAACCTCTCGTATTGGTAGAAGCTATCTTGCACATTCAAAGAGATGAAAAGCTCAAACGATGAATGTGCGACATCTACTGACGAGAAGAATCGGCCAAGCAATGCTCCTGAATCAGTTCCTCCACCTTCCTATGAAGCCGAGCTGCATCGTTGTACTTCCTGTTTTTCTTGCACTCCTGCTGTAGGAGTAGAAGTTGAGGAAGGCCTCGCCAGCTCCTTTACAAGAATACTCCAGATTGTATCTGAATTCGTCTTGATTTGGAGCTGGGCAAGAATTCCGGAGATCTTCTTCCTAGGAAGGGTCTCCATCCCCTTCGAGACTTCAAATTGGCTACCAGTCGAAATGATGCTATCACACGACTCGTAGCCACCGAAGCTCGAAAGACCAGTCTCATCAAAGCCGGTCTGGCTTTGCTGGCTCTGGAGGAGGCAGCATCACCAGGTCAACTTTCTTCCTCCTCGTCCTCTTTTTTTTTACTAGATGGCTAGTTGACTCCTCGTCTGAATTAACCATGCTTTCACGTGCTGATGTAACTTCAGGCAATTCAGCCACTGGCTGCTCCAAAATAGTAGGTTGAGTGCTGGCTGAAGATTCCTTCTCCAGAGCCACTACTGCAGCAGTAGTTTCCTTCGAGAGAATCCTCAGTTCAGCCTTCTTCCTGCTTCCTTGCGGCAGTCAGCAATAAAATGCCCTAAAAAATGGCAAGCATGGCATTTCGCTTCGGTTCTGACATCAATCCAGTGTCTCGAGCCGGATATGTTCAAGTAGAAGCCTTTTGAAAGCGTTATTTAAAGTAATGGACGCTTCCCGACTGGTACCGAAAATACCCCGCCCGAGATCTTCGTACCCAATTTTAATTTGAATGGCGCGAACACTGTCATGAATCTTCCCAAATCTCCCTAGGAAATTCAGGAGGTCTTCATGACTGACTCGCATTGGGACCCGTGAAAACACAACCTTCGTAGGATTTTCCCTGAGTGATAACGGCACAAGGTGTTTATCATCCACCTCGATGCCCGCAAGCATAAGCATACTCCCATGGAGAATAGCTCCTCATGAGAGATGACCTGAAAGAGTTCTTTTAGGTATGAGCTCTGAGGACATCTACTGATGTGCTCTAGCTGCACACCGTAGCTCCCATCCTGCCACCTCCCGTTGAAAAAAGCCTGTAGAGCCGCACCTGTCTTAGGCCAAAGCTTACCTGCGTCCAATGGGGCTGGACGAGGAGTGATGCCCTTTCCTAAAATTTCGATAGTGGAACTATTCTGGGAACTGCCACTTACCTGTTCAATTGTTATCCCTGCGACTAACACCGGGGTACGTGGTGCTGCTGCTGGTCCTGCTGGTGTCAGTTGATTTTTATTCTGGCCAGTTGGCTTCGTGGCGAGCAGTGCTGGCCTTATCACAAGTCCGCTGGGACTTGGCGCTGAAACCGAAGCCTTTTTCACTACTTCCTTCAACGTAGGATATTCTTCTACGTCCGACGACGTAAACTGCGCATTTTTTAAAGCTGCCGTTACAGACGTTGCAGTAATAACTACACCTTGTGCTACGGCTATCCCGGAGGTATTCTTCTCCAATATAGGTGGCTGCAAATTTTTGCTGTACGCCTCTTCGATTGGGCCCTTAACGACCTTTTCTTTGGGCCCTTGCACTGTCTTTTGGGAAGCAGAGGCCTTTATTGTCTTCTTCCTTCAACAATTTAATTTCAGGAGGTCGTCCGTCCCCCCAGAATCACTGCTGCTCATTTTGAGGGCGACCGAAATGGGTTAATACTTCTTATTTTATTTATTTATAATCATTAATAAACTAAAATTTTATTTATTTTTAGGTTTTACTTTTATTTATTATTTTGCACTTTGCTTACTTTTTGAAATTTTGAAACTGTGAATTTTTTACGGTTGCCCTGTTGTCATGGCAACGGCCGAAATTATTTAAAAATTCAAATCTGTCACTAAACTTTGAGGATTTTCGCAGTTAATTAAATTAATTTTTGCACAGTTTTTTAATAATTTTTTTCACCAAACACAATAACCATAAAACACACACAATTTCTGCTCACTTTTTGCACGATTTCTGTACTTTTTCCGCTGTTTTATTGTACTTTGTTTTCCGGGAACACAAATAACACATCCGCTCTCTGTGGCAATAATAATAATATCATATGTGTGTGTGTGTGTGTGTGTGTGTGTGTGTGGGTGTGTGTGTGCGTGTGTGTGTGTGTGTGTGTGTGTGTGTGTGTGTGTGTGTGTGTGTGTGTGTGGAAAGTTTAAAGTCTTTAAATGGCCTCAGAACTCCAAGAACCCCCCAGTAGCCCAGAACCCCAGTAGACTAGAACCCCTGTAGAAAGTGAACACTCTTTTAACACTAAGATTGCAGGCGCTGGTCTGTTAGATCCTCTACGTGTTCCATTCACCCAGATTCTCGATGGGATATTCCATAATCATATTTTTTAAGAAAAGTGCCCATCTAGCAACTGTATTATTTACTTCCTTTTTTGAAGTGTTTCATGTAATGAGTTTTAATCCATAATCATTTTAAATTTGATACCATGCAGATATGCGTGAAAGCTTGTAATCTCAAGTTCTTCCAATTCAAACGAATGATATTTAGACTCAACTTCGCAAGTCTTTTGACTAAAATAAGATGTAGGATGAAAATATCCATCCGATTGACGTTGAAACAGTATTACATCGTAACCCATAGAGCCCGCGTTTGCGTGTAGGTCAGTCTCCGCTGGGTTGAAAAATTTTAAAACTGGAGCAGTCGTTAGTGTCGCCTTTAATCTCTTAAACGCTTCAACCTCCTTCACAGTTAATATAAAAACAGAATCTTTTTTAGTAAAGCGTAAAGTGGACTGGCAGTTGTTCCATAACTATTGACACATTTAAGAAAATAGCTCGTTAAACCGATGAATCTTGGAAGCTCGATAACCTGATTTTGGAACCGCAAAGGAATATTCTATTTCAGATTAGAAAAATGAACACTTCGACGGCTGAAACTCTAAAATTAGTTGACATAAAAGATCGGAAACCTTCAGAGTCTCAAATTGTTTCTCAATAGTTGTGGTCGCAATGAGGAAGTTATATGAATCTCTCCCGTCGAAATCAAGGCAAAATTCTCCCGAACGAATCGGGAAAATATACCGAACAGCATCTTCAAGAACTCATATTGAGTAGAGATAAGCTGTGTACATAATCGAATTCTCTTCCATCGGTATATTGTAAAACCCATTTTTCGAATCAATTACAGAAAAGTACTTCATTCCCCCTACGAAATTAAGGTAATCTTCTATTCAGCCGATTGGAAAACTATCTTTTACCAAAAATTTATTTAACTCGCGATAATCAATACACATTTGTGTTTTGCGATTTTTTTCTTAACTAGAATAATTCGACTGCTGTAAGGACTACAACACGGTCTTATAAAGCCTTTACATAATAATTCTTAAACAAGTTCGCTTATTGTTTCTTTGTCCTTTATGGAAAACTTTCGCGGAGTTAACTAAAACTGTATTGATTATATTAAATTATCTGGCAAACAGCCTCGTCGTACCATAATAATCGGACTACCCATGTCAAGGAGTATACTTCACATCTTTCGTCTTCCATCCGGTAAACCAAAAATATTTTTTACGATTTTTAAACTTCAAGCAATTATAGCACTTTATTTTTGCTCTACACTATCAGATTTAGATTCCGTTTCGTGTGACAAGTTAGGTTTACTTTTAGTAGCTAATTTTATGCTCAACTTCTTGTCAAGCTTTTTTTTATATGACCCAATTGCTTCATTAATTCCAACATATCTCTTATGTCGATTGCCATCGATATATTAAGAAAACTGCACGTCAATCAATGAATAACGATTTCAATGAAACAACCTTTGACGCGATGAGAATGTAATAGTAGCTCATATCTGCGTAATTTGTCAGATTGAAATTTTCTGGGAAAAATAACATACAACATAACACACCGATAAGTTAAAAATTATGAAAATTGGAATTTCAAAGATTTTGGCGTGATTGCGGATGAATTTGGTGGAGTAATAGCTGAAGATTGATATGTGATGCTCAATGACATTCAATTATGACATTTCTCATGTAGATGTGTGCGTTTTTCGGTGTAACACTGCTGACTTTTTGGGTGTAGTACCAGGGTAAGTACGCCTTTTCTAGCAGTGTAGGTCAATGGAACGTATCGTATCGTTGTATCTAACAGTCTTCCCCATTTTTCCATTATGAGTATGTCGTAACAATATTTAGTGTATTGTTACGAGCGCGGCTTTAGTTCGTTATTTAAAACACAATATTTCATATATCATTAACAAGTTCTTCTTTTATTTTACTTCACTGTTTACTTTTATAATATTTACAAACAATTATAAAATCAGCTCGTTATAGTTATCACTAGTACTGTCCGTCGAATTATCGCAATCCAAATAGTTTACTTCTTTTACTTCACTGACTGAAATAAGACTTGCCTCCTGGATGGGAGAAGCGCAGTATTTATACTCTACGAATTATCCTAGAACCTTCCTGAATACTCCGTTCTCCGAACCCAAAGTTTACTGAGATGCCACTAACCTAAAGTTGTTTCCATTTCCAACAGATGTCACTTGTGTCACGTTGTAGCGCGTAACACTGTCCACTTCTTAAAATTGTTCGTCCCGAACAACAGGTGGTCCACGGTCTTGATGCTCCTAGTATTTACACAAATGATCGAGGTGAACGATTTTCCGCTTACTTTTGTACCACGCTGAATCCTGTGTACTATATCATTAATTCTAGTTACCACTGAATATGGTCCTTCCCACTGTTGTTGTAATTTTGGAGAACGTCCCTTACGTCGTTTCGGGTTGTACAGCTAAACAAGGTCACTTTCATTAAATCCTGCTGAATTAGCACATAAGTTGTAGCGGTGTTGTATATCCATTATTAAACATAAATTACCTAAAAAGAGTAATTCAATAATTATCAAATAGTTAATTTTCACACATAAGTATAAGCTAATCATGCTTAAAAGATGGTTACCTTGTCTCTCTGCAAAGCAAAAAATTGCCATCAGCAATTTTGTCACATTGCTTTGCATAAAATCCAAATATTTTCCCACAAAACGACTTGGGAAAAAAAAAGTTTTAAGTTTCATCCCAAGTCGTTTCAATACAAAAAGCCCCACGACAAATTTTACCTTCAGTAAGATTTGTCGTATATACGATATGTATGTACATAACATACATATCGGGCGCATGAAATTTTACGTCGGTGAAGACCGAAACGATCAAGTCTTCACCGAAAAAGCTCTTATCAGCAAATTGTCGCGGGCTGCATGCATTGTGAGCGCCACAATGTATGCACGATAGCAAGACGATGGTTTGATATTTATAAAAATTTCAAATTTCATTTTCAACCATCATCCATCGCGATAATTCTGGGCATGTTTAAACATGTCCAGCGGCAAACAATTTTCTCAGGATAGGAATGCTAATTAAGCATTTTCCTATCCTGAACGAAGAGATTTGAGATTGAAAAATCTAAGTCTCGAGGAGTTGATTTTTGAAAGCGCTCGGGATCGTCACGGCACTTAAGGAATTTAAAAGTCCAAAAGAGAAAAGGTTTTTTCTAAAACCCACTTGCATTGGTGGGATCGGTTAGTGATCTTTGGTAAAAAGAAAAAATAAGTTAAGTGTTCATTGTTGAGGAAAAAAATAGAAAATTAAGTTAAGTGTTCATTGTTAAAAAAAAAACGGAAAGTAATTAAGTATAATTAAATTGATTAAAGACGATAAAAAAAAGTGGAAGGCACGAGTGTTTTAATCAAATGCTCCCGCTGCCATAGTACAACAAGAATACGCCGCTGCCTAAAGTGTTGGATAAGTCGAGTGGGCAGACTGGCAACAACTGTAAGTACTTTTGTTACTTAAATAGGTAAACCCCGGAGAAAAACCATAACAGCGGGTCTTCATCCGATCGGTATTTACTGCTAATTTTACTCTGGTTTCCTCGTGCACATCAGCTAATCGTTGTCTAAGCTCCGATACATAGTCGTCTGGTAACTTTTATTTGCCTCTAGGTGTACCAAGGTCGCTTAGCAAACGCATACGCATCTCCCTTCCGAATACGACCTAAGCTGGAGTTTGTCCGGTCGTGTTGTGAACAGCTGATCGATAAGTCATTAAGAACACGGGAATATGTCGATCCCAATCTCGTTGATGATAGTCGACTACATTCTTTAACTGCTCGACCAATGTTCTGTTGAAGCCCTCTGCCATGCCATCAGATTGTGAATGCGGAGGAGTTCTTCTGGTTTTTCTTATTTCCAGCATTTTACACATCTCCTGGAAAGTCCGTGATTCGAAGTTGCGTCCTTGGTCCGAATGAGGTACACAAAATCTACTGACCCAATTCATTATTACTTGTTCCGGAACTGTTTTTGCCTCTTGATTAGGGATTGCATAAACTTCCGGCCATTTACTGTAATAGTCTGCAGCAACTAATATGTAACGGTTACCATTATCTGTTTCTGGAAAAGGTCCAGCGATATCTATGGCTATCCTTTCAAAAGGGGCTTTTACATTATACTTATGCATTTCTCCTCTGTGACGGTTCTTGGCAAGAAGCGCAAATAGGGCATCTGCGGCACCACTCCTCCACAACCTCTCGTATATGTAGCCAATAATAGCTTTCTCGTATTTTAGAAATTGTTTTATTTACCCCCAAATGTCCTCCAGATGATCCACTGCGCATTTCTTTTAGAACATCTTTGACCTGGGATGCTGGCACGAGTATCTACATTCGGAATGACTCGCCGTTAGTTGCTTCCCACTTGCGTTTTAATATACCACATTCAACGTGTAGAAAATTTCATTGAGCCCAGTAGCTCCTCAGTTCATCACTCCTCTCCGAGATATCCTTCCATTGTGGTCGTTCCATGTCTTCTTTCCAAGCAAGAATGAGTTATATGTCTGGGTCTTCCAGTTGTGCTGTTCGCAAGCTCTCGTTGTCCCATTCTGTCGATGGTTCCACCGTTATCGACTATATACTTGCCTTTATTTCTTTTCTTCCACCTGAACACAATGTTTGCATTCAAGTTTACCTGGACGTCGTGAAAGGGCGTCTGCACAATAATTGCTTTCTGATTTTGAAAGTGCTTTGCTATAATATGCTACTGGCAACTCTTGACCAACCTCCTCCTGTGAAATCACTGTCACGATACATACATTGCTGCCATCCGTGTCAAATATAAAAGTTTTTCCCAACTTTGGATAGCGAAGTACTGGAGTTTAAGAATAGCTGCTTCAAATTCACTAAACTCCCGTTATATTTATCCAACCATATGAACGGCTTTCCTTTTTCTGTAAGTTGATGTAAGCTCCTTGCTATATCTGCAAAACCTCTTACGATTCGCCTGTAGTAGGTAGCTGGCCAAATTTTGACAGATGCTATCTTCTCTGGATCAGTTCTTACGGCTCGTGATGAAACTTTGTGCCCCAAATATTTTACTTCTTTTTTAAATAGAGCGCATTTATTCGTACTGAGCTTCAGTTGCGCATCTCTCAGTTTTTGAAGTACGTCCCGTAAGTTGTTTTATGTTCTTCGAATGTCCTTCCGATTACTATGATGTTATCTAAATAGACAAGACATGTTTTCAGGTTAATCCACGTAAAATACATTCCATGAGTCGTTCGAATGTGGCTGGAGCATTACATAATTCAACTGGCATAACTTTGAATTGCCATATGCCACTTCCAACTGAGAAGGCAGTTTTCTCTTGGTCTTCGGGATGTATTTCCACTTGACAGTAACCACTCTACAAATACAGTGTGGAACACCACTGCGCTCCAGAAAGCGTGCCTAGTAGTGTGTCATCAATCCTTGATAACGGATAGCTATCTTTTCTGGTTACGTTATTTAGTTGATGGTAATCTACACAAAATCGGCTGCTGCCATCCTTTTTCCTGACCAACACAACTGGCGATGTCCAAGGGCTGTTAGATTTCTCTATTATGCCTTGCTCCTTTATGGAATTAATCATATCTGCTACTTCTGGTTATTTGGCTAACGGTAGTCTTCGTGGTGTTTGCCGAATGGGCCTAGAATCTGATGTATCGATCCGATGCTGGACAAGACTTGTTTTACCGAAATCGTCATAATTCATTACAAATAATTCCAAAAATCCATCGATCACCTCTTTGACATCGTTGTATTGCTTTTTATTTAAGGCACTAGATGATGGAAGTTTCTGAACGTGTTGAGTAGTAGCTGGTATAGGTATTGCCTCCTTAATATTAATACCATTATCCAAATTAACAATCTGGTAAACGAGTTCACAATTTCTAATTAAAGCACATTCTTTTAGTTGTACTTCATTTTCGGATGTATTGAGCACTCTGACTGGAATTAATGCTGCGCCTTCTGCCTTCACTAAAGTCTTACCAATGATGAAGTTCGATGTCACCTGTGTAGGGTTAGGCTCCACCAGATAACCGTCGTTCTTATTTTTGAAGTATAATCTGCTCCTACTCCTAGTCTCATAGGAATTTTTATGTTACCATATTTGAGGATCCGTTCTCCCACAACCAGATTTATTTTATATGTGGTCATGAAATCTACTCCAAAAATGTATTCATCCGTGATGTCTGAAACCATGAAAGTGTGAGGAAATAGTATTTTACCTAGTTGAACATCCAAAAAGTTATTTCTCCAAAAACGTGTTGTACTGTTCCAGTTGCTGTTCTTAGTCAATATTTGCTGGTGTTGTGAAGCCACTTATTTTTGACGAGATCTGCTCTATTAATTGATTTCGAAGCCCCAGTTGCGATAATGATTGCGCAGTAATTTTTTCCTACACTTCCATATATAACGAGACTTCTATTATTTCTCTGCAACTTCTACCCCCCAAAGTTGGTTTTTACATGTTTTCCGACTGCTCAACAGGAGAGCTGATGCGACTAGTCGCTGTTTGATTTCTAGTCTCTCTATGAATAGCCTGCTTCCTGGCTCCAGGTATTTGGCATACTTTTCTGTCATCCTCTTCTTGTGATTCCATTCGTCTATGATTTCTTCAGTCCCTTTGGAGGTGTCTGGATCTATTACAATTCCAGCATCGAATAGTACCACGTGACGGAGTGCTCTTTGATGACTGCAATCTGTTGCAAGTACATTCCTCCACCGAAATTTCTCTCACTCGTACTGCACTCCAAGAAGCTTGTCTAGCAGTTTCATATACTAATTCATAAGCTAGCGCTTTTGCTGTTGACTTATTTCCTGCTAGTCTTAGTGCTTGTTGTAAAATTTGATGTGCAATAGCGTTCACACATGTTTCTGTTGCCAGTTTATTAAGGAATTCTGCATTTACGCTAGAGTATGAAAGATAAGCGAATCTAGTGACTCGCCATTCTTTTGAAACCTGTTGCGTAATTGCAAGCGATATACTTGCTGCATATATTCATCTCCATAACGTAATTCGCTCGCCTGTACTAACAGCTCTGACTCAGGACCTCGAAGTGCTAAGACTAGAGCTGTAGCTTTGTCTGCATCATTCCATCCATTCTGCCTCAAATTGTCTCTCGATAATATGCCACGAATTTTGTCCATCAAATATTGGAGGTTTCATTTTGCCTGCACCTGATATTTCAGTTCGTTCTCCCCGAGGTTGTCGACGCTTCGTACTCTCCAAATCTGCTTTAAAGTTGACGAGCTCCACCGTAACATCTTGTTCCAGCACTTCCAGCTCCATTCCTTCAATATTCGCATTTTGTTCGTCTAATGAATTTCTAAGAAAATTCTTCTGTTCCTCCAAACAGATTTCTAGACAATTCTGCAAAAAACTCTTTTGTTTATCACAACGGGCTTCCAGAGAATGCTTTTGTTCTTCTAAATATGCTTGCAGAGAATTCTTTTCATCCTCATTAGCTTTGTTCTGCTTATCTAAACGGGATTCCAGAGAATTTTTTTACTTATCCAAGCGCGCTTCTAGAGAATTCTTTTGTTCCTCAAAAGCATTCTTTTGCTCCTCAAGAGCATTCTTCACTTGCAGGGTTGAAAGCTCCATTTAAGTACCACAGCTGTTCTATGTTCATTGCAGGCCCTTCTTCAGCTTCTGGTTCTTCCTCGAAAACGAATGTATCAGGACTGTTTTCTTCCTCTATCAAAGCTTATCTAAGTCGCTCGACTTGAACATTCTTAAGATCTGTCGTTTACAATGACCCCTTCCCCAACTCCAGTTTCAATTCCTGTATGCGAAGCTTCACTAGTTTGCGTCCAATTACTTTGAAAATTCACTCACAATTTATAATATAATTATCTTCTGGAAATTTCACTTAAAGAAGGAGAGTTTCACACGATTTCATTAAATTAATCACTCTTTGAATTTCGAAGTCAAATGACACCACTTTATTTCGCGATTTTTTTTAACTTCTGATACCAGTTGTTACGAGCCTGGCTTTAATTCGTTATTTAAAACACAATATTGTAGATATCATTAACAAGTTCTTCTTTTAATTAACTTCACTGTCCACTTTTATAACGTTTACAACAATTAACAAATCAACTCTTTATAGTTATCACTAGTACTGAACGTCTAGTTATCGCTATCCAAATAGTTTACTTCATTCACTTCACAGTCTGAAATAAGAATCGCCTCCTGGATGTGAGAAGTGGCGTATTTATATTCGACGAGTTATCCTAGAACTTTCCTGAATAATCAGTTCTCCGAACCTAAGGTTTACTAAGATCTCACTAACCTAAACTTGTTTCCATTTCCAACAGATGCCGCTTGTGTCACTTTGTAACGCGTAACAGTATATTACGTGCATAGTTTTTTATTACGTGTAGCAAAACCCTCGAGAATACCTCACAAACCATGAAATAGACTTCCTCACTACCACTTGAGAGCCCCAACGGAGTCCTTGCATTCTTAGATATTTGTAGTGTTCTTATGAAAAACGGTCAAAAGTGTGATTTGAATAGCTCCTTCGTCCTAAACCACTATTCGTACAGAAAAATGGTGTTATGATAATCTTAAGATTGCTTTCTTATCTCCTGAACCGAAAAAAAATTTTATACCTTTCCTCACAAAATCATATCAAAAAATTTATCAGACCCAAATGACTCAGCCTCCTCAACAAAAGCTCTCAGCAGAGTAATCTTTGGATATGACGCTGTGCCGTCATGGGATACTGTGGGGTGATGACTAGAAGACTATTTTCCTGTATGGATAGTGGTGTAGGATGTATAGCATATATAAAATCAATGTTTGGCACTTTTCCATATGTATCAATATAGGACATTTTAGAAAACGGACTCACAACGCATACATATAAATTTCTCTTTCATGAAGTATTCTCTATGATTTTTGCTTGGGAAGTATTCCCTAGGATTTTGCGTGTAGGCATTTGAATATGGATTTGTGCCTCGTCAACCAAAGCAAGGGCCGGCCGAATTCTGTAACACGGAGAATTTGGGAGATGAGAATTTCGTTTTCGGAGAATTCCTAATTCCGTAATTCTCCATTCCCAATTCACTAACATGGTTGGAGAATTAGGGAAAACGTAAGAAATGTGAAATAGTGCGAAACGCCTGAGACGATTAAGGATATCATTTTTTGTTGTAGAGGGTCGGACTTTTTTTCATATTTGAGGTACATCTGTCTATTACCTTCCAAAATCGAAATAAATTGAAATTTCTTTTTTGTAGAGGTAGATTTTAAGGGATGTAGGAGGGTTGGTTCTCTCGATTTTTTCCGGGATAACGAGAGAATGGACTCGACTACCCTCTGCTCCCTCTTTAATTTGGTACCAAACATGACGTAGTTTGGGCAACCTCTTATGAAGGATGGTACGGCCCCAACCCTATATTTTTGTACTCTAAACTCTTAATACATCAGAAAAAACCCCAATGTTCTACAGCCCTCCTTCACAGAATTAAGCACCCGTGAATATTACGACAACAAAACTTACTGCCTAGGTCCCGCGATTCTGCAAATTACCGTTAATCCAAATAAAATATAGGCTATAATACCCATGCATAACTAATTACCAAACTGAATTGTTATTTTTTTTTTAATGGGCTTACAGTTCCTGAGCTTACCCCTGCAAAATAGTGCAATTCCTGATATTGTCTTTCTTTTTATTTTAATTCCCGTTAATCAGCTCCCATTTCTACCCTGCAGTCTCCCCGACATTTTTCCTCCACCTATCTTGTTCGCCCTGAGCTCCAATTTTTTTTACACCAAATACATTCTTCTTCTTCTCTCCATTCTTTCGTTATCCCGGAAAAGCTCGAGAAAACCTACCCTCCTACATCCTTCGGAAACTACCCCCGCAAAATCGAAATTTCAATTTATTCCGACATTGGAAGATAATAGACAGATGTACCTCAAATATGAAAAAACGTCCAACCCCATTTCTTACATTTTCCCTAATTCTCCAACCATGTTAGTGAATTGAGAATGAAGAATTAGGGAATTAGGAATTCTAGGAAAACGAAATTCTTAACTCCCAAATTCGCAAACTCTCTGTTTTACAGAATTCGACCACAGGGATTGCTTCTCCTTAAATTAGTTCCAAAAATTTAAGTCTGGTTGCGTCGCTAGGAAATTTCGTGCTGATCCCTGTAATTTAAAGGTCGCTTTGAAAAGTTTCATATTTTCACTCCAATTAAATGCTCTGCTTATACGCTCAATGTCATTTAACCATTCCTTCGCAAATAACTTTGATGGTGACATCATCTGGATCGAATTCCATTATCGGGCCTTTATACTCATTCGTATGTTTCCTATTCCTGTGAAAGGAGTAGTTTTCTGTCGTTGAATAGACGCATTCAAATATTTGTTGTATCCTCCTATACTGCTAGTTTACAACTGAACTCTTGAGTTCTTCCTTTCCATTACCTTTCTCACTTCAAATAAATATAAAATAAGGCATTCTCAACTAAAATTAATTTAAAACAAAAATCGATCGTTGCTCCACATTAGTTTTTCTAGTTACGGTCACGATTCCTGTGTTACTCACAGCACCGCAAGACACTCGCGGTCAGTTGTAGAGTAACTTATTTTTATTGTCTTGTCTACCAATATGCTGTATTAGGACTGCTTCTAACCCATATCTAGAAGAATCTGTCTGCACGATGAACGGTTGGTCGAAAACGGGATAAGTAAGGATAGACGCAGTTACAGCTGGTTTTTAACTTCTCGAAAACGTTGATCATACTCTGCGGACCAAACAACCTTTTCCTTTTTCTTGAGCAGTTCTGTAATAGCGGCATCAGTGTAGCAAAACTGCACACAAATCTCCTATACCAAAGTACCTTCTGTACGAATCTACGTATTTCCGAATAATTTTTAGGGATTTGGGATTTTCGGGATACACAGTATTTTATCAGGATCTCCTTGCGGACCATTTTCGCCTACTAAGTGCCCTACAAAATTCGTACTTTTCACATTATTTATAAACAGGCCGGATTGATGCAATGTATATAATATTTCCTTTAACACTTGTCTATGCTCCTGAAAAGACTGCGTTATCACAATCACGTCATCTAGGTACACGAATACCTTGCTTTCTAAATCGCCTGACAGCACCCTGTCAATTAAACATTGCCACATTGCCGGCGAATTGCTCAACCTAAAAGCATTCGTCGGAACTGAAATAATCCTTTGTTTGGAACCGTAAGGGTTGTGAACTGCTTCGCAGACTTCTCTAGCGGAACTTGCCAAAACGCTAGCTTAATGTCTAACGATGGCAGACACAAAGGGTAAAGGGTACGCGTCCTTTGTAACCATGTTCAGTTTCGTTTTGAAGCCACCTGGAATTCAGTCGCGGCATATATCAGATATTGTTTGAGAAGTTGTCTTGCTAACTCTACCAACTCTCAAACTGTCTTAACCTTGGTCAAGCCTAAGTGGCTTTGTTGGTCTTCGGATAATGGTCAAGTTAGATGTGAAAAAATATTGGACATAATCAAGATGTACATCCCCACTCATTCTTATCTTGAGTTCTTCTTTTGATTTCTTTCATAAGACGGTCATCGTAATGGGAGCCAGAAATTCTTTCTTTATTTCATTTAGAAGCTCTGGCCAAGAGCGGATTTTTCTTTTGTCCTGTACTATATGAGTGCATGTCTCGAAAACGAAGCAAGAGCGGAACGGAATAATTGATGTTTAATAACTCCCAAGCTTCTGCGAACTCCTTTACTCTTTCTATAAATGAATTCAGGAACTGCCCCTGGAAATTTAACGTCCCACTTATGTATAAGGGTACGCGAGCAGAAGAATCATTATCCACTTCGATTTCTGCTTTGCTTTGTCCAAAGTTAGAACCAAGTCGGCTCGAACCAGTGCCTTTTCCTTGATCTGTTCTGCACCTTCCGGTTTAACCCTATCGTGTCCCAAAAGCAATCAATCAACGAAAACCCAATAATTAACCATGAAAACAATAAAAAGGCTTGAATCAGTTTGCAATTACAAATCTTTTATTCACTGAACAACTGACCTATCAAAATATACATACATACCGATATGTATGACACCGCACTAAAAGCTTTTCAATTTTGCTTTACCTTACGGTAACTTAACACCAACTTGGAAAGCTGTATTTTGGTTTTTCTCTAACAAAAAAAAAACATTTCTTGGGTTTCTACTTTCAATCATTATTATTTTAATACATGTATTTATATCGTATTGTAATTTTGATATCATTCGCACTTGACATTTGCTAATGCTACCTTTATTTCGGCTCATCCCTATTTTTGCTTGAAAATAACATACTTACAAAGATAAGTAATACACATTATAATCGTAATGCTACGGCTTCTTCTTGATGATTGCGGACAGTGGCAGTCTTAACTTGAGGCTAAATAGATAGACTATGTCTTATCTTCCTCCGTTGGACTGCTCCCTTCGGTCGTTCTGAAATATATTCCCCATAGGAGGATGTTGAGTGAAGCGAACTGTCAACTTACTGTTGAGATTCTTGTTTATTATGCGCATTGTTTCATTTAACCGTGCTGCAGGTTGTTCTTTGCTCACTCTTATTGACATTTGTATCTTTGATTTGTTAAGTTCTATTTTACTATTTCCATATGTACGATGGAGTCCTCCCAATTATATCGAGAGTACACCCTTACGTAAAGCAATATACTTGTTCTATTGAAAGTCTCGTAACATACTTTCTGAAATTGCGTAGCATTTTGCAGGCTTTCTGATTTTCCCATTATATAAGCTTGAATTTAATCATCAGTTTTTTTGCACCTAGCGAAGTCCTGGAGATAGTTTCAGTCTAAAATTTGCTGTCATAAAATATAAGCTTGGCTTTAATCTTCAACTTTTTGACACACTGTAAATCTTGGAGATAATTCAGTCATTTTCATTTGAATATATGCGTTACCAACGCATTTTTTTTAATCAATCTTCACAGTTCGGTTACCATATATAGATAAGAAAGTGGCTGATGAAAAAAAGTTGGCCTTTCTCGAGTGTTCATTATTACGTTCCGACACACACTATTAGTCTAGTGATTGCTTCACGTAGAATATAGAGGAATGAATAGATGCCACTGCCAATTCTGCTTCCACTTCATCGAGGTTGTTTTACATTACATATATTCTCATCTTACAATTAATTTGTAAATCTTGCGCTTATTCACGTACATATATATATGTATATAGTACGTCCAATTATCTTCTTTATTTCTCTTTATTTCTATTATTCTATAATTTTAAAAATTAAGCATTCACAAACATTTTTGTTTTTTTATATTAACACTTTCAAACATATTCTTCTTAATCTTGCTTATAATTTTGACAAGGATTTCATAACAAAGTTTTCTATTAGTAATAATACACATAAAGATTTTTTTTCTTTTTGAGACATTTTCTTTTATCTGTTCAAATATTTTTTTTTTACTTTTTAATTTTGCCTCATTATACTTTTTAAACATTATGTTTCCTTTCAGATGCTCTTTTTTTCTATTGCATCTGATTCTCTATATAAATAGTTTTCCTTTTTTTAGTTGTCTTATCCCTTTTTCCATCTAAATTTACCTGTGCTGTAGTATTGGTTTAACCTCCAATAAGAGATTGACTAGAATATCCTTATATCTCTATGGATTTCCGTTCTTGGCCTGTCAGTCTGTAGAGATCTGTAATTTAAATCTAAACTTTAAACAATCCCCCCCTAAAATCTCTTCCACACTGTTAAATCATGATCTAAATTTAAAAGCCCCGCTGAAAACCTCGCCTTTCCCGGACACTTACCATCACTTACCTTATAAGGTGCCGTGAAACTTGGAGTGCAAGTTGAATTTTCCACATAACTGAAGCTTCGATCCCCTACTTTCCTCCCACCATGTTGGAATTCTGTATTAATCGGCTTCCTACCATATCTCTGACATTTAAACTTACACTTTTTAGAAATATCCTGAACTGGCTGGAGTAGTGGATAGGAAATCTTCCTACCCTCAAAGCTCTGTACAGATTTTTCAGAAGACTTACCCGTTTCTTGTTCTTGCAAAAAATTTTTTGGTTCTACGAAATAGGATGTTACGTTAGCGATCCTTACGAATGCTCATCCATCCTTCAACCTATTTCCGCTGTGTGCATTATATCTGTGCTGACACCCAAACGCTTTCTAGATTCTTGGGTTATAAGCTTGTTGAGGTCTAAACTTTTGTGAGCTGTGGTAAGGCTCTTTTCGCAGCATGGCACTAGAAACGGGTCCTCTAAAACAGGTACTCCTTTCACTCCATGCTGTGAAGTGTTGTCCACACTGTGTACCGTATTTTTCGATTCGGGGTATCGGTCGTAATCGCAAGTTGAATTGCTTTCTGTCATGCTAATTCTTTCCTTCTCTATCCTGGCCTGATACGGACTTTCTTGACTGCTAATTTGTCAAGCTGTGGATCCTACTTGTGCACAAGCTGCGAAATCATTACGAGAGGTACTTTCTTTCTTACAGTTGCCGGCGTTTTGTATCCACAGTTTCTTGTTTATGCAGTCAACAATAGCTCTATCGCTGAGGAAATCCATTCCAAGTATACCATCGGCTGGAATTGAGCCGGCATCACTATTGGCGTTAAATTTGAAGACATGTTTACTGTTGTCTATCTATAACTTCGCCTCACAACTGCCTATTGATCTTCTAGCGGATCTGAACTGTCCTCTTATTCTAATTTTGTGATGTGTTTGTATGGGCGTATTGCTCTTTATCCTTTTAACCTTAATTATGCTACAGGTGGATCCGGGTCTCAACTTACCTTCTAATGCTATGTTCGATGGAACTGTTAAGATGAACTTACTCCAGAATTTAATTTTTCACTGGCTTTCTCTGCTAAATATTTTCTAAGACAGTTATCCTTATAGTGGACTTGATGTATTCGGCCGTGGGACGGTTCGTGCCTATATTGCAGGCATTCCCTAGAAATATGGCCCATCTATCCACATTTGAAGTATTTGATAGACTTGTGCTGCTGTGTAGTCCTAGCTGTAGTTTCCCAGTTCATTCCTGATTGGGCTGGCCTCAATGCCGATGGAAAAGGTGTCTGTCTTTTGACATTAAAATTTTTAGTCCTCTACCCTTCTTGTGTACTTCTTATGGAAAAGTCCTCTGCTTCCTTTAGCGTCTCTGGTGCCATGTTTTGAAGTTTTTCCGAGTCCTTTTCAAAGCAAAGAGCTTCCCCTCGAACTTCTTCCAGGATATATTGTTTCTAACCTACGATATCTTGAATACCAACTTACAATATTTATTAAATAGGCATGTTGTTTTGCAGTCACGTCAAATTTGCCCTAAATATCGTTGTCCTTGGTTTCCGACGGAAATAAAAGTTTTAATAGCTGAAAGGGAGTTCTTGTATCGTAAATATAAAAGACTCAAAACTGATACTGCAAAACAGATGTATGTAAATGTGCGGAATCTAGTAACATCAAAAGTGCAAAGCGCCGCTACTATCATGAAAAGTTGGATCCCAGTCTATCTTCTAAACATTTCTGGGCTAACTTACGTAAACTTAAGATAAAAGGAGACAAAGCAGTAGATGTCTGTAACATCAATGCAGATGAGTTAGATGAATACTTCATCAAGACTAGTAATACGTTATCGTCAACCAGCGGATCTTCTGTAGATAATGTTGTACCTCCAATGCTAAATGGTGGTGTCTTTAGTTTCAGAAACATCGACCAAAATGAAGTACTAAGAGCCATATCCAAAATAAGATCTGATGCTACTGGTCCCGATAATTTCTCTGCTTCTTGAAGCTCTTGCTTCCGATCATATTTCCTTTAGTAACCCATATTTTCAATACCAGCCTGACCTCTGGGTTTTTTCCCACCAAATGGAAAATGGCATCTATACTTGCTGTTGCAAAAAAGAACTCGCCAAAATTACCATCAGACTTCCGTCCTATCAGTCTTCTCTGCTTTTTATCGAAGGCTCTGGAAAAGTTTATGACATCACAAATGCCTTGTCATCTTGAAATTTCATGTTTCCTGTCGTGCTGGCAATCTGGTTTTCGTCGTGGACTTAGCTGCGAGACAGCTTTGTTAAAGGTGATTGTCAAGGCCCGCAGCAAAAAAGAAAATTGCAATTCAAGAAATACAGAAATTCATTCTCAAGCGCACATTATCTCTAATATAAAATTCATGTATAGATAAATTTTCATTCCCACAAAAAATATTTTCTTCTTATCACATATTTTTTATGTAACATGAATCCTTCATATGCATGGGCAAATTTTGCGAAGCCTAAATTTTGAAGAGTAAGCATAATTTTGTGAGAAAATATTTTTGTGGGAAAATATTTTGTGGGAAAAATATGAAATTTAAATTAAATTCTAGGCAGGAAAAATTTGTATATAAATCATAGCAATTAATAAAATGTTAGTTAGAAAGGAAATAAGCACCTTCATACGAAGTTCGACGTCTTTATTTTGCTACTACGAAGCTATTACTATCCCCCCACAAGTGGTAAGGTTGTAATAGCAGGCAGACTAAAGTGGTTTGGAAAAAGCTCCAATCCACTCTAAATCTACATTTGGTGACCCCGACGTGATCAAGGGATCAGAGCTACCATACAACGGCTTTGGCCCAAAGAAGGAAGCCAGTGATTCCAGAAGAGGAACCAGCCCCAAGGGATCAGAGCTACCATACAACGGCTTTGGCCCAAAGAAGGAAGGAAGGAAGAAAGTGATTCCAGAAGAGGAACAACCGCCCCAAGGGATCAGAGCTACCATACAACGGCTTTGGCCCAAATAAGGAAGGAAGGAAGGAAGCCAGTGATTCCAGAAGAGGAACCAGGCCCAAGGGATCAGAGCTGCCATACAAAGGCTTTGGCCCAAATAAGGAAGGAAGGAAGCCAGTGATTCCAGATGAGGAACCAGCCCCAAGGGATCAGAGCTACCATACAACGGCTTTGGCCCAAAGAAGGAAGGAAGGAAGCCAGTGATTCCAGAAGAGGAACCAGCCCCAAGGGATCAGGGCTACCATACAACGGCTTCGGCCCAAATAAGGAAGGAAGGAAGCCAGTGATTTCAGAAGAGGAACCAGCCCCAAGGGATCAGAGCTACCATACAACGGCTTTGGCCCAAAGAAGGAAGGAAGGAAGCCAGTGATCCCAGAAGAGGAACCAGCCCCAAGGGATCAGAGCTACCATACAACGGCTTTGGCCCAAAAAAGGAAGGAAGGAAGCCAGTGACTCCACAAATAGCCACTTCAACCATGGAGGACCTCATTGCCGAACAGCAGAAGATTGGGAAGACAATCGAGCAATTCATTTCTAATTATAACAAGGACTCAATCGACAGAAAGACACCAGAATACCTGAAAACAAGGCTTGATACTCTGGAGGCCGAAGTGACCAAGTTTGTGAATAATGATGAACGTTTACAACAATTAGCAGATACGGACCCGAACAATGCGTACTTCACAAGCAACTTCTTTAAGAGGGTACAGGGTGGTGTCATGAAAACTAAAGGGAAGGTAAAGACATTAACCATCCTTACATCTAGAGGGGAGAAGTCAACTGCAGCGGAATCAAAGGACGATCAACCAGGTGCTACTAAGGAGGAAGCCGAAGAGTTCTCATTCAATGAATATGAGGAAGATATCGATGAACAACTTCAAGGGTTGATAAGAAAGCAGAAGGTTCTCATCAAGGCTCTTACTAGTCTTCTGCAGAATATCCAATCCACAAAACAAGAAGCCCATCCCAGACCATATTACGAGCTCAAGATTAAAAGCATAGATAACTATTGGTTAGACATATGTAGAGCGCAAGTTAAGCGACCTACAACACATAAAAGTCCACACAGCAAATGTCCATAATAAAAATATTGCAATATACTATGCGAAGCATCAACACAAATTTTACTACAAATGAATGAAGCATTCACGGCATGAATGAAATTATAGTAAACAAGCACAAAAGAAAGAAAGCAAAAGAATTTACAATTAAAGCTTGTTTGCATAACAAAGCGGTATAGCCATGCCAGTGAACTCATCACTAAGCAAGCATTGAACATATTGCCTGTAAGAACTTCGAGTATTGCGAAAAGCTTAATCGGCGCTTTCTGTGTGAAACCAATTCCAGGTGATCGATCGGTGAGAACACAATTTTTGCAAGCAATATTGATGAAGTAAGCGATTATTCGATAATATAAAAAGGCTGTACTATTGGAAATAAAACAGAGTTATTTTATACTCCACTTTGGCATTTTATTCAATAGAGCTCCCTTAGCTCCAACATGGATATCGATCAAGGTAAATAGAGCTTTCTGGCTCTCATACCGCTACCTTAATTGCACTAGAGCTCTTTAGCTCTAAACCACTTAAGGTGCCATCATTTGAGCTATCCGCAGCTCTCGTGATTAAAATCAACATTTATATTAAGACCAGACTTAGAGCTTTTTGGCTCTTACTTGGTCGAGATACAAATGCATAGAAGCTACACGTAGCTCTACCATTTGCATCTCCAAGTTAATATAAATAATTTAGTTTCTTATATCTTCAAGATTCTCATCAGCCATTGGCGATCACAAAAAAGAAGGAAGAAACTTTACATGGCGACCCTGCCCAACTAAACTTGGAGTCGTCGGAGAAGACGAATGAGCAGCTACTCAGCCCATGGAAGGAATTAAAAAAATCTCTAGAGGAGGCGTTGAAAAATCCAACAGCGGGACCACGACCAATAACTTTGGAGGAGTACAGGAAAAGAGGCAAACATTCGGTGGAGCACACTGAGAAGCAGCAACCAACAAAAAAGAGGAGAGCCGGTTTCGAAGCTAAGACAAGGGCGGAGATAAAAAATTATCATCGCTTGCTAGTGATAGCAACAGGGGAACAACGGAATATATTTTTAAAGAAAATAAAAGAGCTTAAAAATAATAGAATAAATTATAGAAAAAATAAAAATAAAAAGTATTAAAAAATAATTAAACAACCAACTTTATAAGCTTTTCTTTTCAATTTGCTATAAGGGAATTTCACTTTCAACCGTTGTATTCTTCATTTCCTATAAGTTTCGAGAAATTTAACCATTTCTTACAGTGTCTTCATTGCGAATCAATTCCCACATCGGTCAAAAAAAAAAAATATACCATCATGGGGAAAAAGGCTTCTAAAATGCAAACAGAGGAGATACTGATAAATAATAATGCAGGTTCCTCAACTAACAACATAACGCAAGACAATCGGAGTCTATCAGATATAGAGCTAATTCTGCTAGTACTTGCAATTATTGCTTTATGCTTAATAGTATTTTGGAAATTCAAGAAAGTTTTAATAAAACAAGGAAAGAAGCAAGTAGCGGTCGCAGCCGTTTAAAATAGAAAATGAGCTTGAAGGATTTAACAACGAAATTAAAAGACATATTAGAAAACTTCAAGAAAACTCCAAACAGGCAATACACTGCCAGTCACATTCTAAAGAAAGAAACAGAAGTTGAAGAAATAAGGGATAGCTTCATCACAAAATATAAAGAATTAGCAAAAACAAACGAAGAGCAAGCCATCGAATTCAAGAAGAGTTTTGACAAATTGTACAATAGCGTAATTGTAATTTTAAAAAATAAAACAAAAGATACGTTGAATAAAGAAACTGAAGAAATCAATATGCCAAACTTTGACATAGCTACTGCAGTGAAGGTGATACCAGAATTTGCTGGTGATCGTAAAAATCTAGACAACTTTCTAAATCTGGTGCAATTCCTACATGATGATTTATCAGAGGAAGCTCAAAAGAAAAGATTGCTAGATTTTGTTTTGAAAACTCGTCTAACAGCAACAGTAAGGAACAAACTGTGCATATTGCCAACACCTACCAACTTAGAAACGTTCCAAAAGAATCTGCGAGACATATTCAAAACAAACAAAACACCACTTAACATTCACACTGAGTTAGCAAAGATCACTCAATCCAACAGAAGTGTCACAGATTTCGCAACAAAAATTGAAGGTCTACTTGCACAATTGAACACCTTACAAATAACAGAGCAAGGTGAAGCAAATAGGTCATTGATCGTAAAATTAAATGATCAATTAGCACTTAATGCATTTAAAAATGGCCTGCAAGAACAATTAAAGCCAACAGTCTTTGCTGCAAGACCAAAATCGCTAAGCGAAGCTATACAAATAGCAGTAGAAATCGAAACACCAAGACACGAAGCAAATGTATACCAAACCATTAAGTACAATACTCGGAAAAACTTCAATAACAACCATAACGTTTCAAGAGGCAATTATCGCATTAAACCTCAACGGAACAATAATCGATCGTCTAACACACAAACCTATAGACACCACAATAACGGCCAACAGAATGGCAATAGATATCCTAGAAACAACATCCGTCAAAACAGTAGCACATCATATAGGAGGATACAAGTGGCCCAGTCGGGAAACGGACTAGGCCCCGAAGCAGAATCGGGGGACACACAATAAAAATATATAACATAAACAAAATTTTAACCAATTACATATCTGTACCCATAAATCTGTCATTCGGCAATAAAACATTCCTCATTGACACAGGAGCTGACATATCAATCCTGAAAACAAATGAGTTGAAATCAAGAGATGGAATTCAAGAGCATAATAAATGCAAAATCAAAGGTATCACACAGTCAGAATCCAATTCTCTAGGCACAATAAGGGCAAATATAAAGATAAATAATCAAGATATCCAGCAAGAATTCCACATTGTAGATGATACATTTCCTATAATGACTAGTGGAATATTGGGAAGAGACTTTCTCATAAAAAATTCTTGTAAGATAGATTACTATAATTTCACCATTTCAGTATTTTTTAATGATACAAAACACACTTTGCCAATGTACACAAAATTACCTAACATAAAAGAAATAAAAGTTCCTGCTAGATCTGAAATAATACAAGTAATAAAAGCCGATATTACTGAAGATAGCGTAGTTTTGAATGAAGAAATTCAAGATGGAATTTATATAGCGAATTCCATCATACCCGCAAAAGGCATCGCTCATGTTAAAATCCTAAACACTTTAGACAAAGAAGTAACTTTATATAATCTCAAACCTAAAACAGAACCACTTCAAAATTATTACATTTTCAATATCAAGCAAGAAAATAAAAATAGATACAGTAAACTTCTAAAAGAATTAAATATTGAAAATCTAGATCAATATGCAACTAACTCTATTTTAGACATTTGTAAAAACTTCTCAGACATCTTCTATTTACCAGGCGACAAACTAACGGTAAATAACTTTTACAATCAAAAAATCTCCACTACTGATAAAAATCCGGTTTATATAAAAAACTACAGACTTCCGCAAACCCAAATTGAGGAAATAAATACTCAGATCGACAGTCTGATTAATGAAGACATAATTGAACCTTCAGTTAGTCCTTATAATTCACCACTATTGATCGTCCCAAAAAAATCAGATAAAGATACTAAAAAATGGCGTCTAGTTGTCGATTTCAGACAATTAAACAAGAAAATTCTAGATGATAAATTTCCATTGACAAGACTTGAAGACGTGCTAGACAAACTCGGAAGAGCTAAATACTTTTCCACACTAGACCTCACGAGTTCTTTTCATCAGATAGAATTAGAAAAGAAATCAAGACCATTAACGGCATTTTCCAGTAACAAGGGACATTATCAATTTAAAAGACTACCTTTTGGCTTAAAAATTTCCACTAATAGTTTTCAACGAATGCTCTCAATAGCTTTGGCCGGATTAGATTCAGAAGCATTTCTTTATGTGGATGATATCATAATTTTTGGATGCAGTTTAAAACATCATAACCAAAATTTAATAAAAACTTTCAATAGACTGAGAAAGTACAATCTAAAATTAAATCCGCAAAAATGTAGATTTTTACAATCAGAAGTTACTTATTTAGGACATTTAATAACAGAAAAAGGTGTCAGGACTGATCCCAAAAAGTTTGACACAGTATTAAACTACCCAACCCCTGCAAATGCGGATGATGCCAGAAGATTTATTGCTTTCTGTAATTACTACAGAAGATTTATTCCAAACTTTGCTCATATGGCAAAACCAATAAATTCATTATCCAAAAAGAATACACCATTCATTTGGACAAATGAATGCCAAGAAGCGTTTTCGGCACTTAAATGCAAACTAGTAAATGCACCAATCTTGAAATATCCAAATTTTAACGAAAAATTCATTATAACTACAGATGCTTCACAATTTGCCCTTGGAGCAGTCTTATCCCAAGGTGAAATCGGCACAGATCTACCAATTTCGTACGCTAGTAGAACATTAACTAAACACGAACTCAATAAACCAATTATTGAAAAAGAACTCCTAGCAATACATTGGGCAATCAATTATTTCAGACCGTACGTATATGGTAAAAAATTCATAGTGGTCACAGACCACAGACCTTTGGTAAGTCTTTTCACTCATAGAAACCCATCTTCCAAGATGACAAGGATAAGGCTTGACTTATCTGACTATGACTTCGAAATTATCTATAAACAAGGAAAAATGAATACTAATGCTGACGCTTTATCGAGAATAAAAATAGATTCTGACATCCTTAAAGCGATGATACCTACATCGAATATAAATATAACAACTAGAGCAATGTCTAAAAATGACAATAAAAATAAGATTAAAGAGAAAGAGACCCAGTACGAATCCCTTACCAACATAAAGACTGATCACCTTTATGCATGGGAATGCATCTCGATTAATGAAGTACGAAGGGTCAAGACATTACGCTTTGAAATCAATAATAGCAGCAAAAATGCTAACAAACAAAATAGCTCTAGAAAAAGAATTATTGAAAGTTTGCCAAAGATAATAATTAATAAAAAGGGAGTAATAATCAAAACCAGTAATAATCCATATCACGACTTAGGTTTGATCTTGGAGACACTGATCTTTGAAATGAAGAAAATGAAAATAGAGTCACTATCGTTAGCGAAAGATGACATCATATTTCAATACATAAATGTCGACAAATTTAAAACAACATTTAATAAGCTGCAGCGCAAGATAAATATGAAAGATAGGCAAACAAATTTAAAGATATTAATATATATTTCTCCCAAAAAAATTACTGATGAAGTAATCAAAAGCAATATAATTAAAGAATTCCACAACTCTCCGCATGGAGGACACTCAGGTGTCAAAAGAACCATTAACAAAATTAAACAGAGGTACATATGGAAAAATTTGAACAAAATGGTTAAAAATTATATAAGTAGATGTGAAAAATGTGCTAAAAACAAGACTCTCAAACATACAAAAGAAAGAATGGTGATAACAGAGACACCATCTACAAGCTTTGAGATTATATCCATAGACACTGTAGGACCACTAAAGATATCAAACGAATACAGATATATATTAACTATACAGTGTGATTTGACAAAATATATCGAAGCCATTCCATTAAAGAATAAAGAAGCAATAACAGTAGCGAAAGCTCTAGTTAAAGATTGCATTTTAAAACATGGTAATTTTAAAACCATAAAAACTGACATGGGAACAGAATTCGTCAATGAGGTATTCACTAACATATGTAAATATTTAAAAATAAAACATGTAACATCAACACCATACCATCACCAGACTTTAGGCTCAATAGAACGAAATCATAGAGTATTAAATGAATATCTCTTATCATTCACCACAGACTACAACTGGGATGAATGGATTCCGTATTATACCTTCTGTTATAATACAACACCTCATTCTGATACGGGTTACTCCCCATTCGAATTAGTTTTTGGGAAATTATCAAGTCTATTCAATAATGTCGAACATAACGACAACAGCCCAATATACAATTACGAGGACTATGCTAACGAGCTTAAATTTCGTTTAAACAAAGCACACGAGAAAGCTAGAAATTCTCTAATCATAGCAAAAACGAACAGAAAAGAAAAATCTGATAGAACATTAAATGTAATAGATTTAGAAATAGGTAGTTATGTACTACTACATAAGAACGATAGAAGAAAACATGAATGTCCATATAGAGGACCATATAAGATAAAAAACATAGAAGGCGTAAATGTATACCTAGAAATAGATAATAAAATAAAGAAGGTACATAAGAATAGGTTAAAGCAAATAGATTATGAAGCTAAGTAAAATAACAATATAAATATGAAATGCAAACTAAAATAATCATTCATAATTAATCATTTTATTAACACTTTTGTTTTGTCAACATATGGATTAGACAATTACGTAAAATATATTACATATAAAAAAATATATAATATAATATGATAATATATAAATACTTAAACTTAATTTTGCTAATAGGAAACCTTAAATAATGGCTAAGATTTAATAATTTCAATTTACCAATTAAATACAAAAGAACATTAAGTTAGACAAATGAATAATTTATATTAAATGTATGAAAGAATGTATGAATGAAAATAAGTAACTATAGACATTATCTTAAATCATACTTTTAAGACTTAATGTAAACGTTTACTTCACTCAATATGGCCACACAAAAAAAAAATTTTTTTTTAGTCTCACGCAAAAAATTTTTTTTTCCTCTTTACGGTGAGGATGTAGAGCGCAAGTTAAGCGACCTACAACACATAAAAGTCCACACAGCAAATGTCCATAATAAAAATATTGCAATATACTATGCGAAGCATCAACACAAATTTTACTACAAATGAATGAAGCATTCACGGCATGAATGAAATTATAGTAAACAAGCACAAAAGAAAGAAAGCAAAAGAATTTACAATTAAAGCTTGTTTGCATAACAAAGCGGTATAGCCATGCCAGTGAACTCATCACTAAGCAAGCATTGAACATATTGCCTGTAAGAACTTCGAGTATTGCGAAAAGCTTACTCGGCGCTTTCTGTGTGAAACCAATTCCAGGTGATCGATCGGTGAGAACACAATTTTTGCAAGCAATATTGATGAAGTAAGCGATTATTCGATAATATAAAAAGGCTGTACTATTGGAAATAAAACAGAGTTATTTTATACTCCACTTTGGCATTTTATTCAATAGAGCTCCCTTAGCTCCAACATGGATATCGATCAAGGTAAATAGAGCTTTCTGGCTCTCATACCGCTACCTTAATTGCACTAGAGCTCTTTAGCTCTAAACCACTTAAGGTGCCATCATTTGAGCTATCCGCAGCTCTCGTGATTAAAATCAACATTTATATTAAGACCAGACTTAGAGCTTTTTGGCTCTTACTTGGTCGAGATACAAATGCATAGAAGCTACACGTAGCTCTACCATTTGCATCTCCAAGTTAATATAAATAATTTAGTTTCTTATATCTTCAAGATTCTCATCAGCCATTGGCGATCACAAAAAAGAAGGAAGAAACTTTACACATATCACAAACCAACCAGACAAATTGGGCACTCACAGACAGGTCAAGCCCTGGTGGCTACCAAATGGAGTTTTTTATAGAAACAGAGAAATGGGTTCATGAAGTCCTAGTTGAATTAACTCAGAACCTAGAACAATTTTGTCAAACCGCTACCAACCATAGTCCACAGATGAAATTACCAAAAATTGTTATACCAACGTTCGATGGTAATTATTTAAAATGGAAGCAATTTTTCGACCTTTATACTCAAATGATTCATAATCAACCTTTAAGTAACGCCCAAAAGATGTTTTATCTCATCGGAAATTTGAGTGGTGAAGCTAAAGCACTAATATGCCATCTACCAGTCTCCGAAGAAAATTATATTTCAGCATGGGAGATTTTACAAAACCGTTACAACAATAAACGACTGCTAGTAACGGCTTTACTGAACAAATTACTTGCTCAACCAACAATCCATACGGAATCAGCATCAGCTGTCAAATCTCTGCATGATGTAACCAACGAATGCATATTGGGCCTTCAGAATGTGGGAATAGAAACAACAGCGTGGGATGCCATCCTACTACATTTAACTCTCAAAAAATTAGACAGAATTACGCACGGACTATACGAACAAAGCCTCGAAACCCCCAAGGAACTTCAGTCCATCTCGTCATTTCTAAACTTTCTGGAACTTCGCTTTCAGTCATTGGAAGCCCTGGGCAACAAGGGACCCTTAGAAGACAAGATCAAAGGAGGTCAAAGGCGGCAGCTCTGGAGGCTCTCTTCTCTAGTTGGTGCTTCAACTCTGAGCTGCATTTCATGTAAGAAGGATCATCCACTGTTTGCATGTGAAAGATTTTTGCAATATTCACCAAAAAACCGAATGAGCTTCTTAAAGAAAAATAAGCTCTCTGTGAACTGTCTAAGATCTGGTCACGCTGCATCTGAATGTACCTCAAGAAGTTGCTCAAAATGCTCAAAACGGCATAATACGTTAGTACATTTCGATGAACCAAGGCCAGCAACAAAACCCGAGCAAAAAATTCAAAAACCATCGCAAGGGCCCGTTAATCAGACAATAATTGAAGGCCACCCAATAAGTCTGGCAGCAACCATACCATCTCCGCCTCTTGAGAAGAGTAATAAATACGTATTTCTAGCAAATGCAATAGTTTACGTACTGGACAAATATGGTCAAGCAACTAAATGTCGCGCCATTTTGGACTCTGGATCACAGTCCAATTTTATTTCTGACAGGCTATGGCGAAGGCTGGGTCTTAATCACGTAAATGAGGAGCTGAACATAACGGGAATTGGAAACTCCAAACATCGAGCTGAAAGACGGGTAAATATAACCCTCAATTCATGTACCAGTTGCTATAAGGTACACTTAGAGGCATTTGTGTTGCCATCTATTGCAAACAATCAACCACATAAATATATCGACATTGAGAATTGGCCTATTCCGTCCAACATTCAACTTGCTGACCCACAGTTTAACATCCCACATAAAATCGACATGTTAATTGGTGCAGAAATATACGCCTCTCTTATGGCAGTTGGACAAATTAAGTTTAACGATTCCCTTCCAACTCTACAGAATTCTGTACTCGGATGGTTAATCATGGGTAAGGTTTCAAATTACTCACACCCTGAAACATTTTGTGGAATCAGCAATGCTAGTATAGATAATCGGATCGAACGATTTTGGGCACTAGAGGAAGCCGAATCAGTCAAGCAACCAATGACAGCTGCGGAACGGTACTGTGAGCAACATTTTAAGGAAACAACTCTCCGAGACAAGGGGGGAAGATTCATTGTGAAATTTCCGTTTAGACAAGATCCATCTACGTTGGGCCTATCAAAGGACTTAGCACTGAAACGATTTTTCTCTATCGAAAGAAAATTAATGAAGAATCCAGAGCTTAGAGATCAATATGTAGCATTCATGCGGGAATATGAGGAACTGAAGCATATGGAAAAAATAGACCCAAGATCTATTTCTACTCCTCATTACTTTATTCCACATCACTGCGTGCATAAACCAGACAGTAGCACGACTAAGCTGCGGGTAGTGTTCGACGCCTCTGCCAAAACTTCAACGAACAAATCTCTTAACTATGTGTTGTACAATGGTCCCACAATTCAAGATGACCTCTTCACTATTCTTATACGCTTCCGTCTTCATAAATATGTCTTCACTGCTGACATCGAGAAGATGTACAGACAAATCAGGGTGAACGATACTGATCAAAATCTTCAATTGATAATATGGCGAGAAAATCCAGAACAGCAACTTAAACATTATCGACTGAAAACAATAACATATGGCACTACCTCTGCTCCATATTTAGCAATAAAGTGCCTACGGTCATTGGCAGAGGATAATAACAAAGAATACCCTTTCCGAGCCAAGGCAGCATTAAAGGATTTTTATGTAGATGACGTCATGACAGGAAGTGACAGCATGATGGATTCTTTAAACATGCAAAAACAACTGACAGAGCTTCTTGAATTGGGAGGATTCCGCTTGAGAAAGTGGTGCAGCAATAATCCAGAACTGCTTAAACATGTTCCAAAAAATGACATTGAACTAAAACTAGACCTGGATGATGAAAAGGAAGGTCATATCAAGACCTTGGGAATAACATGGTGGCCGCAATCTGACGTCCTCGCAACCACAACGAACTGGTCAGAAAGAACTCAAGTTACGAAACGTACCGTCTTATCAGATATAGCCCATATATTCGATCCACTCGGCATCGTTAATCCAGTAATCGTTCAAGCAAAAAAATTTCTTCAGAAATTATGGCTTTTAAAATTAGATTGGGATGCTGCACTTCCCTTGGAACTTCATACTAAATGGGTAAGGTTTCGTGATGAGTTAAAGGAACTTAACAATGTGACAGTTCCTAGGTATGTGTGCTCCAAATCCAAGGTAAAAACAAGGGAAATGCATGGATTTGCGGACGCTTCAGAAAAGGCCTATGGAGCAGTAGTATATATACGGACAATAGATCATCATGGAAACATAACTGTTCAATTGATGTGCTCAAAATCGAGAGTAGCACCCACCAAATCAACAACGTTACCACGTCTCGAGCTCTGTACCGCCAAACTTTTAGCAGAGCTAACTGATCGTCTTCATAAAGGTATGGAGACAAATTGCGCACACACATATTACTGGACTAATTCAACAATTGTACTTTCATGGTTGCAGTCCGAGTCATCAACATTTAAAACCTTTGTGGCAAATCGAGTAGCATACATTCAAGAATTAAGCGCCATAAAAAGATGGAAACATGTCGGTACTAAGGAAAACGCTGCGGATTTAGTATCAAGAGGAGCAGGTCCAACCCAACTCTTAAAGTCTGAAATATGGTTCAACGGTCCACGATTTCTAAGAGAACCAACATTTAAATTTTCACCAAGCACTGCCCATAGTCCTATTTCCGAAGATGATGTGGAGAAAAGGACGTGCCGAATTACACTGCTCTCAGTAAAGGATCACACACCGCTACTCTTGGCAATAAAGCACAGAAATTCTTTCCCTTGTCTTCAGCGCATCACTGCCTATATACTACGTTTTATAAACAACATCAGAAAGAGGAAGCCCGAAAGAATAAGTGGCGTGGCTCTCAGTGTTACGGAACTAGATGCAGCAAAGGAGGGTATCATTAAGACCATACAATTAGATTTTAAGGATGAACTGGCACAACTAAAAAGGGATGGATTCCTCAGTAATACGAACAAGTTGACTAATCTTACTCCTTTCCTTGACACAAAGGATATTATGCGAGTTGGAGGTAGATTGGAAGCCTCAAATTTGTCATTTGACGCCAAACACCCAATATTGTTATCTGCTTCACATCCATTCACGAAACTTCTGCTGAATCATTTACACATCCAACAACTTCATTGTGGTCCACAAACCCTTCTTGCCATCGCTCGATAGCACTACTGGCCACTTAGAGGAAAATTTCTTACGCGATCCATAGTCCACCATTGTGTTAGGTGTGCTAGGGCTAAACCTCGTCCACTCTCTCAAATAATGGGTAGCCTACCCTCAACCAGAGTTCAACTTGCGAGACCATTTGTTAATGCAGGTGTAGACTTTTGCGGACCAATTTGGACCCATTACAAAATTAGAGGAAAGCGTCCACAAAAATCCTATGTAGCGGTATTTTGCTGCTTCTCAACTAAAGGAGTACACCTTGAAGTCGTATCCGATTTAACCACCAATGGTTTCATCGGCGCATTAAAACGGTTCATCGGAAGACGGGGAATGTGCAGAAACATATATTGTGATAATGCAACCAATTTCGTTGGTGCTCGAAATCAACTGGAAGAGCTGCAACAAATATTCGAGTCTCAGCAGTCAAGGGAGGAAATTGTCAATTTTAGTACCACTAAAACAATTGACTTTCACTTCATTCCAGCACGAGCTCCCCACTTTGGGGGATTATGGGAAGCAGCCGTAAAATCTGCAAAACATCTGCTGCAGAGAACAGTAAGCTCAGCATCACTCACATACGAAGAACTTGGAACAGTAATGATAGAAATAGAAGCGGTATTAAATTCCAGACCACCTACGCCGTTGTCGTCAGACCCTAATGATTTGACTGCTCTAACTCCAGGACACTTTATAATTGGGGAACCACTTACATCGTTAATAGATCCAACTGCTAACCCAGTGAAAACTAACTTACTGGAACGATGGAAACTAGTCAGCTATATAAGGACTGAATTTTGGAGGCGGTGGTCAGAAGAATACTTGAGTGAATTACAACAACGATATAAGTGGAAGTTACGATCACAAAACATACAGCCAGGTACCATGGTAGTTATAAAGGACGATAACCTCCCTCCGCTTAAATGGCAATTAGGACGAATTTCTGAAGCCATCAAAGGTGCCGATGGTTTAGTGCGTGTGGCAGACGTAAGGACAGCATCTGGAGTTTTTCGTAGACCTATTCACGCACTTTGTCCTTTGCCAATTACAGAAGATGAAAGGGAAGAAGACAAAAACCAAGCTAATACAAATCTTGTGGCTATGCAACGGCCCATCACGAAAATAACAACAAAACATCCATATAAAGGTCGGTTTCTACCCATAAATTCAAATTGGCTTAAAAGGTCTTCAAGTAATCATACCACTTCCATGCAGAGTACGAATAATGAAGAAGACATAGGCACAGAACAACCAGTAAAAAAGAAACAAAGGGAACCACGTATCTCAAAATCTGTACTAAGCTTAGTTCTACTAACATCCCTGATACTACCAGTTTTTAGTAGAACTCTTGAGCCAGTAGAAATCACCCGCTTTGATCATCAACCAGGATTATATTTTGAGAATCTGGGTATCACCAATCTTGTGGCGAGTGAATGGAACCTACTTGTATTTTATGATTTGGAAAACTACTGGAAGGAATTCAAGAGTTTTGAAAGGGGAATAAAACGATTTAGCCACCTATGTAACCTCACAGAAGATGGAGAGTATTGTAAGGCAATATTAGAAATAGAAATAAAGGACAACAATGAGCTTCTGTTGAATCAAAATGAATACACCGCAACCAGAACAAGGAGATCACCCTTAGACATAATAGGCAACATTGCAAATAAATTATTTGGTATTCTAGACCAAAATTATGCCAACCAAGCATCAGAAATAATAGATAACATAAAAACAAACGAAGATTATCTTTTACAACTGCTGAAAAATCAAACCTCCTTAATAGAATCAACTACCAACATTATGAAGAAGAGTCAGGAACAAATTAATAGCCAATTCGAAGGCTTTGAAAGGTCTCTGAAGCAACTCACTAATGAAGTACATGAAGCGAACTCTGTGATAGAAAAACAGAGGAGAGCTCAGCTAACCGCAACTTTATCCATGTATACCTCACTGATTATGTCCAACTATCAACACATACAAGAGGCACTAATAGAAGTAATTACCGACACCCGGAATGGGAGAATCAATCCAATGCTTCTTACACCAAGGCAATTAAAGAATGAATTGAGCAATATCAAAAATCACCTACCCTCAACGTTGCGACTGCCAGGATCGAATGATCACCCAGACTTGCATCAATTATACAGCTTAATGACTGTTCACGGAGAAGTAACACCGCGACATATAGTTTTCAACATTAAACTTCCACTATTCACTCGAGAAGAATTTGAAATGTTCAGGTTGCTACCAGTGCCAGTACTGAGAAATAACACCTTCTTGGCAATAAAACCCTCAACCAATTTCCTATTGGTAAGCCTTCATCGTGATCAATATTACCCAATAACAGATATTGAGGTAACAAGGTGCAATTCGGTTGGAAAAAGCATCCATCTATGCAACCAAGTCCGACCAATTTACAACAAGGAAGCCAATATGTATCAATGTGAACTTAATCTAATTAACAATCAAGAAGACCTATCAACTTGTGAGATTGTACAGATAAATGACACTCAGAAGTGGATACAACTGTTTAATCCAAACTACTGGATATATGCCGTCAAAAGGGAAACGAGGATCAACATCGTATGCGGAATAAGGACGGTTCAAAAAACACTCCAGAGCTCAGGATTGCTTAAATTCAACGATAACTGTCTAATTAAACAAGAGTTGATGACAATTAGCTCTCATAACATCTATCCAACACAGGTCAGATCTTCTTTTATGCCATCAATGAACTTAACTGATCATCCATTATCCATCGACATAAAGAAGTTCACACACCCTCCTGACGAACATCAATTAAAATTACATCATCAACAACTACACGATATTATTGACCTACACGATGTCCACCAATTCACTATAGGATATTCATCATTAGCAGTCATAGTGATAATTGCAGCATATCTTCTCTGGAGTCGACTAAGATCGAATTCAAGGGGTGCGATAAATGCCATAAAACCAACGAGAATGTCCACTTCCAAGGAAGAAGATTTCTCCTTCGAAATTCAACAAGATGTTTAACATTATTGAGCAAAATGCTCAACCCCGGGAGGATGTCAAGGCCCGCAGCAAAAAAGAAAATTGGAATTCAAGAAATACAGGAATTCATTCTCAAGCGCACATTATCTCTAATATAAAATTCATATATAGATAAATTTTCATTCCCACGAAAAATATTTTCTTCTTATCACATATTTTTTATGTAACATGAATCCTTCATATGCATGGGCAAATTTTGCGAAGCTTAAATTTTGAAGAGTAAGCATAATTTTGTGAGAAAATATTTTTGTGGGAAAATATTTTGTGGGAAAAATATGAAATTTAAATTAAATTCTAGACAGGAAAAATTTGTATATAAATCATAGCAATTAATAAAATGTTAGTTAGAAAGGAAATAAACACCTTCATACGAAGTTCGACGTCTTTATTTTGCTACTACGAAGCTATTACTATCCCCCCACAAGTGGTAAGGTTGTAATAGCAGGCAGACTAAAGTGGTTTGGAAAAAGCTCTAATCCACTCTAAATCAACAGTGATTACAGATCTTCGTTTTGCACTTGATAAAGGCGAAATTGGTTTGTTGTCCCTGTTGGACTACTCGAAGGCTTTTGAGAGTGTGACTCATTCTAAATTACTAACAAAGCTTTTCTATTTGTATAACTTCTCTTTGTCAGCCATTGCAAGTTTAGAGTTTTTTGTCTAATAGGTTCCAACAAGTGAAACTAAAGAAGGATTATTCTAAGCTTTTACCATTGGTCTGTGGAGTCCCACAAGGCTCAATTCTGGGACCATTGCTATTTAGCTTATATATAAATGATCTCCCTAGTGATGTTAAAGATTCAAAAGTACATCTGCATGCTGACGACGTTGAAATATACCTTAATTTACCGATTGGTTTGATCGAGGATGGGGTACAACGTATGAATGATGATCTTCAATGAATTCACTCATGGTCAATCGAAAAGAATCTGGCACTCAATGCCAGTAAATCGTGCTGTATATTGGAATATAGAATTGACATTGATGTAAATTATGTACCTCCGATAACTCTAAACAATTCTCCTTTACCGTACATGAGAACAGTTAGGAACCTCGGTGTTATGCTAAATGATCATATGACCTGCTGCGACTTTATTAAGGCTCTTATCAGCAAAGTCTATGGCTGTCTTCGACAGTTATGGTTGACTGAAGCGTTATTATCTATAAAAACCAGGTTTAAGCTCATAAAAACCTTAGTTATTCCACATTTTAATTATGGTAGTCTAATGTTTCCGTCACTGGACACTGTATGCAGTCGCAAACTGGACGTAGCCTATAATGATTATGTACGTTTCATCTATGGATTGCGACATTTTGAACACATCAGTCTGTATCAGCACAAAATTTTTGGATGTTCCATCCAAACTTATAGCACATACAAGAGTTTAATCTTCATGCATAAAATTCTATATACGAAAGAACCTAGGTATCTTTATGAATATTTAAACTTCCTCCGTTCTGAAAGGCACCGACAGCTTCTAGTTCCTCGCTTTCTCTCTGTACTTGGGCAGCGCTCTTACTTTGTGCATACCACATATATCTGGAACTTTCTAACTGCGGACATTCAACGGACGACTTCAGCCAGCCGATTCAGAAATAATTTAATAGTATTTTGAAATATATCCTAATGATTATGGTTACATGTGTGTTGCTGCTCTTATTCTTCATGGTTTCTTTACTTCCTTCCACCTCTGTGTTATTATATTTTTAATAATTACTTAGTAACGTAGTCACTTAGCTTTAATTATATTTTTGTTACATTGCAACTCAATTAAAATTATTATTTTGTTGTTATTAAAATTAATTGTGCAAACAAAAAAGATTGTAAGTCTTGTTGTACAGTTAGCCAGTATAAATAAATTGAATTGAATTGAATTGGATTGCTTAAAACCTCCTTTTAGCTAGGTGTATCTAACTAGCATGATTAAGGACATCGCCCTTGAAGGTTTCCACTGTATCAGACTCTAACTCCGCTATTAGCCCTCGGTCCTTGTTCGGGTACTTCGCTGATATGGCTGTCTTAATCTGACTCAACAGTTCCTTCAATCGGTCCGCATATTCTCTGATGTCTTCACCTGGTCTTTATCTGCAGGCCACCATCTCCGTTCGCAACTCACTAAATCATTTCTTCGGCACATAACCTGTTTTAATTATGAATTGCAGAGCTTCAAAATCTTTTCGCTCCTCTGAACTTACCAGATAGTAAGCATCATCCGCCAATCGATACTTCACACATTTCATGAAAATGTTCTGCTCCGCAGGCTTCAGCCGGTCGTACAAATCCATCACACCTTAGAAATCTATACACCTCTTTCAACAGTTGTGGAGGTCGGTCTCCGGAAAACAAAGGTACGTACTTGACTACCATATCCATAACCTTTTCGTGTATATCCACCATTTTTATGTGAACTTCTTTTGTTGTTTCCTTGGTTACTATTGCCGTTGCTGGTTGACTGACGTTCCTGCAATTCTATCGGTAATTCTCCTTCGAGTTCGGCCGCAGTCTGGTCTGCTTCCTTCAATTGAATGTTTAAGTTATTTACCTTCTTGACCAGAACATTAATTTCCTCGCGGCTATCCTCTAGTGCCTTTCTGTTATCCTTTCCTTCTTTTGAATAATATCGAAAGTCATCGTCACCAAAAGATCCTCAACTTCTCCTTTCATGCTTGTTTGAGAGGCTTTTTCTTCTGATTTATTTTCCAGTTCCTGTTCCTGTGAGTGGAATTGCAATAATTGCTCCCTGGTCAATACATTAGATCTCCCTACTGACATAGATCTTTCTTGAACCCTATCGATATCTACTATTGCAAACGCGAAGATACTTTAACACATTTAACATTAACGCAACGAAAAATCATTACATCACAAAACATGAAAGCCCGCGATTATAATAATATACGCTACATGGAGAATTTATCAGAGAAAGTTGAGAAAACTCAATATTAAGGCAGGGTTGGAAGACCCAGTTAGTTTAGAAAATACGACAATTAAAGTAAGTGACAAGACTGAAGTTCTACAGAAAAAACTGGAGTTTACCCTTTAAAATATGTGAAGGGATTTACCTGACAATCAGGACGCGAGTTAAGGGAAAGAGATAATGAGCAGTTAAAGTAATTAAAGAATGTTCAAATGAAACGTCTTAAAATTATTACTTCCTTATAATATGAACCCATGAAATTTAACAATCATACGCCTCTCACTACCAAGAATTTACCTCAAAATAAAACAATTTATTCTTCTTCTTAATCTTTTAACTCTCGTTTCTTTTTCTATAAAACTATATCTCTACACAAGACTGCTCATTTTTTTCACAATTTCCACTTCAAACTATACCATCAATAAGTAGCAAAAATTTAACCCCTTCCAACCACCTAACACTCCGAATACCCAGTTACACAAACCATATCCACAATAACACTTTTTTTTCTTTTTTTTTTTTGTCACCACACAACAAAATGCCACTCTTTATATCTGAAACGTTCTAATAATAAAAGTAGATAAATAAAAACGGAGCAGCTAAAGATCATAACGATTCTTGTGATACTCGACTGTTGTTTTTTTGTATAAACTGATGTTTTTTAGTTTCTCGGGTGTAGCAGTCAACGATTAATAAAAAACTAATTAATTATGTGTAGTCAGAAGCACCGTCATAAATCTATACAAGTACCTATGTATATTAACTTTGCTATTATAATGTAAATGCTGCGTCTATTGTTTACTTACGGGCTGTTTTAGCTTACATCTGTTGAAACATTAATGTTTTTAACACAAAGATAAATATAAATCACAAAACATAACACTAATAATAAATTAACAAGAAAAATGGGGCTTAGTGAATTGCCCTAGTCAAGTTTTAAAATTCAACTAGTGGGTAAACATCTGATCGAAAGAGATTCATAACGGCCAGTTTCCTTTTAATTTTTCTATGTATTTAAGAGTTTATGGGATTCTCTAAGAGACTGCAGTAAATGGTGTGTATGCTGTCTGTGTCTGTTCGTCTGTTCATTGTATTTTTTGTGCTTTGAATGTGCAAGGCCTCAAGAGTAAGGCGTTTTCTGTAGTTATGCTCAGTGCATAAAATTTTTACATTAGTATAATCTGGCTGATGATCATTATAAATACAAGAAGAAAAACCAACCGTCTCATCCGGGGTTTGAAACCGGGACCTTCCGCTTGCCGGGCGACTGCTCTTACCACTGTATTTATAATTTGATTTGGAATCGTTAAAAATAAAAATTCTTAAAATTCTTCAATTCTCCATCATTGACCGATTCTAAAAGTGTAGGTTCGATTCCAGTCCGGAATAAATAAAAATTGAATTTACAATTTATTTGTGCGCTTTCATCGTTACTGGTTAATGCCAGCTGAAAGCAACGTGGCTTAGTAGGCTAATTACAAATTGATAAATGCAAGGGGGAAAATCATCTGTCTCGTTAGCTCAGTGGTAAGAGCAGTCGCCCGGCAAGCGGAAGGTCCCGGTTTCAAACCCCGGATGAGACGGATGTTTTTTCTTCTTGTATTTATAATTTGATTTGGAATCGTTAAAAATAAAAATTCTTAAAATTCTTCAATTCTCCATCATTGACCGATTCTAAAAGTGTAGGTTCGATTCCAGTCCGGAATAAATAAAAATTGAATTTACAATTTATTTGTGCGCTTTCATCGTTACTGGTTAATGCCAGCTGAAAGCAACGTGGCTTAGTAGGCTAATTACAAATTGATAAATGCAAGGGGGAAAATCATCTGTCTCGTTAGCTCAGTGGTAAGAGCAGCCGCCCGGCAAGCGGAAGGTCCCGGTTTCAAACCCCGGATGAGACGGTTGTTTTTTCTTCTTGTATTTATAATTTGATTTGGAATCGTTAAAAATAAAAATTCTTAAAATTCTTCAATTCTCCATCATTGACCGATTCTAAAAGTGTAGGTTCGATTCCAGTCCGGAATAAATAAAAATTGAATTTACAATTTATTTGTGCGCTTTCATCGTTACTGGTTAATGCCAGCTGAAAGCAACGTGGCTTAGTAGGCTAATTACAAATTGATAAATGCAAGGGGGAAAATCATCTGTCTCGTTAGCTCAGTGGTAAGAGCAGTCGCCCGGCAAGCGGAAGGTCCCGGTTTCAAACCCCGGATGAGACGGTTGTTTTTTCTTCTTGTATTTATAATTTGATTTGGAATCGTTAAAAATAAAAATTCTTAAAATTCTTCAATTCTATTTTCAAATGGACCACTGTTTAAGATCCAATCCTTCACACTTCTCCAAGGTTACCCTACACCTGAGAGTGTAAATTTGTCTTCCTACCCGTACACAAATGAGATAAATACACCCAACATAAAAACGGAGTTCAATATACCTCCCATACCGGAGCCTCCAAAGGTGCAATCAGTGTCTTTTAATACAGATGAAAACCCAACAATTTGTCATTCCAATCGAATTAGTTTCACCCAAAAACAATCAGGAAGTCCACCTCCATACCAGAACTCCTCTTATCAGCGGGAGGAAAGAAATTACGGCAAGCAAAAAGTACTGGTGAATAAAATCACCAGCAGCTACTGCTACTAAAAGGGGCACACGTATGAAGAATGTTTAAAACGGAAAAACACTCCTTTCTGTGTAAACTGCAGAATAAAGGGCCATGATGCCCAACATTGTAAGCAAAATGCTAAGGTACCACCCGAACATGTAATCAGTAACCATGCTCGGTGGAGCTCTGCAAATCAGGCACAAAGAATAAATCACATACCAAATATGTGTGATTTTTGTGGCCGAAGAAGCCATATGGTGTCCACTTGCCAACAGAAACAATGATCGGAAACTACTCATTCGGGAAACGGCCGAAAAATCCCCGGCTCCACATTAAATAGAACAGTGCAACTTACTTCAGGGTCTACTCAAGCAACAAAGAAATATACTAGGGAAAATGTTTCAGTGGTTAAATTACCATTGGACATAAGTAAAAATACAGCCATTCGGCTGATAGTAGACACTGGAGCTGAAGTAAGCAAAATAAAACATGAAGCATTAAATATACAAAAAACGGATAGAAAAAGGACAAAAGGTCACTTTGAAAGCTCCATTTGGAGAAGGAAAAACATTGGGTAAATGCCAAGGCAACTTTTTATTAAACCACAGTATCCCGTGCAATCTACAGGTTGTAGAAGATAACGCCCAAATCTCACACGCTATTAGGTAACGATTTTCTTGCAAGAAATTGCAATATTGAAAGGCCTAACAAATTACTCCGGTTTCCTCGCACGGAAACCAACCCTATTGAATTCACGGTACCTCTCGAAACATCCATAGAAGATGGAGAGGATATACCAAAGGATCAAATAGTGGAGGAATCTGAATCTACTGCCATTTCACGGGCACCCAAACACAAAAATTCCTTATTTCCAATGGAAGAAATTTCAAATACTTTGAATGAAGATGAAGATAGGCAATATGAAGTAGAACTTCAGCGACCTCATAGAATACCTCCTCGATCTCAAATCATACTGAGCATGCTAGTACAATTGGACCAGGAAATGCTATGTTTGTCTCAGAAGATTAAAAAAGGAGTATTTGTCGCAAACTGCCTAGTTAGTCCTCATAGAAATTTCATACCGTTATCTGTTCTGAACGTAAACACAGAACCAGTATTCCTAAGAAAATTAAAACTTACTCTAGTTCCAGTTAATTATTATAACATTAGGTCTCTCTATTCATCTTTGGACGAAATAAATTCCCAAAGTTTTCAGAAAGAAAGCGATCTTCCTTTCCCACGTGCACAAAACAAAAGCATATTCTATATAAAATCTCTCCAGTTACCTTTGGACGAAATAAATTTCTCAGAAAAAAGGTGGTCCACCTTCCCTCCATGCACATAGCGAAATCTCCAGTAATTTCAAAAAAGAAACGAAAAATTTCAACTCCAATCCACATTCAATAAACGTAAACCACATTTCAAATTACAGTTAAGATAGGCTAGTTTCTTTACGTAAAGAATTACTGTTGGATAGAAATCTAAATCGAGAGGAAGAAAATTCAATTATCGAGCTCTGATATAAGTACAATGACCTTTTCTACCTAAAAGGAGACAAACTAACGTGCACAAATACAATAAAACATACTATACCCATAGTGCAAAATAAATCCTCCATAAATCAAAAAATGTATAGACTACCAGAAACGCATCGGGCAGTCATAAATGAACAAATAAGAGAAATGTTGGAAAATGATATAATCCAATTAAGTAAAAGCCCATGGAATTCCCCTTTGCTAGTAGTCCCCAAAAAGGCTGGACCTGACGGCAATAAACGCTGGAAAGTAGTAGTAGATTACCGTAAAATTAACGAGAAATCTAAAGGAAATGCTTCTCTATTACCCAGGATAGAAGATATACTGGATCAACTGGGGCATTCGCGATATTTGACTACACTTGACCTTGCAAGCGGATATCATCAAGTACTTATTGATCCAAGGGATAGACCCAAAACTGCGTTCTGTACCGCTTACGGGCACTGATAATTTAAGAGAATGCCATTTGGACTGAAAGGCGCACCTGCGACCTTTCAACGCCTGATGAATTACATTCTGACGGGCCTCCAAGGCTTAGAATGCTTTGTCTATCTCGACGATATTGTAATATATGGAACAAATTTACAAGATCACAACGAGAAATTGACCAAGGTATATGACAGGCTTAGAGCCCATAACCTTAACTTAAAACAAAAAAGTGTCAGTTCCTTCGCAGAGAAGTGATTTATCTTGGGCACAAATGTTCAAACGAAGGAGTACTTCCAGACCCCAACAAAACAAGTTGTGTCCAAAACTTTCCTCAACCCCGGACTGTTAGACAAATTCAATCGTTCCTTGGGTTGGCTAACTACTAAGGCAAGTTCATTCCGAACTTTCCAAAAATAGTCAGACCCCTAAAAAGTCTTTTACAGAAAGATGTTAAATTTACTTGCACGCAAAAGTGCCAAGACTCTTTGGACGAAATTAAAAGGTCGCTTGTAAATTCTCCCCTTCTCACATAACCTGATTTTACTGAACCCTTCAATTTGACAACAGATGCTAGTAATGAGGCACTGGGAGCTTTGTTTTCTCAAGGGAAAATAGGCGAAGACAAGCCAATAGCATATGCAAGTAGAAGCTTAAATAAGGCAGAACAAAAATACTCTACAATAGAAAAAGAGTTACTCGCTATTGTATGGGCCGCCAGGAACTTCAGATACTATTTACAGGGTAGAAATTTTACTATCTATACAGACCACAAACTCCTTACAGGCGTATTCAATGTGAAAGTCCCAACATCGAGATTAGTCAGGTTTCATCATAAATTCTCGGAATTTGACTACAAAATTGAATATAAGCCTTGAAAATATAATAATAATGCAGATGCGCTTAGTCGAATACCTGCCCAGCTAAATCAGGCAAACCCCAATTCATTTACTGTGGAAGCTCAGGTACATAATCGAGTCGATTCCGACATAGACGAAAATGAGTTTTGTTCTCCACCACCTTCAGAACTTAAACAAGCACATTGTCATGTAATTACAAGAGCTCAAGCAAGTTAGACAGAAATGGAAGGCATAGTTCAGAAAACTTCCCACAAAATTTAAAAGAATCCACAGAACTTCCTAAAAGACTCAGTTGAAATTGGCTCAACTGAGAACAGCCAATCTGAGAACATCACACCTGAACACAACAAAGTACCTGCAAATAGTCCTATATATTCCCAGGATGAATTACCAGAAACCATCACGGACCCGGAGGAAATCCAAATAATTTTGAAGGACTACCACTATTCTGTATTCGGTGGTTACCAAGGTGTAATCAAAACCTATATAAGATTAAAAAGAAAGTATAAATGGAAAAATATGCTTGGCTCGATTAGAAAATACGGATGCACTAAATGTCAAAGAATGAAGGCTAGCCCAGAGTATCGTATGCCAATGATCATAACAGATACTGCCCTAATGCCATTCGAAAAAGTATACTTGGATATCGTAGGCCCTCTTGAAGAAACCCATTCGGGAAATAAGTATATTCTGACTTTTCAGGACAATCTTACGAAATTTGTAGATGGTTACGCCATGCCAAATGCCGATGCTGAAACGGTAGCAGGAATATTTTTCGACGAAAAATTACTCGCTACCGCATTCCTAAAAAATTAGTAACTAATCAGGGCTCTAATTTCTTAAGCGATCTCTTCAAACTAGTTGGTAAGCTTTTAAAAATTAAAAAACTGCAAAAATCCGCTTATGACTCACAATTCAACGGTACACTTGAACGAATCCACAGATTACCAGTGGGGTATCTAAGAGCCATTGTATCCGAAAATCCAAAGACTCGGGATCGATTCCTGAGAACCGCGGCTTTTGTATATAATAACAGTCCACATGAAGGCACTAAGCTCACTCCAATGGACTGTCTGTTTGGATTTACAGCGAATGTACCCACAAATCTAAGAAGAGAGCCAGAGCCAATGTACAACCACGAAAGTTACTATCATATTTTTAGGTACATTTTACAGAAAACCTACGCTATCGCCTAGAAAAATTTACTTAAAGCTAAGGAAAAGTCAAAACAAAACTACGATAAGCACACGCGTCCAGTAATATTCAAATCAGGGGACAAAGTATTATTAAAGAATCAAGCTAAGAAACACAAGCTGTATCAGATATGGCTAGGTCCATATTTCGTAGTGCAAGATTTTAACACAGTTAATACTGTTATCCAAATCAGCAAACGAAGAGTAACAGTACATAACAACAGACTGGAGGCATTTCACGAATAACGGCTAGTCTTAACAAAAACAAAAGAAAAACGAGGCGACATGTCTCCTACGCAATAACAGACTAAAACCATTCCATGAGTAAACGACCAATATAAAAAAAAAAGAAAAAAGAACATAAATAGATATTTCTTTTCTCCTTCTTCTTACAAGAATTTAGCTAGAAATTTACTATTCCCCATTTTTCAACCTTCCTAAGAAATCTAATAAATTTCAAGATCTGGCTATCTTGACACAAGAACTTGAACTAAAGTCTGGACTACTAAATAAGCTCCTAGTAATTAAGATTATTTTTCAAATACTTAACATGCCGCCTTTCAAACTTCAACAGATACATTTATTCCCTTTTAAAATCCCAGATAACCATTCCTTGGTGTTGAATATTAAACATCCCTATGTTGCAAGTCATTTAGCCACACAAGAATTCGTGTTATTCAAACAATCTGAGCTTCAGGTGTACAAAAAATTGTCAAGTAATCTTAAATAGAGCACCTACATTGGTCCACTACTGAATCCTATACTTCAAGGGCTTTATATAAAAGAATGTCCTATAAATTTCTTATTCAATCCTTACAATGAGACTGGTAACTGCGAATACCTAGTCCAAACACAGGCACCGCAGCTACTAATAAAATTAACTAGATAAAATTCATGGCTCTTTTCGTTCCCCACAATGCAGAAAATCATGATTTCATGCAGGAAAAACCTATATAGTTCTAACCTATTCGGCAAGGGATTACTAATGTTGAACGAACTTTGTCACTTCCAAATAGCTGATCAGATTATGTATTTCGAGGATGAAAATCATCAGAATATTAGAATATCTCAACCAGAATATCCACATCCACTAAAATCTAATATGAATGAAACCATTCAGAACTTCATTAAAAACATGAATCACACTACCCAAAAAAATGTAGTGACGCTAAAAGCTGAGAATGCAAATCATATTCTGAATGAAAATTTATACACTTTAGATCAGCTGGAAGAACAAATAAGTACATTGGAAAAACAGAGAAAAGAGCGTAATAAAACTCAAATCGTTCAGATAAGTTCTCTACTCTAAGTTCCATGGTGATATTATTACTCAGCTTAATAGGGATGCTCAAACTCTGTAAGATTATAAGGAAAATGAAAAGGAATGTCATAGTCAAAACACCCAAAATAATAACAACCAATAAACATAAAGCTGAGCTAGACACTGAGACACACCATCAAATTTGTATTGAAACCATGGAAGTCTAAAATCAACTGCCCACAGTAGATCTCAAGAATCACAATTTACTAATTTCTACACCACTACAAGAGATGGTGCCAACAAACAAGGTCAGGCAATCTCACAAAGTTTCCAATCGGAAATCACAAGATCAGACAAGTCCCGAATTTCCCCACTAATACCTACAAAACAAGAAATAACGACAGCAAACAAAGCTACCTCACAAATCAATCGTTCGGAATTACAAGATGCAATCAAACTCAGTGCTACCCAGCCTACACAGGCAAATAACAAACTAAGTACAAAAGCAAGAACATCGCCTCCACCACCTCCACTTCCAACATCATTAATTTATGTTGAACAGAATCCAATTACACGTACCCGTCATCTACACGTAGTTTAACAGTTTTAATTATAAAAATAATAAAATATAGAAACAAGATTGAAGATGTGAATTATAAAATATTTATAAACACAAATGCATATGTATTAGAAATAAAAATAGCATACCTATTTATAGATAAATCTAAGATTTAATATGTGAAAATGAAGACGCATATAAACAATTTTTTTTATTACAGAAAACATATGTACAAACACATTTAAAAATGTGTAATTAAAAAACAAAAAAAAGGCCACACACATAATAAAATTCAAAGAGATATAATTATAAATGTATATATGTATCTAAAATTTAAATTGTAAAAAAAAAAAGAAATATAAAAATATATATACATATGTATATATAGGTACATATATTAGGAATAAAAATAAGTAAGTAATACTAATAATCTAAACAAAAACATATTTGTAATTAATTAATCATGACATAAGTCAATAATTGTAATATTACTTATACCGGCACTCGGCATTATGTATAAAATCATAAAATGCTTATTTGTCGAAATTATCAAACGATTGAACCAGCATCGGAAAAGTTAAACGAGTTTAACTTTTAGACTATCAGCACGTAATAATTGAGTAGAAAACATGGCTGTAACTGCAATAAAGTGGAGTGAAAGTGAGTCGTTAAAGTTTATTACTACATAAAGCTGCGAATGTTTGCGGAATTACAAATTAAAAGATTATAATATATTAAAATATGTATATAAAATATGAATTATAAAATATAATATATTACATTATAATTTGTGCTTAGACCTAACTGCCATCGCCTTTGGATCCACTTTCGTACCCATAACTTCCATTTAACACATTTCTTCTTCCACCAAAACTTCCACCCATTCCAACCACTTTTGTCAGTGCTAACTTGTGATTTTGCAAACGTATAATGTAAACAACATCAGCGCGCTGATGCATCAATCAACATAATGTCAACTAGGCTTTAGTGTCTGAAAACACAAGAAAAAAAAATCAGCTAATTTCGGTATGACCTGAATAGTTTGTGAGTTAATAACTCCTTAACGGCTGCAGATAGCACATACGATCAAATTAAAAGAAGAGTCTACTACATCTACAGCTTACAGTTTATATAAAAGAAAGTTAACTTAATAACCGTTTTGCAAAAACAATACAAGTCAAAATGAAAAACAAAGGTAAAGAAATCCGAAATTTTTAGTTTAGACCACAATAACGGGTGGGAAAGGAGTATGGGACTGGTTGAGCAGTCGTCGGAAAACCCATACAGTTCTGCCTACACTGGGCTCTTAATTGGGACCCTCCCCCCCCCCCCCCTTCCATTGAATTTGTTGTCTAAATGGGTGAGTACTTTCACCTCCCGCTCTACTAACCACCATGGAGGAAACACCCTGTATATCTAAATGTGTCTGTAATACGTATGTCCACTCTACCTTCTGTGTACCTAAATTACTCAGGTTGTACTCTTAATGGAAACCCAATAAAGACAAGTAAAAAAGCTAGAGTTAGAAATGCATTCCCACATTACCCATAACAAAATGCAATTTAGCATAGATTGTATTTTGTTATCAGACACACATTCCACTCACACGGTATTCACATTTACCTACATACTTTTTTTCCGTATGTACACTGTAAATATGTACATTACTTACTTAATTCAATCTAATTGTATGTACATTCATACATACAATTATCACAATTATTCGCGCCCTCTTAAAATTTATATTTCAAGACGGGCGCACAGGTGCATATCAGATTACAGTTTTGCATATAGCTTGCATCTAAACTTTTTTACTTTTTCTCAAGTACGTTTTTTCAATGTCGTGAGAAAACAATAAAAAGAAAAAAGAGCTTTTGAAGCGATCATGTGTACCTGGGTGCAATTAGCCCAAACCTCGAGGAGTTTGTTTTTCAACCGCCGAGCGAATAAGTCAAGAAATCGGGAGTGCCAAAAAATCAGAGATATAGGCAAACGTTATTTTCTCTTTTACAAAAAATTAAAAATAAATTTGGAATAGTGAAAAATAAATCTAATTAAGAATAGTTACTAATGTGAGAAATTAGTATAGTTAAGAAGAATAATTAAAAATAAAAAGTGGAAAAATAAATTGAATGTAAATAGCAAAATTTTGGATTTTGTTTTTCTTTCTCCCACGTGCACTCTCTAAGGAGCACGGTGCGTGTGATATAACAACTGGTGGCAGCGGTGGAATCTACCGAGAATCAATGCCTTATTTTTGTTAAAAATAAAAGTTCGTTATATTAAACTTAATGAAACAAGATTAAAAATCAACAAGTTTCATTTCGAAACTGTTATAATCGATAACACGTAATAAGTACCGAAAAAAAATCAAAAGTGTCCCTTGTTGGAATACAATAACAAGTGAGAATATAAAAATCTAAAGGAATAACAAATCAATCGAAACAATAATACAAATAATTTAACAAGAAATAAATAAATACAGTAAAGAAAAATTTTATACTATAAAGAAAAAAAATAAGCCCGGGTACTTAGAGGAAACAAATATAATAAAATTTTAAGCGTCACGCTCAACGTGGGACAGAAGGAGGCTTCATCCCTGCCTCAAATAAGATGAATATCCACAGAAGGACGAGTACAAGAAATCATCGTCCAAGACTCGCGACGTACCACCCTGCAACAACGTCATCAACTATCAATACAGCATACTTCAGACTACACCTTCATCAACACCAACTATTAATAAAACATATTTCAGCCTGCAACCAATAACAACCTATACCGAAATACTATATTGGATAAAGTAGAAGGTACGGTAAAAGATGTTTTTTTTTCTCCTTCATAACTAAGATTCATTTTAGCATATATATATATATAAATGTCAAGTTATTTTTTTCATAAGTTTATTTGTCCAGAAAACCCTTGGGCAATTTACATACATTAATATATATATATATATATATATATATATATAGTTTTTTTAATCTATAAAGTGGAGTGCAAAATGTCTGTTTTTTAACTTTTTACAAAAATCTTTTATTTTTAATAAAAAATTACCTTAATTAAATTACAATTATAAATTTAAATACGTATACCCTCTTCCTAGAAGCAACCTCTGCGGTGAGACTTCGTCAGATTGCTGGTCAGATGACTTCGAATAAAATCAATTATCGATCCCCTGCGATAGGACTTTACGAGCCTATCGGCCAGGAGAAAGATATTGGTTGGAAGAGTGATCGTAAATTGTTTTTTTTTCCTTTTCGAATACATTTTGCTTCTATTTTTCTCTTCTACGCATTATTTAAAATTAAAAAATAATTGTCTTTTGCTTCTATTTTTCTCTTCTACGCATTATTTAAAATTAAAAAATAATTGTCTTTTAAAAAGTACATATACCTATATATATAACTTTTATTTTTCTTTGATAATTTTCATTATAATTCGACTCTAGTGTTTTTGTCTTTGAGTTCACATATATTTTTGTGTATGCTCATTTTATATATTTGTTGAATGTCAAAATTTTATTTTTTGTTCTTTCCCTTCTACGTAATATTTACGCCTCCCTACAAAACAATGACACAAACATGACTGACTAAAACAAATCTTTCGATGCGCTTTGCTTGTCACAAGTCCCAAAAATGGCAAAAATCAGACAAGTTCTGGCCTCAGATTTTACTTCTGGAAAACTCCAACAGTTGGAAGAACTATGGGCTTCATTTGATGAAATTGAAACCCTGATTCAAGGTCATGATGAAGTCGTTGAAAGTCATGATTTCTTCAAACCTTCATAATATTACAAAACAGAGGACTGGTCTAATCTTACCAAGGAAACTCTATCTGATAGGTTGAAGTCCATATCAATCCACACAGAGCGCACAAATAACCCCTTTTACATTCCACCCCCCAAAGCTTCTCAAAAAACAACTGCAGCCGATAACCAAGACAATACAGACAAAGATCAATCTAACTCAGTACGGTTCAGATTACAGGATCATAGACAAAAGTCTATATCACGAATTATACAATCGATCAATTGTAATTCATTATCGACTGCGACGAGAACATATCTGACACAAAAGATAAATTAATTGAACAAATACTGGGATGATTTCGAAACAACGCACAATGAAATAATTTCATATACCAGCCCCAACGACCTCGAAAATTGCTATTTTAAAAATGATGTGTACGCCGATATAGAAACATCATACATAGACACCATAATTGTGCTCCAAGAACGGTTGGACTCAATATCCCAAAACTTAACAAATAACATAACTAATTTCAGGGAAAATCATACTAATGTCTCCTTTAGACCCCAATCTACCTTCTTCCTATCAGAAGCTAGGTCACTTTTTCCCAATTTTAGCGGAAATCCAAAAGATCTCCACAAATTTGTTTCAAGTTGTGATTATATTTACATAACAACATCAACGAAAATTGAAAAACACTCCCTCCTTAGCTTAATAAGGAGTAAATTATCTGAAGAGGCCTAGAACATCTTCAGGTACAATCAAATTGAAGATTGGCCAACCTTAAAATCAATACTAAATCAAACTTTTGAAGTTAAAACTCCCAGATTTACCTTGTAGTCCCAGTTAAGCAATTCGAGGCAAAGAAAGAGGAAAGTATAAAAGATTTCCTCCAAAGAGTAAATGTAACACTGTCAAAGCTAAATGAGGCGACCCACTCATACACAAGTGAAAAAATTCTTTTGAAATTGCTATTAAAAGATAACACGTGTCAAGCAGTGAGAGCTATAGAGGACGGATTATCCAATCCACAACTACAGACTTTAGCAAAAGTCCAGTCTGATAAATCTTTCGCTTCACTAAAGTCACATATTCTAGAGCACGCAACATGTTTAGAACTGAGGCAATCCAATTTTAAAACAAACCATAAGGTAAACCCAAGTCCCTTTCAACAGAATACAAATCTCAATCTGCGTTGTTTTAAATGTAATGGCATGCTGCATTAAGTTGCCCAGTCATACAACGCTCCACGCAAAATTTCAACGCACTTCCAAAGCTAAACTCGAAATTACAACGCCCTCCAGAATTCAATAAGGTCACAACGCCACCACAGGTCCCATCTTGTCGATATTGTCATCAAATTGGGCGCACCATAGAAGAATGCACGACCAGGGCGGCAAATAATAATCGTTCTAACAACAGCCCAGGAAACCAAAATGATCTTCGAAAAATAACTACAATTCCACTGGCAAACACGGCTAATAGATAATCACAAAACAGGAACTGGCAGCAGCCAGTATTCCGAGAGAATCGAACTCCACCGCTATATACAAATGCAAATACCTCGGCTAGATCACCGTCCAAAAATAGTAAGGACAAAAAACCTTCATCGGCAACCCCTCGCACATACAAAGAAAACAAATTCACAGGATTCCCCCCAAATTAATTCGAATCCCAGCGCAGATCAATAAAAATTCACTAACGCTTTCTTTGCCTGTCGACATCTGTTCTGCTCCAAAACTTACATTTTTAATTGATACTGGAGCAGAGATCCGCCTGATTAAACTCCATCCATTGAAGCCAGATAGCATCTGCTACAGAGATGCTGTCTACAATATAAACAAATTATTTACAGAGTCCACTTCTACAGAAGGACTCATTTAAACTTAAATTCTGAACATAATAACTCCATCCTAGAACACCCATTTCAAATTGTGGGAGATAACTCGATCCTCTCATACGATGGCCTGCTTGGTCACGACTTTTTATCTCGATACAATGCTAGTATCAATTACAAAAATAAATGCATTTCTCTAGAAATTAATGATTCAAATGAATTTTATCCATATGAGGATTACTATTCAAATTATCCATATGTTTATTTGAAAAGCGAAGATCCAGAAAAGAGGTCTCAAACAAAGAGTCTGTTATATACAGGGATAACATTCTTCAATAAAGATATTAATACAATTTCATCTCCATCAATTGCTTCGAAAAGTAATGCAAGTCAATCTCCAACGCTTCATAAGACATGAAGCATAAAGTTAAAAATCTATCTCCATCTATAGCCACAAAAGAGGCTGAATTAAATAAAATTCTATCTCCATCCAAGACTTCACAAGATATGAAGCAAAAACATAAAAGTATATCTCCATCATCATATACTTCACAAAAGATGTGGTCCAGAAATAAATCAGAAAAGAATGTAAGGAATTCAAATAAAGTTTTATATCCTTCAAATTCTATCGAGTCGGAACCATCGAATAACTCCATTAAAATTCCACAAGAGTTGGAATCATATCTCCTTCCTACTAATCATCCGAAAGAATCGGATCACTTAAAAAAAGTCAAAATTCCGGCTCGATCAGAGTACATTATTGAAATTCCAACTCCTTCCATTCAATATCAAACGGTTTGTTTCAAGAAGGAAATAAGGCCAGGTTTATTTCTCGGAAACTCGATCGTCGAACCAGTCAATGGTATGGCAAAAGTCCTAATCCTCGACACAAACGAGGAGGACGCCGATCTGGGCCCTTACGAGGTGAACCCAGTTTACCAAAACTTGGACGTCTTTGTGGTCATCTCCACAGACTATGAAAGAGATCCAATTAAGGGCAGAATAAATAAACTGCAAAACCTTATCAAATTGGATCACTGCAATCCAGAGAAATCTGAGAGTATTCGCAACATCTGTAGGGAATTTAACGATCTCTTCTTCATAGAAGGGGATTTCCTTTCATATACAGATGCGAGATTACCCACAAAATCGAGACACTCCAAGACAAACCTCTCATCTATACCAAGCTTTATAGGCTTCCTGAGGCCAGCCGATCTGAAATAAACCGGCAAATAGAGGAAATGCTTGAGTCAGACAACATCAGACCTTCCCATAGTCCCTGGAATTCTCAACTTCTCCTGGTTCCTAAAAAACCAGATGAGAATGGAAACAAAAAGCGGCAATTTGTGGTAGACTTTCGTCATTTTAACGACATTACTATTGGCGATGCGTATCACTGCCTAATATCACTGATATATTAGACCAGTTGGGGAAGTCGGAATATTTTACCACACTCGACTTAGCGAGTGGTTTTCACCAGATAAAAATGGACTCGAAGGATAGGGAGAAAACTTCATTTAGCACACCCTATGGCCACTACGAATACAATCGTATGCCATTTGGTTTAAAAGGAGCCCCTGCTACTTTTCAACGAGCCATGAACAATGTTCTATCTGGAATTCAAGGCATCTATTGCTTCGTGTGGATACAAACTCAAAGATCACAATTCAAGACGCAGAGCAGTATTTAGCCGTCTCCGCAATTTGAAACTTCAACCCGACAAGTGCCATTTCTTAATGAAAGAAAATATGTACTTAGGGTACATAATTACAGAAAATGGAGTCAAACCAGATCCAGCAAAGATAAAGTCAGTTCAGTCCTATCCCAGACCAAAGAATGAAAGAGATATCAAAGCCTTCCTTGTTTTCGTCGGCTACTATCGCCGCTTTATACCAAATTTTTCGAAGATAGCCAAACCGCTTACAAATCTTTTGAAAAAAGATACGCCCTTCAAGTTCGACGCAATTTGTGATGAATCATTTTGCGAGTTACGCAATAAATTAATTTCAGCACTAATTTTATCATATCCTGATTTCGACAAAGAATTTTTTGTCAACTCCGATGCCAGTGACTACGCCATCGGAGCTGTTCTTTCACAAGTTGATGATCAAGGAGATCATCCAATTGCTTAATGTTAATGTTAATGTTAAGAGCAGGGGCGACTAGGCCTCCAGGACCTTGCGGACACCGCGACCATAGTTGATCTATTGTGCCTTCCCCTATAGTGATTAGGCAAAATCGAGTCTTTTAACGAGCTCGATTATTGCTTTCGGAGTTAGATTGCAGACATTATCTGGAGAGATAAGTTCTCTTCCAGTGATTTGCATCCTTAGACCTGCAAGTGCTGGGCACTCGCATATAACGTGCATCGAGGTTTCATCTTCCTCTTCGCACAGTCGACACAGTTCACTGTCGCATTTGCCTATCTTCTTCAGGAAGTGACGGAAGGGGCCATGACCAGTGACTGCGTTAGCAAATAGTCTGAGCGACTGTCTGCTAAGTCCAATAAGTTGACGCGACAGGAAATGAGAAGGATTGAAGAATTTCTTCGCCTGCCTCATACCGGGTGCGCTACGCCAAAGGAGATCCAGTTGCCTGTTTTCCCACTTAAGCAGTTCCCCCCTAAAGTGGCTTTTTGGTAGGCCAAATGTCGGATAGGGTCCAATATACGGACAATCAGCTCCGGTTTTAGCCAGTTCATCCGCTTTTTCATTACCGTCCACTCCTTCGTGTCCAGGGACCCAAACCAAGGTTACTTGGTTGTCCCTAGACAATAGTTGGAGTTTCGAGTAGCAGCTCCAAACTAATTTCGACTCAAAGGCTTGAGAGGAAAGAGCCAGAAGCGCAGCTTGGCTGTCTGAACAGATGTAGATGTTGGAGTTCTTACAGCCCTTATTTAGGCTTTCCTGAGCTCCAACCTCTATAGCATAGACTTCCGCCTGGAAAATGGAAGGTGAGACACCAAGCGGAATGGATAGTTCCACTTCTGGACCAATCACCCCTGCGCCTGTTTTCCCGTTCTTCCGGGATCCGTCAGTATACCAGACTTGGGCCCGTTGCGGGAGCTGGAGTCCTCTGTCTAGTATCTGGCTTCTTTCATTAATGGTTACCTTGTAACCTCTTTCAAAAGAGAGTCTCTTGGCCATAGTATCTTTTGGAGCTTCTAGGTCGTTAATGTTAACCTGCTCGAAGATACTGAGATGACCCACCCTGGAGGAGGTGCAATCATCTGACCTTTTCTTTCGAAGCATACTGGCTGCAGCCTCCCTCTGAATAAAGAGGTAGAGAGGCTGTAAGCCAAGAATGGCTTCAAGTGCTCGTTGAGGACATGATGTAAAGGCGCCAGTGGCGCCTAAACATGCCATCCTTTGCACCTTGTCAAGGGTTCTTCTGGTGGTTGCCTGCAATGTTTTAGGCCACCACACATTTGCCCCATAAGAAAGTATGGGTCTGACTATGCCCTGGAAGATCCGTAGGGTCATTTTGGGGTTCAGACCCCACTTTTTCCCGAAAAGCCTGTGGCAAGAGCTGAATGCCCACATGGCTTTGTTTGTTATCATTTCCAGGTGAGGATTCCAGGTAAGCTTACTGTCTAGGATTATACCTAGATATCCAATTGCTTACGTGAATCGAGTTCTCAATGGTGCAGAGAGTCGCTACTCAACAATAGAAAAGGAGCTGTTAGCTATCGTTTTCTCAGTTGAGCAATTCAAGCCATACGTTTATGGTAGACAGTTTACCATCATAACTGGCCATAAACCATTAGTATGGCTCATGAATCTGACAGATCACTCCTCAAGACTGATGAGATGGAGAACACGCCTTGAGGAATATGGCTACAAAATAGTTCATAAATCAGGTAAGCTCAAAATAAATGCAGGCGCTCTCAGTTGAGCTATTCCAGATAGTAGCGAAAATTTCGCAGAACCTATCACCTGCGTAAATGTGATAACAAATAATCAAGCTAGACCTCAGGCGAATTTGAATACTCCCAACATGAGTGTCATTAATCAAAATTCAACTCCATCACAAGTGAACAAATACTCAGTTATAATAACTGAGACTAATTTCCCTCTTTGTGAATTCTAAATTCTTCATCTTGTCAATGCAAGGTACTGAACTTGAAAGATTGTTGACTTCGAAACTAAAACTCTCAGATAAATCTGCACTTCTAGCAAATGAACTGAACTTCTTCACAAAAAAGGACTCCAAAATAATCATAACAAAAACTAATTTACCTCGTCGATCCCAAAGAGATAGATCAGACCTCGAAAAGATTTTTACTGAAATCAGCTTATACACAGAAGCAAATCAGTTAAAACAATTAAATATCTCCTTCTCTATATTAGATCCACAGAATCTATAATTATTAAAATCAGATCTTCGCTAATAAACAAATAAACATCATACTCCATCAAGGTTCGATTAAATATTTATCTGGCATTAACGACATCGAACAAGTTTTAAAAAATTTTCATTCAATACAGACAGGAGGCCATCAAGGAGTTTCCCGTACTATTAAAAGAATTAAAAAAGAGTTTTACTGGCCTGGCATGTCAGATGACATCGTAAAGTATGTAAGGAAATGTAAACTTTGTCATGTGAAGAAAGTATCCAGGAACCCAAAAATTTCTATGAAAATCTCGCGCATTAGTTCCAAGCCTTTCGAGATGTTGTAGGACCTCTCCCAATTTCACATTCTGGAACTAAATATCTCCTTACATTCCAAGACTACCTCTCAAAATTTTCCAAGGCTATTGCCATAGGTGACACCGAGTCTAAGACATTAGCGGAAGCCGACATGGTATTCCAGGAAGTATCTGCATAGATCAGGGTTCTAACGTCATAAGTGACATGTTCGCCGAGATATCTAAACTGCTGAGAATAAAACGGCTGAAAACTACTCCATATCACCATCAAACGAATGGTGCATTGGAAAAAAGCCACAGAACCTTAGCAGAATATCTCCGATCTTATGTAGCAAAAGATCCAAAAGACTGGAATACATGGATTACTTATGCCATGTTTGTATACAATACCACCCCTCATTCGAGTATTAATTATATTCCTCGCGAACTCCTTTACGGATTCCCAGCCGAAATCCCAAACAATTTAAAATCTTCTCCAACCTTTTCTATAATTATGACAATTATGCAAACGAGTTAAAAGCGCGTATACAACATAGCTTTAAAGTAGCTAAGGACATAGCCGTGCCCAACAAAGAAAAATCCGTATTGCAATACGAGAAGAACTCCGTCCAAAAATCATTTAATACTGGTGACAAGATAAGATAAGAAGTTCTCACCACTATGGTCAGGTCCATATGAGATAATGGAAGTTAATTCCCCCAAAAATTCTACTATTAATATCAATAATAAAAACAAAAGAGTCCATAACAATGACCTAAAACTTTTCTCATCATCTTCAAACATCATTCAGAGATATTAACATAGTGTCATCTTCCAGGTTTCCAATGATGCATATAGCATTCTTTTCAATTTTCATCCCCTTAATCTACGGCTCAGAAATAGAGGTAAAGCAGCTAAATGCTACTGCAGGCATTTACTTCGAAAAGATTGGCAGAGCCAACCTCAACTCCAACCAATGGAAAATCGTGACCTATTACGACCTAGCGAATTTCAAATAAGAATTTAACAAGATCGAGTTCATAGCCCAACAAATTACAGCGACCTGCCAGAAATTGGACAAACACTCAGCCTTGAGCCACACTTGCAATGGTACATTACTGCAAATCAATCTTATTATGGCAAATAATATATAATATATATAAAAATATGTTACTGGTAACGAAAAATAGAAAAAAAAGAGCACTTTTTAATGCCATAGGCTCAATCTCCAAGGCACTCTTTGGTACAATAGACGAAGATGACGCCAAAGTATATGATGAACATCTCACCCTTAACCAAAACTCCTTCCTATCACTTATGAAAAGCCAAAGTGCAATAGTAGAAGCAACAGCTCACATATTTAATAAGACAAAAGCCGCAATTGAGAACCAGTCGAAATTAATAGATCTCTTAACAGATTCAAGGCATGGAAAATTTCACCCTACACTCATTTCCCCTAAACAAATATAGGAACTTTTATTAAGCATTAGGCAAGAATTGCCGAATTCAATGATGCTTCCCATAAATTCTAGAGATAATATTTTAAGACAAATTTACAGATTGAGTACAATCGCAGCGAATATTTTCAACAACAAAATAATTATAGAACTCACAATCCCCATTCTTTTCAAGGAACCATATCAAATTTTTAAAGCAATACCATTACCCACACTCCTTAACTTTCTTCAAGAAAGAGTTTTTTGGGATATCTCCGGTATATAGCAAAAGCTAAAAAAAATGTTCTAATTTGTTATTTCATCACACAATCCATTAATTTTTGGTGACAAGTTTCGAGTCTTGGTTTGACTCATCAACAGGTCCCAAATAGCGAAATTGGGTGATTAGAAAAACAAATGAAAAAATGAAAAAAGAAGAAAGAAATGAAAAGTTTAAGAAAAATAGAAAAAAACAATTTTTTTATTTATTAAAAAAATTTAAAAAATTTTAAAGAAACAGATTCAATCGAAGCGAATCGAACCTGTATACGCCACGCAGTGGGCTGAAAAATGAAGAAGAAAAAGGAAGAAGAAGAAGCGTTTCGTGTCAGCAGAAAACCTTCCACTCATCGGTGCAGCTTGGTTTTCTGCCTGCTGCAGACGCTTGAAAATAGATCAAACCGATCTCTTCTCATATAAACTCAGAATAAATTCTGGGTGTGAATTATATGAGGAAAAAACACTCCTATACAAGCCCAGGAGGAAAAATAAATAAAAAGAGATTACTCTTTTGGACTTTTTACCGGGTTAAACTTAATTTTCTTCAAGAAAGAATTTTTTGGGATATCTCCGGTATATAGCAAAAGCTAAAAAAATGTTCTAATTTGTTATTTCATCACACAATCCATTAATTTTTGGTGACAAGTTTCAAGTTTTGGTTTGACTCATCAACAGGTCCCAAATAGCGAAATTGGGTGATTAGAAAAACAAATGAAAAAATGAAAAAAGAAGAAAGAAATGAAAAGTTTAAGAAAAATAGAAAAAAACAATTTTTTTATTTATTAAAAAAATTTAAAAAATTTTAAAGAAACAGATTCATTCGAAGCGAATCGAACCTGTATACGCCACGCAGTGGGCTGAAAAATGAAGAAGAAAAAGGATCCTTAACGGATCTTTCGTGTATATTGAACCATCGAAGGAATGCATATTAATAGACTACAATCGCGAATATTGAATTAAAAGGCCAAGATATCCACAATTGCGCACCGTTAGACCAAACGCATTTTTACTGCAAAAACTCATCACCTATCCTAAAAGCAAATACAAAAATAAACCAATGTGAGATAAATCTGATAAAAAAGAAACCGATTACATCAGAATGTAAAATATTAACTTCAGAACAGAATTATTACTGAACACAATTATCGCAGTAGAATGCTTGGCTTTCTCCGTAAAAAATGCGCTCCATGTAGATACAACCGGTTAACGGATGAAATTTAAGGCCTTCGAGATGACTTATGTTGGGTGCCATGCTAGCAATAAAATTTTGTTGATAATCAAACCATTCTCTGATCCAAACTTGTTCTTCACATATCGAAATTTTGTTTATATATGTCGATCACGCTGATAAAAATGAAAATAATGAGCATGTTGTGCTCATCTTTGCGACCGGCATCATAAAGTGTATGTGATGAGGCTGTTAGTAGTTACGCTATACAGGTTCTGGCCCACTGTTTTAGCTTCCAGGATTTCACCACAGACTGCGCCACCGTAGTTAGCTGATTTGAGTACATACTAAATGTAGGTTTGCGTTTTGGCTGTACTGGTTTATGTCTTGGAGGCACCATTGTGTCTTGGATGCATCATTGCGTCTCGACTGCGCCCTAGCTGGATTAACTGGTACTACCAGCATGATCCGGAATGTATCATTTGGCCTAGACTGCGACCTAGCGGTATTAGCCGGTACTAGCAGCATGCTCCGGTACTACGGTTTTCTTAGATAGATATGTGGTGCACCTAAATGTAGGCTTTTTTATTATGATTTCTCTTGAGCGCCTAAATATAGGCTTTTGGTTTTTGTAGTAGTAGTAGTAGTTGTTGTAATTAGAGCTAACGCTAGAAAATTTTTGTTCATGCCAATGGATTCTAAATGGTCGGTAGGTGGAGGGCGGATGAGGGGGGTAATGAAATTTTCATCAGAAATCCTCTACGGGCTCTGGTTTACGAGATATTAGCGTATTAATAATTCAAGTTAATTTTGTTCATGCCAATGGATTCTAGACAATATCGGGTGGGAGGGAGTACGAAATTCTCATTAGAAATCTTCTACGGACTTCGGTTTTCGAGATATTATCGACATTTGTTCAAATAATTAGCTAATTGTCAATTATGTATTACTAATTGGCAATTAGCTAAGGCACTTAGCAGCTTGGTTGGTAATTAGCTAATTGGCAATTAGTAATGTGGTGTGATGCGTTTTACTGGAATTCTCATAAAATAAACAAATTTAAGTAATATCAACACTTGCAGATAAGAAATATGATGCATATTGAAGCAATGTCATCAAATCTCTTATGTTTCCCATCCAATGCCCTGATACAATTTGGCATATTCCATAATTTGGATTCGAGTGCAAACGCCATTTCTTGAGTAAAGTTCCCTACCGACATTAGCCGGTACTACCAGCCTTGCTCTTGCTGTTTTCTTTTATTAGAAGAGAAATTGTAGATATTAGCATGCGCCTAGGCTTTTAAAGGATTCGAGTGCAGACATCCTTTCTTTAGTAAGGTTCCCTAGTGGCATTAGTCGGTACTACCGCAATGAATTGGTTTTGCTGTTGTTTTCTTCTATTAGCGGGGAAGTTGTAGATATCACGTATGATGTTGTCATTATTTTTGCTGTTTTCAAATGCTGTACCTAAATAAGTGTTCTTAGCAGGGAAATTGTAGATATCAGCAACATTCGAATTTCACAACATGATATCACCTTGACTTGATGTTTTCGCAGCAAATTAATATTATTGGGTCTTGGGGGGTGCGTGTATTGAAAAGTTACAGTTGCTCTTTCGAGTGCAAACACCATTTCTCGAGTAAGGTTCTCTAGCCGCATTAGTCGGTATTTCATATATTTTTCACCTCGAGGGAAAGTGAGGCTCCCTAGCGGCATTAGCAGGTACATCTACCATGCCTTGGTTTTGCTGTTTTCTTGCTTGACGATTTATTAGTGCGGTAGTTGTAGGTATCAGAATGACGTCATCCTGGTTTTGCTGTCTTCAAGTGCTGTGCCTAAAAAGTTTTCTTAGCGGGGAAGTAGTAGATATCATTCGAAATTCACAACATAATATCACCTGGGCTTGATGTTATCTTAGAAAATTATTATTATTATTGGGTCTTGGGGGATGCGTGCATTGAAAAGTCACAGTTGTTCTTTCTAGTAGAAACACCATTTCTTGAGCAAGGTCCCCTGGTGGCATTAGCCGGTACTATATATGTTGCTCACCTCGCGCTTGGGGATACGAGATCACTTTTAGCACTCTCCAGCATAAGGAAATACCAGAGGATTTCGATTTTGCTTCGGGAGATCGGTTAATTTTCATCTCGAGTTTTGGGGATACGAGATCACTTTGGGGACCTGTTATCAGACCTGTATGAAAAGCTATTTAGCTGTTTCAGTTGGTCCCAAAGGTCTAGGTGATGTCAGAGACCAGGGTAAAATTATAGCCTTCAAGGCTGCGCGCCAAATATCCGTTTCAAAGCGCCATCCGAGAGGCACCCACCACCACCGCCGCCACCACCATCAGTACCACACCGCGAGCACCACCACCACTCGTTGTAGTTGTCAAATATTATTCGAGAGTTCCGGACTTAGTATGGGAAATTGAATAAAAGGAAGGCCATGTATAAAATATCATTTATTAAAAATAAAAAGTATTAATACTTATAATCTTATGGTACAGAGCTGTATGTAATCAGAATTTCCGCTATTTGATGAATCTGTCGTTGAAATCAACATCTGCCTACAGCGTAAGTTTCCATGATCCTTTATGAGCTCTCCAAGTATACAAAATGAGAATTTCTAGTGATAAGTTAAATCGCACTTCTTAAGGCATGCCTCGCAATTACTTTGTATCAATGATTGATAGAATTTCTATAGCCTCACAACTTCTTTTAGGCAACTAGCAACACCACAACATTCACATGTATCTGGTCCATCCGTTGAATCATCACTTGACCAAGGGTAACTTATATGGTGCTCACCAAATTTTGAATCAACTTTTTCAATATTTTCATATAATTTTAATTAGCTGTAGTATTCTTGAATTTGTTTCTTATGCTCATCGAGTAAGATGTTATTATATTCTCTTAAAAACTCCTCAATATTCATATTAACAGTCCAACATTCGGGAAGACACTAACCACTAACCAAATTCTCATGAAATTTTCTTTTACCTTTTACCTTTTAATCCACAACTTACGTTATAGTTCTTGTTGTTGTTTTTTCAGCAAAAGAAATTGTCAATTATAAGTTCCACTACTCTAAGACAACATATCCTACAGAGTAATATCAGTTGTTGTTGTTTTCAGCTAAAGAAATTGGGAATCTTACATAAATCGCTCAATTTGTATACTTTACTCGGATGCTGTGCGAATTTGTTTACTTTACTAGACTGTGGGAACTTGTTTATGCAAGGAATCAAATTAGAAGCATTGCACCTGAAGAGTAACATCAGACAATTTCCATTACTTATCTAAGTCAACATATCTACCTACATTCACCCCAATCAGCTTCTCCTGATGTATTTTTAGATATATGATCACATGGTATAATCTTGTTTATAAAGAACACCTAGAGATTAATATCATCAAATTTTTAATCCACAACTTAGGTTATAGTTGTTGTTGTTTTTTATGCTTGTAAGCTACTAATATCTTGAAACCCATAGCATGTGGAGGATTTCTAATGACATTTTTGTCCACCTCTAGAACTAAGATCTCCACTGAAACCTTCTAAAATCTATTGGCATGAACAAAAATATTCTAGAGTTAGCTTGAATTATTACTAATACTAATTACACTAATTCACTTAGGGAATTTCACAACATTTCTTATCCACATAAATACACAGCCGCACATATCCACCCACGCCTTAGGTAACGTTTCCTCAGCCACCAAGTAGCCCAGCACAACATACCACAGCCACTCATACTAAAGTAAACAACTGAAACCAAACTCAAGCTGACAAGTATACAGCCCCGATATAAATTCGCTTAGGGTATTTCACATCAGTTCTTAATACACATAAGTCGCACACATTTTACCCAAGGCTTGGTACAGGTAACGTAGCCCAATCCAATACACGCCAGACAATCCTAGTCATAGTATCAGATATTGCCACTAAAGCTCTCAGCCAGCCTCCAGTACCCAGACATAGGCGGGGGCACCTCAAGGTCAAATTGTAGCCTCCAAGACCAGATAAAATTTAACCCTTTGAGCCCCAGTGATTCCAATTGAAATCATATGGAAAATTCAAGTTTCATTTGGATTCGTATCAAAGGAAATAGGTTTCAAAATTTGATTCAAATTATTTAAAGAATACCCTACTAGTAGGCATCTAAAACGATGGCAATAATATATTTTAAACAAATTTTTGACAGTTGGAAATTTTAAATTTTCTCATTCGCGAATTTTCACCAGAGCGAGCTGTTCGAAGTTAAAAAAAAGCCTGCATTCATACATTTGTGTAGAAAAAAATATATTTTCTGCTTGTTTGGAATTTACTTTATTGATATACACCACAAGGTAATTCGAAATTTTAATAAATTGTATAGAAAAAGCAGAATTTTTGCATGATTCCAATTGGAATCATTGGTAGCTAGAAGTTATAAAATGCATGACACTTATTAGGTATTTAATTTCTAGGGAAAAATATTTCTAATGTCGATTAAACTTAGAAATGAAAATATCATTGAAGTAATTCTGGAGGGCGATTTATCTGATGACGATGACCTTGCGCTAGATTACGAAAATTGTGCCCTTGTAGAGCAGCAACATCTTGAAAATGAAGCTGAATATCCCAATATTCCAGAAGAATCAGTTGATTGTCTGAATTGTGAAAGTGGAGAGGATAGTGATGAAGATAATATTTCACTGGCAACAATCCAAAGGGACTTAAGATCACAGATGCCTCCTAAGTGGCAAAAGAAGGATATGGAAATCGTAAATGATAAATGTGAAATTGAGTTTTCCTATCCACCATTAGTTGAAACACCTTTTCAATACTTTACTAGATTTATTGACGAGAAAATTATTCAAAATTTAGTATTCCAAACAAACTTGTACTCAGTACAACAGAGCGGTGTATCAGTCAATACCAGCTACGATGAAATATGTCGTTTTTTGGGAATACATTTACTGACGGGAATTATATCCATGCCACAATATAGCATGTATTGGAGTGAATCTACAAGATACCCTCCCATAGCAAATGCAATAGTTCGAAATCGCTTTTCAAAATTACGAACTTACTGTTTCTGATAACAGCGAGATGTTGACAAGAGATCACCCAAATTACGATAAATTATTTAAGTTTCGTCCTTTTATAACAGCGCTCAAAGACAATTTCAAAAAAATTGAGGCAGAAGAACATAATTGTATAGATGAAATGATAATCCCAATGAAATCGAAATCAAGTCTCCGTCAGTATATGAAGAATAAGCCGCATAAATGGGGAGTAAAAGTTTTCGCTCGAGATGGAGCCGGGGGAATTTTATACGATTTTGAAATTTATACTGGAAAATCGACTGGTGTTGTCAGCACTCCTTTAGGATTAAGCGGGGACATAGTTTTACGACTCGTAGAAGGTCTTCCGAAACAGAAAAATTTTAAAATATTCACGGATAACTGGTTTTCTTCGTTCAATTTGTACCGCACTCTGAAACAGCAAGGATTTCTTTCAATTGGAACCATACGCAAAAACCGCCTGGCCGGGTGTGACTTAGCAAGCGATAAGGATCTAAAAAAGCACGAAAGGGGTTCTTTTGATTTCAAAGTAGACGCTTATAGTAATCTTATAATTTTAAAATGGTTTGATAACAAATTTGTCCATGTTATATCTTCTTTTATAAGACGTCATTACCGATTGAAAATGTGAAAAGATGGTCTGCAAAAGAAAAGCTTACAATTCAAAAATGGGTGGAGTAGATTTGCAAGATATGCTGGTAACATTATATAGAACAAATATAAGAGGTAAAAGATATTACCTTCGAATTATTTTTCATTTTATCGATGTAGCAGTTGTTAATGCCTGGCTGCTTTACCGACGCCATTGCGAACAGCTGGAAGAAAAACATATGCCACTTGTAAAATTTAGAGCAGAAATAAGCCATGTACTCCTTTCAAAAGGCCAATGTGCAATAAATAAGCGAGGCCGTCCAAGTTATAGTCCATTGGCTATAAAGAGAAAGGTAGTTGCTCCTAGACCACCTAAAGATGCACGATACGATGGATTAAATCTTTGGCCTGAACATATTGACCAAAAATCCAGATGCAGACACTGCGTTCATAGTTATACCCGAACTAGATGCGAAAAGTGTAAAATGCCGCTGTGTTTAAATAAAGAAAAAAATTGTTTCAGAGCATTCCATCTTAAATAATATTAAGGCTAAGGTTGTAAGTAATCTTATTAGAAAACAATTACTATTATAGACAATAATCATTTTTTTTTTATATATAAGTACCCCTAACTACCAATGACTTCAATTGTAATCAGAAAAATATTTACGTAACGCTAAATTTTTTCAAAAAAAAATTCATTAAAATTATTTATATATATTCTTTCATAAATAAAAATATTGTCTATTATTTATTTTTTGCATTCTTTCATAATTCGGGGCTGAAAGGGCCAGTAATCTCCACCAATAAAACTTCCCAGCCCTTCACAAATATTTAGAGCTACGATCTACGAGATGAAAAATAAGTGAACTCTAGAAACAAAATCGAAAACCTATGATATTTCCCTTTGCTGGAAAGTGCTGAAAAAGATCTCGTATCCCCAAAGTGATCTCGTATCCCCAAAACTCGAGATGAAAAATAACCGATCTCCAGAAGCAAAATCGAAATCGTATGCTATTTCCTTATGCTGGAGAATGCTAAAAGTGATCTCGTATCCCCAAGCGCGAGATGAACAACATATATAGTACCGGCTAATGCCACCACGGGACCTTACTCAAGAAATGGTGTTTGTACTCGAAAGAATAACTGTGACTTTTCAATGCACGCACACCACCAAGACCCAATAATAATCATAATTTTCTAAGAAAACATCAAGGTGATATCATGTTGTGAATTTCGAATGATATCTACTACTTCCCCGCTAAGAAAACTTATTTAGGCGCAGCACTTGAAGACACCAAAATCAAGATGACGTCATTCTGAAGGCTACAACTTCCCCACTAATAAATCGTCAAGCAAGAACACAGCAAAACTAAGGCATGGTAGTAGTATCTGCTAATGCCGCTAGGGAACCTCACTTTCCTTCGCGGTGAACAATATATGAAGTACCGACTAATGCCGCTAGGGAACCTTACTCAAGAAATGGTGTTTGCACTCGAAAGAGCAACTGTAACTTTTCAATACACGCACCCCCCAAGACCCAATAATATTAATTTGCTGCGAAAACATCAAGCCAAGGTGATATCATGTTGTGAAATTCGAATGTTGCTGATATCTACAATTTCCCTGCTAAGAACACTTATTTAGGTACAGCATTTAAAAACAGCAAAACCATGACGACGTCATACGTGATATCTACAACTTCCCCGCTAATAGAAGAAAACAACAGCAAAACCAATTCATTGCGGTAGTACCGACTAATGCCACTAGGGAACCTTACTAAAGAAAGGATGTCTGCACTCGAATCCTGTAAAAGCCTAGGCGCATGCTAATATCTACAACTTCTCTGCTAATAAAAGAAAACAGCAAGAGCAAGGCATGCTGGTAGTACCGGCTAATGTCGCTAGGGAACTTTACTCAAGGAATGGCGTTTGCACTTGAATCCAAATTATGGAATATGCCAAATTGTATGACGGCATTGGATGGGAAACAGAAGAGATTTGATGACACCACATTACTAATTAGCTAATTGCCAATTAGCTAATTACCAACCAAGCTACTAATTGCCAATTAGTAACTATATAATTGCCAATTACCTAATTGTTTGAACAAATGTCGCTAATATCTCGAAAACCAAAGTCCGTAGAAGATTTCTGATGAGAATTTCGTACCCCCGCCCCCCACACCACCTAGAAACCATTGGTATGATCAAAAATAACTTGAATTATTAATACGTCAATATCTCAGAAACCAGAGCCCGTTGACGTGAAAATTTCATTACCCCCCTCCCTATCCTTATTATCCCCCCCTCCACCTTCCCACCCTCTAGAATTCATTAGCATGAACAAAAATTTCCTAGCGTTAACTTTAATTATTACTAATATTAGTTCAAAAACGAAAAGCCTACATTTACTCCCTCAAGAAAAAGTCATAATAAAAAAGCCTACATTTAGGTGCACCACATATCTATCTAAGAAAACCGTAGTACCGGAGCATGCTGCTAGTACCGGCTAATGCCGCTAGGGCGCAGTCAAGACCAAATGACACATCCCGGAGCATGCTAGTAGTACCGGTTAATCCCGCTAGGACACAGTCGAGACTCAATGGTGCATACAAGACACAATGGTGCATCCAAGACATACACTAGTACAGCCAAGACACAAACCTACATTTAGTATGGACCCAAATCACGGTGGCTGGCGAAATCCTGGAAGCTAAAACAGTGGGCCAGACCTTGTATAGCGTAACTTCTGCTCTTGCTCGTTAAAACCGTGAAATAATTTGAAATAAAAGCTGAGACTACTTTGAAATAAAAACTGGTGGGATATTCGCAATAAAATAGATAAAATCAAATAAAAAATTTTTCTTAATATTTGAAATTTTTATGAAAATTCAGCTAACTAGTTTATAAAAGTTTAAAAGGATTACAAAACCTTTATTGTACATCCTAATTTTAACTGCACTTGTTATCCACGTTCGACGATTATATTCTGCTGCGCCAACCAGCTATTCATAGTTCCTCCTCGGCTAAAATGTAAAAAGATATATAAATAAATAATGTTATGCTATACCGCGGTTCTAGCCCAATTTCCTCTGTATTTTTAAATTGGGGCTTTAAATTTACCAAGATATCTGAATAAAATGTGAAAAACGCCGCATGTTCAAATTAACAACTCTGGAAACAAATGAGACATCTTGTATCATACGTCGAGGCCGATGTGCTCTCTAAATGTGTTTATAATAAGGGACTTTTTTTTAAATAAACCAGTTTTTAAAATGTTATGAAATTCTTTTATTTTGCATAATTACAATATTTTCTTATTAAATAATCTATTGCCATTATAGTATAATGTCCCCACGGTAACGTTTCATAATTACTTACCATTATATATCTTTTATCATCGTTAGGACTGAGAGCAATTTTAGATTGAGTAATGGAAGAAACTTGATGTTTACGAGATTGAATGAAATTTTGTGCAATTGACTTTTCAGTATTACTATTTAAACATTCGACATAATCATCGAAAGTTATATCATTTTTAACAATATTTCTTTTTATACCTTTAGATTTTTTTATTTTATCATTACCCTCTACACGGATCGCGTACATCTTTGATCTTAAGCCAACAAATTCTTTATTTTCATCTTTCATGAGGTCCAACACTTTCTTATTTACCTGTGGGATATTCTAATTGTTTTCTGGCGGATAGGCACTAGTACCAAAATGTGTATGGCATTCACGTTAACTTGATACAACTTAGGACAGATTACCTTATAAATGAGATAATCTGTGTCTGTATAACAAACTGTACAGTTAGATCCAAATTGAGAAAGCATATAATCATAATGAAAATTGTATAAGGTAGTTTTAGCCAAGTCGAGAATGCACATACCTACATAAAGTGGTTTGTTAGCGAAAATCTCAGATCTATTTAGTTCTATTGCCAATAAATTTTCATTGAATATAGTGGAAGTTTTAAATTCGGGACTAAAAATTAGCGCATCAAATCCTTATCGGTCTGACCATTTAGTTAAGAATTTCACATTACTATATTTACGAACGTTTTCCATAGTTTTACCAAAGACTGCAGAATTTTATGAATTTTCTTTAATATTAAACCATGTTGGAGAGCTTTCTTTAAATTTCTATAATGTAAAATATATTTTGTTTTATTTTTAACTGTAGCTAAAAGTTTCATTTGCTTAGTTCCAAAAGCATAATCGCGTTCCGGGCAAAATGGTAAATCTTTATGGGTGTCATGAATTTCTTGTGGATATTCTAGATCCACTTCTAAAATGTAACCAATAGATGAATCATTAGGCACATCTTCAACCTTATAGTTGTTTTTGTTTTGTACCCACTTGAAGCCATTGTAAGGTAGAGATTGCGAAATTGTCCAACCATATTGATTGTTGATATCATAATATTGAAAGAATTTTTGTGATTTATTTTAATCATAGCTAGCCATATGATATTTATTATTTGCTTTGGAGTAACGTTTAGAATATTGGCTAAGACCACCTCGAATACCGCGCTCTACAAACATAAACATATCTATATCAGACAGCAATTTTAACGATATATCTGTATGTTTTAGCATTGCATCCCAAGTATAACCAGGTAAAGTAAAATAATGTACAGGATTTAATCCATATGTCTTACAACAACTTGTACGGAATTGCTCAAACACGTCTACTAATAAAATAACATCTGTTTTTAGATATAAGTCTGAATATTCCCAAATTATTTAAATTAAATTCATTCCAAACTTTACAGGCATGTGTATAATTCTCGTTACATTCAACATAAAGTAGTCTCTATAAATCGGTTTTTAGTACTAAGTTAATCGTAATGGTATACACCTTTACGTGTTAATAGATTAAATTCATTATCAGATAAATTTAGAAATTGAGATTTTAAAATAGGAAAAGAAGTTAAATATGATAAAAAGGTATCAAAGCTATTAGCCATAAAACGAAAAGTATCAATAAATCGAAATTTAATTGGAAGGTTATCTGAATGTTTTGTGAACGATATGTATCGCTCTTTTTTTATAGGAAGAAGATCAACCTTCCCTTCGAAATCTGAAGCTAAGTTTTTTTTAATAAAATGTTAATTATAACCCCTAAAATTATGGAAAATTATAGGAACAGTGTGACTATCTTTAAAATTTATATTACACCCCTCATGTGCTGGTCCTCGGTACATACCTGTTAAGTGACAGTGGTCGCGTACCTTTTTATTGAGGCCAACCCGTCCCTTTAACTCGTACACGAATTTGTCTGTCTGTATATTTATTTATATATTTCTTTTTAACTATTTTCGACACTCTTGTAGACCCACTTTTCGTCATCACAGCGAGCTGAAATTTGGCACACAGGTTCATATCGCATGACAATTGAATATATCAAAATTTGAACCGGAAATTTTCGGGGAAAACCCGGAAAATCGGGAAAAATCATTTGAAAATTTGGTACAAATTTGATTAGTGATAAATCCGTTTCAGGAAAATTGCAGTTTTCCGAAAAAAATTTCCGGAAATTTCCGACTTTTCCGGAAAATTTTCCGGTGAAAAAGTTTTCTATATTATGCAGGATCAAGTTACTTTCTCTCCGACAATGGTGAAAACTTGCAGAAAAAATCGAGGAATATTCATGTAAAACGCTTTTCTGGAGTTTTTCCGACCAAGGAAGCGTTTGAGCGCTTTGCAACCTAAGACAAAGTTGTAGAACGAAATGAGTTGCGTAAAGTTGCTTTTGTGTAAAACTCCATGGAAAACCCGAAAAGCGGGAAAATCATCGGACAAATTTTCATCTATATGATTAGTGATAAATCTGTTTCAGGAAAAATACAGAATTTTCCAATTTTTTCTGGAAAATTTTCCCAGAATTTCCGAAATTTTCCGACTTTTCCGGAAAATTTTCCGACAAAAAATATTATAAGCTATGCGGAATCATTTTTTTTCCGTCCTACTGGCATCAATACTTTCTCTTCAACAACATGAAAACTTCCATGAAAAATCGATGAAAATTCATGTAAATTTTTAAAAAAAATCATAGTAATAGGAAAAGTCTGTGGAAAACATGGAAAATCGAGAAAATTCATGTTATATGGTATTAAGTTGGAATACAGCTAAGCTAAAAAGCGCTGTTTAAAACATAATTTGAATTTCAGAAAACCGTTGCAGTACTTCAACGATTTGATACTCGAAAAATTTTGTTTTCGGATCTTCACCTAACATGACTTAAAGTGTCGGTAATGATAAGCTAAACAAAAACTTCCAGGCAACCATGGTGCTGACTTCCAATCATCTCATCGTAACTGCCATCAAAATTTCAAATTTTTCGAAAACTCGGTAAACCGTAGTTCGAGTTTTCGAAACTGTTCGGATTGTGTTCGAAGTACGGTCAGTCGATTGGAAACTCTCTAGTCGTATGGACGCAAAAAAAATTCACTGCGAATATTCAAAAATTGACTTAAAAAAAAAAAAAAAAATATATAAGGATAAATATAAGAAAAATTAAAGGAAAACAGAAAATTAAAAGGAAAACGGAAAATTAAAAAGAAAGTAAGAAACTCAAATTAAATTAGAATTAAGTAAAAATATAATTAAGTTCGGTTAAATTGATATTAGAACAATTTAGTTAACGTGAAAAAGGCAGAAAATGAAATAAGTAAAAACCGAGTTTTCAAATAAAACTGCAGCCAAGCCGCTTGAAAAAGTAGAAAATAAACTTTTCTTCACACACAGAGGTGGACTCAGATTTTTTGATTGGGACATTTCTCTTGAATATTCTTTCTCTTCATGAAGCAAATGACTTATTACCTCCGATTGATCATACTGAAATATATTGGCGATTGTCAGTCACCTCTGTGTGTGCAGAAAAGTTTATTTTCTACTTTTTCATGCGGCTTGGCCTCAGTTTTGTTTGAAAACTCGTTTTTTACTTATTTTATTTACTTTTTAAACGGTCGTTTTTAAGCCACCTGAAGTTAAAATACTTAGCCACTGACAACTGAAGCCGATCAATTGAAAAATAGGTTTTATAATCTCGAAAATTGTATAAGAATCTGGTAGCAGTATGTTACCTTCAATAATATTTAGTATTAAGAGCACATAAGGCAAGTGCTTTTAGAAGATTATAGATCAGTACCCTATGGCTTCAAAGCGCCGTGTAGCTTTGTTTTAGCCAGATTGATGTTTTTAACCCCAAAGAATCTTTATAAAACGTGAGCAATATGCGTTTATTTTTAGTTTTTTAACCGTTTACTGCTTAACATTAATTGTAAAATAAATAATGCATACTGCCCACAAAGATTACCTCACGGTTAAAAGCCAGCAAGCAAGATCTCATTTGTTTTCCACAACGTTTTGTAGAATAACTATCGAGAATTTTAATCCGGCACGGTTAAAAAAGGTTATAGCGATCTACCCAGGGGATAATTTATTATGTCTTTAACGAATGGTTAAGGTATTACTAAAGATTATTAGCAATACTTTATGTGAGTGGTAAATTTAACTGAATTTAATTTAAATAATTTGGGTGAATATTCAGACTTATATCTAAAAACATATGTTCTTTTATTAGCAGACGTGTTTGAGCAATTCCGTACAAATTGTTGTAAGACATATGGATTAGATCCTGTACATTATTTTACATTACCTGGTTATACTTGGGATGCAATGCTAAAACATACAGATATATCGTTAAAATTGCTGTCTGATATTGATATGTTTATGTTTGTAGAGCGCGGTATTCGAGGTGGTCTTAGCCAATGTTCTAAACGTTACTCCAAAGCAAATAATAAATATCATATGGCTAGCTATGATCCAAATAAATTACAAAAATTCTTACAATATTATGATATCAACAATCAATATGGTTGGACAATTTCGCAATCTCTACCTTACAATGGCTTCAAGTGGGTAGAAAACAAAAACAACTTTAAGGTTGAAGATGTGCCTAATGATTTTAGAAGTGGATCTAGAGTATCCACAAGAAATTCATGACACCCATAAAGATTTACCATTTTGCCCGGAACGCGATTATGCTCTTGGATCTAAGCAAATGAAACTTTTAGCTATAGTTAAAAATAAATATATATTTTACATTATAGAAATTTGAAGCAAGCTCTCCAACATGGTTTAATATTAAAGAAAATTCATAAAATTCTTCAATTTAATCAATTAATCTATACCCTAGCCTTAGAGCATTAGCTAAAAATGATTTTGAGAAAAATCTCTTTAATCTTACAAATAATGTAGTCTTTGGTAAAACTATGGAAAATGTTCGTAAATATAGTAATGTGAAATTGGTAACTAAATGGTCGGACCGATATGGAGCTGAAGCTCTAATTTCTAGTACCGAATTTAAAACTTCCACTATATTCAATGAAAATTTAGTAGCAATAGAACTAAATAGATCTGAGATTTTCGCTAACAAACCACTTTATGTAGGTATGTGCATTCTGTGCATTCTCCACTTGGCTAAAAGTACCTTATATAATTTTCATTATGATTATATGCTTCCTCAATTTGGATCTAACTGTACAGTTTGTTATACAGACACAGGTTCTCGCATTTATGAGGTAATCTGTCATGACTTGTATCAAGTTATTAAAAGTGACTGACATACTCATTTTGATACTAGTGCCTATCCGCCAGAAAACAATTAGAATATCCCACTGGTAAACAAAAAGTGATGGGCCTCATGAAAGATGAAAATAAAGGTAGAATTATGACAGAATTTGTTGGCTTAACATCAAAGATTTACGCGATCCGCGTTAGAGGGTAATGATAAAATAAAAAACTCTAAAGGTATGAAAAGAAATATTGTTAAAAATGATATAACTTTCGATGATTATGTTGAATGTTTAAATAAATAAATAATAAATAAACATGAAGTTTCTTCCATTACTCAATCTAAAATTGCTCTCATTCCTAACGATGATAAAAAATATATAATGGTATTTAAGTAATTATGAAACGTTACCGTGGGGACATTATGTTGTGACCCAGGTACCTATACCCCGAATCACAACCATAAAATGCAAGGCACCAATATATTGCCCTATGCAATATATTGATGCATTGCAAAAGTTGACCCTGAAAAGTAAAAATTATTTAAAATTCCATCCAAATTTTAATTTGCATTTAAAAATGCATTTCAATACTGCGTAAATTGCATTTTGTTATCAGTCATACATATCAGATTTCATGCATATGCACTTGGTCAAGCCTTTTATACTTTCCCACGTACGATTTTGCATGTCGTGGGAATGTAATGAAAAGAACAAAAAGCTTAAAAGTTTTTCATGGGTACCTAGGGGGCAATTTTCCCAAACCTCGCGGCAGTGGTCTTTAAATAATCCGGCGAGTATCATACCAAAGAAATCGATTTTGTGAAACAACTTTAAGGAAAAGATTTTGTGAAACAATTCTAAAGAAGAAAAGATTTTGTGAAACAATTTTAAGGAAAAAGATTTTGTGAAACTAATTAAAGAAAAAGATTTTGTGAAACTATTTTAAAGAAAAAGGTTTTGTGAAACAATTTTAAGGAAAAACATTTTGTGAAACTATTTTAAAGAAAAAGATTTTGTGAAGCAATTTTAAAGAAAAGATTTTGTGAAGCAATTTTAAAGAAAAGATTTTGTGAAGCAATTCTAAAGAAAAAGATTTTGTGAAGCAGTTTCAAGGAAAAGATTTTGTGAAACAATTTTAAGAAATTGTAATAATTAAACCAACGAGCAGTATACTTTAAATATATGAAATGAGGACAGAGATTCGCAAAAGAAGTTTTTTTCTATCTGATCGTTTTGGTTAAAAAAAAAAAAAACGATGTGTGCTCTGCGTACGGAGCACGGCACACCTAGCGTACAACATTTTGGTGGCAGCGGTACTTTCTAAAATAAAATTAGTGCACAAAAATAAATAAACAGAAAAATTTTTGGAAATAATAAAAATTTTTTTTTTTTAATAATATAAATTTTCGAAAATAAAAAAAAATAATAAAAAAAAATGCAAAATCAAAAATAAATTATTATAATAATAAAACAGAAACAACTGGAGGTAGTGTACCAAACAGAATATCAAAATCAGTGCAGTAACAAAAATAAATAACAATAATAAACGCCTATGCAAATTGTTCTTTTGGTAATTTAATTCAAATTAAATAAAAAAATAATTATAAAACAAAAAAAAAATCTAACAACATTTTGGTGGCATTTATTAAAAAAAAAATAAGCCCGGGTACCCTTAATACAGGGTACTTAGAGAAGATAAAATAATTGTTTAGAGTGCCATAGCGCTCCAACGTGGGAAAGTTGCGAGGCTTCATCCCTGCCTCACTTAAGACTTTCATAAAGAAGGAAGGAAGGAAGGCCGCAACAATTCATCAACCAGGCTAATCCAAACAACAACTACAAAACTTCCAACTATTACACATACTCACCACCAACATCTTCAACTCCAAGAAGACATCAACCAGGAAGTCCGACGGGAAGCTAATATAAAGAAACAATAAAAAAAAACAATACTGTCTCCACCATAATCATCAGTATAAAGTCAGCTTCAAATACAACATTGGATAGAGTTAAAAGTACAGTGGAAGCTGTTTTTTTTTATATATATGTACATAAAAGATGAAAAACAATTTCTTCCGTTACTTACAATCCTCAGATAATCAAATTAATTTAATTAAACATAGAAAAATTTAAAACCCGCTCTTCCTAGAAGCGACCTCTGCGGCAAGACCTCGTGAGCTTGTTGGTCAGAGGACTTTGACAAAAATCAAATATCAATCCTCTGCGGTAGGACTACGTGAGCCTATCGGTCAGGAGAAAGATATTGAGAACTATTAGCATTCCTTTTGAGAACTATTAGCATTCCTTTTATTAGAAATCGAAAATTTCAAAACACCAACAAATCCAACAAATTATCATCCTCCCCATTACGGTAATTTACGCACTTCCTAAAATTTATAAACCTTTTTCCGCTAAAACAAAACTAATTACACATTACAAACTGATTCGCAATTTATTACTATTTGGAAATTTAACAATTAATTTTCTACTCGGCTGTGCTTTTTTTTAAAACACAATTTTGTCACATCTTCTATAAGCCCATTCCCAAATTCACCCCAGATCGAAGCTCGAAACAGACACCCTTAATACTATTAAGTCTCATACCACATCTCCACCGAATTTTCCATTTACTACTTCAAAAAACTACAATGACTGAAGAAACCGTTTCTTTCGATGAGCTATGCTCATCTCAAGTAGAAAAAAACAAGGAAATTATGATAATCCCAGGGGCTTATCACCAATCCGGTAAAGCGAAACGTAGTAATACCTTTGTGAACGGTAAATTACAACAACTAGAAGAAATATGGAGCGCCTTCGAAAAAACAGAAGAACAAATAGTTCAGCATAAAGACTTCACGACCGACCACGATTATTTCAAAGAATCGTGCTCAGATAAAAGTGAGGACTGGTACATGTTGACGAAAGCAACACTTTCCGAAAGATTGAAATCAATCTCAGAAAGTACTATGAACCAGCAAAAACCCTTTCATATCCCATCACCCAGAGATTCGTGGAGAATTCCAACCAAATCACAAGTTACAGAAGCTAATAAGGAAACAAATAGTCCACAAAATGAAAGTATTTTCAGAAGTCTAAATACAAAAATTAACTCAATTACAAGAGTTATACAATCATTAAACCCTGATACTTTACCTACAGTGAGTAAAACATACCTAGAACAAAAACTGGGTATCCTAAATAAACATCGGGCTGAATTCGAAGAACTGAACAATACAATCGAAATGCAATCTACACCACAAGACCTAGAAAATAAATACTTTACTGAAGATGTTTTCGGTAAAACAGAAGCAGAATATGAAGAAACTGTAATTGCTATTCAAGAACAGCTAGATACGCGCTTCCCTAATCACCAACATGACACACCAAATAACTCATCACACTTTCACAATGAAAGCACAGAAGTCAAAATTTCACATATTTCTCTATCAGAAATTAAATCGTTAATACCAAATTTTAACGGCGATCCAAAAGACCTCCATAAATTCGTGTCATGTTGCGATGACATAGAACGGCTTTATCCCAACACCGACCCAACAACCCTGTTTTCAATAATCAAAAGTAAGCTATTTGGAGATGCCTACAATGTACTTAAGTACAATGATACAAGCAGGTGGTCAGCTTTGAAAAAAAACATTACTCGAAACATTCGAAGTAAAATTAGAAAAGTCAGTACTACAATCAAAACTCCAAAACACAAGACAATGTTACGTTGTAATTGCAAGTAGCCTAAATAAAACTGACACCGGGATTATTGGTTTCGGTTATACGTGTGTCGTGTTGTCCTAGCATACTTACCATTTTGAAATAATGCTGCAAAAGGTCCTTTTTTTTTATTCCAGAGAATTCAAAGGAAAAGTCTATGTTGCAGCGGAGACTCCGTATAATACTGGTTTGGTGGATCATGGATATGACCCTATTCGCCGGCCCGAGATATGCGGAAAAGGATAAATAACGAAAGAAATGTTGTAAATTAATGGTGGTACGAGTTGCAGCGATAGAGGCGGATAGGCGGCCCTTGTAACATTTTTTTTTAACAACACTTGATTTGCAAATTATTACATTATTACATTATATATATATATAATTGTTATATTATATTAGTAATATGTAGGCATTAACCGAAATGCACATGGAAATATTTAAATATTATGATCGTACTGTAAATGGAATTGCGAGCTTAATTGTCAATGAACTAAAATTAACTTCTATCTTTTTAGTCCTACTGTACTTAGCTTGGAAAATCGGGCCGTCCGTATTTTAAATCGTCAATTATCTATTTCCCGGGTCTCCAACCAAAAGAAAATAAATTAAAATGAAGATCCGCTAAAACAAATAATGGACACCCAGGCTGTGAAGTGTGAAAAGATCCACAATACATTATGGATGCTATTCGGAACGCCACCTCAAAAAGAAAAGAAAAGAGGAATCGATAAAATCGATGACCTCGATAAGTCATAGTACAGTGACATATTTTTTTTTATCGAAACTGGCCGAATGGGGACGGGAGTTAAAAGAAGGCGCGAAGGTTTTCTCTCTCTCCCTGGCTAGCTATCGAAAAGTAAAGTGGTCGGCTCCGAAAGCAGTTTACAAAAAAAAAAATAAAGGAAAAGCTAAGGGTATTTTAGTCGTGATCAAAACTAAAATCAAGAAAAGAAGAGGAATTTAATAGGAGACTTGAGAGTAGTGGATATATATATATATACCGAGAAAAGAAGGATAAAGTAAATTAATAGAGCACGGCCGATATTCCAAGACAAGTGAGGACCGTAAGACTAAAGCTAAGTATATACATATGTACTTCTATATATAATTGTGTTGAATTTTGGATTAAACTAGTGGTCAATTTCTCTGCCCTCGCGGCTTCATATATTATAGTTTATAGTTTATTTGTTCACATTGCGTATGATAACATAGCCTTATAACTGAATTGTGCCGTATCGCCTGATAGATAATATAACTTTCGGTAACTGCAGTGGTTTGTTTTATTATTTGCCTACACGAGTTTCGTGATTTCACTCGTAAAACCATCGAATAATAAAAATCACGTGGCGCCCAACACCCAACTTCTAATTCAACGGGAATCCACACCGTCTCCACTAGGCAGCCAAAAGGGGCCAAGAGCCCAAATAGCGCTCGCTCCAGGGGTCAGCGTAACATTTTGGCGCCCAACGTGGGGCCATTTCATTAAAATCAAACCGAAATTAATGGTTGAATTATCCCTACAAAAGAACAAAAAAAAATCGTTGGCAAATATCCCGAAATCTCCAAACCGGAGGCCCTGCAGAATCTAACGCTATTTTGAGTCGTTCAGTGAATTTAGGCGGTGTTCCTCAATGTAGTTAAACGAAATTGAGCAAACGAAAAGTTATTTCTTTCCCGCAGTACAAAGGTACCGTTCAAAGGTTAGCATCACTGTTCCTATCCAATCAGTTATAAATTGTTCAGATGTTAGCATCACTGTCTCTTTTCCAGTTCATTCGGGAGTTCATTCGGTGTCAGTAAGGTGTAAGTGAAAGAGAAGTGATATTCTGTCAAGACAGTTGCTGTACGGGCGCTTACTGTTCATGGTGGCAACAGTCGATCAGTTGGCTAGTTGTTATACTTTGACGTGAATGCTAGTACATTGTGTGTGTCGTACATCGTGGTGATTTTCCTTCAACTATAAGTAATTGGAAGGAAAGGCATTGAAATTAAGTGCAAGCTAAACTCTAGCACAGTGGAAGTTTTGTATGCGTTATGCTTATCGAAGTGTTTTGGCTCATAATCTATCATCGTCCGTAAATTGCATCGGTACACAACGTTCAATTAATAAGAGTACACCGCTATACACATAAAAGTCATTTCTGTGTCCTGGCTTGTACCAAATCATTTGTTATGAAATTTTAGCTGTAGGGAGGCGAAAGATAAGAGGTAGGGTAATAATTTTTCTTTATCGTACGTTCTCTTCAATTTTGGAATGTCTCATAGTTATCGCTGTTCCTATTCGCCGAGTTTATAATTTCTTTTGGGTTTCCAGACATAGTGGAGTTTAAGAACTCTTCGTTCATCGAGGAAATATTTACTAGTTCTCAAGAAAACGCTGATTATATAGTGAATAATAGCACTCATATTTACTTACTAAAGCAAGGAACTGCAACAAAAAAAAAATTAGGGAACAGAGCAGAGATACGGGAGAACAATATTAGACTAGCTCATATATGTATATATATTGGGAGCCGGTTGGATATGATTTGTGATTGTGAGTAACCCGCAATGAAATCACAGGCATTGAAGGATGTAATAACCTCTGAACATGGAAGGATATATAGCTTATAAATTAAGGTATTTAGTTACAATCATGTGGATTATCAGTTATATTTACTTTTGAACTTAACTGGAAAAAAAAAAGCAAATGAATTATCGAATCTAAGAACAGGTTGTTATGGAAGTCCTTTTCATAGTGAATTCATAGCGCAATCTAGTTAAGGTTTTGTTTATGATGCATAATTAATTCTTGGGCCTGAGCATTTGTGAGATTTTTTTTTTTTTATTTTTTTTACATTTCCTTTCAGCTTATTGATAAAATATTCGTATAAACAACTGATACTCGGCCAACAATTTGTTGTGCGTTATTTTCTTTTAAGTTATAAGCATGAAAATATTTAAACGAATATACGTATATTGGAATTTAGTATATTAGATATTAGAAATTTGAGAGACTATAAGTAAAATTTCATGATTTGTGTGATCATAGCCGTACGCATTTAAGTAATTACTTATCGATAATGTATAATTGTTGTGGGATACACGAGACATCTAAGGTGAAGTGAAATCGATAAATTAATAGGCCATACCCAACTACTAATTGGGATTTTGGGAAATATTTGGAAGAGAAACCGGCGTCTAGTTCAAGTACTACTTAGTGAAGAATATTCTGTGTGTCGATAATTGAGCACACCTTTTGAACTCGACCTACGAATCCCATTGTCTCTTTATTTATGGGAAAGTTAAAACTGGACTCAATTTGACAATTTTTTTCTTTTAAATATATTTAATATAGGGGAGCCCTACATTCTTAGATGTCATTCGCAGGGGTAGTATCAGGGATAGCCATATGCGTATTTTGTCCTATTTAGGTCGCTACCGTGCTATTTATCATTAGCGTTATAAGATATTCAGATGTTACAATAAGTCATAGTTTGTCCGAGCAATTCCGCTCCGGTAATTTATTTAAACTGCAAAGTAGTCTGTCTACACGGGAATATATTAGTAGCTGCCCATTTTGGTGGGGATTTGACCGCTTGGTATATAATAGTCCGTACGTAGTGGTACTCAATCATAGTAGGAATTCTACAGTCCTGTCAAATCACAATAACAAAATCCAGAATGGAAGTCAATAGGCTTAATCAGGAAGAACTCAACTACGAGTTGATAATTAGGGGATTACCGGTGGGGAAAGTAGATGATATGCGAGTACAGCTTCGAGCAGTTTTGAGGGCAGAAAGGGAAGGTAAGCAAACGTTAGTATCTCCATACCCCTGTACCTGGGAGCAGGACATTCAGGCCTTGAATAAAAAGGTGGAGGAGATAAAAGAACTCTTAGGCAGTTTTGACGGAGATAGTTCTTCATCAGACTATGCGAAGATCTTAACGAAAATTGAATGGGCTTTATCAAGACAGAATAGGGTTAGGGCGGAAAGCGAAGATCATAAGAAACAAAAGGCACACATTAGAGCTGAATTACTGGTAGCCCTAGGAAGCCTTCAAATGAAAGCAGACGGTGGTGATGAGGAAGATTACTCTGACGCCGCCGAAGACTTGTCAATGCCAGCCGCGGTTTTAACTGGTACACGCACACGAGCTCTCCTACACAAGTGGGAAATTAAATTTTCGGGCGAGCAATCACAATCTCTTAATTCATTCCTAGAGAGGGTCAGCGAATTAGCAGAAGCTCGAGGAATTAATAAAAGCCATTTATTCCGCTCTGCCCTAGATTTGTTCACTGGAAAGGCCCTTATCTGGTACAGGGCAAATAAGGCTAAATTCCATTCATGGTCTGACATTGTCAGAGAGTTAAAGAAGGAGTTCTTGCCACCTGACTACGACGATCGCTTGATCGAAGAGATCAGAAGAAGGACTCAAGGAAAAGATGAGTCAATTGGGATATACATTTCTATGATGATGAATATGTTCGGACGCCTTACAGACCCCCTGACAGAGAAGCAACAATTAAACATTTTAAAACGTAATATAGCCCCCTTCTATCAGGCGCAATTGGGATTGACGGAAATAAGCACTATCCAGGATGTAGTAGAACTCGGGAGACGTCTGGAATCCGTGCGAACCTCAGTAGAAGCTTTTATACCGCCCCCTTCGAGGCGTAGTAACCAACTTTTAGAACCGGATTTAGCATATGTTGCAACATGTAATAATGTAGTATCAGCTGTGTCGGAGCTTAACCGCCGTAGAGACGAGCGAAGATGTTTTAAATGTGGGCTCTCAGGACATATTGCCAGATTTTGTAGAGGGCGCAGTTTTAGCTGCTTCGGTTGTGGTACACCCGGTGTAATACGCCCAAGATGTCCAACATGTAATGGGAATCCTCAACCCCCACGACAAACGACTTCGGGAAACGAAAACGGAGCTCGAAGGTAGGCGGCGAGTCGAGTTATCCGTCAAGAGCCGCAAATACCCAGGACGAAACAAAGGTTAGAGGGAAATATGTAATAGCAAAGAAAGGGAATGCACTTCACACATTGGTGGATTACGTTTTTGCTGAGTCCGAAAACGACGTGCGTCCCCACCTAGTAGTTTCTATACTTGGCGTAAAATTCTCGGGACTACTTGATTCTGGGGCATCTCGAACGATAATTGGTGGGCCGGGGCTAAAATTGTTGAAGGATATGGGACTCCAAATTAGGAAAACGAAGGCGGAAAGGGTCAGTCTGGCGAATGGCGGCTCCGTGAACGTAATGGGTGAGATGAGTGTTCCCATTAGGTTAGAAAATCGCATAAAGGTATGTGAGGTATTGGTGATATCAGAACTTCCTCATACAATTATTCTTGGAATTGACTTCTGGCGAGATATGCGTATACAAGCCAATTTTAATAAGAACTCGTGGGTATTTGGTGAAAGGGATAAGGAGTATCACGTGAATTCCCTACAATGTCAGTCAACATTAACGTCAGATGAAAGGACGGAACTAGAAGAAATAATTAACGAAGCTAGAGCTAAGATGGGTACGAACTTGGGATGTACTAATGAAGTTCATCATAGAATCGAAACCAAATCTGCGCCAATCAAACAGCGATTCTACCCGGTATCACCAGCTATCCAGAAAGTTATTAACGAGGAGCTTGATAAAATGTTGGAAATGGGTGTGGTGGAACCATCCAATAGTCCCTGGGCATCTCCGGTTGTCATGGTTCGGAAAAAAGATGGCACGTATAGATTTTGCGTCGACTTTAGAAAACTGAATAAGGTCACGAGAAAAGACGCGTATCCGCTGCCCTATGTATCCGCCACGCTAGATAGATTAAGAGATGCCAGGTACATGTCATCCTTAGACATAAAGTCTGCATTTTGGCAGGTTCCGCTGGCTGAAGACTCCAAGCAATACACAGCCTTTACGGTACCGGGTAGGGGCTTGTTCCAATTCCGACGAATGCCGTTCGGGCTAAGTAACTCCCCAGCGACATGGCAAAGATTGATTGACCGAATATTATCTGGTGACCTGGAAAGTAAAGTTTTTGTTTATTTGGACGATGTTATCATCGTTACTCAGAGCTTTGAGGAGCATAAGTACGTGCTGAAAAATGTCCTTGGCAAGTTGTATAAAGCAGGATTAGTTATCAATTATGAGAAGTGCGAATTTTGCAGGGCAGAACTTAAGTATTTGGGATATGTCGTGGGTGAAGGTGGCTTGCGAGTAGACCCTGAAAAAATTCAATGCATTCTGAATATTACCAGCCCTAAGAGCGTATCAGAAGTGAGACGATTTATTGGAATAGTAGCTTGGTATAGGCGTTTTGTACAAGACTTTTCGACCATAGTAGCACCCATTACTGGCCTGCTAAAGAAGAAAAAGAAATTTATTTGGACAGACGAATGCGAAGAAGCGTTTAGGAAAGTCAAAGATTGCTTAGTGAGCGCACCAATTTTGAATTGCCCTAACTTTGATAAACCCTTCATAATTCACACGGATGCATCGGGATATGGGCTGGGTGCCGTATTGACCCAGGAAATTGAGGGTAGTGATAAAGTGATTGCTTATTTGAGTCGGTCGCTAAATAAGAGTGAACGTAATTACTCGACGACGGAACGCGAATGCCTGGCAGTGCTGTGGGCCATCGAAAAGCTACGGCCTTATATAGAAGGTGCCAGCTTTACTGTAGTTACTGACCATGCGTCTTTGGTGTGGCTCAATAACTTGAAGGACCCCACGGGTAGATTAGCAAGATGGGCAATGCGTCTCCAACAGTACGACTATAAAATAATCCATCGCAAAGGGAAGGAGCACTTATTACCAGATTTACTGTCGAGGTCAGTCCCGGTCCTTAACTGTGTAGATGTTGGTACGAAAAAAGATAAATGGCACAGAGGAATGATTGAAAAGATTAGTAGGCACCCCTCAAAATATCCTGATTGGAGGCTGGAGGGGGAGGTTGTAGCGCATCAAATACCAATCAATCAAATATTTTCAATAAAATATTTTCATCAAATTCACACGCTCTAAAAACAACAAAAAACTTTGAAATCAAAAGAATGAGAACAAGCATGCAAAAACATAATCACATTTATTATGATTCATGCATAATTTCCATTCATGAAAATTATTGTAATGACAAGGGCAATGCACCCCAGTGCGACACACGCCAGTTTGCTGACACGGCATTTCACACCATTCATGCATTACACTGACCTCAGTGAACTCGAATGTGGGAAATGTTGTGAATGTGCAACATGGCCAAATTTTAATATTGATTTGGAAATATTGATTGCGCTACTCCGGGTGAATAATCTATATTGCAATAAATTAACTAATTGGTAGATTTATACACTAGGTAGGGGTAGCGATTAAATATATATATATATAGAACTTGATTCGAAATAAAGACAGTACGTTTTAGAGAAGAAAAGTGTTTTGATATCAATTCCTCTCTCTAATAACTTCGGCAGTCTTTGACGCCATAAATCGTGCGAATATCGGCTGAGCTTTCTCGCCTGCACTCCAGAATTAATTTCGGCTGAGCAATCTCGCCCACTACGAAAGGCAGTCTCTGACACCAATAGCCACTCATAGACAAGGAGAAACGTTGCACCACATCCATCCACGGGATAATCATTACATGGCGACCCTGCACCACGAACCAAGAAGCATACGAGACCAACTGAAAGAAGAATTGGAAAGAAACCCTAAGGCTGGACCAAAACCGCTAACAATCGAGGAATACAGAGCAAGAAGAGCCAAGCAGCAGGAGAAGCAAAATCAGCAAGAAGAACAAGAAAGACAACAGCGAAAACAGCGACCAAAGAGAACGAGGGCAGGAAAAGCAGTCAAACATAGACGGAATATCGCGGACCTATATCGGCTGGCAAGCCTGTCAGTAACAAAAAAGGAAAAAAATTACTTCCTCGAGACGATACGCTTGAACAATCAAGAATACAAGAAGATAAATAATGGGAGGAAAGGAGTCCAAACCAACGAATATCGTGGCAAACAACGCAGCAACAGCAACGACCACAAATTTATTTGTCAGCACCTTTGAGGACCACATCTCAGACATCAAATACTTATTAAGTACCATTATTTCAATTATTGTTGTAGTCATTATTTACAATTATATGAAAAAGAAAATTAATTCAATAATAAATAAAAAGGTCAGCAAAACAATACAGGTATAAGATGATATGTACATAAATAAATAAATAAATAAACAAGTATAATGCACATTAAGTCGTAGTTGTATAATGAATAAATTGAAAACCACAATAAAAGAATTAGAAAGAATATTAGACAATTTTAAGAAAACTCCATACAGAGAATATAGTGCAGAAAATCTGTTAATGAAAAGAAATAAAACAGATGAGCTAAAAGTTGAATTCAGAGAGATATACGGTGGACTGTCAAAAGAAGATAAACAGATCAGCCAACCAATAAAAGATAAATTTCAGGTGATATACGAAGAAGTAGAGACACATATCAAGAACAAGACAAAAGAAATCTTAACAGAAGAAGGAGACAACGACGAGAGAAACACTAGTGATTTAAGGGATAAAAATACAAAAAACTCTGAAAGTGCAAAATTTGACAAAATGGCTTTGTTTGACATGCCATTAACAATGAAAGTGGTAACTGAGTTCGATGGAGATCCAAAGAATCTAACAAACTTCATTAATCTCATAGAATTCCTTCATGATTCAATAGAAAGTGCAGATGAAAAGAAAAAGCTAATCAACTTCGTGATTAAAACAAAAATTTCACAAAAGGTACGTAACAAAATCTGCAACGAACCGACACCAACATCACTGTCAGAACTTAAAACATTGTTCCAAAAGATATGCAGAACTAACAGGAATCCTCTCAAAATTCAAACTGAACTAGCCAAGAGCTACCAAGGTGAAAGACCAGTGCAAGACTTTGCTAACAAGATTGAATCGCTGGCAGCAGAACTAAACAACATCCAAATAATCGAACAAGGAGAAGAGAACCGGCAAATAATTGCTAAATTAAATGATCAGCTAGCACTAAATGCTTTTAAGTCAGGCTTAAGAGAACCATTTAAAACCACAGTATTTGCCGCACAACCCAAAACCTTATCAGCCGCTGTACAACTTGCGACAGAGATTGACACTGAGAACAGACAATCAGGAAACATCCTAAGATTCTCTTCACACCCAACACGATTCACAGACTACAATCGCAATCGAAACTTTCACCAGAACAACAACAGAAGAGGACACAACTTCCAAGCATACAGAAACACGCAAGGGAACCAATACAGTGATAGATATAATCACCAAAATCAAGCAAGAAGGAACATCTACATCCCATCAAGACAAAACCACAATCAAAATACAACACATTTTAACAATGTACGCACACAAAATAGAATTCCAGAAACACGGAATCAGAATCGTCCATTTTTTAGACGAATAAATGTATTGAATTCGGGAAACGGACAAGGAGTCCCCGAAACACAGCTTTCAGGGGACAACGAATATCAAACGAACAATGCATAAAGATGCATAAATTCATGGTCAAAAACCTGACCAACTATGTAAATATAAAAGGCGATGCAACATCAAGGAATGCATCATGGTTCATAGATACGGGAGCGGATATATCAGTAATTAAGAAAAATAGCTTAATAGATCACTTAGAATTAAGAGAAGAATCCTGCAGAATAACAGGAGTAACAGAAGGTGAAATTAAAACAATTGGAACATTAAACATGAAATTTGAGGTCGAAGGAGACATAATAGAACACAAATTACATGTCGTAGAAGATAATTTCCCAATCTCTACGGATGGATTAATTGGACTAGACTTTTTGACCAAATTCGGATGCAAACTCGACTATGAACAATTCATTCTAACAATTTGCACAGAAAATAACAACATTGAGATACCAATCATGACTAGGATCCCAGAAGTAAAAACCATCACAATTCCAGCAAGATCGCAAATATATCAAGCAATGGATATAAAAGTAAACGAAGACAGCATAGTTTTGAGCCAAGAACTCCAGCATGGAATTTTTATTGCAAATGCCATTATACCAACAAAAGGGATCGTTCACGTTAAACTGCTCAATACACTGGAGCAGGACATCAGTATCGAACCACCACAACTGAAAATTGTGCCTCTAACAGAATACCATTTCATAAGGAAGGTGAAATCAATAGAAAACGACAACGAGACACGTTTCGAAAAATTAAAAAAGGAATTGAATATAAATAACCTAGATGAAAGAGCAAAAGACTCACTGTTTGAAATATGCAGAAACTATTCAGATATATTCCATCTAACGGGTGATACACTAACAATGAATAATTTCTACACGCAAAGGATAAGTATGACAGATCACATCCCAATCTACATAAAGAAGTACCGCTTGCCACAAGTGCAGAGCGATGAAATAAACAAACAGGTAGATCAGTTACTGGAAGAGGACATCATAGAACCCTCGACAAGCCCATACAACGCCCCTTTACTAGTAGTTCCAAAAAAGGGAACTAAAGATGAAAATAAATGGAGGATGGTAGTCGATTTTCGACAATTAAACAAAAAGATAATGGATGACAAATTCCCGTTAACCAGACTCGAAGACATCCTAGACAATCTGGGGAGAGCAAAATACTTCTCAACCCTAGACCTAACAAGTTCTTTTCACCAGATCGGATTACACCCACAATCACGACCTGTAACTGCCTTTTCGACCAACAAAGGTCACTATCAATTCAAAAGATTACCTTTTGGATTAAAGATCTCCACTAACAGCTTCCAAAGAATGCTTACAGTAGCTCTAGCAGGTTTAGATGCCGAGACATTTTTATATGTCGACGACATAATAATCTTTGGATGCAGCTTGCAACACCACAACAGAAACTTATGCAGAACTTTCGACCGATTGCGTCAATATAACCTAAAATTAAACCCACAAAAATGCAACTTCTTGCAAACAGAAGTGATTTACTTAGGCCACCTAATCACTAACATGGGAGTAAAAACAGACCCCGCAAAATTCGATACGGTGACCAATTATCCAAAACCCACAAATGCAGATGAAGCAAAAAGATTTACGGCCTTCTGTAACTACTACAGAAGATTCGTACCAAACTTTGCATCCATAGCCAAACCCTTAAATCTTTTAGCCCGCAAGGACACACCCTTCATCTGGACAGAGGAATGTCAAAAAGCTTTTGACACCTTGAAACAGAAATTAACCAACCCACCCATATTACAATATCCAGACTTTTCAAAACAATTTGTCTTAACGACAGACGCATCAAATTTTGCATTAGGCGCAATTTTATCTCAAGGAGAAATAGGCAAAGACCTACCCATTTCCTACGCAAGCAGAACCCTAGATAAACACGAACTTAAGAAACCAATCATAGAAAAAGAACTTCTCGGAATCTACTGGGCAATAAAACACTTCAGACCATACCTTTATGGAAGAAGATTCACAGTCGTGACTGATCACAGACCTCTAGTAAGTTTGTTTACACACAAAGATCCATCATCAAAGATGACAAGAATCCGTTTAGAACTATCTGAATATGACTTCGACATAATATACAAAAAGGGTTTACTGAATACAAATGCAGACGCACTATCCAGGATAAAGCTTAACTCGGATATGCTTAAAGAAATGATACCAACAGCGCAAATTAAAATAACAACGAGGAATAGATCAAAGGAAGCAAAAGAATCAGAAGCATGCGAAAAACTTGGAGATATTAAAAGTGTCGATGAATCGTCAGGCCAACTTTTCATCTACGAATGCACTTCAATCTCCGAAATAAGAAACGTAAAATAATTAAAATTCATAAAGATAAAGGAGGACGTCCAAAGAAGAAAGTATAATAAAAAGAAGAGTATACTCATATCAAAAAATGAAGTTGCGATCGAGTACTGCGATAATCTGAATCTGAACTTAGGATCGATATTGGAGAAGCTTACTCACGCGATGATTGACAACGGAATTCAAACGCTAGCAATCTCAAAAGAAGAAGAAATATTTAAAAAAGTCGACATAGAAGAATTTAAGAAGAAGTTTAATGATCTGCAGAAGGGAATTAAAATAAAAGAAAAGAAAAGTTTGCGCATGATAATATTTAAACCACCAAGAAGGATACTAAACAAGGAAGAACAATTAAGCATAATCAAACAATTTCATGACACTCCATACACAGGTGGACATTCAGGAGTCAAACGCACAATTAATAAGATTAAACAAAGATTCTGTTGGAAAAATCTCAGCAAAATGGTCAAAACTTACGTAAATAACTGTGAGAAATGTAAGTGCAATAAAATAATAAGGAACACCAAAGAAAGAATGATAGAAACTAACACACCAAGTCAAAGTTTCGAAATATTAGAAGTTGACACAGTAGGACCCATTAAACAAAGTAAATTCTACAGATACATCCTGACATGTCAATGTCAACTAACAAAATATGTAGAAGCATTCCCCATGGAGAATAAAGAGGCCAAAACAGTCGCAAAGATATTAGTCGAAAGAATAATCTTGAAATATGGAACCTTCAAAATCCTAAAAACGGACCTAGGCACCGAATTTGTCAACCAATTAATCTCAGAGGTATGCAAAATTTTCAAAATAGACCAAGTCACCTCAACTCCGTTTCACCACGAAACTCTGGGTGCAATTGAAAGGAATCATCGTGTACTGAACGAATACATATTATCAATAGCTCAGAATGGCGAATGGGATGAATGGTTACCCTATTACACATTCTGCTACAATATCACACCTCACTCCGAAACCAAAATTTCACCACACGAACTAATATTCGGCAAATTAGCATCGCTTCCAGACACATTAGATCAAAACAGGACAGATCCGATCTACAATCTAGAAGACTATTCAAAAGAACTAAAGTTCCGACTACAAGAAAGTCAAAGAATAGCCAAAGCACTATTGGAGAATTCTAAAAAGAAAAGAAGCGAAAATCTTAGCATAATTACTAACCCACTAAAAATTAAGATAGGAGATAAAGTATTGTTAAAAGTAGGAAATAAGAGAAAGAATGAACCCCCATATAAAGGGCCATACATTGTAATTGATACGAATAACGTTAACACTAAGATAAAGATAGATAAAATAATAAAAGAAGTACATAATAATCGGCTAAAAAAAATTTAAGGTTCACCATAAGTAGCATGTAACAATCGAATTGGCTGTATAGATAAGAATTAGATAAAATATACGAATCATTTCATTAGGAGTATTAGATAGAAAACTACACTATAAGATTAAAACAAAAATTTTCCTTTAATAAAGCAAAATTTTTTTTTCCATAAGAGGAGGGATGTAGCGCATCAAATACCAATCAATCAAATATTTTCAATAAAATATTTTCATCAAATTCACACGCTCTAAAAACAACAAAAAACTTTGAAATCAAAAGAATGAGAACAAGCATGCAAAAACATAATCACATTTATTATGATTCATGCATAATTTCCATTCATGAAAATTATTGTAATGACAAGGGCAATGCACCCCAGTGCGACACACGCCAGTTTGCTGACACGGCATTTCACACCATTCATGCATTACACTGACCTCAGTGAACTCGAATGTGGGAAATGTTGTGAATGTGCAACATGGCCAAATTTTAATATTGATTTGGAAATATTGATTGCGCTACTCCGGGTGAATAATCTATATTGCAATAAATTAACTAATTGGTAGATTTATACACTAGGTAGGGGTAGCGATTAAATATATATATATATAGAACTTGATTCGAAATAAAGACAGTACGTTTTAGAGAAGAAAAGTGTTTTGATATCAATTCCTCTCTCTAATAACTTCGGCAGTCTTTGACGCCATAAATCGTGCGAATATCGGCTGAGCTTTCTCGCCTGCACTCCAGAATTAATTTCGGCTGAGCAATCTCGCCCACTACGAAAGGCAGTCTCTGACACCAATAGCCACTCATAGACAAGGAGAAACGTTGCACCACATCCATCCACGGGATAATCATTACAAGGTATTGTGGAGGCATTGTCGTCCTGAGTACGCCGATCTAGCAATGTTTAGTGATTCCTGGAAGCAAGTCGTGCCAAAACACCAACGGAAGTGTTTAATATCTAGAGCACATGACTTGCCAACAGCTGGACATTGTGGAGTACAGAAAACGTGCAATCGCTTGTCCCAGAAATTTTATTGGCCTAAAATGAGAGCGGATGTAGCGTATTATGTGAAGCATTGTAAGATCTGTCAAGCCATTAAACCTGAACTTAAAAAGCCTGCGGGCCTTATGGCTACTCGAACAACCTATACGAAGCCTTGAGAATCTATAAATGTGGACCTTATCGGTCCCTTGCCACGTTCATCTAAAGGTTTCAAATATATCCTGACCGTACTAGATCAGTTTAGCAAGTTCCCCATGCTGTTCCCGTTAAGAACTGCTAGTGCAGTTTCTGTCTGTCTGACTTTGGAAGACTTCGTGTTTTTACTTTTCGGAGTCCCGAAAACATTGGTTTGTGATAACGGCACGCAATTTAAGAGTAAGGAATTCAAGAGACTTTGCACAGAATATGGGGCAGAGATCCGCTATACTGCTTTTTACCACCCTCAAGCGAATCCTGCGGAACGCACGAATCAGGTGGTCAAAACCATGCTTCGGGCATATGTATCCGAAAACCATAGGGAGTGGGACTTGTATCTGACTAAAATAGCATGTGCTATCCGCACGTCAACACACGAAGCAATGAAGCTGACACCTTATTTTATCAATTTTGGCAAAGAAATGATAACACATGGTAAAGAGCACGAACATGTTAGATGTGAAAGACCATTTGATGCAGTGATACGTGCACAGGCTTTAGAAGAAGTTAGGAAGGACGTACGAACAAGGTTGGCTAAAGCAGCTGAGTTAGGTAAGCGAGGTTATGACCTCAGAAGGCGAGATCGAAAGTTCCTCGTAAACGATTTGGTTTGGCGTAAAAATTATGTATTGTCTGATGCCGCCAAATTTTTCACGGCTAAACTAGCGCCCAAATATATAGGGCCCTTTAGGGTTGCAAAGATCGTATCACCGTGGATGTATGAGTTAGAAGACAATAGTACTGGGAAGAACTCTGGTATTTGGCATTCTAAAGATCTTAAGATATACTATGGTGACACCCGAGATAAGGAGCCATAGGCATGGGAGTCCACCTCTTTGCCTTTCTTATACATGCGATGGAGGGAGATCTCAACAGATGGAGGAAACATCGGAGGTAAATCATACATCATGTGTCGCTTTTGATGGGCTAGTTCTATGTTTACACTTATCTAATTAAGTTGGAGGAGTTCTATACGTGTAACTAAACTTACGTTAATACTTTATGCTCTCTCTGTCTCCGTACTTATATGCTATATATTAAAATGATCCAGACATTTTAATTCAAGAATCGAATAGGTCTGCAGTTGCTTGCGGGAATCTGATCAGAGTTTTTATTTATAAAATCAAAGTGTAATGAATTTGTCACCAGTTTGTTGCTCGTAAGCTGTTCGTTATAATGCTGTCTATACATCTGACATTTATTCAAATCGAATTAACTTTGGAATCCAATGTCGGCTAATCAGCACGTGATGATACGGGCTCCTATCACAAACCTGAAAGTCTTAGTAGAACAGTTTCACAAAACTTATCGTCAAATTTTTGTAATCTATATTCCATGACAGGCTGTTTCTCCCATAAATTAGATACTTATTTCACATTCCTACAGTTCGTATATGCGGAGCACATATATGTTCATGTAAGCGCCGCGCCGTTCCCCTAGGGTTGGGGTTTCGTCTCGTATAGTTTATTTCCAAGGTCGAAGATTGTTTGAATACAAAATTATACAATATATATATATGTAAGTTGATGCCAACAAATGTTTCTGTATACTTATTGGAATAAAATTAGATTTCGGGGAAATCTCTCGGAGGAAGGGGAGGCAATGTTACGTTGTAATTGCAAGTAGCCTAAATAAAACTGACACCGGGATTATTGGTTTCGGTTATACGTGTGTCGTGTTGTCCTAGCATACTTACCATTTTGAAATAATGCTGCAAAAGGTCCTTTTTTTTTATTCCAGAGAATTCAAAGGAAAAGTCTATGTTGCAGCGGAGACTCCGTATAATACTGGTTTGGTGGATCATGGATATGACCCTATTCGCCGGCCCGAGATATGCGGAAAAGGATAAATAACGAAAGAAATGTTGTAAATTAATGGTGGTACGAGTTGCAGCGATAGAGGCGGATAGGCGGCCCTTGTAACATTTTTTTTTAACAACACTTGATTTGCAAATTATTATATTATTACATTATATATATATATAATTGTTATATTATATTAGTAATATGTAGGCATTAACCGAAATGCACATGGAAATATTTAAATATTATGATCGTACTGTAAATGGAATTGCGAGCTTAATTGTCAATGAACTAAAATTAACTTCTATCTTTTTAGTCCTACTGTACTTAGCTTGGAAAATCGGGCCGTCCGTATTTTAAATCGTCAATTATCTATTTCCCGGGTCTCCAACCAAAAGAAAATAAATTAAAATGAAGATCCGCTAAAACAAATAATGGACACCCAGGCTGTGAAGTGTGAAAAGATCCACAATACATTATGGATGCTATTCGGAACGCCACCTCAAAAAGAAAAGAAAAGAGGAATCGATAAAATCGATGACCTCGATAAGTCATAGTACAGTGACATATTTTTTTTTATCGAAACTGGCCGAATGGGGACGGGAGTTAAAAGAAGGCGCGAAGGTTTTCTCTCTCTCCCTGGCTAGCTATCGAAAAGTAAAGTGGTCGGCTCCGAAAGCAGTTTACAAAAAAAAAAAATAAAGGAAAAGCTAAGGGTATTTTAGTCGTGATCAAAACTAAAATCAAGAAAAGAAGAGGAATTTAATAGGAGACTTGGGAGTAGTGGATATATATATATATACCGAGAAAAGAAGGATAAAGTAAATTAATAGAGCACGGCCGATATTCCAAGACAAGTGAGGACCGTAAGACTAAAGCTAAGTATATACATATGTACTTCTATATATAATTGTGTTGAATTTTGGATTAAACTAGTGGTCAATTTCTCTGCCCTCGCGGCTTCATATATTATAGTTTATAGTTTATTTGTTCACATTGCGTATGATAACATAGCCTTATAACTGAATTGTGCCGTATCGCCTGATAGATAATATAACTTTCGGTAACTGCAGTGGTTTGTTTTATTATTTGCCTACACGAGTTTCGTGATTTCACTCGTAAAACCATCGAATAATAAAAATCACGTGGCGCCCAACACCCAACTTCTAATTCAACGGGAATCCACACCGTCTCCACTAGGCAGCCAAAAGGGGCCAAGAGCCCAAATAGCGCTCGCTCCAGGGGTCAGCGTAACAACAAAGAGCAGGAGAGCCTGTCAAAGAATTCCTGCAACGAATTAATATGACACATGCTCAATTGAACGAAGCCACGCATTCATGTACAACAGATAAACTACTGTTAAACTCTCTTGTAAAGGACAATAAAAAACAAGCTATTAGAGCGATTGAAGACGGATTAATAAGCGAGCAACTGCAAACGCAAGCCAAACTCCACGAAAATAGAGCATTAAAGCCCATTACGTCATATATTGGTGAGCAAGCGTTACGCCTAGAATCAAAGGCAACAAAATTAGCAACAAACTCTTCGCGCACTGCTCAATCAATACAAGTGCAGAGCCCCTTTTGCTATAAATGCAGAGCACAGGGACATTTAGCTTCAAATTGTCCACAGAACATTCGTACAAACCCAATCCCAAATAACTATTTTCCAAATAATGTAAACAAAAGCAATCCTCCTAAGCAAGCTTGCACCTTCAACAGCCCTACTCCCACATGCAGGTATTGTCACAAATTAGGACATACCATAGAAGTATGCAGGGCAAGGATAGCAAACCATGGGAATTACTACAAACAAAATATAAACCCGGTTGATCAAAACTTCAGAAAGCGAACAGAAAGTTTCAATAAAACTACAATACCCCAAAAAGAAGTCAACTTCAACCAGGTCCCAAACTTTATTTATAGGAAAAATCCCCCTTCTTCAACAATAGAACCTTAAAATGAACCAAGATCAAATAAATATCACATACAAAATCCGAGAATATTTTTAACACACTCGGAAAACAAATCAAGGCGAGAGGAATTAGTCGGCAGCCCCTCGCAAATCCAAACAAAAGCCGACATCCATACAAATTTAAATTAGATACTTCAGTGGAAATAAATGAGCACACAACGCTGAAAATTCCAATTATTATCAACCCGAACTCCATTACTATCTCTCTACCTACCAATGTGTGCTCCAATAAAGAAACAAAGTTCCTCGTAGACACATGAGCAGACATTAGTCTTATAAAGTTCAATACACTGAAAGCAGGTAGCACTTACTATAAAGATGCAATCTGCAAGATAAATACTTTATTTACTGAATCTAAAACTACAGAAGGATTAATATTGGCAAAAATGGCAATTATATCAAACGAAGAGTTTTTAATAGAAAATCCCTTCCAAATAGTAGGAGAAAACTCAAACTTGGCATATGACGGCTTAATTGGCCACGACTTCTTGTCCAGATACAACGCTTGTATCAATTATAAAAACAATTACATTCCCTTAGAGATGAAGCAATGTCATTCATCCTATCCCATAGAGCAATATCGCTCAGATTATCCAAATACATATCTTAGATATGATAACAATGACAAGAAGTCCGAAACAAACAATTCAAGTGCTAACAAAAGCAAGTTACCCAGTACTTCACGGGATTTAAATATCAAACGTGAAAAGTACCCCAACACAAATATCCTATAAAAAACGGAGCATATTTTCCAACCCAATGAAAGCCGAACTAAATCGGACAAACTACATAATAAAGTGATTACAATTCCCGCACGCTCTGAATCCATAACTCAAATTCCAACTTTGACAACTACGGAGTCAGTATATTTTAAAAAAGAGGTAAAGCCAGGGTTGTTCATAGGTAATACCATAGTCAACCCATCACAAGGAATGGCAAAAGTCCTAGTTCTCAACACGAATGAACAGGACGTCGAACTGGAAATTCATGACATGAACCCAGAATGCCATGACCTTAATGACTTCGATTGCATCTCTACAGATTCCAACAGAGATCCAATTAGGGGCAGAATAAAAAAACTGCAGAACCTGATTAAATTGGATCACTGTAATTTGGAAGAAGCCGAGAGTATTCGGAACATTTGTAAGGATTTCAACGATCTCTTCTACTTAGAAGGGGATTTCCTAACATTTACAAATGCAACCGAGCACAAAATCGAAACAATCCCGAATAAACCTCACATATATACTAAACCGTACAGACTTCCAGGAACAAGCCGGAAAGAAATTACTCGGCAAATAAATGAAATGTTGGATTCAGAGATAATAAGTCCTTCAAATAGTCCGTGGAATTCTCAGCTAATTCTAGTTCCCAAAAAGCCGGATGAGCATGGGAACAAAAAATGGCGAGTCGTGGTAGATTTCCGCCGAATAAATGACATTACTATTGGCGACGCTTACCCATTACCTAATATTACAGACATATTAGATCAATTGGGTAAGTCCAAATATTTCACAACGCTAGACCTCGCCAGCGGATTCCACCAAATTCGCATGGACGAGAAGGATAGAGCAAAAACTACGTCTAGCACTCCTTATTGTCATTACGAGTTTAACCGTATGCCATTTGGATTAAAAGGTGCACCCGCAACCTTTCAATGTGCCATGAATAATATCCTTTCCGGACTCCAGAGCATTTACTGTTTCGTATACATGGACGATATTGTAGTTCATGGATATAATCTTGAAGACCATAATACTAGGCTCGCAAATGTATTTAGCCGCCTTCGGGATTTCAATTTAAAATTACAACCCGACAAGTTCCATTTCCTAAAAAAGGAAATAATGTATCTAGGGCACATCATCCCTGAAAATGGAGTCAAGCCAGATCCGGCCAGAATTAAATCAGTTCAATCTTATCCTAGACCCAAGAAGGAAAAAGATATCAAAGCCTTCCTTGGTTTCGTCGGCTATTATCGCCGCTTTATTCCCAATTTTTCTAAAATCGAGAAACCCCTTACTAACCTTCTGAAGAAGGACACACCTTTCAAGTTCGATGCAATTTGCGATGAAGCATTTTGCGAATTAAGAAAAAAATTAATATCAGCACCAATTTTATCCTATCCGGATTTCGACAACGAATTTTTTGTCACCTCCGATGCCAGCGATTACGCCATCGGAGCAGTTCTTTCCAAAGTAGATGATCAAGGAGATCATCCAATCGCCTGTGTGAGTCGAGTTCTCAATGGTGCAGAGACTCGTTACTCAACAATCGAAAAAGAGCTTTTGGCAATTGTTTTCGCAGTTGAGCAATTCAGACCATACGTTTATGGTAGACAGTTTACCATCATAACTGACCATAAACCACTAGTATGGCTAACGAATCTAAAGGATCATTCCTCAAGGCCAATGAGATGGAGAATACGTCTTGAGGAATATGACTATAAAATAGTCCACAAACCTGGAAAGCTCAACACAAATGCTGACGTTCTCAGTAGAGCTATCCCAGAAAATCCCGTAAAATCAACGGAACCTAACACCTATGTAAATGTGGTAACCAGGAACCAAGCCGAAGCTCAGGCGAATTTAGATACACCAAACCCAAATATTACTACTCCAAATCCAGATTTATCAGTAGTAAACAGTTACTCAGTGATAATAACTGAGACCAATTTCCCATTACTTTTAACTAAAAACACAAATCCCAAATTTTTCATCTTGCCAATGCAGGATACAGAGCTTGAAAGAGTGTTAAAATCTAAACTAAAACTTTTAGACAAACCTCCTCTACTAGAAAACGAACTGAACTTCTTCAAGAAGAAAGACTCCACAGTAATCATTTCAAAAGTTAATCTCCCTTGCCGATTACAAAGAGATAGATTAGACATTGAAAATATTTTAACTGTGATCTGCTCATATACAGAAGGAAATCAGTTAGGTCAAATAAATATCTCCTTCCCAGTATTAGCCAAGCAAAATTTATCAACTATTAAAAACAGTTTTACCAAGGTCTTCGTTAACCAAAAAATAAATATAAAACTTCATCAAGATTCCATAAAGTATTTATCTAACAGCAGTGATATTGAACAAGTTCTGAAAGATTTCCATTCTCTACCAACGGGAGGCCATCAAGGTGTCTCCCGTACAATCAAAAGAATTAAAAAACAATTCTATTGGGCTGGCATGTCGGACGATGTTGTAAGATATGTAAGAAAATGTAAACTTTGTCAAGTAAACAAAGTATCCAGAAATCCTAAGATACCTATGAAAATCTCAAGCATAAGCTCAAAACCTTTTGAAAGAGTGTACCTAGATGTTGTAGGACCTCTCCCAATTTCCCATTCTGGAAATAAATACATCCTTACATTTCAAGACGATCTTTCCAAGTTCTCTGAGGCTATTCCCATAGTCAACCCTGAATCTATGACATTAGCGGAAGCCTTCACGACAACAATAGTTTGTCGACATGGCATTCCAGAAAGTATTTTTTTTTTATTATTAAGCCAAGCTCAGGGGATACCCTATGATGCAAAGCACAGCGTGGCAGGAAGGAGATAAGGAATGGATTAAGGGATATGAGGAGAGCGGCGGAGGTGCCGATGTATGTCGCCCTTAAACTTTTGCAGGTTGTATGCCGGAGAAAAGACAGAAGATGGTAGACTGTTCCACATTCGCACAGTTCGCGATAAGAAAGCATCACGGGATTTTAGTGTACGGCCGATGGTAATTTGAAGGGTAAAAGGATGAGCGCGGATGCAGCGCGAGTATTGCGTGCAGGAACTATTCTACAAGGGATCAGGCTAGATATTTCGTCAGAACATTGGCCATGCAAATAGCGATAAAGGAGCGAAAGGCATCCAATACGGTGCTCCAGCGAGTCGATATGACGAGTAATTGCCACATCGCCAATGAGCTTGCAGGCTCTCTTTTTGACAATATCCAATGAAGCTAAGGCTGTGCGACCAGCCCCGGCCCAGATAAAAAAACCAAGACATTTTGATGCTTCTTTGGCAACCGAGAAGTTGTGATCTGTCCAGCTTAACTTACTTATTAATCCTAACAGATCAGGGATCTAACCTCATAGGTGGCATGTTCGCCGAGGTATCTAAACTGCTAAAGATCAAAAAGCTCAAAACTACTACATATCACCCTCAAACAAATGGTGCATTGGAGAGAAGTCATAGAACTTTAGCAGAATACCTCAGATCTTATGTAGCGAAAGATCCCCAAGACTGGAATACATGGATCCCATATGCCATATTTGTCTACAACACAACCCCTCACTCGGGTACAAATTATACTCCCCACGAACTCCTATACGGATTCCCAGCCGAAATCACAAATAACCTGAAATCATCTCCAACCGTTTATTATAATTACGACAACTATGCAAACGAGTTAAAAGCACGCCTACAGCACAGCTTCAAAATAGCGATAGACATAGCCATGGTCAACAAAGAAAAGTCAAAGCTCCAATATGATAAGAGCGCGTCCCAAAAATCCTTCAATATTGGGAACAAAGTCTTGTTAAAAAGCAGAGTGAGAGATAACAAATTCTCCCCACTCTGGACAGGTCCATATGCGATTATAGAAATCAATTCTCCTGAGAACTCCACTGTGAAAATAAATAATAAAAATAAAAGAGTGCATAATAATGACTTAAAACTTTTTTCCGACTAGTACAAAACTTCATCTACTTCAAAATCAACCCAAATGAATAAAACAATATCCTATTCCAGGTTCTCACGATGATGCGAATAGTATTCCTTTTATTCTGCATCCCTTTCGTCTCCGGCTCAGGGATGGAAATAAAGCAAATAAATGCCAGCGCGGGCATTTATTTCGAAGAAATTGGCAGAGTCAATTTCCACACCAACGAGTGGAAGATCGTTACCTACTACGATCTAGAAAACTTCAAGTCAGAATTCAGGAACATAAAATTCATCACGGAGCAAATTACGGCTATCTGCAAGAAATTGGATGGAAATTCAGTAATGGCACACACTTGTAACGGTACGTTGCTATAGATAAACCTTATCATAGCAAATATAGAATATAATAATATGCTCCTAATAACTCAAATCAGAAAACAAAGAGCACTTTTAAATGTAATAGGATCATTTTCCGAAGCTCTTTTCGACACATTAGATGAAGATGATGCCAAGCTATATGATGAACAAATTCACAACCTCACTTTAAACCAAAATTCCCTCCTTTCCCTCATAAAAAGTCAAACCGCGATAATCGAAGCAACAGCTCAAATTTTTAATAAAACCAAGGCCGCAATTGAAAAGGAATTCCTGAATAATGGAAAATAAAACACTGGATAATCAAATATCCATTGAATTAGAATCACTCGTCTCACTTGTTTCATTAATGACATTCAGATATCAAAATACACAGTCAGAATTAATAGATCTTTTAATTAATTCCAAACATGGAAAATTTCACCCTACACTAATATCACCAGTAATACTGCCCATAAATTCCAGAGACAATTTATTTTCACAAATCTACAAATTAAGCACAATATCTGCAAATGTTTTCAACAACAAAATAATCATAGATCTGCGAGCTCCACTCCCCTATAAAGAACCCTACCAAATTTTCAAAGCAATACCATTACCGACAATCCTAAACGGTTCATTCATATATATTGAACCATTAAAGGAATATATATTAATTGATTACAATCGTAATCATTACATCGAGTTAACACTACAGGAAATCCACAATTGCGCAACGTTGGACCATACACACTTTTATTGCAAAATTTCATCACCTATCTTAAACACAAACAATAGAGTAAATCAATGTGAAATCAATTTAATAAAAAAGGAACCTATTACATCGAAATGTAAAATCCTAACACTAGAGCAAAATTACTACTGGACGCAATTATCACAGCAGAACGCTTGCCTCTTCTCCCTAAAGGATTCTCTCCATATAGATATTATCTGTGAAGACTCCATTAAATCACAAATCCTACACGATATCGGATCAATATATATCTATCCCGGTTGTTATGTACGAAGCAAGGAATTCATCCTGCACGGATACAACGTAAAAGTTTCCAAATTTAACTCTCATTTTATCCCAACAATTAACATTTCCAGTATACTATCGAATATGACGTCTCCCCAAATAGGATCGCATATAGAATTCCATACTCTAAATATTACAAACAACACGAATCTAGAGAAACTTCTAGAATACATTCGCTTCCAGAAGGATCAGGAACAAATTCCTCTTAATCCCATAAATGGTCATCACGTACACCACTATGCAATTTCATATATGACAATTACATTAATCATCTCAAGTCTCTGTGCTTTTCCGTACTTGAAATACAAATCAAAAGTCCGTAAATCCAAAAATACATCTGTTGAACATAAACTGGAAGACATGCCCAGAGCTACACAAAGAAAACTTAAGTTCAATATAACTCCTGTACCCAAAAGGAGTACACCAGAGGACACATAACAGACAAGGACCAACAGAACAAACACTAAAACAAATGATATTACAAACACGCCCGACAAAAGTAACCTCTTCTCTTAAAATTCCTATCTTTTTTTTTATAACCCCCATCCCTATTCCAACAAAAACATTAGTAAACAATTTAAGAGAGAACATCGCACACCCTATTGCAAAACATATGTAGGTATATATATATATATATATGTATATATATATATATATATATATATATATATATATATATATATATGTATATATATATATATATATATATATATATATATATGAAGTCATGTGTAAGAGAAGATATGCATATTTAAGGAAAGTAAAAAAAAATATATATATATATACCTATATAAATAAATAAATAGGGCAAATGTAAGCAACCATATTATAATCGTAAATTTAATATCAAACATTTTGTTTTAACAGCTTCAAATATAGCAAATAATAAGGTATTATAAATCATTACACAAAAAAAACTTACTATATATCCACCTCTTCCTTCTAAAATAACTAGATAACAATCGTAAATGTTAGTTAGTATATAAAATAGTACAAAAAATAGATAAGGTAAATAGATTAATTATAGAACTAATAAAAAATGTAATTATATTATTAGCTCTATTAACTTCTTTTTAATCCAACTTAACTATAAAGTTTAGTTTAGCTGTAAATATTCATACAAGGTAACTTCTACAAGTCAACAGATGCTAAAATCAGAACCCATTAACCTAGTCCTTATCACAGCATATGTCTTTCCAACGTAAAACTATATATATAGCAAGGAATTTTTGCAAACTCCCTCCTCTCAGCAAGTTAAAATCCGAATGAAGAGAATAGTGAAAAAAAGGGAATAAATATATATAACAACACTCACAAAAAAAAAAAGGAACCCAATGGCAAATACGAAAAAAGTGAGAAAAAAACCATTTAGAGAAGAAAGTAAAAGTAGACGAAAGGAGGGAAGCGGAAAGCAATGACAACAATTAATTTGTTTTTAGAAACAAAAAAATTTATCGACGAGCAATTACCACTCGATCAAAGCTTGCTACATATTTTTCAGAACCCTTTTTCTTCTCCATTTCTCTCCCCTTTTTCCTTTCCTCCCCTTCTATACATTTTTTCTACTACTCTTCTGATAACAATAATAATAAGGTAATTAGAGTTCCCTTAGAAAATAGGACATAAGTAGATATAAACAAACCAAGATGTCAAAGCACAGAATTCATTTACATGTATTGCATATACCTATAGTAATAACACACAAGGCAAACCCATTAAATGATAGTGTGGGAAGAAAATTGCACATGATATCAAACAATGAGTAAATTACTTTTTTTTTGTGCAATTGACTATGATATATACGAAATTTTTTTTTTTTTTTAAAAATTATAGAATAAATAAAATACACGATAATAAAAAAAAAAAGATTAACACTATGTAAAGGGTCATAATATATGACAGAATGAAAATGAGAAATTATATTTCCTTGAAATTTAAAAAATAAAAATTATGTAAATATTTGTATGTTGTAATGAAATAATTTTAGTTATATACCGTTATACTCAGGTTTAGAAATCTAGAACAGAAAGTTTTTTTAAACTTACTCCTAGTATTCAAATACCTATGTAACATAGTATATCCACTTGGGAAAATTGTAGGTTTGGAGAAAGAAAGTTTTTTCTAGTAAGAATAAAACTTTGTTTTCCCCAGGGGGGAGGGATGTTGTGACCCATGTACCTATACCCCGAATCACAACCATAAAATGCAAGGCACCAATATATTGCCCTATGCAATATATTGATGCATTGTAAAAGTTGACCCTGAAAAGTAAAAATTATTTAAAATTCCCTCCAAATTTTAATTTGCATTTAAAAATGCATTTCAATACTGCAACAGTTTAGCGTAAATTGCATTTTCTTATCAGTCATACATTCCGTTTACTCGGCATATATACTTACCGGCATACGGTACAAAGTACATACATACCTGCAAACATACCATCATTCCGTCGATCGACTTAAAATATTCACTTCGACCATACACAAGTGCATATCAGATTTCATGCATATGCACTTGGTCAAGCCTTTTGTACTTTCCCACGTACGATTTTGCATGTCGTGGGAAAGTAATGAAAAGAACAAAAAGCTTAAAATTTTTTCATGGGTACCTAGAGGGCAATTTTCCCAAACCTCGCGCCAGCGGTCTTTAAAAAATCCACCGAGTATCATACCAAAGAAATCGATTTTGTGAAACAACTTTAAGGAAAAGATTTTGTGAAACAATTCTAAAGAAGAAAAGATTTTGTGAAACAATTTTAAGGAAAAAGATTTTGTGAAACTAATTAAAGAAAAAGATTTTGTGAAACTATTTTAAAGAAAAAGGTTTTGTGAAACAATTTTAAGCAAAAACATTTTGTGAAACTATTTTAAAGAAAAAGATTTTGTGAAGCAATTTTAAAGAAAAGATTTTGTGAAGCAATTTTAACGAAAAGATTTTGTGAAGCAATTCTAAAGAAAAAGATTTTGTGAATCAATTTCAAGGAAAAGATTTTGTGAAACAATTTTAAGGAATTGTAATAATTAAACCAACGAGCAGTATACTTTAAATATATGAAATGTTGACAGAGATTCGCAAAAGGAGTTTTTTTTCTATCTGATCGTTTTGGTTTAAAAAAAAACGCTGTGTGCTCTCCGTACGGAGCACGGCACACCTAGCATACAACAATTATAGTATAATGTAAATAGATTAATTAATAAGAAAATATTGTAATTGCAAAATAAAAGAAGTTTATAACATTTTAAAAACTCGTTTATATTAAAAAAAAATCCCTTAATATAAACACATTTTCAGAGCACATCTGCCTCGACGTATGATGCAATATATCTCATTTGTTTCCAGAGTTGTTAGTTTGAACACCCGACGTTTATCACATTTTATTCAGATAAAGCTTTTTATGTTGGTAAATTTAGAACCCCCTTTACAAATACACAGGGTATTGGGCTACAACCGCGGTAAAGCATATCGTTATTTATTTATATATCTTCTTACATTTTAGCCGAGCAGGAACTATGAATAGCTGGTTGGTGTAGCAGAATATAATGTCGAACGTGGATAACAGGTACACTTAAATTTAGGATGTATAATAAAGAGTTTTGTAATCCTTTTAAACTTTTATAAACTAGTTAGCTAAATTTTAATAAAAATTTCAAATAATGAGAAAAATAAATATTTTTATTTGATTTTATATATTTTGTTGCGAATATCCCACCAGTTTTTATTTCAAAGTAGTCTCAGCTTTTATTTCAAATTATTTCATGGTTGTAACGAGCAACAGCCTCATTACATACACTTTATGATGCCGGTCGCAAAGATGAGCACAACATGCTAATTATTTTCATATAAACAAAATTTCGATACGTGAAGAACAAGTTTGAATCAAAGAATTGTTTGATTATCAACAAAATTTTATTGCTAACACGGCACCCAACATAAGTCATCACGAAAGCCTTAAATAACATACGTTGACCGGTTGTAGCGTTGTTTTAGCCAGATTGATGGTTTTTAACCACAAAGTATCTTTATAAAACATGAGCAGTATTCGTTTATTTTTACTGTTTCCAATTAATTCCATTTTTAATCCGCCCCTTGTTTACGTGCCGGCAATGTGATTCAGCTTTTTTTTTTTTTTTTTGTCATGCAAACTGCTTTTGTTTGCATTCACATCTTCCTACCATTCTGCTCATATAATTAAATACCATTGATCTCCCATTCCTACACACGCTCACAATACCAAAGCGGTCGCAATTTTGTGATGTTATGCAAGTTTACTAAATTGTCAAACTGTTGACATACCGGCAAATTTTTTTCTTGTTTTTTTCATACAAACCGCTTTTGTTTGCAATCACACCTTCCTACCATTCTGCTCACATAATTAAATTATCATTGATCTTCCAGTCCAACACACGCTCGCAATACCAAGTGGTCACAATTTTGTGATATTATGAAAATTTAATTGGGTGAAGCAGCAGTGGCAACGAACGATATGACGTGCTGTTCTTGTTATACGCTAAATCAGGTTTAATAAATTCTGCAGCTACTTACTGAAGCAGCGAGAGTGAATGACGTTTTGTTTTGATAGCTTTTGCATATTATGCAGTGTTATCAACCTTTTAAGAGGAAATGTCTTATGGTTTTACGTGAGCACCTGCTATTTATAGCTTAATCTCACGGCACCATAATGCACGGATTAGTAGACAAGCAACAATCAACGCCCTCAAGATGCAGAATATATTATATTCTGTTTCAAGAGTACCAGTTTATGTCAGTGCATGCTTGACATTGGACTTACTGGTAGAAGCGAGACCTATCTAAAATCTCTTCCGATCTGTGGGTCACGGCACCCGGTTGATTTAGCGCAACTCCACGCCGAGAGCCAATCCTCTAAGCATACAATAACAAGCGACCATCCTTCAAATTCACGGACGCAGTATGCAATTTTGTCAAGAGAACAAACTACTCTGTTTAGAGAAGAATGTTCGCATAGTCACGCAGACTCAGACAATCTCTCTCTGCCCGCATATGGGCTACCACAGCCACTACGATGCTCCCACAAGGGAGCCTTCCCAATGATGAGGCAAATATCGCTACTAAATGCAGCTCAATTTGGGGCTCCTCATTCCCGTAGTACCAAGTTAGCCAATGTCGGGCCGCCCATTTGGTATGGCTTTCGTAAAGCATGATCAACGGAACATGAATACTCCCAGTTTCATATCTTCATGCAAGATATGCTTTTTTAAACGGTACTGGTAACTCCGTTCGGGCCTAGATCTTATTAGCAACGTCAAAAGAATTGTACTTGGCCTGTACAGGTAATACTACCCTTATGGGCGCTGTCAGGGGGACCACGTGAAGGTTATGATGTGCCCGATTCAGTCTGGATAGGCTTCGAGATTCACCATTTGGATCTTATAGCTGACCATGCATACTAACCATATAAGCACTACTAACATACATACCTGTTTTCCGTTTTCTATCAACTTATTCATACACCAACTAAGACATCCATTCGCCTCGGGGCAAAGGCTATGTCTGTCTTTCTCCTCTCACATCCTATGTCTGAGATTTTATTATTCTGACTTACATGAGTATATAACTTCGATTGCATCTTTGGCCATCCGCCTAGCATCATACTACAGTACCCACACAGCCAAAAATCTCAAAATTATTATATCGCAGAAGCATGTGCCTATTTATAAATAGTATCCTCCTTGTGGGCTAAACTCACAATGCGTGCACATCACTCCAAATATAATGACTTCATGCATTATACCGTTCCACATACTCGCACTATCTTTCAGAAGGATATGCCAATGCTCAAAACTCCCTTAAAATCATGCAACCATAACAACAAACCAACAAAATTCATCTATCAAGTATGCATGCTTTCCTCTTATACAGCTTTCACCTTGTTCAGCATTGCGCTTCACAGACTACTTTTCTCACCCAACCTTTTAAGAGGAGTCATAAGCAAAGCCTAGGGGAAACGGATGAGGGGGCCGGGGACATTACCCTAGGGGAAACGGTTGAGGGGACCGGGGACATTAGCCTAACAATCCAACCCTAGAGCTTTCATGGCGTCATCACCCAAACCTATGCTCGTCCAATTCTACGAAGAGCTTTTGATACCATTTTGTAAATTTAGAGGCCCCTTTAAAAATACACAGGAAATTGCCGCAGAACCGGCATAGCTATACTACTGACCTCGTTAAGTGAATCAATATGTGCTTCTATGCCCACATATTTTTTCTTTTTTTTAATTGTAAGTCTTTTTTAAGTTTATCATTTTCTTCTGTCGATCGATTGCAGTTTTAGCATTGCATATACATACATTTATCCCTGAAGTATTCAATATTATGCCGTTTTGATTTGCAATCGCTGCAACCAATTCCAATATAGAACATATGCATTAACATATTTTTCTCCTCTTGCACCTTTGCCCAACATCGGATTTGCGTTCTCTACAGCAATATCTAAATATTTTGCGGGATGAGCACCTTTTCGAAGTTTTTGTTCATTCTCTAGTCTTTGGAAGGTCAAACAGAGAACAATTTTGTGAAGATCCATCACAATATGTTACGCAGAATTTTTGTAAACCAAACACTGTATCTTTCGATGACAAGAAAATACTATTTCCTTCATGACCTAAGAATAGTGTCGATAAAGCTCGAGAAACTTTCTTTTTTTTACCAATAAATTTCCCGTCCCCCTGCCTTTGGAAAGAAAAAGTCATTAAGGAGCAGAATTTGCGAACGAAAAGTCAGCATCGCGTGATCGAGCAGAAGGCAGTTCAAGTAATCTCAATTCAAAATCGGCATCGAGTTTCCGATGATTTCCTATGATAGGTTAGCAGAATATTTAACCCATACTAATAATGAATTTGAAATTAATTCTACAAGGACTGTAGCTGCAGTTACTGAAAATGGTAGCAATTTTGTTAAAGCATTTTAGGATTACGTTTTTATTGAAAACGATGACCCTATGAAAGATATCCAGGTCAATGAGTTACCTTAATTAGATATTCTGAATAAGTATGACCTCTCAATATACAGAAACTACAATTGATATTGCTCAAAATCCTATTTCTATTTATTACATGTGCATTTAATCTGCTTGCACTATCCCTTATTGCCTTTTCGCTTGATGTAGTCGTATGTGTAAACTTCGTATACTGTGTAAGTTGGGAATGTTATGATCTATTTGCCTGGCTATTCTACCATAGTCCCTTTTCAGGTTTGTTTATCTTTAAGTTTTCCAGGTTGTTTGTTGACAACGGACTGGCTTGTGCTTAAGCGGGGTTATTCAAGAGAACATGAATTGTACAGGAAGCTGTAGATATGATGCACTTTGTTGAAGCCGTTCCATATCCAGTGCATTTAGGGTGAATTCATGTAGAGTTCCTTCAGATATTGTCACGAATGGGGACTTACTACACCTGTTTTTAACGGAATTTTAGCCAAACCCACCAATCGGCATTTTACTGACGGTGCTGCCGTTACACCATATTTTGAGTCAGTCGCGTATTTGCATAAAGTTAATGATTGTTTTAATCTTGCCGTAAGAGAGGGATCTGTCGTGTAGTAATTAGTTTATTTACTACTTCCTGGTACGTTTCTCGGGGAAGGTACGTCCTGTTTAGACGTTACCCTACCCCTCTGAATGTCATAGGGAAATCTTAAGTGAACAGCTAGAATGCCTCACCTCGAAGTTTGGTTGGGGAACTTCGTAGAAAAATAGTTTGTTGCTCAGCCGACAAGCACTGTATTACTTTCCTACAAGAACCTGAAAATGTCTGAAGTTCTAGGCCTAATTAAGGACTTGGCTCACCCGAAAACAGAGGAAGCAGTTGCGTCGCCAATTTATATGGTACTTTCAAATTATTTTCCATCTTTGATTTAAATATGGTATATTTTGGGAAATCTTCTACTGCTGGTTTGCAAATGTTCACACAATTCATGGCGCGCGCGCGCGTGTGTGTGTGTATGTGTGTGTGTGTGTGTGTGTGTGTGTGTGTGTGTGTGTGTGTGTGTGTGTGTGCGTTTTCAATGGTAATAACTTAACTGTGCTGCATTATGAGCAACGAAGTTATAGTTTTTTGGGTTGCCCAAGATTTTTAATTCGTTATCCTTGCATACGAAATTCGGGAAAGGCGATCTTAGAGCTCTGGCGACAATAATATAAATGTTTGCTCTAACTAGTATTACATATTTACATTATATATAATTTTTTTGTATATGTACGTACATTATGTTTGTAAATATTTTGTTTTTAAATAAGATAAAATAATTTTAAAAGCGTTGATTCATAAATATATTTAAAAAAATGTTCAACGGAAACTCTAATTAATATTTACGTTTTAAATTGCAGGTCATTTGCCAGACTATAAAATAGTCACAGCTATACCGGTCGTTGTTCTCGAAGATGATCCTCGTCGAGACCGAAGAAGCGGTGAGTACCTTAGATTATGATATGTAAAAACCGCCTTACTGCGTATAAGGTCTGCCCAAGTATCGCAAGTACAATTGTTTTATTGTTGGCAAAAGAATACGCAGAATACGCGTATTGACAGTAGATCATGCAAGCAAAGGTATCGAATCCCGGCGCTTTGAGGCCAGCCGCTAAACATCAGTAGAATTTGCAGAGCAACAAAAACCAGGCGAATGCAAATAAAAATGCATTATCAGCCGTCATTACTTCTGTATTAGAACTACGAAGGAGTTATGCATTCATGCAAATGGTTGGCGTCATGTTAAGTCATTGCGTGAATTCAAGTTGTTAACAGCTAGCTGGATTGGATACCAATCTCAAAAATTTGTTACGTTAACGAAAATGTCAGTACATGCGAGAATGAAAGCCACTGTACTGTCTATTCACAATTAAAATCATCTTATCTAATTTGATGATACGGCCTGGATAGCTGGCGTGAGGTTGGATGTATCTGTTACCTTGGTGATGGTTGCCCGGCTGCTTGTATCGTTCTGAAAAGGATGTTTCTTAATATTTATGTCCCTAACCAGCGAAGAAGCGACCTTCAGTAGTGTAAAAATTTTGGACCTTCGAATTTGTTGTACTCCTATTTCGTTATGCTGGAAGTAAAAAAAAATTCCGAGCAGTTTTATCAATTATTACCTTTACGATTCATGCCTGGGGATTTCAGGTACGTAACACACCTCCTCACCTCCTCTTCCCCCGGAAAATTTTATTGAAATTTCGGTAAAAAAAAATTAAAGTATATATGTATATATATATATATAAAAAAAAATTCACTTTGTTACTCATAAAAAAGGTGTCACTATGTTACCCATACCACACCAGATATCCTATGTAATCTGTCGGGTAGGAAGTTTGAGTCTGAGTTGTATTCCTGATGCCAGGAGACACCACAGTACTTCTCATGGAAAGCCCTTCTGAGCGCATCTACATACTAGAACAAGAAATATTCGACCAGGTGTAACATTTCTAGAAGCGGATGTAATTATTGAATTTTCATTTTTAAATAATTTCCAATAAAAATTGAGGGACAATTTTTCCAATTAGAAAACGTTATTTTGTTGCCTTAGGTGTTTAAATAAATATTCCATTAATCAATTTGCGATTTATTCAAAAATCTTAACGACCCGCCCATCTTGCGAATTGTGCACCGAGCGTCCCAATTTAAGACAACGACCCAGCCTTAACAACCAGCCGCCAGCCAGGCGCGTATACAGGGGGGGGGGGGGGTCATGACCCCCCCCCCCCCCCCAAAGAGTGCCACCTCACCTATGCGGTGAATTGAAGCAAATCGCGCTGGACTGTAGAGCACGTTGTAAAAGTTTCACAGGGCGATTTTTGTATGGTACGGGCACAATGTTTAGCTGACGCCAGCGTTTAAAGCTGGTTATATAGTGCACTTCTCTAAATTTATAACTTTAGCGCTGCTGTGTTACAGAGATAATCTGCGGCAAAGCTTAGTTAATGATAAGTTAAGACAGAGGCGAACAAGATTGGAAATTTTTCGTGTTTTCGAGAAGGAAACAAGTAATGTCATATACTTATGTCTTTGCATGAATGGGGCAAAGAGCTTCGCTATGCATTATTGTAGTGCGACTGAGCTGAGACAATGAGTTAAAAACAAACAACTAAAACAGTTAGAATTGATACCCTAGATGATGCCCCTTCTGGGCAAGTTTGATTTTTGAAGTGGTTTTTCGAAAAAATGATTATAACCAATTTTATAGAATTTCGTATTCTGAAGTTTTTAGTACAATAAAAATGTCTTGGACTAATCGTTTTCACAGTATACGAAAAAACTCTAAAGTTTTTTATGCCCACACCTAAAAGGGGTTGTCCGATTTAGTCCATTTTTGAAGTTTTATTTGCTAGTACAATGAAAACACCGTGTCGAATCCAAATATATACCGGAAAACGAAATTTTTGTATGGCAACCCCACGAAGGACTTGCCCGGTTTGTCTTATTTTCGAACTTAATTTTACTTTTTTTTTAAGTTCGTGTACAAAATTTCAGCTCTCTAAGTATACGCGTTCTTGAGTTATCGTGCGCACAGACAGACGGACGGACGGACATTCAAAAATCAAAATAACTTTTAATATTATGCGTGGGTGTTCAATCCATTTTGTTCTACCATCATTATTTCGAGGTGTTACAAATTGAATGACAAACTTAGTACACCCTTAGATTTCATGTAGAGTATAAAAACGAGAGAACCTAGGATTATCCGAACGACAAAATCTTATTAAATCCCTCAAAATCCTATCAAATTATTCATAATAATGTACTCCCGGTCACAGTACTTCACTTTTTTAATAAAACAATAAACTTCGCTTTGGCCCAGATGCTGAAAGGAGATGTAAAATTTCTGTCAAGTAAAATTTTCATTTTTCCCGAAAATATCAGAGAATCCAGCATTAGTTTCTCCCATTTAATCACTTCATCAGAGCAAAACGAATGTAAACAGAAGCACGTGCTGTTCAAATATCATAGGAATTATACTAACAAACATTGGTTATAGTTACTATAAAAAACATTGGATATTTCTCACAATATTTCAGCAAAAATCGGTTTTCACAAAAACGCGGGAGCATTTTATGAGAGTAAAACCTGAAAAGTCCGCCCCTTCTCATTTATTTATGAAAATGAATCACTTGCCATTTCCGTTTATTTGCATGTAATCAGCGTTTTCACATTTTATGTCCATACTCATAAAATTTTTAAAGAGAGTTCGATTTCTTTTTGTTATTTTTTCTTCTTCTTTCTGTCCTTTTCTAGCCGTGTACATTTAAATGGAAAACAATCGAAAATATCTTCTATGTCCTATATTTAGTTATTCAATCTTTGCCTGCGGTGGGGGTGTTTCTTTGAGTTTCTTATGAGTACTAATAGTGGCAATAATAGCCATTCGCTCGTAGCTCTTCATATTTGAAACACGTACGAATTTTTTTGAATTTTTTTGTGATTTTATATAGTGTCGAACGAAAAGTCATCTATCGTACCTACCACAGGATGGTAAGTAATTTTGGAATACATATTTATTTTATTGTTTGAAAAAAGGAATGAAATGCTTTTATATTTTTTTGCGCCGATTACTCGTATATACTCGTATATATATAATAAAAAAAATTAAAAGAGACTTCTTTCTACTTTTTCAATACTATAGATATACTATAGATAGTGCTGGTTAATTGGAATTCGTCCTCTTAGTAATTTTTATACTATGGGTACATACATGCTATGTGGATAAACTTACTTATAATAAGATAGCATTAGTTAATTGGGGTTCATCCTCTTATAACTCTTTTATCACTTACAATACACGCTATATATAATAACCTACGTAATATTTCTTTTTAAGAAGACACATGTTGGATTCGGAGATCTATGCCGACGTTTCGTGCAATATTTGGAATTGCCCTTATAACTCTTTTCTATGCAAGGGGTAACAAGGTGTCACCTGATCCTATACATATAGGCGCTAACTACTAGCCGCATTTGAACTAAATTTTCTTTAATACCGAATAAGGAAGCAATACGTTCCCCACCATATTTGAAATATCTATAATTATCGATTTTTTTTTTTGTGAACACTTAGGCGCTAATACTAGCAGCTTTGAATATCTTTATTATGTATAGTACCGATATGTTCTCACAATAGCTAACTAAGTTAATAAGTATACCTGGCAAATCGGTAGTTTTACGCAACAACGGAATGTATAACATATATATTTTTTTTACATATCCTCATCGCATGGTGTGCTCACTGATGAATCGACGAGTATGCTGAATCCCAGCTATCGTCTTATTTATTCCCGCTAAAAATTTTGTTTTATTCATTAGTTCTTGTAGCCTTCCTGCTTTGTCCACCCCGTTTAGGATAATAATCACACATGGAGCTTTAGAGGAAAGAATAATGGTAGAATCTACCCTATCGTTATCTCTCATAGGGACAGAAGCTGTTATAGGGACTAGCATCCTGAAGTCCATTCATTTTAATTCTATTAACCCGATTACTCAACTATTCGACCTGGAAAAAAATAGAGATTGATAAGATATTCTTTGTCTCCACAGAGACAGTATGACCAGCCATTGTCCTAGTAGTTACGCTATGACAGTTCTGGCCCACTTTTCCCATTCAAAAAATGGCAACTTTTTTCCCAAAACTTTTTTGAGAGCTCTGGATCACTGAGGAGGGTAGGTTCTGAGGCCGCTTTTTTACTGAAATACTGAAGTTTTCTTTTTGGAGGATACTGATGCCAACAACAACAACCAATGTAGGTAGGTATGTTGACTTGGATAAGTCCGTCTTCATGCCGATAATCAAATTCTAATAGTGTAAACAAAATCGCAGCCGAGTAATGTAAATAAAATCGAATAATGTAAACAAAATTCGCGCTAATTAATATTAGTAATAATTCATAGGATGCTTTGTTCATATCAGTACTAGGGGGTAACATTTTCATCAGAAATCCTCTATGGTTCGAGATATTAGCGATCTTACCTTCTCAGGTGATATATCTAAAAATAGATGAGGCGAAGCTGGTTAGGGATGAATGTTGGTAGATATGTTGACTTTGCCTAATTTTTCTCTTCAGGTGCTTCTAATTTGGTATCTTTAATAATCAACGCATAAACAAAATTAATAACTACAGTTTTATTCTCCATTCACAAATTTATTCACGAGAATACAAAATTATTTATTGTGCTAATAATATAACTATTATACAAAGTTGAAAATAAAGAAACTCTTACTACGCGATCCGTATCTAGCGAAATTTAAATAAGCTCTGAGAAATATTCCAATTACTCAAAAAGATTTCGATTGAATTTTTGAGCGGGCTTCCACCAGGTACCAAGCACAACAGGCGCAATCATCATAATTGCTGAATCAGTTGAAAATTGATTATACCACCGTGGGTGTTGTATTTATATAAAATGCAATGAATTTGAGGGTTGGATGAAATTAAATATCTTGCAAGTAAAACAATTTATGTTGGCGAATAGGAAATTCGTCAGCGGAAAGTTATGGGAACATAACATACCTTCCCCCTTAAAAAAAAAAATGATTTTGAAGACAAAATAAATTTGACAAATTGTAGTCCAAGGTAGTTGAAGATGAATGAATTGACTTCTTCTTAGAAAAATCTCTTGTTTTCGTTTTAGCAATAGATTGCGATTCTTTAGATTCAGCTGATTGGGCTAGTTCTGTACCAGCTACTACAGGTTGAGATTCCGTTTGAGGTTTCGAGCGAAACTTATTAGTTACTTTCACAATGTAATTTTCATTTGACAAATTTTTTTAGTGAGAGAAAAATTTATAAAATATATATATACTTATTACGCTAGCAATTACATAGATACAAATAGAATACATAGATGGATACTTAATCAAATTTGGATGGCTTTCAGCCTGTTTAATTTTTTCATTAATTCTATATAAACTATGCGAAACTAATTTCAAGCCGTTGAGGTCAATGTTGGTCAAGGAAACCGGCGCAAGTTTAAGATATTCATTCGAGATATTAAGGCTGAGTCTATGTCATAACTGGGACAACTCGGTGCACAGTTAGCAAGATGGGGCGGGGCGTTAAGATTTTGGAATAAATCGCAAGTTGATTAATGGAATATTTATTTAAACACCAAAAGCAATAAAATAACGTTTTCTAATTTTTAAATTTGTCCCCCAATTTTTATTGAAAATGATTTAAAAGTGAAAATTCAATGATTTTTTTTAATTTCTCTGGTTTGCGGAGCGGGGCTGCCACAAATTTGAAGCAAATTTAAAAAAAAATTAACATAAGCTTTCTGAAGTTAATAAGCAGAAAATAACCTTGTCCGATTTTTAAAATTATACTTATTTTTATGAAAATTGTATGCAATAGATTGCTTTTTTAATGGGTAAAATGCGGGTAAAACAATCTATTGCGACAAATTGTCGCAGATATAAGTGGATTTTTAAAAATCGAAAAACGTTATTTTCTGCTTATTAACTTCGAAAAGCTAATATTAAAAATTTGTTTAATTTGCTTCAAATTTGTGGCAGCCCCGCTCAAACCAGAGAAATTAAAAAAAAATCATTGAATTTTCACTTTTAAATCATTTTCAACAAAAATTGGGGGACAAATTTAAAAATTAGAAAACGTTATTTTGTTGCCTTAGGTGTTTAAATAAATATTCCATTAATCAACTTGCGATTTATTCAAAAATCTTAACGCCCCGCCCCATCTTGCTAACTGTGCACTGAGTTGTCCCAATTATGACATAGACCCAGCCTTAAGTTTGTCTTTTATGCAACAATCATCCTCGACATATTGTTTGGTGGCATCACGGGAATAAACTCAGTCGTGATCATGTAATAAAGGACAAGTCTGGTGGAATCCACGTATGCTTCGTATGAATTGTTTAGAGTAAGGATATTGTTCCGATTATGTTTTTATCTTTATTTGATGAATATCATCGCAAAGGATAGTTAATGGTTCTTCCTTCGATATTATAATTATCCATTGACTGTATTTTAAAGATTGGATAATTTCAATGTTTCCATATAATAATTTAACATTACAGTCTTGGGGAACTTTCTTTGACACTGGATTAAATAAGTTAATCTCACAGATAGCTGTTTGGCTCGTTGAATGTATAATATTGTTCTTGCATAAGAAGTCTTCTTTGATTAATAACTTGCAAGTACTGAAATCGTTAACAAGTGCGTAATTCATGTGATTTTTTGATACGGCTAAGTAATCCATATTCGGCTGAATGTATGCATAAGTATTACCATCCTCTGTATGGGGAATCGGCAATGGGAATAAATGATATAGTAAAAAATATCTGTCCTCCGATAAAGGAATATTTATAATAAAAATGAGATTTTCATTTTTATAGTATACTTGAAGTTCAACCGTGTTGAAAAGAGTATGGGAGTTTTAAATAAGGACTTACGAGGACACCGCAGAAGTCCAAACGTTAGTAGAGAAAAACGGTGTCAGCCCTTCCAAGCTTCTAAATGTTCAGTTAAATTACCCTTGAATATAGCAGCTGGTAGACACGGGGGCTGACGTGAGCCTATTAAAAAAATCCATGTTACAAGGTGAGAAAATAATAAATACACAGGAAAAAACGCAACTGAGCAGTATTTTTGGAAAGAGACAGACAATTGGAACATGTACGGGAAAATATCACGTAATTAAAGATAGTGAAAATGCCCCATATGATGGAATACTTGGAAATAATTTTCTACTAAATAAATGTAATATAAAGGGTCCAGATGGAATATTAGAATTTCCAGCGGCACATACAAATTTAGCAACATTTTCAATGCCACTTAATATGAACTGCGAATTTCACGTCTATAAAGAAGTAAAAACTACACTAAATTCACTTATTAGCAGGGGTACAGTCCAAGTCCAAAAGAAAAAGCTTGGCAAGCCACAACCTATGGGAATGGAAAACGCCACTCAGATCTCCGAGAGAAAGTGGTCCATTCCGCATCAAGGTGAGCAATCTGAACGGAAGCAAGCAAAGGAATTTAAGGTTAGAACGAATATTCTAGTGCCAGCACACTCAGAAAAATTAGTGCCAATTCCTATTAGAGACAACGGCGATTTTTTTTTTGTTTATCAATAGAAGTGAGTGAAGATGTTTTTTCGGGAAATTGTTTAACAAGACCATGGAAAGGTAGAGTCGTATTGCCTATTATTAACGTGAATAATACTGATCAGGAATTAGATAACATGGAAATTGACCTTCACTCAATAGAAAATTATGATATTCTAACATTAAACGAAATGAACTAGGAAAAACCCAAAATAAAAAACGAAGAGAATAAGACCTTGGAAGCAGAAAAATTCCGTTTATTAACAATCGAGACAGGAAACGAATCGACATTCTGAAAGAGAAAATCAATATGGATATAGATGCCAATCAGGAAGATAAAAAAATGCTGTCCTCGAAATACGTTATGAATATAACAACATCTTCCTTCTACCTGGAGATAAATTGAGTTATACGGGGTCAATAAAGCATGAGATTTCAATTAAGCAAGATTGTTCCCCCCTCAATCATAAAATGTATAGGCTACCGGAGAAGCAAACAAATATCATCAATTAACAAGTTGAGGAAATGCTTGAAAATGATATAGTAGGACCTAGCACCAATCCATGGAATTCGCCACTCTTAGTTGTTCCCAAAAAGGCTGGAATAAATGGAGAAAAACAATGGCGTGTTGGGGTAGATTTCAGAAGGGTAAATGAATTTACGATAGGAGATGCTTTCCCTTTACCCAGAATTGAAGATATCTTCGATCAATTGGGGCATTCGAGGTGCTTTACCACGCTTGGCCTGGCCAGCGGTTATCATCAAGTCCTAATAGAGAAGAAGGACTGCTTTCTGTACTCCACACGGGCATTTTGAATTTGAAAGCATGCCTTTTGGGTTGAAAAGCGCACTTGCTACATTTCCACGATTAATGAACCACGTCCTAACTAGTTTGCAGGGTTTTAAATGCTTCGTATATTTAGACGACATTGTAATTTCCGGAAAAACTTGTCGGATCATAACGATAAAGAGGTACTCAAAAGACTTCAGTTAAATAAGTTATAACTAAAAATATGTCAGTTCTTAAGAAAGGAAGTAATCTATCTGGGACATAAGTGTTCTAGGGAAGGAGCCCTGCCAGATCCCTCAAAGGTAAGCTGCATTCAAAGTTTCCCCCAACCCAAGACAATAAGGCAGGTACAATACTTCCTTGCATTGGCTAATTATTATAGAAAATTTATTCCGGAGTTCACTAAAATAGCAGAACCCCTCAATAAACTCCTACAAAGAAATGTAAAACTCAAATGGACGGATCAATGTGAAAATTCTTTAAAATACCTTAAGCACAAGATAATATCGCCACATATTTCAGTTTACCCTGATTTCGCTAAACCATTTTCCTTAACTACGGATGCTAGCGGAGAAGCTTTGGGTGCAGTGTTATCGTAAGGTGATGTGTGAACGATCGGCCCATTGCTTACGCAAGGAGGAGTTTGAACAAAACCAAGAGAAATTATTCCGCCATAGAAAAAGAAATGCTGGCAATAGTCTGGGCTACAAAAAAATTTCGGTGTAATTTGTATGGTTGAAAATTTACTATTTACACTGATCGCAAGCCAGGTAGGCTCAATCGTAATGCTGACGCATTAAGCAGAATCCAGAGTTCTAGTGAGATCGAGTGCAATAAGAACGAAGTTCCGTAGACAATGTCAACTAAAGCACAAGTCTACCATCAAAGAGTTACAGATGATTAGGAAGATAAACCCAATCCCACATGCATGGCCATTACCAGAGCGCAAAGCAAGCTAAAGAAGACCACACAAGTTTTTCTGAAAGACAAAATGACGCGCATGATTCACCCAAAAGTAAGTCTGGTTGTATAGGAGGGGACTCAGAAACTAATTCAGTTAGTTCCCAAGAGTCCAAGATGGATGAAAGTGTACAAATACTTGATAATCGGAATGAGATCGAGACCATTCTTCGGGATTACCATAACACACTTTTGGGAGATCACCTGGGCGTCTATAAAACTTATAAACGTATCAGAACAAACTTTAAATGAAAAGGCATGCTCAACGATATTCACAACCATATCAAAAATTGCATTAAGGGTAGAAAAAATAAGCATAGTAGAATCACCAAGATGCCGATAGTAATAAGTTCCACTGCATCGAGGGCATTCGATGAACTTTATCTCGACATAGTGGGCCCGCTACCAGAAACCACTAAGGAAAATAAGTATATACTTACCCTACTGGATGATGCAACTAGTGTTTTCGATTGCATGCCATTGACTAATGGAGAGGCCACCACGGTAGCCGAAGGCTTTTACAAATTAACGATGAAGTATAAGATACACAAAGCTGTCGTCACTGATCAGGGAGCAAACTTCACCAGTAATTTGTTTAAACCACTTTGCAAATTATTCAAAGTGAGGAAGTTGCAGACCACAGCTTACCATCCACAGACAAATGGCGCTCTTGAAAGAGCACACGGACCCCTGATTGAGTATTTGAGAAGTTTGGTGGACGAAAATGTAACCGAATGGGATCAGTGGCTGGAGGAACCAGTCCATATTCGGAATCATTCAACTCATGTTGGTGGAAAACATACACCGACAGCCTGAACCCATCTATAACTATGACGATTTTGTAAGCATTCCTAGAAGGAGAATGCAAATACTTCACAAGCGTGTTAGGGAGGAGCTTCTGAAAACCAAGCTTAAGTCTAAGGAATGTTACGATAAAAATATTCATAGCATTGTACTGCATGTAGGAGACCAAGTCTTACTAAGAAATGCAGTTAAAAAGAATAAATTTTCACCAGTTTGGACTGGGCCGTATATAGTAAAACAGGTTGATAATGATGTAAAGTGCACGATCCAAATAGGTCGGAAACTACGAAGGGTGCATAATAATAGGTTAAAATTATTTCAGTTAAAAATAAATTATATTTACGATTTTGGGAATTAGCAGAAATCAATTGTGATTTCCTTATTACCCATAGGGAACATTAATATGGCAGTGGGCGACAATATACCTAGCCAACCCGCAAGCTGCTATAGAGACTCTCACCCTCATAGGCGCATTATTTGAGCCCCTCAATCCGGCGTACTTATACACGAAGACCTGGGTTGTTTATACCAAAATTGAAATTACCAAAGAATCGGAGGCGTTGGAATTTATTAACCGCTGTGAAGACACAGTGGAACGTCTGTGTCACGTACAAAGAAGCACCGAGAAAAGAGACTCGTGTTATAAGTGGAAAATTGACATAGGTGGGCAGGTAGATAAGATTAAGAATAGGCTAAGAGATACAAGTTTTTATTTATTAAATCGAAGAAGGCGGTCATTAGCAAATATAGTAGGCAGGTACTATGGATGATAGGGATGCTCAAACCATTTACAAAAAACTAAAAGACCTTGGCAGCCAAAATTCAGAGAACACATATTTAATGGAAAAACAAGTCAACATGGTGAAGCCAAAATTTAATACCATTTATCAAACTTTTCAGGACATAAAGCATTACCAAAATAGCCTAGATGAACGCTTTACAGATTTGATAGACCAAGTACAGAACTCCACAGACGAAATCAAGACAGAACTCAAATCGGTCCACATTAAAGCCGACACAAATGGACTTCTTATATATATTCGACACCAGCAGATACATCAACGTTTAACAGACGAATATATGGTAATAAATGATCTACACCAACACTCATTACATCCTTTAATTTTATCCGCAAACGATTTAGTGCAAATTTATAAAGAAGTCAGTGCGCGGGTATGGGAAATATTCATCTAGATTTTAAATTGGTAAGTCATATAGTTCAAGTAGATTCCGTCCAGGAGGGAAAAGAATACTTTATCAGAATTACACTACCCCTACCAGAAGACACTATTTTCACAATAAATAAAGTCTAATTACTACCCACAACGATCTCACTGGCGAAATCACCTATCTTAGATATCGAAGAAAATTATTTTTTAAATAATACAAAAGCGCAGAGATATGTAGAGCTATCCAATGCAGATTACTGGAAACACCGCAAGAAGGCAACGTCTGCTAGTGGCAAGATACACATCTGCTTCCAAACCGTACCTAAGGGAATAACTTTCAGTAAGTCTAACTGTCTCATGTATTTGTTCAACAATCCCTCGCCGGAACCCGCTCCTTGTACCCGCAGAGTTATGGAAAATAATATGAATTTACTTACAAAAATGGTTAGATCGAGTTCTTGGCTATTTGTAGCCGCGCAGGAAGAAGTACTTTCCTCTAATTGTAGTAATCATTTCAACCACATGACCCTAAAGGTTCGGGAATACTCTCACTAACCCAACCATGCATATTTACACTATATGGACACGAGATACCCTATGAGAGTAGTGTCAGCTACACCAACCTGAGCTGCAAAATTTACCCAAAATCAACCTAGAAGAGATGTTTAGGGAAACCATGCGCGTAGCGAGGTAGGGGCACGGGTGGGCAATGCCCCCCCCCCCCCCCCCACAGAAATACGAAGCAATTATTACTAATAATTTTTCTTTCATTCATTCTTCTTTCATGTAGTAAGATATACATACAAGCATAATTGATTTTATTCAATTATTTGCAAAATTTTGAATAACTTCAAAATCCTTTCAAATTATTTATAATAATGAATTTTTCGTATATCTAACCTACATCAATTTTTTAAGAAAAAGACAAATGTCGTTTTTCCCAAGCCCATCAGAGAATGAGTTACAGTAGCGTTGGGAGATTGTTGCGGGTAAAATTCTCTCGAAAATGGGAATTAATGGCGACTTTTCCCACAAATTATTATGTTATGGGAATTCCGACCATTTTTATCCTAGGTACCAAAAGCATAAGAAAGAGATATCTATAAAAGTACATTAGTGATTTTGTTTTGTGAGGAGATTTAGTCAACTTAAAATTCTTTTGCGAAATTTAACACAAGTACCGAACTAATTCTTTTCAAAACTATTTATCTTTGAACTTTATTTAGTGCAAAGTTTTATAGTGCCACTAGTGCCTGTTAAAATCTTCATATCAATTAAAAAAACAGTGCTTGCAAATATAAATTGGGTTATAAACTATGGAAATCCTGTTTGAAGCAACTGCACTATCTAAATTATCTTTTTTGTTAATAGAAGCAAAGATTTATATAAATTAATTATGTGAATAATTTCAAAATAAAGTAGAAAAAGAACATTTTTTACCACAGATGCTCCGCACAAAACCTTTGTTTACTTTTTGCAAATTGACAAATTGCTTAGAATATGGATGGCGGGTAAATACATGTAAAAATAGACTACCAACACAACCAGAAATTCATTACGCAAAATACGGCTCTTAGATATGACAAAATTTTATCAGCAATTTTAATGTGAAATATGTATTTGTAAAATTTTATTTTGCCAGAACTCGATTGTAGACTTAACCGATATGATAATTAATAATTCAATTCTCATTATATGCTACGAATTTGTGATACAATTATTATTTATATCACTAACTGTAAGTTGATCAAAATTTTTCTGATATGACATGCATCTAGGCACAAGTGTAGCAGAATGATCGTGATTAATATGTGTAGGTTGGCTCATGACACAGAGATAACAAGCTATGGCCGATTCGAAAGGCATTTTTTGTGTTGCTACGTCATGAGGTGACAATGTCATTTCCAGCGAATTTGTTTTTAGTTTTTTTGTATTTTATTGACTGAAATACTGAAACTTGTTAATCTTTGTATCAACGGTTGGCCCATAAAATGGTATTTAGTTCAGTAATGGATGGATATACATATATGAATTTTATTCGATCCTTTTTTTTTTTCTGAATATAAATCATTCTATTTCTATAGTACAGTAACTATAATTTGGAAGACCTTTAAATTTTTCCGCAAATTGGTACGTAGATAAATAACGAAGAATTATACAAAAGTGTAGTTTTAATGTAACGGAATATCTTTATAAGCCATTTAATCCCACAAGAAGAAAGAAGTCAATCCATTGTATGCACACATTTTAAGATTAGCTGAGGATAATCAGCGTGGCTTCTTTATCTATAGAACATTTTAACATTGTCCCACAATTGGTGATGTTACCCTACTTAAACTTATATATCTTATGAGAGTTTTAGATATTGCGAACATCATGAAAATAATACCAATCCTTGCAAATCTGAGGATAAAGAGCTGATTCAGCAGTTCTGCAACTTTGAAAGATGCCCCACTAGTTTTAATGGGGTGGTAACTGGCAATGGATATGTTTCATTAATCGAATCGAATAAATATTTCGATAGATATGGCGTTTAATGATTTAATACAGATCTACTCAAATCTCGTCTATCTCACTGGGAATATTAATTATTTGCGAATTTTGTATGAATTTAAGGAATTGAACTTTGAACTTAGCACTATTAACTTATTGAAGAATTGTTGAATATGTTTGAATAGCGATAGATTCTGCAAGAATAATTTAAATGTGTTTAAAATTTCTTTTTGTAGGTCATTTATATAAAGAAAATGGATATGTAAATATGTATCTCTAGTAATATTTCTTCTTTATTTTAAAAATGAATAAAAGTACATTTAAATCAATTCGTTGCTGTATCTTCATCCACTTAAGCGTGTATAACAACCACTTAACAGACGAATATCTTGCACACAACAGTGTACTTCGCATTACTTTATTCTGGACTGTTTACTGAATATTATACCCTAAATGAAATCTATTGCGTAAACTGAGTTTGTCATACCGTTTGTAACACATAGAAATAATGAAGGTATAGCTAAATGGATTGGACACCCAAGCATAATATTAAAAGTTATTTTAATTTTTGCATGTCTGTCCGTCCTCACGATAGCTCCAGAACGGATTTACTTAGAAAGCTGAAATTTTGCACACGAGCTTTTCGAGAAAAAAGGAAATTTAAGTTCGGAAATAAATGGAATAAATCAGGCAACTCCTTCGTTGAATTGCCTTGCCATACAAAATTTTGGTTTTTCACTATATATTTAGACACCGCTTGAGAACGAGTCGACGTATAGAGCTGAAATTTTGTACACGGCGTTTTCATAAAAATGATGAGTATAATTTCACAAATGGGATAAATCCCGCAACCCCTTCTTGATATTGCCATATAAAAATTTTGGATTCTTACGTACAGATGCTGTGAAGACAATCAGTCCAAGATGTTTTTATTGTACTGAAAAGTTCTTCAGACTATGAAATCCTATGAAATTGATTACAATAATTTTTACTCTCCGACTAACCGTTTTAGAAATATATGCGAAAAACTAATTCAGAAATCAAATTTGCACAGATACATACGAGCATTTATCTAGGGTATCATAAGAATTAGTCTTAGACCAATTCCAGATTTATTGAGGAAATAATTTTCTAATTTCAGGGCTATTATTCACAATACATTCACAATTTATTAGAACCATGAATTTGAAATAACTTTTTTTTAGAAAACCATATTATTATATGTTAGCAAATTATTCTTATTTTATTCTTGTTTTTTGGAAATATTCTTATTGTTGTTTAATTTAAGCATACATTGGTTGAAAAAAACAACGGTAATCAATGAAATAGTTGGCTTCATGTAAGGAAACTTGGATTTAACACTGAATAACATTTTAGAAAGTTATACACATTTTTGAAAAACAATACTTGCTTGAAGAATATTCTTCTTCAATTAGGGAAACCCCAGAAGTAAAATTCGGAAAGAAAACAGGTCTAAAAATAAATACCCCCGAAAATCACAATAAAGAGCTCTTAAAGACAAGTAAAGATCTTGAAGAACTACAACAAGAATTTCGGAAAACTATTGAAAAAGGAGAACGTGAAAAACTTAGTGTGCAACAAGTCAAAAAGCTAGAATTGGTCTAAGACCAATTCTTATGATACCCTAGATGAATGCCCGTATTAAATTTCGTATGGTCACCGATCTATTCAAGTATTGATTTTGAAGTTGTTTTTCGCATATATTTCTAGAACAGTTTGTCGCACAGAAAAATTGGTAATAACCAATTTTATAGGATTTCGTATTCTGCAGAAGTTCTTAGTACAATAAAAATGTCTTGGACTGATCGTTTTCAAAGTATACGTAAAAAACCGAAATTTTTATATGGCAACACCAAGAAGGAGTTGCCCGATTTAGTCCATTTTTGACATTTTATTTGCTAATGTAGTAAAAACATCATGTACGAAATTTCAGCTCTCTACGTCGATGCGTTCTCAGGCAGTGTCGAAATATATAGCGGAAAACGAAATTTTTATATGGCAACAACACGAAGGAGTTGCCCAATTTGTCTCATTTTCGAACATAATTTTACTTTTTTTTTTTTTAAAGCCCGTGTACAAAATTTCAGCTCTTTAAGTATACGCGTTCTCGAGTTATCGTGCGCACAGACGGACAGACGGACGGACGGACATGCAAAAATCGAAATAACTTTTAATATTATGAATGGGTGTCCAATCCATTTTGCTCTACCACCATTAATTCGATGTGTTACAAACGGAATGACAAACTTAGTATACCCCTATGATTTCATCTAGGGTATAAACATATACTAACGCTGGAATTATGGTAACATTTTCTATTGCTCTAACTCTGTTTCTAATTATAAGATATATTAAATACAAAGGTAAGAATAAAGCATCTTTTCAAGTCCCCAACATACAAATCCAACACACGCAAACTTCCACTATGAGTAGAGTTGACACACATAACCTGGACAAAAAGAAACCCCCAGTCAAAATGGGAAACAATCACCCATACATGAAATTCACACCGTCTCTAATCAAATCCCAGAAACGGACGAGCCAAACCTAAACATTAATCAAACAATGACACCCCATCCTAGTATTGAAAATTCGCGTTCAACAAACGACTCGAGCGAATCATAACTTAAACGGTTTGAAAAATTTAACACTGCCTATAGAGAAATTTGTTTTATTAGTAAATTTTTTTACCAACTTTAAATCGTTTTTATTTCTTTTCACGAACATTAAGTTGAATGAATTAAAAGCAGATAAGATTAGTCATCAACATTCAAAAGAAATAACAAAAAAAGGAAAAAAAAACAAAACAAAACAAAAACTAAATTTATATACAGGGTGTCCCGTAAGTCGACGTCAAGCCGGAACCGAGTGATAGACCAAATCGTAACAGTTACCAGAATAATATAAAAAAAAATCTAAGTCATGTATTTTTCAAATTATAGGCATTTCTTTTGTTTTCGAGAAAATGTACACCTTGTGATGGTTTTTTAGCTCCTGTTGCTACAAATCTTTACTTTTTTTCAATTTTGTTTTTCTTATGTAATCCCGAATAATGCTTATGTAACCTGTTGCTTAAGTTCTAAGCCAACTGCTCCAGCTTGGAAGAAAATGTCACATTTTGCCGAACCAACAATATAAAATTAACAATTGGTTGAACTTTAACTGACCGTACTGAAAAAACAAGTAAAAAAGCTAGAATTGGTCTAAGACCAATTCTTATGATACCCTGCCTAGATGAATGGCCGTATTAAATTTCGTATGGTCACCGATCTATTCAAGTATTGATTTTGAAGTTGTTTTTCGCATATATTTCTAGAACAGTTTGTCGCACAGAAAAATTGGTAATAACCAATTTTATAGGATTTCGTATTCTGCAGAAGTTCTTAGTACAATAAAAATGTCTTGGACTGATCGTTTTCAAAGTATACGTAAAAAACCGAAATTTGTATATGGCAACACCAAGAAGGAGTTGCCCGATTTAGTCCACTTTTAACATTTTGCTAATGTAGTAAAAACATCACGTACGAAATTTCAGCTCTCTACGTCAACGCATTCTCAGGCAGTGTCCAAATATATAGCGGAAAACGAAATATTTATATGGCAACTCCACGAAGGAGTTGCCCGATTTGTCTCATTTTCGAACTTAATTTTACTTTTTTTTATTACAAAATTTCAGCTCTTTAAGTATACGCGTTTTCTAGTTATCGTGCGCACAAACGGACAGACGGACGCACAGACGGACAGACGGACGGACGGATGGACATGCAAAAATCGAAATAACTTTTAATATTATGAATGGGTGTCCAATCCATTTTGCTCTACCATCATTATTTCGAGGTGTTACAAACGGAATGACAAACTTAGTATACCCCTATGATTTCATCTAGGGTATAAAAATGTACTACGCCAGTCTGGCAAGTAACTTTAAAAGTTGACGCATTTAATAAGGATTCTAAAATGGTACAACACTTGCTACATTATTTCTTAGATTACGGAAAAAAAAATTTTTTTCAAGAAACCCAGTTTCGAAAAATTTCTTTTCACCTACTAAAATTGATTCTAGTGTACCCAAAGCTTGCCTTAAGAGCGTAGCTTTAAGATTCTAGCTTGAGTGAGATGGAGAGTCATTACATTAAGTGTGAGTGGGACAGATAGTGACTCTTTCAAGTTAGAGATGCTAACTTTTTGTTAATTTTAGGACAAATTTTCCTTAATTTGAAAACTAAACACCAATTATTTTGATGCTAAGATTTATTATTTACAAAAGATGTTGAGACTACCTTCCTTCAGCTTCAATACAAGCTCGACATCTTCTTAAAAAAGATCGGGTTATCAGACGGGCAATTCTTCCGTTGTTGACAAATTCAACTGCTTCCGTAATTCTTTGCCGAAGCTCAGCTAAATTTTCAATTGACTTCTTATAAACTTTCTCTTTTACTGCTCACCAGTAAAAGAAATCTAATGGATTTAGATCAGGTGAACGGGCTGGCCACGAGATCGTACCAGACCGCCTTATCCATCTGTCCTGATATTATTCATTGAGATATTCTCTAACTGAAAGGGGATAGTGCGCTTGGCAGCCGTTTTGCTGATACCACATCTCTCTGTAAATACTTAGTGACATGTCTTCCAGTAAATTAGGTAAATGGTTTTGCAAAAAATCTAAATAAACTTCAGCATTAAAGACGTCTGGCAACTCAAAAGGCCCTATGACATTTCCGTTTAAAATTCCGGTCCACATGTTTATTTTAAAACGATATTGACATCAATTTTGTCTCATTAAATTCGGATTCTCTACGTGCCACTCGTGTGAGTTGTGTAGGTTCATGTAACCGTCTTTTTTAAATGTCGATTCATCCTACCACAAAGTTTTCTCGAAGAATCGCGGATCTTCCCGTTGGCTTTGTAGCATCGTTTAGCAAAACGCAACCCGACGTTGATAATCCCGAGGTAGCAGGGTTTGTACTCGCTGTACATGGTATGAGTGGAGCTCATGTTTTTGTAATATTCGGTGAGCTATACTTTTGGGCACTCCTGTGCATTCCTGGATTGCACGTACCGAAGTATTTAGGTCTTCTTCAATTGCTTGAAGTACTACATCCTCGTAAGATAAGCAATTTCTTCCATCACCATGTACTTGATTTGGCAGTAGGCCCTCTGTGGAGAGTAGACGGTGCACATTTGTACACTAGAATCAATTTTAGTAGGTGAAAAGAAATTTTTCGAAACTGGGTGTCTTGAAGAAAAAAGTTTTTTTTACCGTAATCTAAGAAATAATGTAGCAAGTGTTGTACCATTTTGGAATCCTTATTAAATGCGTCAACTTTTAAAGTTACTTGCCAGACTGGCGTAGTACATTTTTTTTCAGTATACCGTCAGTTAAAGTTCAACGAATTATTAATTTTATATTGTTGATTTGGCAAAATGTGACATTTTCTTCCAAGCTGGAGCAGTTGGCTTAGAACTTAAGCAACAGGTTACATAAGCATTATTCGGGATTACATAAGTAAAACAAAATTGAAAAAAAGTAAAGATTTGTAGCAACAGGAGCTAAAAAACCATCACAAGCTGTACATTTTCCCGAAAACAAAAGAAATGCCTATAATTTGAAAAATACGTGACTTAGATTTTTTTTATATTTTTCTGGTAACTACGATTTGGTCTATCACCTGGTTCCGGCGTCGAATTACGGGACACCCTGTATATGTAATAATAACGCTCAGTATGTACAATATCAAGTTAAAAAAAAAGAAAGACGGAAATTTTTGACGTTGGTAAGAAATTTGACCGCCATTGCGAAAAAAGACAAGAAGTTTTGTTTTTATAGCGAAGGAACTGTTTTGTTCTCCGCTAGAGTACAAGTTCATGTACTTGGACTCTTGTCGTAGTTTAGATATGGCACGCGCTGGTTCATGGATCAGTACCTTGAGGAATTGTGCAAGAGTTCTTGGACCGTTACACTGTTGAACTGCTGATTACACTGCCTATAATTAGCGTGGTGTATGAAATAGAGACGACGTATAGTAAAACCAGAATTTTCTATTGAAAATCAAAACTTAATGAATGCTTTATTTTCCATTATTGGCTTTTTATATTACAAATTTGCTGATTATTACAAATAAGCGATTGATTGTACATTATTTGTCGCGCTGGAAAGAATTTCAGACGAAATTTAAAACTGCTAAAATTTTATTTGTGCGAAAAAATGCTGATATTGCCAAAGCGAATTGAACTTATTTACAATTAATGGAATATTTTTTATAATTGCTGAATATACAAAATTATTGTGAAACTTTGAATTGAAGAAATGCAAGAATGCAAGAAATTGAACAAATTATATTATGACAAAGTAAGTGAAAAAATTATATACAAATTATTGAATGGAAATTAAATGCGCTGTTGTATGTATGTATGTATGTTATGTGTCTGCTGCCTGAACAAGTTTGTTAGTAATAATGATTTCTTATATGCGTATAGCATTTAAAAAGTTTTAATTTTATGTAATAATGATTTTTTTTCGTTTATCAGCTATATGTACATAATTAAGAAGTAAATAATAGAGACTATGTCAAATTAGATATTAGGGTTAGAAAATTAGGGTAGAGAAAAAATGTAAAAACAAATAATAATATGTAATAATATGCATGGTAAGCTAAACAGAGTTATAATGGTCCTGGGCTACTCGAACGCCTCTGCCACGACGACGGCGTCTTCGCAAGGGAGAGGAATGTTGTAAAAATATTGTAGATCGAACGCAATGCAACGTAATGACACTCATCAGCCCCACAATTTCATGATGAGCCATTAAGCGCCGCCATAAATTATGTAGCTATGAGGTAATCGCCATGCATTTGCGGAACTGAGTAGATATATGTATGTAATCAAATCACAGTGACTACGAGTTTAAGCGGCACTGTTTTGTAATTGTACACCTGTGGCCAGTGAGATTGAAAAATTATTACTCAATGACCCGGGTAGTACACTAATTCATTGTTTTAATTAGAACAAAATAAAAAAGAAAAAGATGAAAAGAAGCGACGAGGTCGAGGTAAGCGAGTAGTAAAATTGAGTATTGTTCTGACGATTCGCGCGGTAACAAGTGTCACCTTACTCGCCGTGCTTTTATAATTAAAATATATAAACATAGATGTAAAAAATTTATTCAAAGAGATTTGGTGTTTATTTCGCCTGTATGGATTTACTTATATCAAACTGAGTGTTAGCAAGATAATAAATGATTAAATCAAGTGGTGTTGTATCAATAAATTGGTCAAAGTAAATTAAGTAGTGTGTATTAACAGTCGATCACCGTGCGGATTGGTACTGATACCTGCAGGATATCTCCAGTGTTGTGGAAATTAAACACAACACATTTATAATTAAGTTAAGGTTAAACTTTTTCATGTTTGTTGATTTCTATATTCTTCTTTAATTTGTATTCTTATTTATTAAACTCACTTCTGAACCGGTGACAACCATCAAGTTAGCGTTTTCATTTTTGATAATGCTCAGTGGAATATTTACCACTCACAGTGGAGTACTCTTTTACGGTGTTTTTAATTACAGACGTGCCGGGGTGTCGGCGTACGTCTCCAAATCGCTCCCCGTTTCCAATCTTCTGAATTTTTCGTCTAGCTGTTGCTTCTCCCATCTTTCTTTAGCTATGCAGTAATTTTCGTCGTGCTCAAGTTCTAAGCAAAAGTTGCAACAAAAGCTTCTTCACTATAACCGGAATGATCGACATGACTCATATTCACTTTTTAATTACGAATTTCTCTGCTCATTTTCAATGAATTTATTATTGAGGTAAAATTTGTAATAAAATTAAAATTTTATTATTGGCATTTAAGTAATTGGGGTTTGTTGAAAGGTTTAAATAAGCTGTTGTACAATTTAGTTTACCAAAATTTAGATAAAACATGAATTGCTCTGCTTGTTCGAGGCGGTTAACTTTTGAGGTCAATGCCGTTAAAGTTTTTTCTGGATCTTTCCAAAGATAGAACTTTTGTTGGGTTAAACATTCCCATTTTAAAGCTGTTAACCGCGAGTTCTTTTAACTCGGTATTAAAAATCTGCGTATACGCAGGGTATTGTTCCATACTTTTCGGTTTACACTTTTCTAATCGTGTTTTTACACGATTTAGAAACGTTAACCAAATTTCACCGAGCCTTTGCCGCATTAAGCGAAGTTCATTATTAAGTAATATATAGGATTTTTCATTGTAGAAATTATCTCTGAAAGAAGTGAAAAGCTCTTCAATAGTTTGAAAACTTGTATCGTGAACCAATTCTAATGCATGACCACGAAAACGCGTGGAGATTAATGTCTATAATAAAATCTTTTCTCCTGGGCTTTCTAAAGATTCGTATGCCAGCCGACAACAAGTCATGAACATACATATCTCATTCGATAAATTTGAATTATCCTCTCCAAAAAAAAAGGGGAATATGTTTTAAAATAGTACTATTTACTGTTTCCATTTTTCTAATTTTAATATAATTTGTGGAATTCGTCTTAGGTATTGTTACTAATAAAATTTCTATAACTTGGCTCTACCTCTACACACCTTTGTAGTTCTATACTAGATGGCGCTGAGTTGAACCTTGGTCTCAAGAATTTCCTTCCATGCTACAGCTGTGTAATGTAACGCCTCTCGTTTAACTTACTCTCTCCGCTTATAGTTGCTGTTCGGCTATTTCTCCTGCAGCTACGTGGCTTGATTCCTACATGTTGACTATTTTTTCCGCTGCGTGATATTCAACTATTTTTTATTCCCTTGTTGTTGTGATTGGAGCCGCAGTTGGATTGTTGTTTTGCAGTTCAGACTTAGCAGTTTCTTAAATCTTACTTTCGGATATCTACGCAGAAAAGGTTGGGATACCCTCCTCAAAACTGAAAGAATCTATTTTCCTTATATATCTTTCCAATCTGTCTTTCAGAGGTAATTTCGCCGATCTAGTCGTCCCAGCCATGAAAACTAAAATCTACTTTCAAATTACTTGGTATACATATAACAAATTTCTCTTTGTTTATTTATTTTTTCCATTTCCCAATAAATTCTTCACACTTCTTTTTTCCCATTAAGTTCTTCACACTGATTCATTTAACTTCCCTTTTTCTCGCACGTCAGTTTTATTAATTTGCAATGAACTCAACTTTTTATACTCTTTTTTTTCGACTGGTAAAAGATACCGGCTGCGCCAGTTTATGTTCGGAGTTAAAATTAAAATAAGTTAGCTTCTCGCGACTCGAATATTACTCTCTTATTTTCTTTCCTCTTACTTTCAATTACAATTATTTCTTAAGTATTAACTTATTTCATAATGCGGTCATTCTTACATTATTAGTTCTTGTTATTCAGTGAAATGATCCACAAATATTGATTAAGCGCTTTCTTGTCTTATTGGAAAACTCGACATAATTTACGTAATAAAGCAAAAGTAAATTTGTTACGTTTGTGCCCTTATTGAGCTTTCATAATAAATAAATTTTGTCTGATCAGTTTGATGAATAATAAATTCTTATTTCCTAACCCACAAACCGAAAATCTGAAACAAAGAAATTTTTTTGGACGCGTTTTACAGTTGTCTTGTCTTATAACACAAAAATGAAAATTTGCATAGAAGAAAGGTGTTTACAAATTAATTTGAGTTTATTTAATATAAAGAACTAATTTTTTGCTATAATATATCATGAAATATTTTCATCTACATAAGTACAAAAGTGTGCATGGAAAAGTACTGGACACGCATGGAATACACTGAGAAAAAATCATTGTAAAATTGAAAATAATCAGATTATTTCAAAGGTTTTCAAATATGAAATTGCTTTATTATGAGTTCTTTTTACTTTAAAGGGAATCTAGTTATAATAACGGTGACAAGTTCTAAACCTAAATCAATAGGATGCCCTTTAATTCAATATGCTCTATTATCAAAACATTAAAATTTGGCGCATTGTTTTAATATGAAAGCATATTGTTTTAAAAGTGCCCATAGCTATAAAATAAAGTGGTCCTATTTAGTTTTAAGTGAATATAATTTTACATATTTATTGGTCGTTCTAAATCAAAATAACTTAAGCTTTTAATTTAAAGTGGAATCATAACATTCTAAAGCTAAAATCTCTTTGGAACAAAGTTATTTAACTTAAATGAGAACTTTGGTGAATGATAGGGTACAGTTTTGAAATAAAATGAAATTTCAAGATAAATGAATATGTACTTTCATTTTTACCGTATTGTACATTAGGTATTTAAAAAACTATACTTCACAATGAACCTAGAAATAAAATAAGTTACACATCCATATTTTTATAAGTACTAAAGATATTAAGGACTTTTATTTCTAAGGTACATTTTTCCATTATTAATAGGGTATAAATTTAAAGGGGGGCTGTTGAAGTTTCCAAAATTAAATGATCATCTTGTTTTACCACTTCAAAGGATTGGTAATGAGTACCAAAACTCTTAATTTAACTTCATTTACGATAACAAAAAATACAGCATTGACCTTAAATAAGAACCGAATCCGATATAATGTTGTTTTGTTAAAATGGGAAGTAGTTAGATACATATTTGCTTTATATAACTTTCCGAAATGAGTTACTGTTTCAAAAGTTTCCTAAAGCTTCCTGTTACTACATTTCAACTTCGATCAGTTTGGCAATGTCCTTCAATTGCAACCACGTTACCTCTGTATAAAAGAGCAATATTGTTTAAGCTTCTTATGCACCACTCAAGTAGCAGAAGCATTGAAAAGGAATATGGCAAATGTTTCTACTGACTCCTATACCTGGGTAAATAGAAAGAGTACCTGGGGTCAATTGAAACATCTGATTAAAATACAATTAATTACTTATAATAATTTTATTCTGAATTCTTTGGAAATAAATCACAAAATAAATTAAAAAATAGCTCTTCTATTTAAAAACGAAAAAAAAAACACATCTGTTCAAAAATAATTTAAATAAAACAAATCAATCAGACTCACAATTGTGACACAAATAAATGGCATCACCGGCTGTGCAAGCCTCGTGTGCCCAGAGCCGACACTCTGTGCACTGCACCCAGTCTCAGTAGAATAACACATTTGCAGCTTTAACTATATTGCCAGCTTCAAGCTGGCTTGAGATTTGATCAAATTGCAAATTTCAAGCCCAATGAGTGCCAACTTGAGGGTTACTGTTACCAACTGTGCGAATGTCGAATATTAGATGAGAATGGCTTCTGTTGACACATTTAAGAAGTAAACAGCTACCAAAAATGTTAAAATGGAAGAAAACTTATAAGAGTTATATAAAGTTAGTAAAAGACAAGCAGTTTGGCACATCTCAAAACTATCCCAAAAAGTATGCATTTATCGTAATTTTGGAAAATCGGAAGCATTAACTGTCGTTCCTTAATAAATATTCCCAACATAAACAAGTTAAAGATGCAAATGTCAAAAACGCGAGTTGTGTTCAATTCGGCTTTTTCAGTCAGCTTTAGCAGAGAGCTGGACATAAAACTGGTTGAAAAGCTTTATTTGTGTTTCAGGCTTGAAGAAAATTTTCTTTCTCTGTTCTTCTTGCTCTTATCTTTAGGGTTTTTGTTAAGATCCTTTTTAACATGCTGAGTCTGTTTTTTGCGAGTTTTTTCTTTAGTTTCTTTTCTAATAACTTCTCTTTCAGGCGTATCTGTGTATATTGTCGATTTGCTCTTCTTTGTACCTCTGTTAGGCGTTTTCATTAGTGGTGCTTTGGGATAAGGTCTGACCACTTCAGGTGAAAAGGCATGTTGACAGCTTATAGATTGTTGAGAATGGTCAAAGTAAGCATTTGCATAGGTTTCATCTGCTCTAGATTCAATAATAGTAGGGCTGATAAGTTGATCGGTTTCAGCACTAAGTTCTTCTGCTTCAACATTAGCTGACTCACGATCACTTCCTGCTTCTTGGTGATTATTGTCGGTTTCTGATGTGTCGTTCAATGTTGGACTCAAGTTTTGATGGTCATTCTCATCATTTGTGTCGTTTGGGTTTGGTCGGGGCCAAATCAAGATCAGTGAAAATCCTTCTGTTAAACGGATAAATTCCATTTTTTTTTAATCCGGCTTGAATATTATTTTGAATCAGAGCTCGATGGATAATGGTAGTCACAATGCTAGGTATGTCGTATATGCTCATTGTTTTTCCAGGGTTACTTCGCATCCAAGCGTCACAGCTGTAATTTATTGCTTTTTTTGAATGGTCCATAGCAAGATCTGTCTAATGGCTGGAGTTTGTGGGAGCAATGTGGTGGGAACGACAGTAACACAATGTCGTTTTTCTTTACAAAAGTCAAGACAGTTAATATGGATATGTGACGAGTGATTGTCTAGCACCAGCAATACTTTATGGACAGGCGAGGCAATGACATGTTTTTTAAAATGTTTTGAAAATAAGAGAAACCCTTCGCCTTGCATCCACCATGAAGGGTTACTAGTGCCCACTGCACCCACGGGTCCATCTCTTATGAAGTGATCCTGGAATCGGACGTGTGGGAATACAAACAAAGTAGTAAATGCATTCCCTATAGCATTTGCTGCAAAAGTCACTGTAACGAGAGTGCCCCGTTCTGCTGATGTTACAGACCCAACTTGTCTTGTTCTCCGTCTCGCCACAACTCTATCAGGCTTCTGGACCGTCGTTATGCCGGTTTCATCGACATTATAAATATCTTGGCGCTCAAAGTGGTGGCGGTCCTTAACTATTTGCAAGTTATCATAAAATGCGTCCACATTTGTTTCGGTTGAAACTAATAGCTTTTGCTAAACTCGTGGCTTGAGCAGCTCTCATAGACAACTCTGAGTTTCTCGCCATAAAAGCTTTGAACCAATCTTCACCAGCTAATTTATTCATTTCCCAGGGGATTGGTCTTTCAGGTTATATACTTCGGCCAATTAATTTTCCTACCTCCCTTGTGGAAAATCCAAAGTAAATATCAGTACACCTTATGAAGTATTTCGATAACGCCTTCTCCTGTGGTTCATTAAACACTTTGTTGTGGGGTGCATAACCCATCGAAATAGATACTACGCTCTCTTCCCTGAAATTTTCCCTTTTCTGCTTGTACCGATACAAAGACGTGAAATTCAATCCATGTTTTTCAGCTGCTGTCCTCTACGAAGTGCCTTCTTTTATATCTTCATATGCATCTTTGTATTGATGTAAGCTACACTCGCCACGATGTGTCTTCTTTGCACGATTTCTTGGCATCTAGAAAATATAGATGATAATAATTTATTGCAAAAAGAGTAAAAGGGTCAGTTGAAACGTGTTTCAACCGACCCTAAGGAAAATGTTTCAAACGCTCCCAGCACCTCTTTTTATAAATTTCATTATGTAGCAAAAAAACTAAATGTCATAAGTAGCTAATAATCTCATCTTTCTAAATCTGAATATTAGTAATCGTGGCATTCTAAACAACACTCGCGTAAGTACAATAATTTTTGATTAATAAACAATAGAATAAAAATTGAAATAATTACTTTTGGCGACGAAAAACTAATAGCTTCACATAAAAATTCGAGTCGTACTCGGAGCGACACCAAACACTGAATGACAAGTTCCAACATGAAAACAGCTAAGTTCTCTTGGGATTTTGCCGCTGTCACTAACCGTTTCCGGGTTACCCGATTTGTTTCAATCGACCCCGTTTCAATTAACCACAGTCTACTTTTAACTGAGTATTCTTCTATACTTTTAAAGTCGACTAGAAAGTTAGAGAAGCGCAGACCAGCCTTGATGAACATTGAAAGTGGCACGTTTAATCTAGAAGTTTTATTATTTGAATATGCTTTAGATTCCTTATGTTTTGCTGCGAATCTAAGGGACCATAAATACTTACGTTGGCCAGATGTTTTTATCAATCGAATATAGTGAACCAGAAAATGATGCTTGGGCTTAAGAGTACGACCATATAAGCTGATATATGTTCTATGATGTCGTTTAATTAAATTTCTTAACTTAGTTAGCTCAAGGTCATCAAACTTATTTTTCATAAGAACGTCAAATATTTCTATTAGTTTTATGAGTAATTTCCAATGCTTATTATTTCTAGGTACAAGATCTCCACTCATTAATGGTATAAAATGAATGAATGTCATTTTCAGATTATTGGGCTTAAGCCGGTTAAAATTTAAATTTGGAGAAATATTACCTACTTCTGTCTCCCCGTATGGAAATAATTTTTTTCGACTGTTTAAGACTTCCAATGAAATGATATTTGATTCTATTAAATTGGGCAGGATAATACAAATGTCATAAACGCATACACCTTCGAGGAAGTCATGCATTAAGTCGAAAGATATATTGGTTGTCACATGGAAATAATTTAAAACGTTAAAAACACACTTCTCTCTTATTCCCGTTTCTCTAAAATCATTTAAATTTAAATCAGATTTACAATTAACTTCGTTTCTAAGAGAATCTTCATATACTAAAGTATCGCTCCGCATTTGCGTTTTCTCCCTTCGACAAGTTCTGCAAAATCTTTTTGAATTAAAAGATTTTACAAAGCCTAGAACACTGTTTAACCCTAAATTATCTCCGAGCACGGCCCCAACCATGAAAAATACTTTAAAATCTCCTACCTCTCTTTTCACTTCTAGACCGTGTGTTTCAAAGAATTTCAACTCGTTTATTAAATAATTTAAGGAGTGGCTGTTTCCATATCTCTTAAGATTATCTGTGTTAATGTATAATGAGTGAAATATAAAATCTAATTTTGATTGCAAGTGCTGTGGTAATGTAGGAAAACTATAATAACCTGCAGGTTATTGATACCGTAGTCATCAAAATATGCAAAAATTGGTAAAACTAATTTTCCAACAAATCGTGACGCAAAGGACTGAAACAAAGTTCCGTTAGTGAAGTTTTTTATTTTGTTTTCTGTGACAAGAGCTCTTGTATATTATTTAGAATGGCAGCCAAAATTTCCGGAAGTTCAAGGAATTTGCGAATTTGAAACCGGATTGACATGACAAGAACACTAAAATGTTTTGTATCTAACATTGGATACTCTTTAGATACACGCTCTACAACTTTATCGCTAAGTATATGTCTGTAAGAATAAAAAAATAATTGGTTTTCTTCAAGAATATTAAGAAATCTATGCTTTTGCAAAATTGAAGGATTACATCAAGTTCTTTACATAGGTTATCCTTTAAAACTACCTGTAGAATAGATCGAAGAGTCTTTTCTATCCCTGAACATAAATTCGTTACCAGTTTTTGTATTTTTGTAATTTCTTTTCGTGGCATCATAAGTTCAGAATATAGTTGAAGACAAAATTTCATTGCAATGTACTTTAAAACAGCTAAAGGTTTTTCACTGCTAAAGACGTTTTTTTTTCACCGCTTTCAAGGAGTTTATCAGAACATGCTATCTCATCTAGTAAATTTTGCGAAATATGAATATATGGCTTCTTTAGTAAATCTTGATTGTTATGATTCTTGTGAACACCATTTACGTGGGCTTTAAATGCTTTAAAGTTGGAAAATATGTGTTCGCAATTATTTAGTTTGCACTATACTGTACTAGTAGACGTGAGAAAATCGAAGCTTTTAAAAATGTTCTACCAACAAATTGACTGATAAAAAGGTCTGAAAACACGTAAAACAGGTCAACATTTTTAATTATGCAAGTTCTTTAAAAAAAATCTTATGATAATTGTTAATAGTTGTTAAATGGAGAACTAAACTTTGTTGAGCGTCCTTAATCATAACTTTTCTTTTATTTCTTCCGGAATCGTCTTTAAATCGCCCGCTTGGTAAAATGCTTGAATTCAATAAAATTGTATATATGTAACCAATGGTGTCTAAAAAGAGAAAGTTACGTTTATTATAAATTAATTATATGTAAAACAAACATCTTACTTTGGTTTTTAATTCCATGAGAATTTATAAACAAGTTTCTATCAATTAACTTAGAATTGACTTTCCTTTTAAACTCTTCACAATGTCCGTACAAGCAAATTTCCTTCCCGGGATAGATCAGCTGAAAATCAAAATTCACCTGCGGAATAAACATAAAATCAACTTGTATATTTAGCTCCTAATGCAACTTCCCATACCAATTCTTGTGTTTATGTATGATTAAATAGAGGCTACTCTTTCAAAAAGTCGGTGTTGGTCGTGCTGCTTTTAATTTCTTTTCGACGTAAAGGGAAACTGCGCTGCCATTTGTCTACTACCTCTTTCCAATCAGATATTTCTCTAGAAAGAGATGTTTTCATCGCAATGGTAGTCGTCAAATCTCCATCTATGTCCTCGTTTGCATCTTTTATTTCTTCGCACGGCTCTACACTTTCTTCACGTTTACGTTTAGTTTTACCATTAACGTACTTGTGAAAAAGTTTTCCGCGTGGATTCTTATTTTTTTCGCCAGCAAAAAGTAATAACCCTATGAATAATTTTGAATTCACACTGATTTTAATAATATGATAAATTCACTTACCCCTGCTTCAGTATGGAAAATTGATAAAATCTCGTTTACAATTTTAGGAAAATCTTTTGGAGAAAGCTTCTGATTTCTAAATTTAATGTCCCCAATTATTATATTAATGAAATCTTGACGAAGTCTATCAACAAGATAATGACTTTCTTCATAGAAATCTAAAATAGCTTGAGCTTTTCGGCTCTCCTTTAAAAGATCTTGAAGATTCTAGGAAAACTAATAATCCATTTGTGAACGCAAATTTTTGTTTCATAAATAGTCCTATAAGTTGTGAATGATATCCATAAATAGGAATGCCATACAAAAGGTATTGCTCCAATACAACAAAACATACATATATATATATAAACTACACAAATATTCATTTTGTTTGCGAATATTCTGTGTACTTTGGATCCGAACAGTGCATTGCAGAATACAGAAGACTGCGAATTGAACTGAGGTAAGGTGCAGAATAATCAAATTGCAATGACTTGAATCCTTTCAAAAAGTCAAAATAGAACTTGATTAAAAAATTTCGGGGCAAGGTTTAACAGATTTCACGTTTATAAGAATTAAAGTCGTGCCACATTGATTATTTTCTCTATACTTTATTTCTATGCACTCTACAAATCAATTCAATTCCAAATTCCTGTGCTCTGTAGTGTACTGCACGGAACCAAAACCACACACCATTTTATAATCTTAATAAAAAAAAATATGCACACACACACACACACACAAATAAATTTAAGTAATTATGTAAAATCTCACTTTTGATAAATGCGACCGCCTTGTAACTGGAATTGATTTAGAAGTCTAACAAATATTTGCATAATGCTGCTTTAACCACTTTGATATTTTGGTATCAACGGACAGCGTTTCTTCGTCGATATTAAACTGGAAAAAAATTAGAGTTTATTATGCACTTATAAAATGACTACAATTGTATCGACCTTTTTGGTTTTTACAAAAAGAGTTTTTCCCGAAATTCTGCTCTTAATGCCACATTGGGAATCACCTCAGCAATATCTTCCTTTGACAGATACTTTAAACTGCGATAAGTTATACTACAATCTGAAATTTAATTATATTTTAACAGAATATATTTTATAAATATTATTACCTTTTAACTGATGTAGTAAGCAAATTAGACCGAATTCTTCCAATAGAGCTTGCAATTTCTTGTCATCATCATGTTCTGGCTCACAAATTTCACCAGTGTTGTTTAAGTCAGAGGCATGTTTCGGTACCGGTCCACTTAACACAAGAACACCATTATTATCGATTGAATTGTTCACTACAATATTTTGCAAATTATCACCTTCTTGATTATTTTTTTCTTCAACATTTAAGATTATTTCAGCCATAGTAATTGTACTGCCCGTAGTAGAGAGTACATGCAATGAATGAATAGTGTGTGAAAATTAAGCCACTGGTATAAAGCTCGTGGTATTATTCGTTTATACACTAGGTCTACAGTTCACATTCATATTTAATGTTTCAAGCTCAATAAATATTAGAACTGAACAAATACACGATTTATATATACATACATATTTTATTATACTTAATATAAAAAGCTGAAGCCAATATTTAATGAATGATTAGAAAATAAATTTGATTTATAAAAATGTTGCAATTGACTTGCACTTGTAGAGCATACCTACATGACCTACATGCCGTAATGATAAATGATATACGAGCACCTCAACAGTAAACAGTAATAAAGAACGAAAATAAAAGCAAAAATAATAAACAAAGAAATACTATCAGAATAGCCACGCGCCATTCTATGATCCATCCATGATATCAAAGTAAGAGTTGTGGAAAAGTAATATGATCATCACTGGTCACCGTTGTACCGTAATAAAGCATATTATATACTACTCAGTGAACTATAGAAAAAAGTGATTGCACAATGACGCATTCCATTTTACTTAGCACTCTTTTAATAAGAAAAGATTGCTATGTACCTAAGCATTTTTCCATTTACATGCTTGCTTACATAGAGGTCAATATGCAAGCATTTATCGATAGCATTAATTTAAAAAAAAATTCTGTAACGCGAAGAGTTTCTCATGCGAATAGACTTTTTAATAAGTTTTAGTGAAGTAAGCACTTTTTATGAAGTATAAATGTAGTGCTTCTGACAATAAAAAATCAGAGTTTAACCAGCAACTCCAAAGGCGTTTTCTTATTCTTGGCAGACATAGAGCTTCTCAGCACTGATATGGCGAATACAGGTAATGAGCTTCTCAGCTCCTGCTAACACCAGATATTGGGCTTCTATAGCTCCAAATTGGTCGATTTTCGAAGAATTGAGCTTCTCAGCTCTAACGAAGAAAATCATTAACTTTCATACTCTTATTAGAAGAGCATTCTACAACAATAAAGAAAAATGATTTACATGGCGACCCTGCGGACCGAATTTGTGAAGAAACTATACAACCCTGGAAAGAATTAAAATAATCTTTGGTAGCAGCCTTACGGAATCCAAACAATGGGCCAAGACCGATTTCAATTGAGGAATACAGAAGCAGACATCGGAAGCAACAACCCGAAATACAACTACCCGAGGGAATTAAGGACATTTCCGCAAAAAAAAGAGCTGGTTTCGATGCGAGATTTAGAAAGGAAATCGGTGAATATCACCGTCTAGCTGTGATATCCCAAGGGGAGCAGAAAAGGAAGTTTCTAATAAAAATCGCGTAATTAAAAAAGCAAAGGATGGAGAAAAGAGAAGAAAAACAAGAAAAGAAAAGGAAAAATAAATAAATAACATATACAGATATATAACCTAGATTAGTCTTAAATTAGGCATGTATGTATTTTATTATAATTATTAAAACTATTATATTCTGCATATATACATATAAAACAAAAAAAGCAAATTTTTTTACTTTCTTTTTTTTATTGTCTCATGACAAGCCCTTCATTTTTTCGTGCTGATTCACTACTTTCGTTTGACTTCAATATGGGTAAAGAACAGTCAAAAGAATCTAAAGAAGAAGACATAATAAATAATAATACGCTGAACAAGGAAATATATTATTTTCAGATATTACTCATCTTAGGGATCCTAGTTATCTTATATTTTATAGCGATTAAAATAAAAAAATATTTTGTCAAGACAGTAGATAGGCAGATAGCCATAGCTAGAGTATAACTAGACATATAGATAGAATAATGAGTTTACAGGAACTTATCTCACAATTAGACAAAATATTAGAAAATTAAAAAAAAAACTCCAAATAGAACATACTCTTCCGCACATATACTACATAAAACTAAACAAGCCAGAGCGATAAAAGATAATTTTAATAACATATGTACAAAACTGCAAATTGCATTTTAAAATCCCGAATTTCTTTAGGTGTAAAATTTCGATTTTATTCGCAAATGCATTACTCAAGTTACGCCACATATTTTATTACCGATCGCCAGACGCAACATGATCCCAGGTAAATTATCAAAACTTTACCTGGGTAGCAAGCTTTGCTAGAATTTGCTGGGTAAGTTGTGTGGTGTGAATTGAGTCAGCACTTTTTATGAAGTACAGGTGCTTAGATCTTAACTTGTATATATAAGTGACATAAAATTGAATAAAATTTGTCATTTGTTTTTGGAGAATAGTTGCGTTTTTATTTAAAATATTTGTTAGTCGCTATTGCTGCCGGTACAAGAACCGAATAGCCCGGGATATTAATAATTAATTTGCTTTCAGATTTATGAGTTTCGTGTAATCGGTGAAACACCGAATGCACAGCAACAAGGTTGAGGTGAATCACTTCAGGCTACCAATTTTAAAAGGCAAACAAAATAGTTTGCTTTAACATTTGATGATGTCTTGGCAGAGGCATCAAAGACTACCCTTAGTTTGGTCGTCGTGCTGTTGAGTTTTAAGATGTAGTGATGTGGCAGGAAGTAAAGGGGCTTTGCAAATTCAGCAGGGTCCACCTCATTCATGTGGTTCAAATGTAAATACTCCTTCATAAATTCGATATACTTCCACTGTACTTCGGGATTCCTCGCAAGTCTTCGTTCTATGGCTAGAAGGCGACGAATTGCAATATCACTCGATTCTCCCAATCTACTGGGCTTTTCTTGGAATGGTAGTCTAACCATAAATCGACCCTCTGCATTTCTTTTAACTGTCTGATTAAAAAACGATTCACATTTCATCTCTTGTTGTGATAAATTTGATCGTGTTGAGTCTACTTCCTCTATTTTCCAGAACCTTTCGACTGCCTTATTGAGATCTGCTTCTTCCGAACATATGCCGCAAGCAGCAATTGGGGAGTAGGTTTGATTCGTCCTTCCTGCTACAATCCAGCCCAATATGGTATTTTGCAGCGTGGGTAAATTTGGACCCAGCTTTATTTGTCCTATGGCCAATAATTGAAAGAAGAACTCTGCTCCAATAAGTAGATCAATTCTGTCTGGTCGATTGAACCCAGGATCAGCTAATTGGATGTTGTGTGGTATGGTCCATCTCGACACATGCAGTAACTGGCTTGGCTGATAAGATATGATACGGTCGAGTACAAATACAATACAATTTTAACAGGCAAACAAAAGAGTTTGCTTTAACAACATATATTAAACTGCACACAAGCAAGATGAGATTGTCGCACTCAAGCAAAAAGAAAAATTTGAGGCAAAATACACAGAACTAGATTTAATACTGATACAAAAACTAATAAATTATTAGAAGATACGGAATCAGAACCAAAAATGGCAACATTTGATATAGCCACATCAATAAAGGTTATTCCAGAATTCAATGGAGGAACAAAAAATCTGGAGAATTTCTTAAATCTCATACACTTTATGCACGATGACCTAGTGAACAACACGCAAAAGCAAAGGTTAACCCTCTCAGTACCCATCTTAAACGCGCTGTTCGAAAAATATTTTTAGTGATGGTTTTTAGTTATATGGGTCACAGAAGTGCTTTACGGTAATAAATTTTTACCTGCTTGCAAAGGTGTGGTCGGTGAGAGATGTACACTTGAGTGTACATGGGTAGTCATGGTATTAAAAATCCGACTGCCTCATATAAAAAATGAGGGACTATACGAGAGCTAATGAAAGGTATTTTGAATGAAAAAAGGGTGTCTACTGTCTATTATGTAATAAATATTTAATTTAATTGTAATTTATTTAAATGTAGTTTAATTGGTAATTCATTTGAATATAAAAGTAATAAACATTTTTATAAAATGGCATTAAAAATAATTTATTTTCCATAATATTTGAAGAAACATTCAGAATTTCGCCGAATGCACACATGTGCTTTGCATTTCTTCTTTGCTTTCATTTTTGTAGTTTGCATCGAGCTGCTGTACTATTCGTCGAATCGAAGCGGTCCATGTATATCTTCTTCCTCATCTACAGAAGAAAATCCAGGCAAGTTCGAAGGTCTCCCCCGTTTGTTAGCTGATAGCTGTTGCGGGATTGGCGAAACTCTAACGAGGGAATAAGCCAGACCTTTTTTGAATGCAAGCAAGTCCATTTAGTCCAGTATTCCATTTCTAAGAGCATATGCTCTGTATTCAAGCCAACTCGCCGCAATTGCCATGCCGAAGAAATGCGGGAAGTCCATTTTTTTGGATTTAATAAAAATTCGATAGTACTGCAGCATTTGATCAAGAAGATCTACGCCTCCCATTCCTCTGCTATATAGTTGCATAACCTCAGGTCTATCGACTTCAATGTACTGCTTATCCTTTTTGTCATACCGCTGCAATTTATCCGGCATGCATAGCTTATTCGATCATTGCTGTGAACTTTTCGTCACTCAATACTTTTTTTATCGGCTTAGTTCACCAAATCATTAATTTCTGGATGTATTTCAACTTGCGATTGTTTTTCGTGCACTGTCTCGTTGAAGCAACGGATCTCAAAATTCGTGTAGAAAGTTATGCATTAGCAACAATATTTACTTCACTATTTCAATGCTTGTGTCCAACGAAAGTGCTGAACTGTCCGTGGAAACATTTTTGCCAACTCACAAATTCGACCGAAATCTGTTTTCAGAAATACTGGCTTTGCTGCAGTATTCTTTTGAAATGTCTTCCTCGCTCTCGTCATTACTTTCATCGATTCCACTTCCAGCAATTTCCTCGCAAATGCCAATTTTGCGATGTGGGCAATTTTAAACATTTTCCCCTGCGCTTAAAGAAATCGAACATAGTTTATTGGTTTGCGTTATATATGCGGCAAAAACAAAAAACAATATGTAGCGCCAGGTATGTTGGTCAAGCACCAACCATATTGCACATAGTATTCCCCATATGTAAACGAAAGCGAACATAATGCACTGGCTGTAGGTTATGTACCTGCTAAAATGAAAAACAACATGCAGTGCCTGATATGTGGTTTAGGCACTAAGGCCATTGCGCATATAAATAAATTTCATGTGAATAACCCTCACCCGGTTTTTTGTTATAATCAATTGGCAACAATAATTCCAAATGCGAATACATAAAAATTGCACATCAACATGTCCATTTTGAAGAATGAAATTTTTTTTAGTTTTTCCTATGTTTTTATGAATTTCTTAATAAATTACATATATTTTTATTCGCAGAGGTAAGTAAGTACTGACTGTTTTAAAAGTTGAATCACTACATTTGTACATTTGATTTACAGCAATTGGAACACTTACCCGAACACCAATTCCAAAAAAAAAATTTGTTTCGACGTGATACGGATGAGTATCACTGAATTTACCTATATAGCTACAAACACTTTCAGGGACTTTGCTGTATGTCTAAAATTTGAGAACGGAAAAATAAACTTTTTCTTTTGACCTTCCTTAGAAAATGTCTGAAAACGACTAAAAATTTTAAAGAATCTTTCTGAAATTTGGCCCGCGTTGAAAGGAACTATCGTTTATTGCGTTTTAAAAGAAATAGAAATAACATCAAAACGTTTTTACAATTAGTTTTAAGGGGATCCCAAACTCATGTACACTAGAGTGTACATCGGTAATGAAAGGGTTAATAGACTTCGTTTTAAAAACAAGACAGACTGTCAGCAACAGTCAAGAACAAAATTAGTAACTTAACGATTGAAAAAAAAATCTGATTCCTAACAGAAAACTTTTCGTGATACCTTCAAAACTACGAAGACTCCACTAACCATACAAACGCAGTTAACAAAAATAAATCAATCTAACAAAACTATTGCAGACTATTCTTCAAAAATTGAGAATTTAACTGTACAACTGAACTCTATACAACTATCAGAGCAAGGTGAAAAAAATAGAACAATAATTGCAAAACTCAATGATCAAATAACATTGAATGCATTTGAGAATGGACTTAATGAACCGATAAAGGTGACAATTTTCGCCGCAAGGCCTAAACCATTGCATGAAGCGGTACAGATTGCAGCTGAAGCTGAAATACCAAAACACCAAGCATATGTCCATCATTACAATAGAAACTATCACGTACATAATTCATTCAATCCAAGAGGTCAACATTTTAACAACAATAGACGATATAACAATAACCACAGATTTTCACGAAATCGTCCTAATATGAATACAAGCTCTATACCTTTTCAGTTTCTAAATGAGAATAATTAACCTCAATATGGGAATAGTAAACTTCAAATTGGAATAGCAAACTTCAACTTGAGAATAGTAAATTTCAATACGAGAATAGTAAATTTCAATATGGGAAATGTTGAAATCTCTTCTTTACATTTTAGAGAATAATTGCAATTTGGTTTTTATATTAAAATTGATAGCCGTCAAAAATGGGTACAAGAATTAAAAAATTATAAAAAGAATCTAAAAAAACCCAATTACTTGCTGTGTCAAATATGAATGGAGACTGCAAACAACTTGCAAACCAACTTAATATTCCTCAGTCAACAGCATATCGTTGGATGTCAGAGGGTGAAACTTCAGACAAAGGAGGAGGGAAAAGATTCGAAAAAATTACGCAAATTCATTTAGATTATTTCGTAGAAATGATTGAAAGAAATTGTCGCATTACATTGGCGGAACTCATTGCTGCATTTCGAGAAAAATTTAACGTTTCTATTTCAAAAACAACCCTTTCAAAACACCTAGATTCTCTCTGCTACACGCTGAAATACCTAAGGCATGAACCCGAAAAGGGAAACTGTGCTGAAAACAAACAAAAACGAAAAGAGTTTGTTTAATGTCTTTTGGAATTTCAGTCCCAAAATAAACCTATTTTGTTTATGCATGAAACTAACTTAAACATTCATATTTCAAGAACGCATTGTAGATCATTAAAAGGAACAAGATGCACCACTATAGCAGCCGGTTCAAAAGGTGATAATGTTCATGTAATAGGATGCATAAGCACAATTGGATTTATATATTATGAAATAAGAAGAGGTTCGTTCAAAAAAGAAAATGCAAAAGCGTGGATGGAAACCTGCCTTCTCCAAGCAATATTAGACATGGTGAACCAGTTGTTATGGTAATTGACAATGCACCTTGTCACAGTAAAGTTGAAGAAGTTTCACTTAAGCAGGAATTCCATGAAAACATGATACTGAGACTTGGACCCTATAGTCCAATGTTTAACCCCATTGAAAATGTGTGGTCTGTGGTGAAAGCTTATGTTAAAAGAGAATTATCAAAAAAGTTATAAAGTATTATTTACACCTGAAATGATTTAACCATAAAGGAATATAGAGTAAGAGCCTTAGAAAGCCTCATGCAAGAAGGTTTGCAGACAGTCACACCAACAATATGTGCCAATTGCATCGCAAGCATTCAAAGAAAAGTTCCTGCTGATCTGAACTTAGAAAATATGCAATACTAATAAATTGCTTCTAAAATATTTTATATTACATTATTTTTTTTTTTTTTAATTAAAAAATTAAATTCTCAACTTCAAATTTACTATTCTCATATTGAAATTTACTATTCTCAAGTTGAAGTTTACTATTCTCAAGTTGAAGTTTACTATTCCACTTTGAAGTTTCCTATTCCCATATTGAAACTGAAAAGGTATAGAGTCCATAATCAAAACCAAAGCTACAACCGAACCAATATTCGGAATGGACACGGCAATTAGTCTCAAAATTTTCATAACAGAAAAATTAATCTAACATAATCGGGAAACGAAGAAGTCCCCCAAGTAACCGATTCGGGGGAAATATATTAAAAAATAACGTAAAAATGTATGGTCTTACAAAACACTTAACCAACTATATTACAGCATCCACAAATGTATCTTTCGGTCAAAAGTCATTCCTTAGAGACACTGGAGCCGACATATCAATTCTAAAACTCAATGAATTGAAAACTAATGATGGAATTCAAGGACACAAAAAATGTAGTATAATAGGAACTACTCAGTCAGAATCATTCTCTTTAGGCACTTTAAAGGCATATCTAAAAATAGAAGGTCAAGACATTCCCGAAGAATTTCATATAGTAGATGATTATTTTCCAATCTTGACTAGTGGAATTCTAGGAAATTCATGCAAAATTGATTATGAAAATTCTACAATCTCGATCTCCCACAATGAGATAGAATCTATACTTCCATTCAACACAAAACTACCAAATCTAAATTTAATAAAGATCCCACCTAGGACAGAAATAATATAGGCAATCAAGGTTAATACAGACCAGGATAGTGCAGTAATAAACGAAGAGATACAACAAGGAATTTTCATAGCTAATTCTATAATTCATTCAAAAGGCGTTGCGCACGTCAAGATCTTAAATACACAGATAGAGAAATTATCTTAAGATACTTTGAACCCAAAATAGAACTTCTTGATAATTTTCACATAATCAACACTAGTACAAAGTATAAAAAACATGATAGATACACTAAACTTCTAAATGAACTCAAACTAGAAAATCTAGATGAATATGCGAAAAATTCTGTTTTAGAAATATGCAAGAATTTCTCAGATAGTTTTCATTTACTGGGTAACAAATTAACCGCAAATAATTTCTACAGTCAAAAGATCCCCACTACAGACAAAAATCCAGTATATATCAAGAATTATAGTCTTTCTCAGACACAAATCGAGGAATTAAACAATCAAGTAGACGAACTAATAAAGGAAAACGTGATTGAACCTTCAATAAGTCCATACAACTCTCCTTTATTAATTGTTACAAAAATATCCGACAATGGAAATAAAAAGTAGCGTCTTGTTGTAGATTTCAGACAACTGAATAAAAAAAGTTTAGACGATAAATTCCCTTTAACAAGACTTGATGATGTCCTAATTAAGCTTGGAAGCGCAAAATACTTTTCCATACTTGATCTTAAAAGTTCCTTTCATCAAATCGAGTTAGATAAGAATTCTGGTCCATTGACTGCATTTTCAAACAACAAAGGCCACTATCAATTTAAAAGACTGCCATTTGGTTTAAAAATTTCAACCAATAGTTTTCAAAGAATGCTTTCAACATCCTTGACTGGACTAGATTCTGAAGCATTCTTATACATGGATAATATTATTATCTTTGGATGTAGCCTAAAACATCACAATCAAAATTTGATCACAACATTTAACAGACTGACAAAATATAAATTAAAATTACAACAAATGCGGATGACGCAAGAAGATTCAATGCATTCTGTAACTACTACAGAAGATTCATTCGAAATTTCGCTGAAATAGTAAGACCAATAAATTCTCTATCGAAAAAGAACACAATTTTCAATTGGACAGACGAATGTCAAAAGCCTTCTTCCCTTTAAAGTCAAAATTGACAAATTCACCAATTTTACAATATTCCAATTTTGATGAAAAATTTATATTGACAACAGAAGTAGTTACGCCATAAGAGTTCTGGATCAGTTTTTCCATACAAAAAGTGTCCGGAAAATTCAAACTGTATTTTAGTCTACATGACAGGGCCTGCCTGCCTGAGGGAATTCCTTCCTACCGTCTGGCTGACCCGGGGATGACGTCATCTGGTTGGTTGATCCCCAAGCTATTCAAGCTCGTGTCTTAGCTGATTTTTTAATAAAATAATGTTGGATTTTTTTTGCTGGAATCGAACCGAGAACGCTTGGTTTTGTAAAATCCGAGGCGCTCTACCATGAGACCAACGAGGTGTTGCGTGAATATTCTTTAAATTTGCTATATATGGGTAGAGTTCTGGGCCAGAGTTCTTATCTAGAGCTCTCACCCGCAGATGGTACCACAGTCGCTAGGTGGTTTTGAGTCCATACTAAATATGTGTTTGTGTTTTGAATGTATATTGAGTCTTGACTGACTTATGTCTTGGATACACCATTGAGCTTTGACTAGCTTATGGCTTGGATGTGTCATTTGGTCTTGACTGCGCCCTAGTAGCATTAGCCGGTACTACCAGCATGCTCCGGTACTACGGTTTTGCTGTTATCTTGGTGCGCCTAAATGTAGGCTTTTTAAACCCTAGATGAAATCATAGGGGTATACTAAGTTTGTCATTCCGTTTGTAACACCTCGAAATAATGATGGCAGAGCAAAATGGATTGGACACCCATTCATAATATTAAAAGTTATTTCGATTTTTGCATGCCCGTCCGTCCGTCCGTCCGTCCGTCCGTCCGTCCGTCCATCCGTCCGTCTGTCCGTCCAACCATGCGCACGATAACTCAAGAACGCGTGTACTTAGAGAGCTGAAATTTTGTACACGGACTCTAAAAAAAAAGTAAAATTAAGTTCGAAAGTGAGACAAATCGGGCAACTCCTTAGTGGGATTGCCATATAAAAATTTCGTTTTCCGCTATATATTTGGACATTGCCTGAGAACGTGTCGACGTAGAGAGCTAAAATTTCGTACAGGATGCAAATAAATAGCAAATAAAATGTCAAAAATGGACTAAATCGGGCAACTCCTTCTTGGTGTTGCCATATAAAAATTTCCGTTTTTCACGTATACTTTGAAAACGATCAATCCAAAACATTTTCATTTTACTAAAAACTTCTGCAGAAAACGAAATTCTATAAAATTGGTTATAACCATTTTTTCTGTGCGACAAACCGTTCTAGAAATATATGCGGAAAACAACTTCAAAATCAATACTTGAATAGATCGGTGACCATACGAAATTTAATACGGGCATTCATCTAGGGTATCCTAAGAATTGGTCTTAGACCATTTCTAACTTTTTTACTTGTTTATTATTATTTTGCGTTTTCAAGTGTTGCGCCTAAATGTAGGCTTTTTGAACTAATATTAGTAATAATTAAAGTTAACGCTAGGAAATTTTTGTTCATGCCAATGGATTCTAGATGGTTGGGGTGGGAATATTAGGGGGGACGACATTTCCATCAGAAATCCTATACGGGCTATGGTTTTCGAGATATTAGCGATTTTACCTTTTTAGATATAGTTAATATTAGAAATAATTCAAGTTTTTTTGTTCATGGGGGTGCTGCGCCTAAATATAGGCTTTTCAGGTTGGTTTTGAATTTTATATTAGTAATAAATAAAGTTAATAGTAGGCAATTTTTGTTTATGCCAATGGATCCTAGATCGTTGGGGTGAGAGTATTAAGGGGATAAAACTTTCATCAGAAATCCTCTACGGACTCTGGTTTTCGCGATATTAGCGATTTTACCTTTTCAGATATCGTAATTATTATTAATAATTCAAGTTACCCTCGGGAGTTGTAGATATCAGCATAATGTCGCCTTGGATTTGCTGTTTTCTTATTTAAATATTTGCTAGCGAGGAATTTGTAGATATCAGAAGTTCTGGATCACTTTCTATGGGGATGCTGGGTATCAAATATTAAATGTTTACCAAAATTAGGCATGCTTCCCCTGTTTATGATGTAATTTGATATCACCGCTGTAAACAAATTCGCATTTAAGCTGAATGGTTCATACAAACCTGTGTAAACAAATTTAAGCAATATCAGCACATTTATTCTTATCATGTAATTTGATACCACACTTCCTGTAGGCAACCAACAATTTTATTGTTCCAAGCATTTTACCGATCGAAACGTATCATTGGAATGTAAACAAATTTTCCCATTTTCTTTTTATCTTGAAATGCATTCATGTAAACAATCTAATTTGATATTTGCAATTTCAACCAGCAGAATAAAGTAATCAAATTAATTTGAATGATTTATGTTTTGTTTTTGTTTATCGTGTAATTCGATATCATCTCAGCCTGTAAGCAAATTCGTTTGAATTCATCCTGTGTAATGATTATTGTAGCAGCCGGAACATTCATGTTTACAAACCGTTCCTATAAAAGTCCAAGCAATCTCTGGGGGAGCATTAGTCAGTTTTAGTGAGTCTCCGTGATAGTACATAAAAAATAAAAATGTCTTCGATGTTTAACAAATTCAGAGAATAAAGACTATATTGTTAAAAAGTGCAACAGAAACATACATAAATTTCAAGTTGCATTTCGGGAATGTAATAAGAGTGCTGGGAAACGACATTTCGAGAGCTGTCTCGAGCAAATTAAAGCATTGAGAGCGCTATTGAGAACTCCCCGTCGAGGTGGAGGAATTACTCGCGTAAGAAGAAGTGATTTTGTAAAGTGGGAGGAAATAAAGACAGCGTTCGCAGACAGAATTCGACAAGGTGTTATTGCAAATTTAAAACATGTCGATGCGAAGCTATTTATGCAAGACGCTGCCAAATTATTTACGCGTCGTGTTAAACATACCTTAAAACATTATTTTAATATTAAGGTCTCTACAACGTTTTGCGGTGAATTTGTTAAAGAAACTGGTGACAGTGAAATTATAAAAGACACTAAAAATTTCCAAGCGAAAACTGCATCAATTAGTGCAGATGATAATTTGGAGGTGTGGCTTAAATCAAACATTTTGGATCCAATACACACTCAGCTGGAAGAATTCCAGGAAAAAGACAGTGGCTGGGCACTGCACCCTATAATACATCTAGCAGTACACCTCAACAAGTTTGAACAACTCCGAGGATCTTCGTATTTACCCATACCAAAGGAAATTGCATCAAAGAAAGCATGCATTAATGTGAAAAATAGTGATGAAGCATGCTTCGCGTGGGCAGTAACATCAGCGCTATATCCTGCAAATATTAACACCACTGGGACCTCATCATATCCACATTACTCTACAGTTCTAAATTTAACTGGGATAACATTTCCCCTTGACACTTAAGCAAATTACCCAATTTGAAGACCAGAGCAATTTATCAGTAAACGTGTTCATCCTGGAGAAAGATCACTTCCTCACCACAGTTCCAGTTAGACTTACGAAACACAGGATAAAGCGACATGTAAATCTCCTTATGATACAAGATGACTATGATAATACAAATGATGAAGATCATATGGATGTTGATGATGATGACGGCAGATATCATTTCTGCTAGATCAAAGATCTTTCTCGCCTTGTCTCGAAACAAACTTCTAAATGTAATGGTAGAAAGTATATATGTGAGAGATGTTTGCTCTACTTTCGCTCTGCTGAAAAATTAGAATCACACACTCCTGAATGTGAGAAACAAAACGACTGTAGAATTATGTTTCCATCAGATGAAAAGAAATGGTTGGAATATAAGAATTATAACCATAAGAATCCAGTCCCGTTTTGTGTATATGCTGATCTTGAGTCAATATTGAAGCCGATTCAGAGAAACGATCAAAATACACAGCGAATCCAGGAACATTGAAGTTCACAGCATAGGATTCTATTTTCACAGCAAACATAATGCTATGCATTCATATTACAGAGCATATCGAGGCAAGAATTGGCAACTATGGTTTGCATTAGAATTGCAAAAGATTGCATCCATAGCTGTACAGGAGAAGCTGAACATCAGGCCAATGCAACCCCTGACTAAAGAGGAACGGCGTTCACATATGGAAAATACTTTCTGCCATATATGTGAAAAGACGCTTGCAGCCGATGAGGAACGAGTCCGGAACCATTGTCACTTAATAGGTAAATACTGAGAATCATAATATCATTCATTTTTTTTTTCATACTTTCTTTTAACAGGAAAATACCGAAGGCCAGCGCACAATGCATGTAACCTCATGTATCAAGATTGCTCCATAGTTCCAGTCATTTTTCACAATTTATCTGGATATGATGCTCACTTTATTATTAAGGATATAGCTACAGCCATTCATGGGAAAGTGGATCTCCTGCGAATAAATAAAGAAAGATACATTTCGTTCAATAAGCACGTTGAAGGCAGTCATATCAAATTCAGATTCATTGATTCCTTCCGTTTTATGGCAGAATCCTTAGATAAGCTATCATCATTGCTGCCAATGGATCAATTAAATATTGCAAGACCTGTATGGCAGGAATTGGATGATGATGACTTTAAACTACTTACGCGCAAAGGTGTTTTCCCATACGACTTCGTTGACGATTGGACAAAATTGGATTTCCACCACTTACCAGCGCAGAAGCAATTCTATAATAAAATGACTGACAGTGATATACCTGCTGAGGACTACAATCATGCAGAAAAGGTATGGAGGACATTTGAAATACAGACACTTGGCGAATATTCCGATCTATACCTGAAAACTGCTGTTCTCCTAGTGGCTGATGTTTTTGAGGAGGATCTACCGTTTTGCTCTGAGCATGCAGCACCACCTGGAGCAAAATTAGAAAAGCTTTTGGCAACATTACATCTTAAAACTAAATATGTTATACACTACCGAAATTTGAAGCAATGCTTTAAAAAGCTGTTAAGCCGTTATCAGACCTGTTTAAAAAGCTGTTAAGCTGTTATCAGACCTGTTTAAAAAGCTGTTAAGCTGTTTTCAGACCTATTTAAAAAGCTGTTAAGCTGTTATGAAAAACTGTTTGAATTTCAAACAGCTCTGATAACAGCTTAACAGCTTTTTAAATAGGTCTAAAAACAGCTGAACAGCTTTTTTAACAGGTATAATAACAGTTTAACAGCTTTTTAAACAGGTCCGATAATAGGATAGATAATAGGTCAGATAACAGTTAATAGTTTTCAAATTGACTTGGTCGACATATGGAATGCCTCGTGAAATGCTTGATTATACACATATATATAATACACTCCGGATGAAGGTCAAGGTTCCGACGCCCTTCCGGTTTCAAAGGTGATGCCAGGGGTCAAGGTCGAGTCCACATGTAAGTGTGTTTTTCTCAAGCCGTCGTAACATTCTGGGTAAAACGCTCAACCACCCTATTATGAGCTCGCTGTAGTGGGCAAATATTATTCGGGAGCTCTGGACTTAGTAGGGAAATTGAATAAAAAGAATACCATAAATAAAATATTATTATTGATTTATTATAAATTGAAAAATATTAACATTTAATTCTTAAGGTATCATTCTAGATTAACATTTAATTCTTAAGGTATCATTCTATATTAGGCTTCCTTAAATTGGTTACCCTATAATTATAATATTTTCCTTTATTTTACAATAGTGTATATCATCTTAGACTATAATAAAATTAAAATATACTATTTCATTAAATGGTATTTTAGCTATAATACAATTTTTATTTACAATACATATCTTAGACTAGCCTTAGATTATATGTTTTCTGCGTCTGCTCCTTGCTGTTCTGAATGAATAGAGTATCCGTTGTCCCACTCATAATATGCCGCTTGTTATCATATGGATTCGATGCAATTTTCTTTTGGCATATCGTGTAGACATTATGGTTATGCGATCGTATGGAGCTCTGATTGGCAGTTAATACTCGCTTGTTATTCAAACATTTGACGTCGTCTTCGAAATTGATATGCCTCTGGACTACATTAGTCTTTACTCCTTTTGCTTTCTTTACAGTTTACCACCGTTTATACGTAGACTGTACATTTTCGAGCGCAAGCCTGCAAATTCGCTCATGATTTTCCCATTCAGCTCATCCTTCATTAGACCAGGAATCGTTTTATTCATGAGCGGTAAATTGAATTGATTATCTTCTGGGTAATCACTTGTATCAAATTTGTTTATATTTTCAGCCATAAACTCATATGCATTTTTCTCTTCAAGTTCATATATTAGAGAATCTGTATCTGTATACATGACTTTACATTTATCTCCAAATTCACGCTGCATAAAACTGTAGTGGAAATCATAGAGGCATATCTTTGAAATTTCCAAAACTGCCATTCCAATATAAAGGGGCTTATTGAATAAGATTTTGAGTCACCTTAATTCCACGGCAACTAAATTCTCATCAAATATCGTTGCACTGTGGAAGTTGGGTGCCGGGATCCGAGCTTTTGCAGCATAGGGGACCTCCCCACTTTACGCAAAGCTTTATATCGCTATATTTGCGAACATTTTCCATGGTCTTACCAAAAGCTGCATTATTCATCTTCTTATAGCTGTCCTTCTCATGATCGCTGGTAGCCTGCTTCCGTTTGGTGGTATTTTAGATTTAAGTCAATATATGGTTTAAGCCAAGCTGATTGGTTGAATTGAAGAACCCGGTGCACTTTTTTTAGGATGAGGTCATGTGATAAGCATTGCTTCAAATTTCGGTGGGGTATAACATATTTAGTTTAAGGGTGTAATGTTGTGAAAAGCTTTTCTAATTTTGCTCCAGGTGGTGCTGCATGCTCAGAGCAAAACGGTAAATCCTTATGCTTATCATGTATATGTGAGGATAGTCCAAGTGGACTTCGAATATGTATCCAATTGGTGAATCATCAGGAATCTTGAAAACGTTGCTATTGGGAGCATCAACCCATTTGAATCCTCCGGTTGGTAAATGCTGTGACATGGCCCATCCATAAAGGTTGTTAACCTCATAATACATCAGGTATTTCTCTTTCTCCTCAGGTTTGAAATCATCCATATACTTGTTATTGGCTTTACTATATCTGTTCGAGCATTGACTTGTACCACCTCGAATGCCTCTCTCTATGAACAGCAGTATATCTACGTCGGTTATCAGCTCTAGTTTCACTTTGGTATATTTTAACATTGCATCCCATGTTAAGCCTGGTATGGTGTAATAATGTGCTGGATCTAAATTGTAAGTCTTCATGCACACTTCTCGAAAGTTCTCAAACACATCAGCCAATAGGAGAACATCAGTTTTCAGGTATAGATCGGAATGTTCGCCAAGTGTCTGTATTTCAAATGTCCTCCATACCTTTTCTGCATGATTGTAGTCCTCAGCAGGTATATCACTGTCAGTCATTTTATTATAGAATTGCTTCTGCGCTGGTAAGTGTTGGAAATCCAATTTTGTCCAATCGTCAACGAAGTCGTATGGGAAGACACCTTTGCGCGTAAGTAGTTTAAAGTCATCATCATCCAATTCCTGCCATACAGGTCTTGCAATATTTAATTGATCCATTGGCAGCAATGATGATAGCTTATCTAAGGATTCTGCCATAAAACGGAAGGAATCGATGAATCTGAATTTGATATGACTGCCTTCAACGTGCTTGTTGAACGAAATGTATCTTTCTTTATTTATTCGCAGGAGATCCACTTTCCCATGAATGCCTGTAGCTATATCCTTAATAATAAAGTGAGCATCATATCCAGATAAATTGTGAAAAATGACTGGAACTATGGAGCAATCTTGATACACGAGGTTACATGCATTGTGCGCTGGCCCTCGGTATTTTCCTGTTAAAAAAAAAGTATGAAAAAAAATGAATGAAATTATGATTCTCAGTATTTACCTGTTAAGTGACAATGGTCCCGGACTCGTTCCTCATCGGTTTGCAGTGAAAATAGAATCCTATGCTGTGAACTTCAATGTTCCTGGATTCGCTGTGTATTTTGATCGTTTCTCTGAATCGGCTTCAATATTGACTCAAGCTCAGCATATACACAAAACGGGACTGGATTCTTATGGTTGTAATTCTTATATTCCAATCATTTCTTTTCATCTGATGGAAACATAATTCTACAGTCGTTTTGTTTCTCACATTCAGGAGTGTGTGATCCTAATTTTTCAGCAGTGCGAAAGTAGAGCAAACATCTCTCACATATATATTTCTACCATTATATTTAAAAGTTTGTTTCGAGACAAGGCGCGAAAGATCTTTGATCTAGCAGAAATGATATCTGCCGTCATCATCATCAACATCCATATGATCTTCATCATTTGTATTATCATAGTCATCTTGTATCATAAGGAGATTTACATGTCGCTCCATCCTGTGTTTCGTAAGTCTAACTGAAACTGTGGTGAGGAAATGCTCTTTCTCCAGGATGAACACGTTTACTGATAAACTGCTCTGGTCTTCAAATTGGGTAATTTGCTTAAGTGTCATGGGATATGTTATCCCAGTTAAATTTAGTACTGTAGAGTAATGTGGATATGATGAGGTCCCAGTGGTGTTAATATTTGCAGGATATAGCGCTGATGTTACTGCCCACGCGAAGCATGCTTCATCACTATTTTTCACATTAATGCATGCTTTCTTTGATGCAATTTCCTTTGGTAAGGGTAAATACGAAGATCCTCGGAGTTGTTCAAACTTGTTGATGTGTACTGCTAGATGTATTATAGAGTGCAGTGCCCAGCCACTGTCTTTTTCCTGGAATTCTTCCAGCTGAGTGTGTATTGGATCCAAAATGTTTGATTTAAGCCACACCTCCAAATTATCATCTGCACTAATTGATGCAGTTTTCGCTTGGAAATTTTAATGTCTTTTATAATTTCACTGTCACCAGTTTCTTTAACAAATTCACCGCAAAACGTTGTAGAGACCTTAATATTAAAATTATGTTTTAAGGTATGTTTAACACGACGCGTAAATAATTTGGCAGCGTCTTGCATAAATAGCTTCGCATCGATATGTTTTAAACTTGCAATAACACCTTGTCGAATTCTCTCTGCGAAGGCTGTCTTTATTTCCTCCCGCTTTACAAAATCACTTCTTCTTACGCGAGTAATTCCTCCACCTCGACGGGGAGTTCTCAATAGCGCTCTCAATGCTTTAATTTGCTCGAGACAGCTCTCGAAATGTCGTTTCCTAGCACTCTTATTACATTCCCGAAATGCAACTTGAAATTTATGTATGTTTCTGTTGCACTTTTTAACAATATAGTCTTTATTCTCTGAATTTGTTAAACATCGAAGACATTTTTATTTTTTATGTACTATGACGGAGACTCACTAAAACTAACTGATGCTCCCCTAGAGATTGCTTGGGCTTTTATAGGAACGGTTTGTAAGCATGAATGATCCGGCTGCTACAATAATCATTACACAGGATGAATTCAAACAAACTTGCTTACAGGCTGAGATGATATCGAATTACACGATAAACAAAAACAAAACATAAATCATTCAAATTAATTTGATTACTTTATTCTGCTGGTTGAAATTGCAAATATCAAATTAGATTGTTTACATGAATGCATTTCAAGATAAAAAGAAAATGTGATAATTTGTTTACATTCCAATGATACGTTTCGATCGGTAAAATTCTTGGAACAATAAAATTGTTGGTTGCCTACAGGAAGTGTGGTATCAAATTACATGATAAGAATAAATGTGCTGATATTGCTTAAATTTGTTTACACAGGTGTGTATGAACCATTCAGCTTAAATGCGAATTTGTTTACAGCGGTGATATCAAATTACATCATAAACAGGGGAAGCATGCCTAATGTTTGGTAAACATTTAATATTTGATACCCAGCATCCCCATAGAAAGTGATCCAGAACTTCTGATATCTACAAATTCCTCGCTAACAAATATTCAAGTAAGAAAACAGCAAATCCAAGGCGACGTCATGCTGATATCTACAACTCCCCAGGGTAACTTGAATTATTAATAATATTCACGATAACTGAAAAGGTAAAATCGCTTATATCTCGAAAACCAGAGTCCGTAGAGGATTTCTGATGAAAGTTTTATCCCCCTAATACTCTCACCCCAACGATCTAGGATCCATTGGCATAAACAAAAATTTCCTACTATTAACTTTATTTATTACTAATATAAAATTCAAAACCAACCTGAAAAGCCTATATTTAGGCGCAGCACCCCCATGAACAAAAAAACTTGAATTATTTCTAATATTAACTATATCTAAAAAGGTAAAATCGCTAATATCTCGAAAACCATAGCCCGTAGAGGATTTCTGATGAAAATTCCATTGGCATGAACAAAAATTTCCTAGCGCAACACTTGAAAACGCAAAATAATAATAAAAAAGCCTACATTTAGGCGCACCAAGAAAACAGCAAAACCGTAGTACCGGAGCATGCTGGTAGTACCGGCTAATGCCGCTAGGGCGCAGTCAAGACCAAATGACACATCCAAGCCATAAGCGAGTCAAAGCTCAATGGTGTATCCAAGACAAAAGCCAGTCAAGACTCAATGTACATCCAAAACACAAACACATATTTAGTATGGACTCAAAACCACCTAGCGACGGTGGTACCATCTGCGGGTGAGAGCTCTAGATAAGAGCTCTGGCTCAGAACTCTACCCATATATAGCAACTATAAAGAATATTCACGCAACACCTCCTTGGTCTCATGGTAGAGCGCCTCAGATTTTACAAAACCAAGCGTTCTCGGTTCGATTCCATAAAAAAAAAATGCAACATTATTTTATTAAAAAATCGGCTAAGACACGAGCTTGAACAGCTTGGGGATCAGCCAACCAGATGACGTCATCCCCGGGTCAGCCAGACGGTAGGAAGGAATTTCCTCAGGCAGGCAGGCCCTGTGATGTAGACTAAAATACAGTTTGAATTTTCCGGACACTTTTTGTATGGAAAAAGTGATCCAGAACTCTTGTAGCGTAACTACTAACAGATGCTTCACAATTTGCTCTTGGAGCAGTACTATCACAAGGTGAAATAGGATCTGATTTACCAATTTCATATGCTAGCAGAACGCTAACAAAACATGAGCTTAATAAACCAATAATTGAAAACGAATTTTTAGCCATTCATTGGGCAATAAATTTCCTTAGACCTTATTTATATGGTAGAAAATTCATAGTGGTTACAGACCACAGACCTTTAGTAATTCTCTTTACCCATAGAAATCCATGTTCAAAATTAACAAGAATAAGATTAGATCTAGCCGACTACGACTTCGAAATTAATTATAAACACGGTCAAATGAATGCGAATGCTGATGCCTTATCAAGGATAAAAATCGATTCTGACATATTAAGAGAATGATTCCCACTACAAGCATAAAAGTAACTACAAGAGCAATGTCCAACAAAATAGAGAAAGAAAATAAAAAGAAATCCCAGGATAGCAGTCCAGCCAACATAGAGACTGATCACCTTTATGCATGGGAATACACTTCCATTAATGAAGTAAGAAGAATAAAAAAATTAAAATTTGAGCTCAACAAGAATGAAGCGCTAATAAAAGAAAATAATAGTTTGCCAAATATAATAATAAATAATAAGGGAGTGATAATCGAGTTCAGCAATAATCAATATCCCGACTGAGGTTTGATCTTGGAGACACTGATTTCGAAATTGAAAGATATAAAAACAGAGTCACTATCTCGTTAGCGAAAGATGTTATCTTATTACATTATATAGCGTCGACGAATTTTAAAAGTTATTTAACATGCTGCAGCAAAATAAAAAACAAAATAAAAACAAGAATAATAGGCAAACATTCAAATAAAAGATATTATAATGAAGAATAATATAATGAAGGACACTCAGGTTTCAAACGGACAATAAACAAAATAAAACAAAGATACATATGAAAGAATCTAAATAAGATGGTTAAAGACTATATAAACTGATGCGAATTGTGTGCAAAGAACAAAATCCTAAAACACACTAGAGAAAAAGAAGTTTTGAAGTAATCTATGTAGATACTGTTGGTTCACTAAAAATGTCAAAAGAATTACGATACATACTAACTATACAGTGTAAACTGTATATTGAAGCTATACCATTGGAAAACAAGGAGGCAATTACAATTGCCAGAGCATTAGTTGAAAAGTTTATATTAAAATATGGTACTTTCAGAACGATAAAAACAGACTTGGGAACGGAATTCATAAACGAAATATTCACCAACATATGCAAATACTTGAAAATAGAGCACAGAACATCTACACCATATAATCACCAAACATTACGAATGAATATCTTTTATCGTTCACACAAGACTATAATTGGGATGAATGGATACCGTGCTATACCTTTTGTTATAATACGACCCCTCATTCTGATGCGGGTTACACTCCATACGAACTAGTCCTCGAGAAACTCACTAGCCTAGCAAATGATGTAGATTTCAATGAAAGTACACCTATATACAATTATGAAGATTACGCCAAAGAACTAAAATTCCGGTTAACACAAGCATACAATAAAGCTAGAATACTGCTAGACTTAGCAAAACAAAAACGAAAAGAGGAATTAGATAAAAAGATAAACCCAATAAATTTAAAAGTAAAAGATTTTGTATTTTTAAAAAGCGAAAGCAAACGAAAATGTGAAAGCCCTTATAAAGGACCTTATGACATAAAAGAAATAGATGGAGTAAATGTCTACCTAGGCATTGACAATAAAAGAAAGAAAATACATAAAAATAGATTAAAGAAGATAAAAAATAACCAAAACAATATGAAAATTTTGAATAAGACATCTTTACATTAGTACAAACGGATAGCCACGTCCAATATTATTACAATATGCAAAACACATGAAGTAACGTAAATAATATAACTATGTACTGTCCGTTAATAGAACGTACACGCAAATTTGATTAAGTGACTGAAATGAATGCACTGGTAAATTTGGATCAAGATCAGTGGTTTATTTCTTAACAATGAATCAACACTATTCACTTTATTTTAACTTTCAAGTAAATTCTGCACTTATTTTTTAAGACTGCCCACTAATTATATTAAGATCAGATTATGTATCAAGTTTTCAGGTCAACGATTCTAACGTTTAGGGAAACACACTTACAGGATTGTTTATAATAAATATATAAATAGATATTAAATATGGGTTAATATAGAGCAAAGTTAAAATCACTTAACTTATTTAGCTTAAATAACTTGAGCAATCGTATTAAGACAGGATTATATAAACTGTTGGGTCAGAGATCAACACACACTAAAAAACACACTAATTGACACCGATTAATGATATACGATTTTCAGAAATAGATATGTTGAGTAGTCAGTCACTCGTCATGGAGTAGGCAGTGTTAATTATTGCTCCCACATTAGACGGATTTTTCTGCTCAGTTTCTTGTTATTAATTAATAAAAGTGCGTCTGGTAGTGCATTAAATCCTAACTGACGCCGGATATTGTTGGTTTAAATCAATTGTGACATCTTTCTTGAGTTTAATCAATTTTTTATTCTGATTTTTGATCGAACAAAGTAAAGTGAAGTTAACTGGATCGCATACCAGTACATTGAAATGGGTCCACCTACAACACAGCGGACTACAAGGGCTACACATACATCTGGCTCTACTTCCACATCTGGCTCTACCTCTACATCAACAGCAGATATAACAATGGAATTGTCTGCCTTCGCATCACAATTTGAATGTCAGCTGTCTTCTCTATCAAATAAATTTCATGAACAGATCTCCAATGTTATTGCGAGTTTTAAAAGCTCACTGGGTGACTTGGAACGAAAGCTCACGGAAATTATTAATCTCAAATTTAATGAGCTAAGTGCCCGAATTGATATTCTGGAATCGCAGACAAACCTTACTCTAGGCAAACTCGATATGCTGGAGCGCAGTCAGAAGGCTTGTGATGTTGTCATCACTGGGATTCCGCAATTGGAGAATGAGAATTTGCACGATATTTATTCAATGCTGATTACATCTATCAGTATGCATTCTTCTTTTAATCATCCCAGAATCTTCAGGGTGAGGCCAAGAAACAAAAACTCAAAGGAATCGGCAATAGTAATTAAGTTCGACACTCCAAATGACAAAAATTGTTTTCTGACTGCAACTCGTAAAACATTATCATCGCGTAAGCTGAACACAATCAAAACTCTTACTCTTACTGATGTTGGCATAAGTCAAAGCAAACCAACTGCAATTTATATAAATGAAAGCCTATCGACTCGCAATTATGCAATTCTGCGCAAAGCACTGAGTTTAAAGAAGGAGAAAAAGCTGCTGTCTGTATTTACAAATGCTGGATACGTTTATGTGCGCCGTAGTAGTGTGGATCAATCCGAAAAAATTACATCTGGTGATGCACTGTATTAGTCTACTGTGGCGGCAATGGTAAACCATGAACAAATTACATACATATTACTAACATGATTACTGAATTATTTGCATGTTTATGTATAGGCTTGGAACTTATTAGTATTACCATGAACTTTGATAATGAAATATTACTTCCCTTGCATCCAAAAACATATTTCTTAATAATGAATTTTCACAGTCTGATAATTGATTTAGTTTTAACTATTAGTAGAAATATAGATTTTGAATTGCTTTTGTATTTTATAATTAATTGTACTTTGTTATTGATATGTCCTAGGTTGTTATCATTTCAATTCTGCGTTTATGATATTTCACTGATTTTGTATGCAAGCACCAAATTAGATTGTGCCGATCTGCCTGACTTAACATACCTTTTGATCATATCTTATGTCTGATGGTAGTGGCTTGGATGGAGCTGGCGCTGGTAGAATTTTGGCTAACATCTTTAACTCACAAACCGCAGGTCTGAAAGTTTATCACATGAATGCAAGAAGCTTGTTTCCTAATATTGATGAGGTGCGTGAGATTTTTCGTGATGGAGGTGCTGATGTAGTTCTTGTGGGGGAGACGTGGCTCAAGCCAAATCTTACTGATCAGCTAGTTGATATGCCTGGATTTAAAATTTTTCGCAAGGATAGGTCTCTACGTCGAGGTGGTGGCGTTGCTATATACATAAAGTCTAGTATATCTTGCAGACGGTTGATATCTAGTGGGGATACTAATTTGGAGGCTGAATATCTCTTTTGTGAGTTGGGACAGGGATTGAATAAATGCTTGATCGGTTGTGTTTATAAACCGCCGAACGCAGATTTATCGAACTTAATCAATGACATGACGCATATCGTTCCACAATATAACAATGTCGTAATTGGTGGTGATTTTAATATTAATTTTCTCAGTGGAGATAGTGCTACAAGTAGATTTAATTTTGTGTTAAATTCGCTTGATTTGCATCGAGTTAATGAACATCCAACTCACTTTTCAATGCACTCCTCGTCTCTTCTTGATATATTTCTCACATCGTGTCCAGCTAAAATTAAATTCATGAATCAGATGTCACTTGCGGGTATATCTGATCATGATATGATAATGTTGATTTTTGATTTTCAACCCCATTATATTCAGGAGTCTAATACCTTTTCATTTTTCAATTATAGTGCAGTAAATTTAGATGATCTACATAATGAAGCTCAGTCTCTTCCTGGGAATAATGTTCACACTATATGTGACGTTGAGGATCAAACAGACTTCATAACTGAAGCCATTCGTTATCTTCATGGAAAGTATGTCCCATTGGTTACCAAAACTGTATATAACCCAGTGTGTCCATGGTTTTCTCCTAGAATTATGAGACTCATTCATTGCAGGAATAGAGCATATGACATGTGGAAACGATATAGAGCTGCTACATTCTGGAATGACTATCGTGTTCTTCGTAATAGAACAACATTCGAAATCAAAATGGCCAAAAAGAGGTATTTCTCTTCATTGCTTAATACTGAACTATCACCAAAAAAATTATGGAAAAACTTGCGTTCAGCCGGCGTAGTTTGTTCCACTAAAAATAATGTTGACATCGATCCGGAAGAACTCAACAAGAAATTCCTAATGGTACCTGCAATAACTTCGAGTTCGCAAAGCAGCCCTGAATTGCCTAATCCTAGTATTTCGCACAACTTTTCTCCATTCAATTTTTCCCGGGTAACAACTAATGACGTTCTGATGGCCTTTTGTGAAATAAAATCTGACACCACTGGGTGTGATGGTATAAACCCGAAATTTGTTAAAATGCTTCTGCCCTATATTCTCTCTCCTATTACACACATTTGCAATACGTGTTTTACGTCATCTCGATTTCCGAAACAATGGAAGTTTTCAAAGGTTATACCAGTTCCGAAAAATTCATCAAATACCGATTTCAGACCTATAAGCATCTTACCATTTTTATCTAAAGTAATTGAAAAGATTATGTCTGCCCAGATAAATAGATACATTGCATATCATAAATTACTAAATGAGGAACAATCAGGGTTTAGAGCTGAGCACAGCTGTATTACTGCTCTTCTTAAAATAACCAATGACATACGGATTGCTATTGATAGGGATGAGTTCTCCATGTTAGTGCTTTTGGATTTCTCTAAGGCATTTGATTCGGTGAACCATAGCAAGCTATGTAGTAAACTGATATCGCAATTTAATTTCTCTTCCCAGGCTGCAAACCTTATCGGCAGTTACTTGAATGATCGGTATCAATCTGTGTATTCTAAAAATTTATATTCCACTTTTCAACTGGTACCTTCAGGAGTACCGCAAGGATCTATCTTGGGACCTCTGTTGTTTTCTCTTTTCATCAACGATTTATTTCATTGTGTTAAGTATAGCAAACTGCACCTTTATGCTGATGATGCTCAATTGTACATCTCAAGACCAATTGGATTAGCTGAGGATGGTGTTTTTTGCATTAATGAGGATCTCCATTCAATATATTTGTGGACCATTGGCAACATGCTACACTTGAACCCTACCAAGACTAAATGCTTAATTATATATAAAACAATTTTAGACACTTCTTATTTCTCACCTGTCGTAATCAATGGAACGCAAATTCCTGTTGTCGATTCCGCTTCTAACCTGGGAATTATCTTCAATAGAACTCTTTCCTGGGGCCATCATATTAATGCCCTAATTAGGAAAGTATATGCTGGACTACGTTCACTTTGGGCGACTAGTAATTTTACTCCAGTGGAAACCCGTTTAAAGCTAGTTAGGACTCTTCTCGTCCCTCTTTTTACCTATGGGTGTGAAATATTTTCTTGTCTTGACTATGAATCTATTCGGAAGATAAATACTGCATTCAACGCTACTATAAGATATGTTTTTGGTCTCCGTCGTTTTGACCATGTCTCTTCCTACGTTGACTCCATCCTTGGTTGCAGCCTTACGATCTATTTCAGGTATAGCGCTGTTATATTATTGGCTAGGTTTCTTAAGGCTCGGAACCCCAGGTACCTATGTGATATGCTTCAGATTGCGAGATCAAGTCGAGTTATTACTTTAATAGTACCTAGGCATAATTGTCTAACATCTAGGCGTCAGTTCTTCATCCAGTCCATTAATATTTGGAATTCTCTGCCAATAAACTTGAGATTGTTGTTTGAGTCGGGCACGTTTGGTAATTTTAAGTGCAAAGTTTTCGAGCACTTGAAGTCAGTTTAGTATTGGTCTTGCATTGGAAATAAGTATAAGGTTCATATCTTTTTTTTTTCCCCCTTTGTATGTTTTAGTTCTAATTATTTGATTTGTTATTAGTCTAGTTTACTTTTAATATTAGTTATTGGATAATGTTCCTCCATATTAATCTTGTACTAACATAAGATTTTGTATCTTTTTGTACAATGCCACCTATCAATGAATAAATGAAATGAAAATGAAAAAAAAAGTCTATACATAAGTTTGGGTCTGAGATTTTTGTATCACACTGAAAACACTTAGCACCAAGTTGTAATATAAGATCGTCAAAAAATGTAATAAAAATATATGTGTAAAATAGATGAAATGTATCATATAGATATATATATATAAGTTATAATATAGTCAAATAGATATATGAATAAGTATTAAAATGTTACAAGTGACTGGTACTCACCGATCTCCACCTTGGCACTTGAGAAATTGGCTTTAAGCTAATGTTAAGACCCTTTGTTCTAATATTTTGTTAGAACAATTCTTTATTCCAGTCGAGACCAGAAATAAAGTGTTAATGTTAGTAAGGTTATCTTAACTTCAGTCGAGACCCGAAGTAAGATTCTTTATTTCCGTCGAGACCAGAAATAAAGTGTTTGGTTAGTAAAAGATTATCTCAGTCGAGACCCGAGATAATATTCTTTAAGTTAGTCGAGACCCGACTTAAAGTGAATGTTAGTAATTATCTTAACTTCAGTCGAGACCCGAAGCAAGATTCTTTATTTCCGTCGAGACCAGAAATAAAGTGTTTGGTTAGTAAAAGATTATCTCAGTCGAGACCCGAGATAATATTCTTTAAGTCAGTCGAGACCCGACTTAAAGTGAGTGTTAGTAAATATCTTAACTTCAGTCGAGACCCGAAGCAAGATTCTTTATTTCCGTCGAGACCAGAAATAAAGTGTTTGGTTAGTAAAAGATTATCTCAGTCGAGACCCGAGATAATATTCTTTAAGTCAGTCGAGACCCGACTTAAAGTGAATGTTAGTAAATATCTTAACTTCAGTCGAGACCCGAAGCAAGATTCTTTATTTCCGTCGAGACCAGAAATAAAGTGTTTTGTTAATTGTTAAAAGTTATATATCAGTCGATACCCGATATAAATGTTAGTCCCTAACTAGCCAACTTACCCCAAGCGATGCCAAGTACAAAAAGAGATCGAGATCAGTCAGCTTGTCATTTATATAGCCCTTGCTTGCACACGACACCACTGATAGAGTAGCAGCGGCGCATGATTACAAGAATTGGCAGTGCAGCTGTGATCTTACGGTACTAGCGATAAAATTTACCTAGCAACGAACGAGAATGCATAGCAACAAGAAATTAGAGCTTCACATGCTGCTGTGTTAAATTAAATTATGTTTGCAAAAAGAGAAATTCCCGTTCGATGATACTTGTAATGATGATAATGATGCAAATTGATCGGCTTGACTGATTATACACATGCTTTTGTTAGATGTTTTACCTATTTTTTAGGAAAATTGTAATTAGATTGAATTTATTGTCTTTTCAGAACTTAATTTTAGCATGGTTTATTTTAATATGTTCCTGTTTTTTATCACGAATCTAACAAATGGAAATAATTTTCATTTGATTTGCTCGTTGAAGTTATAATTTTATGTTGTATTTGTGCAATATGTTATGAAGATAACAAATACAAATACTTATGTAAAAAAGAAGTAAGTTTGAAATTTTTGGCCTTTAAAAAGCACATAATTTTCCGGTAACCACCTAACGATTGAGAGTTGAAATGACAAAGTTAGGGGGAAGGGGAATGAATAAATAAGGACCTATGGTGTAAGAAAAGAAAACATAATTCTTATTGAATAATTTTAAAGCCAAAAGTTTAATTTAACTTTAGGACCATCTTTGAAGGTGAATCGCTGATTTCTTTCCTTGGAGCGCTTTAATGCTGGCCAGGATACAGTGGATAAGTTATTTGTAGTATGTAACCTACGTGGTATGTTGATGCTACTAATATGAAGTAATTCTGATTTGAATTCGCGCCCCTGCTTAACAATGTGTGCCGGGATTGGTTTAACCCATGAATATTCTGCAAGCCATAAAACTTGCATTAAGATTTTAGCAGTATTTATAATTGGAGATAGCCAGCCAAGTGGATCGAAAAGCGTTGCAATTTCTGAAAGAATAGAACACTTTGTAGAGAGGCAATCTGATTTACTTTTGTATTGTAGCGTGAAGCAATCAGATCCTGGAAACTAATGAATGCCTAATGTTTTTACGGACTCATCGCTTGCAAATCGCAAAGGAAGTTCAACTTCTCTGTATGGTTCGGGGATTCTAGTTAGTAAATCTGAAGAATTGCTAACCCATTTCCTCAAGTTGAACCCACCGGAAGGTAACATATTGATGAGTTGATCTTGTATTTGGAAGGCTTCTTCCTTTGTATCTGAGCCTGTAAGAAGGTCATCAACATGGAAGTTACGCGACATTGTCTTCGCCGCTTCGGGGAATTTGTCAGCGTCATCAATGGCTAGTGGATTGAGCGTTTTTATTGCGAGATAGGGGGCTGGCGTGGAGCCAAAGGTTACAGTGGTTAATTTGTAATCTTTAATAGGTTCATTTTGATTATCCCTCCAAAGTATTCTTTGGTAGGTTTGATCTGGAGGTTGTACCTTTATCATCCTGTACATTTTCTCTATGTCAACAGATATAGCGAATTTGTACTTTCGCCATCTGAGGATGATTGAAAAGAGTTCAGACTGCAGCACTGTACCCATATGTAGCTGTTCGTTTAGACTTTTTCCATTAGTCGTTTTAGCCGAAGCATCAAAGACGACGCGAACCTTTGTGGTGGTGCTATCTTTGATAACAGCATGGTGAGGAAGATAGTAGCTTTGTTCATTGCTTACTATCTTATTAGCCGCTGTCATGTGACCTAATGACTTGTATTCGTTAATACAAGCTTTGTATTCCTGATAGAGTTCAGGATTTCGTTCTAATTGCCGTTCTAGGCTGTTGAACCTATGTAATGCCATTCCACGAGAGTCATCTAGACTAGGACTTTCTGGGGTGAAAGGCAAACGAACTTCGTAACAGCCGTGTGCGTTACGAAAATGAGTTTTTTGGTAAAACTCTTCACATTCTTGATCTGCTTTAGACAGCTTTCTTCCTGGATTAACTTCTTCAGTTTTCCAAAACTGACGTAAAAGTTTATCCAGAGAAGTGTCGTCGTCGTAATGAACCTTTGCTGTTAATGCAGATACTGTTAAGAAAGTGGATGTATTTTTTAGCTTTCCGAAAAGTATCCATCCGAGGGTACTGTTTTGGGCAGTTGGTGTTCCTGGAGGACCTTTCCGTAAACCTTCCCAGAGAGTTTCGCTGTACACATCTGCTCCTAAGAGCAGGTCAATTTTTCCTGGTTTAAAGAAAAACGGATCGGCAAGTGGTAGATCATGTATATGACTCCATTCTTTGTTTGGAATGGTTGAAGGGTGTAAAATGTCCGTAATTGTACCCACTATAAGGGCTGTAACGGTAGTTGCCTTAGTTATGGTTGAATAAGGATAAATGTTCAATGTAGTTTGTTTTTGAACATTTGTAGTTTCAGATTTTCCCAGGCAAGTGATTTGAATTTCTACGTTTGTAGTGGATGATTGCAGCTTACGTGCGGTGGCTTGGGTTACAAATGAAACTTGAGAGCCTGAATCTATCAGTGCCCTTAATACCAACATGTTTCCCTTTTTTGTAGGAACGTTTAACAATGCTGTGGCAAGCAGTGCTTGTTTGGTATGTTGATTTTTGCGTAAAGCGTGTGAAGAGATTTATTGGATGTGGAAGGTGAATTACAAGGTTGAGCTTCTGATTGCTGCTCCCTTGGCTTGAATTGGGTCGAGGCCCTTGGAGTGGTATTAGTCCTGTGAAGTAAAGAATGATGCCTCCTTCCACATCGCTGACATGAAAACTTACTTGTAAAAGTTTTCGTATTGTGCCCCTTTGATAGGCAATTATTGCATAATTGATTTGACGTGACAATTTTGAATTTATTGTCTACATCGAGTTTTATGAATTTCGGACATTTAAATAGACGGTGCTGCTCTTTGCACAAAGGACATGCTTGGGTGTATGAAGTAAAATGGGTAGATGCTCTCGGGACTTGAACATTATTGTTGGCTAGGGACGGTTTTGTATCGACTATGGCTTCTAAAATTCTAAATCTAGATTGTAAAAATAGTTTTAAGGATTCGAAAGTGGGAAGTCCTTCTGCTGTATTGACCTCTTGTTCCCATGCACGGTGGGTTTCTGCTGGTAAACATTGTACCACCATATAGATGAGAATTGCATCCCATTGCTTAGTGGAAACTTGCAATGCCTCGAGTTCGGAGATACATTCGGAAGACTTATCTAGCAAGGTTTTGATAGCCTTGGCTGATTCGTGGCTGCTTTAGGTAGATTAAAGAGTGCTTTCAATTGGGCGCTTACCAAGACTCGTTTATTATCATACCTTTCAAGCAATATTTTCCATGCGCTGTCATAACTCGAGTTGGTCATAGGAAATTGACGCAATAAGTGCTCTGCTTCTCCAGATACACTTGACTTTAAATAATGCAATTTCTGCACCGGTGATAAGGTCTCCAAGAATCATAAGATCCTAAGAATTTTGGGATTGTGGTGCTAGGCAGTCTCAGAGACGATGAAGTTTCATGTTCTGATTTTGGAGTTGGTTCAACCTTTGTTTCGAATGCATCTAATGCATCCCTAAGAATACCTGGAAAAGTAAAGTATTGATTTTCCACCTTTGAAAATTGATCCTTGGCGAAATAATCGTACTTTTGAAGTTCACTACCTTCCAAAGCATGCGTGGCTTTAATAATTGTATAGTGATCTTTCTTGTACTCTGACCAAATTTCACTTAGAGCGGTTAATCGCTCAGAAATAAGACCTTTCGTTCGTTTTTCTACATCAGTTTTGTTGTAGTTATTGAACCATTTTTCAAAGATTATTGCGGAAGTGGCTTGGTTGCCCAAAAGATTTGAAGTGCAGACATACTTAAAAGATTGAGGAAATAAAACACTAGACCTTATATCCGGCTCGAAGGACCATAAAATGTACTGTCCGTTAATAGAACGTACACGCAAATTTGATTAAGTGACTGAAATGAATGCACTGGTAAATTTGGATCAAGATCAGTGGTTTATTTCTTAACAACGAATCAACACTATTCACTTTATTTTAACTTTCAAGTAAATTCTGCACTTATTTTTTAAGACTGCCCACTAATTATATTAAGATCAGATCATGTATCAAGTTTTCAGGTCAACGATTCAAACGTTTAGGGAAACACACTTACAGGATTGTTTATAATAAATATATAAATAGATATTAAATATAGGGTTAATATAGAGCAAAGTTAAAATAACTTAACTTCGAAACACTGGCACACTTACTTAGCTTAAATAACTTGAGCAATCGTATTAAGACAGGATTATATAAACTGTTGGGTCAGAGATCAACACACACTAAAAAACACACTAATTGACACCGATTAATGATATACGATTTTCAGAAATAGATATGTTGAGACAAAAGACTATACATAAGTTTGGGTCTGAGATTTTTGTATCACACTGAAAACACTTAGCACCAAGTTGTAATATAAGATCGTCAAAAAATGTAATAAAAGTATATGTGTAAAATAGATGAAATGTATAATATAGATATATATATAAGTTATAATATAGTCAAATAGATATATGAATAAGTACTAAAATGTTAGAAGTGACTGGTACTCACCGATCTCCACCTTGGCACTTGAGAAATTGGCTTTAAGCTAATGTTAAGACCCTTTGTTCTAATATTTTGTTAGAACAATTCTTTATTCCAGTCGAAACCAGAAATAAAGTGTTAATGTTAGTAAGATTATTTTAACTTCAGTCGAGACCCGAAGCAAGATTCTTTATTTCCGTCGAGACCAGAAATAAAGTGTTTGGTTAGTAAAAGATTATCTCAGTCGAGACCCGAGATAATATACTTTAAGTCAGTCGAGACCCGACTTAAAGTGAATGTTAGTAATTATCTTAACTTCAGTCGAGACCCGAAGCAAGATTCTTTATTTCCGTCGAGACCAGAAATAAAGTGTTTGGTTAGTAAAAGATTATCTCAGTCGAGACCCGAGATAATATTCTTTAAGTCAGTCTAGACCCGACTTAAAGTGAGTGTTAGTAAATATCTTAACTTCAGTCGAGACCCGAAGTAAGATTCTTTATTTCCGTCGAGACCAGAAATAAAGTATTTAGTTAGTAAAAGATTATCTCAGTCGAGACCCGAGATAATATACTTTAAGTCAGTCGAGACCCGACTTAAAGTGAATGTTAGTAAATATCTTAACTTCAGTCGAGACCCGAAGCAAGATTCTTTATTTCCGTCGAGACCAGAAATAAAGTGGTTTGTTAGTAAAAGATTATCTCCGTCGAGACCCGAGATAATATTCTTTAAGCCAGTCGAGCCCGACTTAAAGTGAGTGTTAGTAAATATCTTAACTTCAGTCGAGACCCGAAGCAAGATTCTTTATTTCCGTCGAGACCAGAAATAAAGTGTTTGGTTAGTAAAAGATTATCTCAGTCAAGACCCGAGATAATATTCTTTAACTCAGTCGAGACCCGACTTAATGTGAGTGTTAGTAAATATCTTAACTTCAGTCGAGACCCGAAGCAAGATTCTTTAGTTCCGTCGAGACCAGAAATAAAGTGTTTGGTTATTAAAAGATTATCTCAGTCGAGACCCGAGATAATATACTTTAAGTCAGTCGAGACCCGACTTAATGTGAGTGTTAGTAAATATCTTAACTTCAGTCGAGACCCGAAGCAAGATTCTTTAGTTCCGTCGAGACCAGAAATAAAGTGTTTGGTTATTAAAAGATTATCTCAGTCGAGACCCGAGATAATATTCTTTAAGTCAGTCGAGACCCGACTTAAAGTGAATGTTAGTAAATATCTTAACTTCAGTCGAGACCCGAAGCAAGATTCTTTATTTCCGTCGAGACCAGAAATAAAGTGTTTTGTTAGTAAAGGATTATCTCAGTCGAGACCCGAGATAATATTCTTTAAGTCAGTCGAGACCCGACTTAAAGTGAATGTTAGTAAATATCTTAACTTCAGTCGAGACCCGAAGCAAGATTCTTTATTTCCGTCGAGACCAGAAATAAAGTGTTTTGTTAATTGTTAAAAGTTATATATCAGTCGATACCCGATATAAATGTTAGTCCCTAACTAGCCAACTTACCCCAAGCGATGCCAAGTACAAAAAGAGATCGAGATCAGTCAGCTTGTCATTTATATAGCCCTTGCTTGCACACGACACCACTGATAGAGTAGCAGCGGCGCATGATTACAAGAATTGGCAGTGCAGCTGTGATCTTACGGTACTAGCGATAAAATTTACCTAGCAACGAACAAATATGCATAGCAACAAGAAATTAGAGCTTCACATGCTGCTGTGTTAAATTAAATTATGTTTGCAAAAAGAGAGATTCCCGTTCGATGATACTTGTAATGATGATAATGATGCAAATTGATCGGCTTGACTGATTATACACATGCTTTTGTTAGATGTTTTACCTATTTTTTAGGAAAATTGTAATTAGATTGAATTTATTGTCTTTTCAGAACTTAATTTTAGCATGGTATATTTTAATATGTTCCTGTTTTTTATCACGAATCTAACAAGTGGAAATAATTTTCATTTGATCTGCTCGTTGAAGTTATAATTTTATGTTGTATTTGTGCAATATGTTATGAAGATAACAAATACAAATACTTATGTAAAAAAGAAGTAAGTTTGAAATTTTTGGCCTTTAAAAAGCACATAATTTTCCGGTAACCACCTAACGATTGAGAGTTGAAATGACAAAGTTAGGGGGAAGGGGAATGAATAAATAAGGACCTATGGTGTAAGAAAAGAAAACATAATTCTTATTGAATAATTTTAAAGCCAAAAGTTTAATTTAACTTTAGGACCATCTTTGAAGGTGAATCGCTAATTTCTTTTCTTGGAGCGCTTTAATGCTGGCCAGGATACAGTGGATAAGTTATTTGTAGTATGTAACCTACGTGGTATGTTGATGCTACTAATATGAAGTAATTCTGATTTGAATTCGCGCCCCTGCTTAACAATGTGTGCCGGGATTGGTTTAACCCATGAATATTCTGCAAGCCATAAAACTTGCATTAAGATTTTAGCAGTATTTATAATTGGAGATAGCCAGCCAAGTGGATCGAAAAGCGTTGCAATTTCTGAAAGAATAGAACACTTTGTAGAGAGGCAATCTGATTTACTTTTGTATTGTAGCGTGAAGCAATCAGATCCTGGAAACTAATGAATGCCTAATGTTTTTACGGACTCATCGCTTGCAAATCGCAAAGGAAGTTCAACTTCTCTGTATGGTTCGGGGATTCTAGTTAGTAAATCTGAAGAATTGCTAACCCATTTCCTCAAGTTGAACCCACCGGAAGGTAACATATTGATGAGTTGATCTTGTATTTGGAAGGCTTCTTCCTTTGTATCTGAGCCTGTAAGAAGGTCATCAACATGGAAGTTACGCGACATTGTCTTCGCCGCTTCGGGGAATTTGTCAGCGTCATCAATGGCTAGTTGATTGAGCGTTTTTATTGCGAGATAGGGGGCTGGCGTGGAGCCAAAGGTTACAGTGGTTAATTTGTAATCTTTAATAGGTTCATTTTGATTATCCCTCCAAAGTATTCTTTGGTAGGTTTGATCTGGAGGTTGTACCTTTATCATCCTGTACATTTTCTCTATGTCAACAGATATAGCGAATTTGTACTTTCGCCATCTGAGGATGATTGAAAAGAGTTCAGACTGCAGCACTGTACCCATATGTAGCTGTTCGTTTAGACTTTTTCCATTAGTCGTTTTAGCCGAAGCATCAAAGACGACGCGAACCTTTGTGGTGGTGCTATCTTTGATAACAGCATGGTGAGGAAGATAGTAGCTTTGTTCATTGCTTACTATCTTATTAGCCGCTGTCATGTGACCTAATGACTTGTATTCGTTAATACAAGCTTTGTATTCCTGATAGAGTTCAGGATTTCGTTCTAATTGCCGTTCTAGGCTGTTGAACCTATGTAATGCCATTCCACGAGAGTCATCTAGACTAGGACTTTCTGGGGTGAAAGGCAAACGAACTTCGTAACAGCCGTGTGCGTTACGAAAATGAGTTTTTTGGTAAAACTCTTCACATTCTTGATCTGCTTTAGACAGCTTTCTTCCTGGATTAACTTCTTCAGTTTTCCAAAACTGACGTAAAAGTTTATCCAGAGAAGTGTCGTCGTCGTAATGAACCTTTGCTGTTAATGCAGATACTGTTAAGAAAGTGGATGTATTTTTTAGCTTTCCGAAAAGTATCCATCCGAGGGTACTGTTTTGGGCAGTTGGTGTTCCTGGAGGACCTTTCCGTAAACCTTCCCAGAGAGTTTCGCTGTACACATCTGCTCCTAAGAGCAGGTCAATTTTTCCTGGTTTAAAGAAAAACGGATCGGCAAGTGGTAGATCATGTATATGACTCCATTCTTTGTTTGGAATGGTTGAAGGGTGTAAAATGTCCGTAATTGTACCCACTATAATGGCTGTAACGGTAGTTGCCTTAGTTATGGTTGAATAAGGATAAATGTTCAATGTAGTTTGTTTTTGAACATTTGTAGTTTCAGATTTTCCCAGGCAAGTGATTTGAATTTCTACGTTTGTAGTGGATGGTTGCAGCTTACGTGCGGTGGCTTGGGTTACAAATGAAACTTGAGAGCCTGAATCTATCAGTGCCCTTAATACCAACATGTTTCCCTTTTTTGTAGGAACGTTTAACAATGCTGTGGCAAGCAGTGCTTGTTTGGTATGTTGATTTTTTGCGTAAAGCGTGTGAAGAGATTTATTGGATGTGGAAGGTGAATTACAAGGTTGAGCTTCTGATTGCTGCTCCCTTGGCTTGAATTGGGTCGAGGCCCTTGGAGTGGTATTAGTCCTGTGAAGTAAAGAATGATGCCTCCTTCCACATCGCTGACATGAAAACTTACTTGTAAAAGTTTTCGTATTGTGCCCCTTTGATAGGCAATTATTGCATAATTGATTTGACGTGACAATTTTGAATTTATTGTCTACATCGAGTTTTATGAATTTCGGACATTTAAATAGACGGTGCTGCTCTTTGCACAAAGGACATGCTTGGGTGTATGAAGTAAAATGGGTAGATGCTCTCGGGACTTGAACATTATTGTTGGCTAGGGACGGTTTTGTATCGACTATGGCTTCTAAAATTCTAAATCTAGATTGTAAAAATAGTTTTAAGGATTCGAAAGTGGGAAGTCCTTCTGCTGTATTGACCTCTTGTTCCCATGCACGGTGCGTTTCTGCTGGTAAACATTGTACCACCATATAGATGAGAATTGCATCCCATTGCTTAGTGGAAACTTGCAATGCCTCGAGTTCGAAGATACATTCGGAAGACTTATCTAGCAAGGTTTTGATAGCCTTGGCTGATTCGTGGCTGCTTTAGGTAGATTAAAGAGTGCTTTCAATTGGGCGCTTACTGTGAAGTCCCAATATGGGCTTTACATAAAAAAAGGGGAGGTGCCGGTGTGGTGGACAGGACTGGTGAACGCAAAATTTTAATGTCAATGTTTTTTTATTATTCACAAAATTTACCTTAGCCTAATAATTCAATCAAACAAAAATGATAATTATATAAAAAAAATAATAAACTAATAAAATAATAAAATAATAAAACCAAACAAATAAGAATTCAACTGATAAAAATAAAAAATCCAAAAGAAAATAAAACGAACTCAAAAATCCAAAACAAAAATCCAAAATAAATCGCGACTATTCCACGTTTAACCTGTAAAATATAAAAAACCGAGATTAGAAGGAATCTCTAAATGAAGTACAAACAGAATGAGCTTCATTCACTGCTCATTAAATTTGCCAGGTTCAAAACTACCTTAGCCTTGGCGGTGCTGAAAAAATATAATTTAATTTAATATATTTAAGTAATAAAAAACTGGGTTCAATTCTTCCCTTCCTAATCAAGGCTTAATTTCGGTTTAGCGCTTCCGATCTGTCTTGTCGACTGCTCAATTTGCAAGTGATTTGCTATTCCCAACAGCTCGCTATTTATAGCCGGGAATACAATGGGAGCAGTGCGTCTGTCGGTCGCTGTTGCCTTGACGCTATGCAGTAGCAGCGTGTCGCTATGGAGATTTTTGTTGTCGTTGGCGTAGTGGAGATCTTCTTTGGTAAATAGAAGAAGAAGATAATGTACCAGCTGCCTGTGACACAAATGTCACTGGAGACGGCAGTAGCCGTAAACAATGGTAAGTTTTTTCATTTTTGTTTATTTATTTATTTGTGTTAATGTATTTTTATGTTTATATTTTCAGCTTTGCGGCTCTCGAGGAGGAATGCTGTGTTTCGTGGGAGTTGGATTCCACGGTTTTAGATAAGTAAACCTTTCATGTAAAAAGTCTCAGATCGGAATGATCTGAGATTTTTACTTTTTATTTATATTATGATTAATCCTGTTTTGTTTTCTTTTTAGGGATATTTATATAAGGCCAAAGGCCTAGAAAAAATAAAAAGGGCCTGTATAAATACAGGTAATGCCTATCAAGTGCCAGGAGTTGCTGTGGCACTTGATATGTACAGTGAGTGTTTTATTTTTTATTAATGTTTTTTTTTTTTTTTTTTTTAATTATTGTTCCGCGACGGAACATCCTCCCGCCTCAAAAAAAGATGTGGCTGAATAATTTTTTTTTTGCTATTGAATAAATTTTATATTTACTTTTGGTTAGTCTTTTATTTAATAATCCCTGTTCTGTTGGTTCCATTATTAATTTTTGTTAGTACCAGAATTAAAAAGAGGTTTTTTGTATTTAAAAACTTACGTTTTTTAACTTGTAGGCGTATGCGTATTTTTCCGTTTGATGTTTTGATGAAGCGGAGCGTGTCGCCTTCATCGGTTTGTACCCTGAAGCATTTTCTTGCTGTCAAGGCCTTTTCCCAAGGTATGGGCTGCTTGCGGATCTCACTCCATAGAAGTGGATCAATTATAAAATTTGTCGGAGGCAGAATTGCGTCCTGAAACAGTACTCCTGTTCGTGGTTGTGAGTGTGTCTTGTCTAGGCATGATGCCTCTGGACGTGACTCTATCGCAATTGCCTTAACTTCTGGAATTGCTTTGTCTGGAGCTGAGCTGGGACCTGGTTCATTAGCTACCCATGCTGTTTTTGGACGTGATTTTTTGAACTCCTTTGGCGCTAAGCTGGCACATTCTACACTATTTTTTGTCTCATTTCGACTTGTTGTTGCCTGTGGTAGTTTGGCTTGTTTTGGTACCTGACTGGGATGTGGTTCATGTATTTTGACTGGACATGAACGTCGTTCTTGCGGCGGTTTCGAATTCGGAGCTTGTGGGAGTATCCGTGCCTTTTTCGGTGCCGAATTGAGACATTCAATACGATTTTCACGTTTTGTCCCAGTTGGGGGTCGAGATGGAGTCGTATGGACTCGAATACCTGGGCCTCGTGCGAGTGCCTGTACCTGTTTGGTAGCAGGGACTGCCTCGAATGGAGGCTTGAATACTCTTGGTGGTTTAGGTATCTCAGTTGCTCTTAACTTGTCCTTTATTGGAATTGTCTCTAGATCGGGAATGTCGTCGATCCAGAGACAGTCATCCAAGCAAGGTAGTGAGTCCATTTCCCAATAATTTTGTACAAAAAAAAATAATAAACGAATAATAACTAAAAACTTTAAGCAACTCAAAAGGAAAATAATAAAAACTAAAAAATTAATAAGAAATTATACAAAACTATAATGGCAGTCCGCTTTACACCATGTGCGATTGTCAAGTGATGATGATTTTCAGATTTGAACTGAAGTTGGCTGAATTTTGTATTGCTGTTTTATGCTTTATTTTGTTTAATTAAGGCCCACACGCTTCATTTTTGAATTGAATAATGTGATTCGGGGATAAATGTATATATTTGTGGTGTAGTATTAATTTATTATTTATGTTAGTAATATTGTACTATTTAATTTGGCACTGATATTACGAAAAGTTATTGTGTTGAGAAAAACAAATGTCGTGCTTCGTTATGCCCGTGTGGGATCGTTTATTTTTGATTTTTAATGTGAAAAATTTTGTTGAATTATATTTTTGTTTAAATGGGTAACTTGTATAATTTAATAATTGGCCGAATTATTTGAGTATTCTGTGTTTTGACAGTTGCTACTCTGACCCTTTTGTCCTGGCCTGGGTTGATTTTTATTATTCGACCTGTCGGCCATTTTGTGGCTGGACAATGATGATCTTGTATTAAAACTAAATCATTTATTTTGAGGTTATCTTCTGGTTTTTTTCCATTTTTTACGAGCTTGTAAACCTTGAAGATATTCTTTTGACCACTTTTTCCAGAATTGATCTGTCAACCATTGGACATATTGCCAACGTTTGAGGGAAGTTGTTTTATCAGTGATAGACAGTTCTGGAATTGTCTTTAAATTTCGACCAATTAAAAAATGCCCAGGAGTTAAAATGTTAAAATCGCTTGGATCATTGGAAAGCGGTGACAGAGGTCTGGAATTTACGCAAGCTTCGATTTGACAGATTACGGTTGACAGTTCTTCAAAAGTTAAAATGGCGTTTTGCAAGGTTCGCTTCAAGTGGGTTTTTACTGCCTTAACTCCTGCTTCCCATAATCCACCAAAGTGTGGCGCTGACGGTGGGTTGAAATGCCACGTAATGCTTGCAAGTTCTGTGACAGTAGAACTGTCATGTGGAAATGTCTTCAAAATGGTTTTAATTTGATTAGACAATTCCCTGCTTGCGCCGACGAAGTTCGTGCCGCAATCGGAATAAATATGGGCGCATAAGCCTCGGCGGCTTATGAATCGCTTCAATGCAGCGATGAATGCCGCTGTCGTCAATTCCGACACGACTTCAATGTGAATGGCTTTGGTCGCCATGCATACAAAAATGCTTAGATATCCCTTTATGATTTTAGCGTTTCTTAATTTTGACGTTTTAATGTCAATGGGACCGGCATAATCGACGCCAGTGTGTTCGAAGGTTAATGCAGGGGTGATTCGTGATGATGGAAGGTTTCCCATAATCTGTGTAGATGGCGTTGGTTTTGTTTTGAAGCAAGGGATGCATTTTCGTAACTGCTGACGAACGGTGTTTCTGGCGTTAAGCAGCCAGTATTTGTTACGTAATAAATTGAGGGTAAGTTGTATACCTCCATGTAATGCACAATGATGAATGTTATTAATGATAATCTGTGACACATGATGGTCATTTGGTAGGATGATTGGGTGCTTTTGATTGTAGGTCAGTATCGAATTTTCGAGTCTGCCGCCGACTCGGATTAATTGTTTATGGTCTAAATATGGATTAAAAGTGAGAATGCGGCTTGTCCTTGAAATTGGTTTATTTGATTTAAGACAATGGAACTCATTTGGAAATGCTATCTGCTGTACAATGGATATGATAATATTCTCAGCTTCTTGTAATTCGGAGTATGTGAGATAGCTAGACTGCTTAATTGTGCTTTTAGATTTGCAGTTGTTAAAAAACCTTTTGCAATAAGCGACAATTCTTACTAATTTAGGGAATGAGGAATACCTTGTCAACCATTCAATTTCTAGGCCAGTGCAAGTCAATGCCTTGACTGTTCGGATCTCAAGTTCAGAGCACTTGTGAAACGTGGGCTGTTTTGGCCAATCCTCTCTGGATTGCTGTAACCATGATGGTCCGTTCCACCAAAGCTTGGATTCGACAAGTTCGTCCGGGTTAAGTCCTCGAGAGGCGCAGTCTGCTGGGTTACTTTTGGATGGTACGTATCGCCATAGTCGAGGATGGATATTTTCCTGGATTTCTGCCACTCGATTTGCTATGAATGTTTTCCAAGTTGATGGCTGTTTTTGAATCCAGGACAAGGTGACTTCTGAGTCGGACCATGCGACAGTGGAACTGTCCGTGATATTTATGTCAGCTTTGATTTGTTTCATTAGACGGGAGAGTAAAACAGCTCCACATAGCTCGAGTCTTGGAAGTGATATTGATTTCGTTGGAGCGACTCTAGTTTTTGACGTAAATATATGAGTGCTAATAGTGTTGTCGTTGTTTATGATTCTTAAATATACAACACCTGCAAAGGCCTTTTCTGACGCGTCGCAGAATCCATGCAATTCCATGCCTTATCTCAGTTGCTGTAGGTGAAAAACCTACCCATCGTGGTATTTTGACTGATTGGATGTGTTTTAAGCTTTCCCTGAATCTCTTCCATTTAATTGTGATGGCTTCAGGTAAGGCTTCGTCCCACGAATATTTATTCAACCATAGATTTTGTATAAAAATCTTGGCGATAATAATAATTGGTGCTAACCATCCTAATGGATCGAACAGTGATGCTGTCTCGGATAAGATTATCCGTTTAGTAAACAGTGGTTTTTGAAGTACGGGGCTTACCTTGAAGCTAAACTCGTCACGTGCTGGATGCCACTGGAGACCAAGAGTTTTAATTGTATCCTTTTCTGATAAATCTAGAACAGAATTGATTTCTCTGTGTTGATGAGGAATGTTTTTAATTAATTCCGGATGATTGGCTGTCCATTTACGGAGATTAAAGCCTCCCTTGGAAAGGACGTTAATTAGTTCTGTTTGTAATGTTAACCCACCTTTAGTATCATGTGCCCCTGTTAGTAGGTCGTCGACGTAAAAGTCGTTTTTTAGGCTTCGGGATGCAAGTGGATACTTGTCTTGCTCGTCGTCTGCTAATTGATGCAGGGTGCGGATGGCAAGATATGGAGCTGACGTAGTGCCAAACGTGACTGTTGTCAGCTGATAATCTTTTATCGGTTCCTTTGGTGAATCTCTCCATAGGATTCTTTGATAATTGGTATGTTCAGGATGCATTTGGATCATCCTGTACATTTTCTCTATGTCAGCGGTGAAAGCGATTTTGTATAGGCGCCAATTTAAGATAGTAGCCCATAAGGTGGGTTGGATTGTTGGTCCGGCCAACATTTGCTCATTCAGTGACCTTCCGTTTGTTGATTTTGCGGAGGCGTTGAAGACTACTCTCAGCTTGGTCGTCGAGCTTTCTTTAATGACTGCGTGATGTGGCAGATAATAATGACAGATGTTGTTCTGTTCCGCTGAATTTTGGGTTGATTTGAGTTCTGTCATATGTCCTAGCTGTAAATATTCCTTGATGCATGTTTTGTACTGTGTGTGCAGCTCGGGTTGTTTTTCAAAGCGTTTCTCTAATTGGAGAAATTGTTTCAATGCCACATGTCGGCTATGGCCAAGTTCCGGTCCGTTTGGGTTTCTGAAGGGCAGTTTAACCTGATACTGACCTTGTTTCAAGCGCTTATGTGATGCTGTATATATTTCCTCACATAGCTCGTCATCGGGATTTGTTATTTTCCTTGGAATTTCCTCTATCTCCCAAAATTTTCTCAACTGTTGCTCTAGCTGATATTCTGGTTCTATTTGAACAGTGAACGTCTTAACTGTGCTGGGTTTTTTGCTGCTTGTACTTCCCATTAGGATCCATCCTAATTGGGTATGCTGAGCAGTTGGATCTCCAGGGGCGCCCTTTATGACTCCGCTCTCAATGATTTCGGCGTATACATCTGCTCCCAGTAGTAAGTCTATTTGACCAGGGTTGTAGAACCTGGGATCGGCGAGTAGCAGATGTTGCAGATAGAGTAATTTTTTGACATCTATGGTGTCAGCTGGTACGAAATCTGTGATCTTCTGCAATATCAGAGCGTTGATCTTGGTTTCAAATTTCGTGTTGATTGATTTCATCTTGAATGATGTTTGTGCCTTCACGTGGGCGGTTTGAGATTTTCCTAACCCGCTGACTTTGACGTGTGTTGTTTTTCGTGGTAGCCTTAAACGTTCACTGGCAGCTTCAGTAATGAACGATACTTGTGAGCCCGAGTCTATTAGAGCTCTCATTGTATGGGTTTGTCCGTCTGGACTCTCTATATCGACTAACGCAGTTGACAATAATGCCCTACTGACGTTTGTCGAAAAGAATGACTTTGTTACTGGCTCATTACTGTCGTTAGGCTCTTTAAGTTTTATTTCAGATTGCTCTTGGTTATGTGTTGATAAATGCTCTTTTTCTAAATGGATGAGAGTATTGTGCCTCTTGTGGCATTGGAGGCATGATTTTTTGCTTGGGCAGCCATTGAGGTTATGTCCTGACGAAAGGCAGTTTTTGCATAACCTGTGATTATTTATAAAATTTAATCTCTCCTTTGGAGATAATTTTTTAAACGAAGAGCAGTGAAAAAGAGTGTGATTCTGCTTGCACATTGAGCATGTGTGCGATTTGTTCAAAAATGTGTAGGCATTTTTGTTGGTATAGTTTCTTTGGGATGCACTAGTGTGCGCCTTTGAGGTTTGATACCCGCTGCGGGGATCTCGAGTACGAACACGTGCCTCGTTTTGGTTTTTGTACTGACGTACATTTTCTTGTGTCTTAGTATTTTGACACTCTTGGATTGCTTCTAGAGTGCGGAACCTTGTCTCTAGAAACGTTGACAGATCGGAATATTTGGAAATTTCGTTTCTTGTTCCTTGCTCATGCTCCCACAATTGATGTGTTTCTGGAGGGAGGCGTTGAACAAGATGGTATATCAGTATGGCGTCCCAATGTTCAACTGGAAGCCCTAGATATCGAAGCTCATGAAGACTCTCTTCTGTTTGATCGAGAAGGGAGCGTATGGCGTGAGCTGATTCGGCTTTTATAGGTGCTTGACTAAGTAATGTTTTTAAATGAGTGTTTACTAGTACTCTCTTGTTTTCGAATCTCTTTTGTAAGAGTTCCCATGCCTTGAGATAATTCGCATCGATTACCTCGAATTGGCGTAATAGGCGTTCTGCTTCCCCCGTAACGCTAAGTTTTAGGTAGTGAAGTTTCTGAACCTTTGATAAGTTTGGATCTTTGTGGATCAGCGAATTGAATAGATCATGGAACGTATGCCATGTCTTGTAATTGCCATCAAATATTGGTATTTGTATGGGTGGAAGCCGAGTCTCAATTTTTGGTAGACGTACTGTCTGTGTGGCAGGTTGTTCTCTAGTATGAGGTAACGTTGGGAACGACTCCTCTAGCTCCTGTGACAACTTTGACATGAGATTGATATATAATTCCTCGGTCTCTTCGTATAAGTTGCCTTTGGCATATTCGCTGTCCACGCCGTTTTCGGTTGACCAGATTGCTATATGCGTCTCTGTAAATGCTTGCCATAGCTTTTCAAGAGATTGAATGCGAGTAGCATAATACTTCTTTCCTTGTTTGGTTTCTGAATTGGCCTTGCCATGGTTAATTCTGGCTTTATCTATTTGGTCGTTTAGACCCTTTTGTGTGAGAATTAGAATATCAACATCCGCCATTTTGTTTTCCCAGTCCTATCCGGCTCTTGAAGGACCAATGTGAAGTCCCAATATGGGCTTTACATAAAAAAAGGGGAGGTGCCGGTGTGGTGGACAGGACTGGTGAACGCAAAATTTTAATGTCAATATTTTTTTATTATTCACAAAATTTACCTTAGCCTAATAATTCAATCAAACAAAAATGATAATTATATAAAAAAAATAATAAACTAATAAAATAATAAAATAATAAAACCAAACAAATAAGAATTCAACTGATAAAAATAAAAAATCCAAAAGAAAATAAAACGAACTCAAAAATCCAAAACAAAAATCCAAAATAAATCGCGACTATTCCACGTTTAACCTGTAAAATATAAAAAACCGAGATTAGAAGGAATCTCTAAATGAAGTACAAACAGAATGAGCTTCATTCACTGCTCATTAAATTTGCCAGGTTCAAAACTACGTTAGCCTTGGGGGTGCTGAAAAAATATAATTTAATTTAATATATTTAAGTAATAAAAAACTGGGTTCAATTCTTCCCTTCCTAATCAAGACTTAATTTCGGTTTAGCGCTTCCGATCTGTCTTGTCGACTGCTCAATTTGCAAGTGATTTGCTATTCCCAACAGCTCGCTATTTATAGCTGGGAATACAATGGGACCAGTGCGTCTGTCGGTCGCTGTTGCCTTGACGCTATGCAGTAGCAGCGTGTCGCTATGGAGATTTTTGTTGTCGTTGGCGTAGTGGAGATCTTCTTTGGTAAATAGAAGAAGAAGATAATGTACCAGCTGCCTGTGACACAAATGTCACTGGAGACGGCAGTAGCCGTAAACAATGGTAAGTTTTTTCATTTTTGTTTATTTATTTATTTGTGTTAATGTATTTTTATGTTTATATTTTCAGCTTTGCGGCTCTCGAGGAGGAATGCTGTGTTTCGTGGGAGTTGGATTCCACGGTTTTAGATAAGTAAACCTTTCATGTAAAAAGTCTCAGATCGGAATGATCTGAGATTTTTACTTTTTATTTATATTATGATTAATCCTGTTTTGTTTTCTTTTTAGGGATATTTATATAAGGCCAAAGGCCTAGAAAAAATAAAAAGGGCCTGTATAAATACAGGTAATGCCTATCAAGTGCCAGGAGTTGCTGTGGCACTTGATATGTATAGTGAGTGTTTTATTTTTTATTAATGTTTTTTTTTTTTTTTAATTATTGTTCCGCGACGGAACACTTACCAAGACTCGTTTATTATCATACCTTTCAAGCAATATTTTCCATGCGCTGTCATAACTCGAGTTGGTCATAGGAAATTGACGCAATAAGTGCTCTGCTTCTCCAGATACACTCGACTTTAAATAATGCAATTTCTGCACCGGTGATAAGGTCTCCAAGAATCATAAGATCCTAAGAATTTTGGGATTGTGATGCTAGGCAGTCTCAGAGACGATGAAGTTTCATGTTCTGATTTTGGAGTTGGTTCAACCTTTGTTTCGAATGCATCTAATGCATCCCTAAGAATACCTCGAAAAGTAAAGTATTGATTTTCCACCTTTGAAAATTGATCCTTTGCGAAATAATCGTACTTTTGAAGTTCACTACCTTCCAAAGCATGCGTGGCTTGAATAATTGTATAGTGATCTTTCTTGTACTCTGACCAAATTTCACTTAGAGCGGTTAATCGCTCAGAAATAAGACCTTTCGTTCGTTTTTCTACATCAGTTTTGTTGTAGTTATTGAACCATTTTTCAAAGATTATTGCGGAAGTGGCTTGGTTGCCCAAAAGATTTGAAGTGCAGACATACTTAAAAGATTGAGGAAATAAAACACTAGACCTTATATCCGGCTCGAAGGACCATAAAATGTACTGTCCGTTAATAGAACGTACACGCAAATTTGATTAAGTGACTGAAATGAATGCACTGGTAAATTTGGATCAAGATCAGTGGTTTATTTCTTAACAACGAATCAACACTATTCACTTTATTTTAACTTTCAAGTAAATTCTGCACTTATTTTTTAAGACTGCCCACTAATTATATTAAGATCAGATTATGTATCAAGTTTTCAGGTCAACGATTCAAACGTTTAGGGAAACACACTTACAGGATTGTTTATAATAAATATATAAATAGATATTAAATATAGGGTTAATATAGAGCAAAGTTAAAATAACTTAACTTCGAAACACTGGCACACTTAATTAGCTTAAATAACTTGAGCAATCGTATTAAGACAGGATTATATAAACTGTTGGGTCAGAGATCAACACACACTAAAAAACACACTAATTGACACCGATTAATGATATACGATTTTCAGAAATAGATATGTTGAGACAAAAGACTATACATAAGTATGGGTCTGAGATTTTTGTATCACACTGAAAACACTTAGCACCAAGTTGTAATATAAGATCGTCAAAAAATGTAATAAAAGTATATGTGTAAAATAGATGAAATGTATAATATAGATATATATATAAGTTATAATATAGTCAAATAGATATATGAATAAGTACTAAAATGTTAGAAGTGACTGGTACTCACCGATCTCCACCTTGGCACTTGAGAAATTGGCTTTAAGCTAATGTTAAGACCCTTTGTTCTAATATTTTGTTAGAACAATTCTTTATTCCCGTCGAAACCAGAAATAAAGTGTTAATGTTAGTAAGATTATCTTAACTTCAGTCGAGACCCGAAGCAAGATTCTTTATTTCCGTCGAGACCAGAAATAAAGTGTTTGGTTAGTAAAAGATTATCTCAGTCGAGACCCGAGATAATATACTTTAAGTCAGTCGAGACCCGACTTAAAGTGAATGTTAGTAATTATCTTAACTTCAGTCGAGACCCGAAGCAAGATTCTTTATTTCCGTCGAGACCAGAAATAAAGTGTTTGGTTAGTAAAAGATTATCTCAGTCGAGACCCGAGATAATATTCTTTAAGTCAGTCTAGACCCGACTTAAAGTGAGTGTTAGTAAATATCTTAAGTTCAGTCGAGACCCGAAGCAAGATTCTTTATTTCCGTCGAGACCAGAAATAAAGTGTTTGGTTAGTAAAAGATTATCTCAGTCAAGACCCGAGATAATATTCTTTAAGTCAGTCGAGACCCGACTTAATGTGAGTGTTAGTAAATATCTTAACTTCAGTCGAGACCCGAAGCAAGATTCTTTAGTTCCGTCGAGACCAGAAATAAAGTGTTTGGTTATTAAAAGATTATCTCAGTCGAGACCCGAGATAATATTCTTTAAGTCAGTCGAGACCCGACTTAAAGTGAATGTTAGTAAATATCTTAACTTCAGTCGAGACCCGAAGCAAGATTCTTTATTTCCGTCGAGACCAGAAATAAAGTGTTTTGTTAGTAAAGGATTATCTCAGTCGAGACCCGAGATAATATTCTTTAAGTCAGTCGAGACCCGACTTAAAGTGAATGTTAGTAAATATCTTAACTTCAGTCGAGACCCGAAGCAAGATTCTTTATTTCCGTCGAGACCAGAAATAAAGTGTTTTGTTAATTGTTAAAAGTTATATATCAGTCGATACCCGATATAAATGTTAGTCCCTAACTAGCCAACTTACCCCAAGCGATGCCAAGTACAAAAAGAGATCGAGATCAGTCAGCTTGTCGTTTATGTAGCCCTTGCTTGCACTCGACACCACTGATAGAGTAGAAGCGGCACATGATTATAAGAATTGGCAGTGCAGCTGTTATCTTACGGTACTAACGATAAAATTTACATAGCAACGAACAAAAATGCATAGCAACAAGAAATTAGAGCTTCACATGCTGCTGTGTTAAATTAAATTATATTTGCAAAAAGAGAAATTCCCGTTCGATGATACTTGTAATGATGATAATGATGCAAATTGATCGGCTTGACTGATTATACACATGCTTTTGTTAGATGTTTTACCTATTTTTTAGGAAAATTGTAATTAGATTGAATTTATTGTCTTTTCAGAACTTAATTTTAGCATGGTATATTTTAATATGTTCCTGTTTTTTATCACGAATCTAACAAATGGAAATAATTTTCATTTGATCTGCTCGTTGAGGTTATAATTTTATGTTGTATTTGTGCAATATGTTATGAAGATAACAAATACATGGCTATGCTGGGTGGTGTACATGTTTTTTGCTTAATAGTAATCAAATTAGAGATATGTTTACTAAAAATTGTATGCTTTGTTTTCAGCATGTTTTCTTTTACAAATTTTCTGTTTATGAAAATATATTCGAATCAATTTGGTTCGAACCAACTATAATAATAATATTTTTTAGAATGTTAGAAATTTTAATCATATGTAAATATAGAAATGTTAATCATATATAAATGTAAAAATGTTAATCATATGTAAATGTAGAAATGTTAATGATATGTAAATGTAGAAAGGTTAATTATGCATAGCAGAATATCTATTGAGAATGTAATATATTAATTCTACATAGCATAATATTTCTATAGAATGTAAAATGTTAATTAAAATAGACATATAAAAAAAAGGATATGTATAACAAAGATACGTACAGCCAATCTATAATTTCAACATTTTTGTATATTAAATAATTCATATGTCACGTGCCCACTGCACTCATATGAGCACAAAAAAAAATTATCTACAATCCAAATTTTTTTTTCTCTTTTTGCGGTGAGGATGTAGAGGATACCTACATGCCCTACATGCCGTAATGATAAATGCACAGACGAGCACCTCAACAGAGAACAGTAATAAGGAAAGAAAATAAAAGCAAAAATAATAAACAAAGAAATACTATCAGAATAGCCACGCGCCATTCTATGATCCATCCATGATATCAAAGTAAGAGTTGTGAAAAAGTAATATGATCATCACTGGTCACCGTTGTACCGTGATAAAGCATATTATATACTACTCAGTGAACTATAGAAAAAGTGATTGCACAATGACGCAATCGATGACTGTAAGTCATTTTTATTCCATTTTACTTAGCACTCTCTTAATAAGAAGAGATTGCTATGTAAGCATTTTTCCATTTACATGCTTGTTTACATAGAGGTCAATATGCATGCATTTATCGATAGCATTAACTTTATCGATATGAGTGAGGTAAGCTATTATTGACAAGCAGGTACTAATAAATTTTTTAATACGAAAATTTCTCATGGGAATGGACTTTTTAATAAGTTTTAGTGAAGTAAGCACTTTTGATAAAGTATAAATGTAGTGCTTCTGACAATAAAACGTAAGCGTTTAACCAGCAACTCCAGAGGCGTTTTCTTATTCTTGCCAGACATAGAGCTTCTCAGTACTAATATGGCGAATAATAATAATAAATAAATAAATAAAAATAATAATAAAAAAACGTTAGTCAAAGGCGCATAGCAACAATATTGGCATAGCAACAACTGGCATAGCAACAATAACTTAACATAGCAACTGCACCTCATCATTTGTTCATGAAGTGTTACCATTTTAGTTATTGTTGTTCACAAGCTGCAGTCAACTTATAAATATATAAAATATTGTGAGTAAATTCCATTTATTTCTAATCCAATATGAGCTAAATGCCAAAAAACCTTCGCCTGATGAATTAGAATTTTTACTTACCAAAAATAATTTGTACATTCTTAAAATCAGTACATTGAGCTGACTTAGACGTTGCTGGGAAACAGAATGCACGAGTTGCTGCCCATGTACTTAGATGTACCATCACAACATTCCGCTGCGCAGTGATCTCTTGTGTAATTACCACAGTTTGTATGCTGCTCGTGTCAGAGCTGGGACTTTTGGATTGTTTCGTATTTTTTATCTTTCCACTGCTTTGTATACTCTTATGCCTGTTAGTAGCGTGTACGCCTCACGCAATGCTTCACTGGAAACGGTGCATAGCGGAACGTGTTTCGTAATGAGAATAGAGAATAGACTGACCATCAACCAAAATTAAACAGTTTTGACATAGATTGTTACAATATTAAGAGCTTAACCCAAAAGACTGCCTAGTAGTCAACCATTTGGTAGCATTAGAATTAAATATATTGACATGTATTGTCACCAACGTAATATTAACAATAAATCAACAGTAAAAATATATGATATTGCATTTTTTATTTTTTTTATTTTCAAAAATAACTCATTTTTATTTAACCTTATCTTATTTAAAGTGTTCAACCATCTGTCAACCTCACTGTTATTATTCCATTAGTAAACAAATTGGCAAAAACCAATGCGCTCACCTCTTATAAGCTAATCATGTATATATGTATATATATACATATATATATCTAATAAGGTTAATTACATGTACTTTTCTTAACATTTATTTTACTGAATTGAGTTATCAGGTACACATATACTATCAAATATATTCTATACTAGTTGTAGAATCTAAGTTGCTTCAAATACTGGCATTCAAAGCATCTTGGCATTTATATCTTTTATCTACTTTACGTCTTTTATCTACTACATCAATGAAGTTATCAGCTTATTAATACTCTATATATTATATAAACTGTAGCAACTGTTTACATCCTCTTCGTGGGAGTTAAACTGATTAGGTAAGATAAATTTATAATATTAGCTAAAGTTTCGGTTCTTGGTGGTGTCTTTTTATACCCTAGATGAAATCATAGGGGTATACTAAGTTTGTCATTCCGTTTGTAACACCTCGAAATAATGATGGTAGAGCAAAATGGATTGGACACCCTTTCATAATATTAAAAGTTATTTCGATTTTTGCATATCCGTCTGTGCGCACGATAACTCGAGAACGCGTATACTTAAATAGCTGAAATTTTGTACACGGACTTTAAAAAAAAAAAGTAAAATTAAGTTCGAAAATGAGACAAATCGGGCAACTCCTTCGTGGAGTTGCCATATAAAAATTTCGTTTTCCGCTATATATTTGGATACTGCCTGAGAACGCATCGACGTAGAGAGCTGAAATTTCGTACATGATGTTTTTACTACATTAGCAACTAAAATGTCAAAAATGGATTAAATCGGGCAACTCCTTCTTGGTGTTGCCATATAAAAATTTCGGTTTTTTACGTATACTTTGAAAACGATCAGTCCAAGACATTTTTATTGTACTAAGAACTTCTGCAGAATACGAAATCCTATAAAATTGATTATTACCATTTTTTCTGTGCGACAAACTGTTCTAGAAATATATGCGAAAAACAACTTCAAAATCAATACTTGAATAGATCGGTGACCATACGAAATTTATTACGGGCATTCATCTAGGGTATCATAAGAATTGGTCTTAGACCAATTCTAGCTTTTTTACTTGTTCTTCTTTTCTTTTCAGTATTAAGACACTGAGGCCAACATATACTGCTGGAACTTGTGCACGATCCTGAACACTAATAATTTAAAACATAAATAATAAATTTACGATGTTTAACTACCGATATTTAACTCAGTTACTTTTCCACACAATTGCAGTTAAAATAACCCGCTGTTCGATTTAAAGATTACAATGCAAAAACTTGCAAGTGAATAAAGTGATATAGCTTTAAAATACCGAAGTTCAATTTGATTTAAAGTGATATCACTTAGTTTATTTGCATGTACTGTATAAAGATTACACGGTACCCAGAAGAGAAGATATACTGTATATGGCCGCGACGTATTTTACGCCAAATTCTTTCTGGAAACAAAACCAATATTACAATAATAGTTCCAAAAATTGGCCCAAAATGCCGTCAAAAAAAAAACTACATCGCTGCACTTCTCTGAATGAAATATGTTTTTTTAGGTACTTACTTAGATATGGGCAGTCTTGCCACGTTAGGCACTTTTTCCCAATTACGTCGAAATTATATTATTATATATTATATTGTTAAAAATGAGCTAAGTTACTCGGTATTATGTATTTTTAGAATAAAAAGTGAGTATATCCAGTTTAAAATATAATGATAATCCTTTTTTATAAATAAAACCAGGTCCGTAAAACAATTCGACATAATTTTAAACCAAACAGATTTTCCCATTATGTCAGAAGTATTGAAATACCACTTTGTTTTAAGATTTTAATCTTTTGTTTCTTGAGAGATATGCTTTCAGATTTCGCCCGTTTAATGAATTTATATTGCATTCCATATATTTTAATAGAGGTGATTTTTTTCAAAAGGGAATTTACTTGTTTCAAGCATCCTCCTGAGCATTTTTGAAAATCTTTCAGTTACTTATAAGTAATATGATATCCTTTACTTTTTAAGTGGACACATTTTTCTCAGTGTAAGCCATTCGGATCTAAATATTAAAATTTTTTTAATGTAAAAGAAAGAACCCCTTGTATTATAAGTCCTGAAGTTTACACCAGCCTGTATAGCTAATTGAAGCCCGTATTAATTAATATGTATATTGTATACAATATACAGGGTGTTTCCCCTTAGGAGGTCCATAGAGCGGGAGGTGATAGTACTCACCTAGACGAACCAAAAATTGTATGGCAGGGGGAGGGGGCAATATCAACCGTTTAGGAGTTACAGGGTGATTCATAAAAAAAGCTAGGTTTTCACAAAACACCCTGTATCTTAAAAACTACAGGGCGTATGGTCACAGTTAAGGCCTCACTATATGCAGAATTTCATGGCCTTTCCAACGACAGCTCAACCAGCCCCGTACCCCTCAGAAGTTCTGAAGGTCTAAACTAAAAATTTCGGATTTTCTTTCCTTTTTTTTTACATTGACCTCTATTATTTTTGCAAAAAGGTCGTTAACATAACTTTTTTTTATAAAAACTGTAAACTGTAGACTCTCCTCTTTAATTTGACCACATGTGTTAACTGTAGCCGTTAACTCATGACCTATTCAGGTCACAGCGAAATTAGACAATATTTTTTAAAATGACGTGGTAAGGAAACAAATTATCATTGAGAATACGTTTGAAAATAAGTTTGAGAATAGGTTAAGAGCTAATATCTCTTTAACGGATACAGATAGCACATAGGTCAAATTAAACAGGAAATTCCACAGTTTACAGTTTTTATAAAAAAAAAGTTATGTTAACGACCTTTTTGCAAAAATAATAGAGGTCAAAGTAAAAAAAACAGGAAAGAAAATCCGAAATTTTTAGTTTAGACCTTCAGAACTTCTGAGCGGAGATGGGTACGGGGCTGGTTGAGCTGTCGTTGGAAAGGCCATGAAGTTCTGCTTATAGTGAGCCCTTAACTGTGACCATACGCCATGTAGTGTGAAAACCTAACTTTTTTTATGAATCACCCTGTAACTCTTAAACGGTTGATATTGCCCCCCCCCCCTGCCATACAATTTTTGGTTCGTCTAGGTGAGTACTATCACCTCCCGCTCTATGGACCTCCTAAGGGGAAACACCCTGTATACGCATTACATATTGGTATTATTTAATTTTTTTCCAAAATAGTCGTGAATTACGTGCATATGTCCTTTGGATGGTGTTAGATATCGAAGTGCATTATCTTATTAGATTAATCTGTTTTCGGAACGGCGAGCACCTGTAAAAAATCCTTTAATATCGGAGCAATTTTGGTTTGTTTGACACTCGTATTTATCGTGTTTAGTGACCCTATTTAAAATGGTACTCGGGTCATTTAATATGCGCGCCTACTATTTTGTTTTCTTTCTTTTTAATTAACGTACCTAATCAAAAATATTAATCAATTTAGCAAAACTTTTTGCATTAATATAATAAAAGTATGTATTTCCAAAAACTCTAATAGCACTTTAATGATAAAGGACGATAATTTTTTTCAAAAATTAGCATTTGGCTTAGACCTTCCATTTAACTCTAACTACTTATATTTACCTCTTTGACTTATGCAATACCCAAAGCACGTAAAGTATATTCAACACAATCTTTAAGCCGAGTAGAAATTGTACAAATTCCAATTTTACTCTAATTAACTTTAAATTAAGTGAAACATAGCTTCTAACTCGATTTCATTGTTATCCAGAGAATTTATTATCAGTAAAAGCAGTTTTAATATTCGATACTTGTCTCGTGTCGATACTAGTCTCGTGTCGATACTAGTCTCGTGTCGATACTAGTCTCGTGTCGATTCTAGTCTCGTGTCGATACTAGTCTCGTGTCGATACTAGTCTCGTGTCGATATTAGTCTCGTGTCGATACTAGTCTCATGTCGATACTAGTCTCGTGTCGATACTAGTCTCGTGTCGGTACTAGTCTCGTGTCGATACTAGTCTCGTGTCGATACTAGTCTCGTGTCGATACTAGTCTCCTGTCGATACTAGTCTCGTGTAGATACTAGTCTCAATTACTGATTTTTACGGTTTAAGTATTATATATAGTAATTAGGTTTCATTCAAAGGAATTTGATATCTTAGTGATGTGCTCAGTAGCCAATAAAGCATAAGAAGATGGTGCTAAAATCTGCTCCTAATTAATTTATCCAATACCGGGAAGATTTAAAACTACTAGGCATTGAATGGAAATGGAAACCTCTCCCAACGCTGCACTTAATTTCTAATAAGTGCGTCCGAATGACTTACATATTCTTAATGATATTAATACCTTATTTTCTGTTATGCAATGCTGAAGTGTCTGTTTACCTAAAGAAATTCCAACTTAAGGTTTTTCAATAGAATATCAGTCAAGCAAACGTGATGATGAACCAGTTATTTATTTATCAATTAAGTATATCGTCATTATGGATGCAATGAAATTAAACGTATTTTAATTCTTGTTACTTTACAACCGCGCCGCCATGAAAGTTTTTTTTATTAAAACTAACACATTATTTGTAAAAAACTTTATATTAATCATGATTTGTTTTTTTTTCGAAAACATTCCACTATTTAAGGAGGGCTCTATTGTTATAGTCAATCTTTTATTTAAAGCAATAATTGTTTTATTTAATTGCTTTCATTCTACTCTTACGAATTTCACCAGATGAAATCATCTATTTTAAATTTCACATTTCTTATTAATAAATTAATAAGTTTTTGAAATGTAGACTTATTTCCATGTGTACTTCTATCAGAGGAATAGAATAAAAAAGCAAGATATATGTTACTAATTTTAGATGAATACTCTGGGGGAATCCCAGCTATGGAGGAGTAAACAGCAGCCAGTTTATGCGTGCCTGCTTTAGAGCCTAAAGGATATCCTCTTTCATAATCATCAAAATACAGTACTAAAGGAATAATAATTTTATCCACAAAATTACTTTTTAGTCTAGACCACAGACTCGAATTAAATATACTGAAAATACTGGAATGGTTCTCGGATTTAGTTTTTATATACTCATAATAATAATTTATTTCTGGTCTGTATACACAAGATTATTATCTTTTATAAATGCATACTAAATATAGAACTATGGCAAATCAAAAATAAATTCACAAGAAAAATAAAAAAAAATAAGTAAAAGTAAAGAATTTAAAATAAGAAATTATTAGAAAGAAAAACAATGGAATATATAGATATATATGTACATAAATAACTGTTTGACGAAAACGGTGGTCATCATCGCATTACTGCTCCACAGAAAAATGCTTCCAAAATGAGTGCAAAAATTTAAAAGATTCTATCAGATAAGAAGGAGATCTTGCATTAACTATTTTATGTAAAAACACCAATGCCCTAATGTTCAGATAAGTGCCCGATGAACAACCTAAGACAGTATCTTTGAACTTGGTAATATTATCATAACGTTTTAGGCCGTATATAAACCGTACACAATTATTAAAAGCAGTATTAATCTTGCGGTAATACTCAGAATCCAAAGCAGGGTAGAGAGTACCACAATAAATGAAATGTGGTATCAACAGGGATTTTACAAAACTCAGCTTTAGATTAGTAGAAAGTAGTTTAGCGGATAACCGCAGTTGCCTAAGGACACTATCAATCTTGCCACTAGACTATTTTATATGGTCACAGCAACTCAGCTTACTATTTATACGTACTCCCAGGCTTTTAGCTTCTCTCGTATAGAGGAGAATCATTCCATTAAGGAATTTGGGAGGAAGATCAGAAAAGATAAGATCATATCTGTAACAAGTAATAAAGGTAGATTTCAAAGGATTTAGTGACAATTAGTTTCTAAACCCCCATGCAGACAGTGGTCGAGACAAATAAATCTGAACATCATCAGGGTAAAGATGAATGTTAACATCATGAAGTATGTCCAGTAGGTCACTGACGAACACACAAAATAGCAAAGTTCGAAGAATAGACCCTTGTGGGACTCCAGTATGTACTCCTTTCCGTGCGGATTTTTCATCCTCTCTTTTGACCTGCTGAAAGCGACCAGTCAGAAAAGCTCTGATTAATTTAAGCGTCGACGATCAAAAATTATAATTTTTTTAAGTTTACCAAGAAGTAAGTCATGATTAATTGTGTCAAACGCATTGCTAAAATCAAGCAATACCAAGGCCGTGAAATAGTTACTATCTAATGCTCTGCGTATATCCGACGTTGCTTTTAAGAGTGCTGTTTCGCATCTGTAACCCGATCGATAAGCAGATTGTCACCGGGAGACTAACGCATTTTCGAGAACATTTTGAACTATTTTATTGTTTCTTCAGAACTTTGCTAAGAAGACAAACTAGACTTATAGGGCGAAAATCATTAGCAACAACCTGAGTAGAACACTTAGCTAAAGGTAAAACAATAGCTATTTTCCACAAACAGAGAAATTGAGAATACGTCAGACAAGAGTTAAAAATATAAACTAATCTCGGAAATAATAGCGTAAAGACTTTTAGAAATTTTTGATGGAATATCATCAGAACCACAGGCTTTAGATTTTACGAACATGACTGCATTAAGGACCTCCTCATGAGAGACGCAACGATAGCTGAAACCATCGTGATAATCGAATAGCTCCTCTTCTATAGAAATAAGTAGTAGGGATTGAGAATTAGTGGAGTTGATGAAATATAAGTTAAGGTCATCAGGACTAAGATCGCATGATGACGCTACCTTTCCACATATTAAATTGCGTTTTAAACTAGATCACAATTTCCTAGCTGACAAGGATAGATCTAGAATTCCTACTAGATACCTCCTGTTAGCAGTCTGTACCGCTTTGTTAATCCGGTTTCGCAATACCTTATATCGGGACAGATCCTCAACCTTTTTAGAAACCTTGAATTTACGGAAGAAAAATTACTTTTCAGCGATCATGAAGTCAATATTACCACTGTGCCAAGGAATATTAGCCGACGAAATATGCTTCGTTCGTAGCGGAACGTACTTATCATGCAAGTATGAGACAAGACTGTAGAAGCTGTTCATGAATTGCTGCATAATTCCGAATTTGATGCCAGGGTAGGGAAGATGCTTCTGCTAGTAACTAATCGAATAGTAATTGCATTATAATATTTCTAAAACCAAGGAAAATGAGATTTTATATGTCAAGAAAATAAAATCATGATCGAAGGTAAGAGTTATCTGATTATGATACAGAATTTTGTCTACACTGGTACAAAGAAATAATCCATAATTGATGGATTATTACAATTATAAAATGCTAGGATGCCTTGATGTATAACATTCAGATGGCTGGATTGAAAAAAGTGAATGAAATTATCCGCACTACCACTAGTTTGTAATAGATTCATATTTAAATCTCCACCGAAAATTACAATTTGGAAGTGAACACCCAAGTTCTTTAACACTCGCAAGATTAAATATGTTGGGGGAGCAATAAATACTGACGAGAAGTATTTTATCAAACACAGTATCAACCTTAACTGCTAAATATTCAATGGAACCTTCAATGTATTTCTTGACCACCCTAGCTTTAAAGTTGTCTTTGATACACACTGCAACTCCTCCACCGGTACGAACTTCTCGATCACATCTAAAGATCTTGTAACCTGGAATCAATACCAAGTTTGAGCTTTCAGACACAAATATTAAATAGACATTGGTGTTCATGAAAATGCACTGAAGGCCGTGACACACTAAGAGCAGAAAGCAGCGACAGAAGCAGAATTTTTTCTGAACACATTCAACTGTTCGAGCACTAACAAATTGAAAGCAGAGGCAGCGGCAGCAGCAGAAGCAGAACTTGAAAGTTGATCAAATCTCAAAAATTCTACTTTTGCTCAGTACTGCCAATATAAAGGAAGTTAAATTTTTTATTTAGTTGTTGGCGTCCTTTCTTTTAGAAGTGTTCAAGAAATTTGATGCGATAAAAACAAAATGTCTGTGGAGGAAAACTAATTAATTTTGTTAGAAATAACAAATTAATTAACAATTAATATCAACTTTTTAAAAATTTTAACACCTGATATGTGTAATTGACAAATCACTATTTTCTGCTTCTGCTTTCAATGTGGTTGACACAGCAGAAGTGTTGGATTTCTGTTTCTGTCGCTGCTTTCTGCTTTTAATGTGTCACGGCCTTGAAGCTGGAAAAGTTTAGACTTCAAACTCCTACAGTTAGGCCCAAAATACATTGACGGTCTCAAGCCACGGGCCACAAGCCACTTGAGGCTTGTGGCCCACTGCTGAAGCCAACTAAGTTACATTCAGGGCCACTAGCCACTAACCACAAGAACTGTCACGGAATTGTCATTTGTGATTATAAGCAGAAGGCGAAAAATGTTGTTCTAAATTTAATATTTTTTAAGTAAATTGTTATTTGGTAAATTAAAAAGTGAGATGGATGATGTTACTGAATTAATGGTACTATTGTTCTGTACAATCGAGCTACATAACCCTCATAGATTTCGTTTAAAATGATAAGAGGCAGTGGAACAAGGAAATCTATGACCCTAAAGAACGGGAAATACGAGGATTTAAAAAAAAAATTTCATTGTGCAAAAGAAAGACGAGCAGGAATTTCGTAAAATAATGAGGATGGGAGTGAATCAATTTCAACTCCTGCTTTCATTTTTAAAAGAGAAATTAAAGAAGATTTCAAATAGAAGACCAATAAGCCCTGAATGTCGGTTGGCTTTAACATTACTGTAATTGTATTTTGTAAGAATATTTGATATAATGACAAATATTGCAGCAGATACTTGGCGCATGAAACATCTAGACAAGTACCTTCGTGGACTTTTAGGATGGGCGTTTCAACAGTCCGAAATATCGTCCTTGAAACCTGTGAGGTTATATGGTAGGAAATGAGCGGTATTTATTTAGCAATGCCTAATGAAGCAGAATGGCGAATTCTTGCTGACAAGCTTCTAAAGTTGAGTGGAACGCCAAACTGTGTGGGAGCAATTGATGGTAAGCACATCAATATTACTTGTCCTCCTAATGCCGGCTCCGAATATTTCAATTATAAAGGATCACATAATATTGTGCTGTTGGCAGCTTGTGATGCTAATTACTGCTTCACAATTGTTGCCATTGGAGCTTTTGGTAGCCAGAGCGATGGGGGTATCTTGGCGCATAGTACATTTGGCATAAAAATCTTAAACAGCACATTTCCGCATGTTCCCGCATTACTTCGATGCTGATGCAGCATTTCCGTTAAGAAAAAATTTAATGCGTCCATATCCTGGAAGTAACTTGCGGAAAGATAAGAAAGTATTCAATTACAAACTATCTTCAGCTAGAAGAGTGATAGAAAATACCTTCGGAATTATGTGTATGCGTTGGAGGATATTACTGAATAAAATTCCTTAATGTTTCCATTATTTCATAGGCCTGCATCCAGTGGCCTGTGGCTTGTAGTCGTGAATGTATTTTGGGCCTTAAAGTAGTTGTCCTATGCGGGTAGGAGACCACTTTTTGTATGGAAAAAGTGACCGGTTTTCACAGACTCATTTCGTATCATCTTCTTTCCTTCTATTTTGTCTTTGGTGGGTGGTGGAAGCTGGGGGCGGGGGGAGGGAGCTTTCAGGCTTGATCTCTGGCTAATAAATAAAATGATTTGGCCTATTTTTAATTATTCTCGGTAGTCGACAGTGTTTTGAATTTTACTCAAAAAGGCTTTTCTTCATCGTTAAAATTATCTAAATCTGAGTCCATGATAAAATTATTTTCTTCATACAAACAAATAATGCTACTGTCAAAATAAAATGTCATACATTTCAAATACTCTTTTCATGAGCTTAAATTGAGGGATGGCACGGTATAAACTCTAGTTTAAACCGGGGTTTAAATCAAACTGAGAAACATATTCTTCGAGTTTAAACTAAATATTTGGTTTAAACTCAGACTGTGAAACTGGCAATAAGTGGTACAAAAAAACAAAATCACCAAAACGAAGTAAAAAACAAGAAAAACTTTCTCATATTCGCGCAAGAAAGCTTTATGAAAATTATTTCATCAGTTTTAGCGGATGTGTAATAATGGACGATGAAACTTAAGCAAAATCCAGCTTTAAACAGAAGTTACCTGGTCAACAGCTTTACACAACATGTGATCCTAAGACTTCCAAATAAGTGGATAAGTTCGGAAAAAAAATTGTAGGCAAAGAAGTGCACCGTTTGTGTCAAAAAATACAATGAAAAAATTTCTAATTTGGCAGGAAGGAATGCCTGCAAAGGCGACTTTTACCACTTATAAGAAAGCACACACGGCCGACAATATTTTGGCCGGATTTAGCAGCAATACATTATTCAGGTAAGGTCATACAATAGCTTATAACGAACAATGCCAATTTCATTAATAAATACAGCAATCCGCCAAACTGTCCACAGCTTAGACCAATTGAAAAATATTATATTATTATTATATTAAAGGCAAATTAAGAAAAAAACAGTAAACTATTGGAAACAATCCAAAAGTTTAAAGTAGAGTTGAAAAAAGCAACTACTAAAGTGAGTGACGCTATTGTGCAAAATCTAATGTGTAACGTCAAAAGAGACGTTAGAAAATTTTATCGTTCAAACGAATTATTTTAATTTAAGTGCATATGTATATACTTTTTTTATCTTAATGAACTTAGGAATCAAATTATCCTAAGTTAATCTTTTACTTTTACTTTCACCTCAAGCATGCGACATTTATTTCATGCACATACTTTATACATATCTACATATTATACACTAAGTGTGTTTTCTAGTGTGTGTGGATCTCTGACCGAATAACTTATATATACATTGATCTGATCAGAATAGTGGGAAATTCTAAAAAATAATCAGACAGTTTATTGCAGGTTAAAAGGAAGTGAACAGTGTTTGTTTTGATAAGAGAGTCAACCACTGATCTTGATCCAAATTTACCAGTGAATTCATTTCAGTTTCACTAAATTCAAATTTGCATGTACATTCTACCAACGGCCAGTACAATCTGTAACCAGCTTTGCAATTGCTAAGCTGTGCAGCGCTATGGTAGAGAAATGCCAAGGCAGGTTTAGCATTGTTTTTAATATTTGATTTTGGGAGGTTTTGAGGTTTCTTTAAATGACTCATTGCGCACCAAACAGGGTCCCTGTGAGGTAGTGCCACTTGAAAGATAAATTTTAAAATAATTAGGTTGTTTGTGATATTGATAGCAGATTTTCGATTTATTAAAGGATAGAAAACTCGAGTCAGGATATTAATTTTATGTTTGGTAATGGAAATACATCTTTGGAACGTTTGGGTTTTATCTAGTGTAATTGTAAGGTATTTTATATTCCCTGTCCAAGGTATATAATTTCCGTTTAGGTTCAAGATGTTTTGCAGGAAAATTTGTGCCCTTACATTTCCGGATAGAGAACATCGCTTGCGTTTTAAGGGTTTTTTTTTGTTTTCCATTTGTAAAAATAGCTATAAATAGTATCTAAAGTAATCTGAAAATCGGTGGTTATTACTGTTGGTATAGCAGATGATGAATATAGCATTCTAAGATTTATTTAAACCAATAACAAATGAGTTTAAACTTTAAGTAAATAAATTTAAACCTTGAACAAATGATTTTAAACCTTTAAAAAATAAATTTAAACCTTGAACAAATGCTTTTAAACCCTTAAAAAATATATTTAAACTGTTAACGAATGACTTTTAACTGTTAAAAGAACGACTTAAACCATTAGCAAATATCGCAGGTCACATAGAAAAGTGACCCAACTTAAAATTTGTCGTTTTTTAGTTAATTACACCATGAGATTCGCAAGCTTCGATTCTATCGTTTGTTGAAACCAGCATATTTCTATCTGCTTTTTTTTTGCCGCTAGATAGCGATAGTGTCACTTTTCTTTTACTTAAGAACAGAGTTATTCTTCATAAAACAGTGTCACTTTTTTCGTTGTGTTGGTCTTCATTACAAACGTAAATATGTTTTCGATATTTTAACAGTATAATTTAAAGTTGTGTCACTTTTCTAAAAAACGGAATTTAATTCTTACAAATGTTTTTTTCAGTTATGACATTTATTTTGCAACGAAATTCAAAATACGGAATATTATTCTTAAAAATTGTATTTTGAGTTGTGCCATTTAAAAAAAAAACAAAACAAGTTGTAAAAATATTTATTTAGTAGCAAAGAAGAGCGACACAACTTAAGAGGATGCGGTAATAAAAATTTAAAAATTCTTTTACATAAATCTTCAGAAATAAATTTACTAACAAATTTATTAATTAATTAATTAATTAATTTTATTGTGTCTGTTTTTCACTCTCCCGAAAAGTTACATTGTTGTGCCCTCAATAATCAAACTCACGAATCAATCAAACAACAAAACACACGAATTGCATTTATGACTAAACTTTATTATTCCGAACTGACCTATCTTAACTACAATATAACTAAGCTACCTGGCGCTTAGGTAACCTGAAGCGACTCTAATCACGATAAGACTGTACACTTTACGGCACTCGCCAGTCCAGTCATTGAACTTTTATGCACCAATATTCGGAAGTAGACTTTTATTAACAACGCGAATGTAAACAAACGACAACAAGTTTGCCGTTTGTTCTACCGGTTGCAGCACCTGAGTCGCTCAGTAGTAAACAATCGTTTACATAATAATTACCATGCGAGGTTAATTATTATTGTAATCGTCGATTGCTCCACTAACCGCTCATCGTAGCCAGCTGTTGAGCTAACCAGCAAAATAACCGACAGTTGCAGAACAGTACCATGCGAGGTTACTGTTTAGCAATTGCTAATTATTTCACTAAAATGCGCCCTTGGCTGCTGGAAGAATCTTCCGTATATTGGGCCATAACATCCCTCCCCCCTTCGAAAAACTAGTTTCCACCGGTAACTAGATCTGGAGAGTGCACCAATCTTAATTAAAAACTGAAAATATCCTTATCCTCGTTCGGTTCAGATTCTTTTACATTTTTTATTTTTACATCATTTCTCTTTTTATTCTCTTTTACATTTATCTTCTTTAAGTTCAATATTTCATTTTTACATTTTTACATCTTCTTCCATCATTTCTGTTTTTATTTTCTTTTACATTTAACTTCTTTAAGTTCAATATTTCATTTTCACATTTAATTTCTTTCTTACTTTCATCTCATTTCTTTTTTCTTCCGTTCTTACAACATATCTATTTTGTCTATTAGTTTATTTACTGTTACTTTGCTGTTTTTCTTTTTTCTTTCACTAATTAATAACAATATGAATAACTGCATACTTATGTTCTTTTTTTTTTTTTTTACTTTCTACTGTTATATTCCTTCATTCTATATACAGGGTGTCCCGTAAGTCGACGTCAACCGGGTAATAGACCAAATCGTAACAGTTACCAGAAAAATATAAAAAAAATCTAAGTCATGTATTTTTCAAATTATAGGCATTTCTTTTGTTTTTGAGAAAATGTGCATCTTGTGATGATTTTTTAGCTCCTGTTGCTACAAATCTTTACTATTTTTCAATTTTATTTTTCTTATGTATTCCCGAATAGTGCATATGTAATCTGTTGCTTTAAATTCTAAGCCAACTGCTCCAGCTTGGAAGAAAATGTCACATTTCGCCGAACCAAGAATAGAAAATTAATATTTCACCCAAGTTTAACTGTCTGTACTGAAAAAAAAATTTACTACGCCAGTTTGGCAAGTAACGTTAAAAGTTGACGCATTTAATAAGGATTTTAAAATGGTATAATACTTGCTACATTATTTCTTAGATTAAGGAAAAAAAAATTTTTTCTTAAAGGAACCCAGTTTCACAAAATTTCTTTTCACCTACTAAAAATTATTCTATTGTACCCAAAGCCTGACGACCGCAACTTTAAGATTATAGTTTGAGTGAGACGGAGAGTCATTCCATGAAGTGAGAGTGAGACAGATAGTGACTTAGTGATAGTGCTTATGTAACCTGTTGCTTTAAATTCTAAGCGAAGTTCACCGAATATTACAAAACCATGAGCTACACCCATACCATGTGCAGCAAGTACAAACCCTGCTACCTCGGGATTATCATCCTCGGGTGCGTTTTGCCAAACGATGCTACAAAGACAACGGGAAGATCCCCGATTCTTCGAGAAAATTTTGTGGTCGGATGAATCGATATTTAAAAAAGACGGATAGATGAACCTACACAATTTACATGAGTGACACGTAGAGAATCCGAATTTAATTAGACAAAATAGATCTCAATATCGTTTTAAAATAAACATGTAGACCGGAATTTTAAACGGAAAAGTCATAGGACCTTTTGAGTTGCCAGGGGTCTTTAATGCTGAAGTTTATTTAGATTTTTTACAAAACCGGAATACATGCCACTAAGTATTTACAGAGAGATGTGGTATCAGCAAGACGGCTGACCAGCGTACTATGACCTTTCCGTTAGAGAATATCTCAATGAATAATATCCGGACAGATGGATAGGGCGGTCTGGTACGATCTCGTGGCCAGTCCGTTCACCTGATCTAAATCTATTTGATTTCTTTTACTGGGGAGCAGTGAAAGAGAAAGTTTATAAGAAGTCAATTGAAAATTTAGCGTAGCTTCGGCAAAGAATTACGGAAGCAGTTGAATTTGTCAACAACGGAAGAATTGCCCGTCTGATAACCCGATCTTTTTTAAGAAGATGTCGAGCTTGTATTGAAGCTGAAGGAAGGCAGTTTGAACATCTTTTGTAAATAATAAATCTTAGCATCCAAATAATTGGTGTTTAATTTTAAAATTAAGGAAAATTTGTCCTAAATTTAACAAAAAGTTAGCATCTCTAACTTGAAAACGACACTATCTGTCTGACTCACACTTCATGGAATGAATTTCCGTCTCACTCAAGCTAGAATCTTAAAGCTACGCTCTTAAGGCAAGCTTTGGGTACACTAGAATCAATTTTAGTAGGTGAAAAGATATTTTTCGAAACTGGGTTTCTTGAAAAAAAATTTTTTTTTTCCGTAATCTAAGAAATAATGTAGCAAGTGTTGTACCATTTTAGAATCCTTATTAAATGCGTCAACTTTTAACGTTACTTGCCAAACTAGCGTAGTACATTTTATTTTTCAGTAGAGTCATTTAAAGTTTGGTGAAATATTAATTTTCTATTCTTGGTTCGATAAAATGTGACATTTTCTTCCAAGCTGGAGCAGTTGGCTTAGAATTTAAAGCAACAGGTTACATATGCAATATTCGGGATTACATGAGAAAAATTAAATTGAAAAAAAGTAAAGATTTGTAGCAACACATGACATAGATTTTTTTATATTTTTCTGGTAACTGTTACGATTTGCTCTATCACCTGGTTCCGGCTTGTCGTCGACTTACGGGACACCCTGTATATATATATTTTGTTTGTTTTTTACTTTACATGTGGTTTCTTTGAAACTTCCTCCACTTCTTAAATACGTTATCATACTCATCATTTCGTACGTTTGAACCTTATAATAATTAATCTATTCCTTTCCACTGAACACGAGTAAATATTATAAACCATATATACATATTTAAATTTCTATATAAATTTACACGCTAATCTCTAACTATAGGTTGCCCTTAAATTACTTTTACGTTATACAAGTGCAAAAAATATATATATACTTATATATATACTCTAGCTGCACAAGTTGTTTCCCCACAATAGTCGGCAGATTAGTGGTTGGCAAGTTCGCTGTCGTGGACGAGATTGTCTCAATGGTTATGTTTGCATTTTGGGCCTTGGGTTGCTGCTCTGACTTATCAACTATAGGTAGAATCACTTTGTTAGTGCCGGCTTTGGTATAGTTCTTCTTCCAGCGCTTCAAATGGCATAATACTCCTATCAAGATTACTAAGCTGATGACGGCTAAACATGCGGTAGTAGTTGTCGCTGCTAAATGTACTGGATGTTGAATGGTACGTCTACTTGCCTCCTCCGTGCTGATTTTGTCTTCAACCATGTTTATAGCGGCATCCTGCTCTCTCCATGCTTGATTAAAGTTGTCACTAGCCAGCAATCATATTTCGTCCCTTTTTCCTTCTACTACCTCCTGTCTGTGCCTGTTTGTCTGGGTTGCGGTGCTGTTCCAGGCTGATGACTCTATTCGGCTGGGCTGCCATAGAGATATATTTCGCTGTGCGGCATCTTCAGCTTATATTCGTAGGTCACCGATTTGCAGGTGACAATGTTCTTCGATGAATAATACCCCTGTGTGCTCCAGCTCACCGATGGAAGTTGGTGAATGTTGGCAGTTTACTTCCAGCTTGGTCTTCTCGGACATCACAAATAACCAGTGGTTTCTCGCTACCATTCTCACTAAGCTGCTCCTCTTTGCTGTTACTCTTTTGTTACAGGCCTTCGCATTTACGTTGAAACTCTGGAATAGGTTCAGCACACAGTTTTCTCCAATAGCAGTAATAGTTGGGGCTAATTGTGGGCATAATATTTGCGGGTAGTCTGATGGGTTTAATAAAATCTGGCACTTCTGGTACTGTTGGTAGTTAGTTCAGCACGACATATTATCGTTCATGATTGTTGGCTGCCACAAATTCAGCGTCCAGATCATACACATGATACCCAAATTCATCCATAGCTATCGGGATCGTGTATACCTTATGTAAAGCAAACGCAACTCGTTGGGGTTGTGGAATATCTACCCTGACTAGGATATCTTGGCCTACATGGAGTGCTTGTACCTTTGCAATTTGTACCAGCAATTGGAAATTCTGGAATTTTTAATCTAAATCCATTTTACTAGTGGCATTCTTCATTATCTCTGTCATCTGTTGTGCATGAATTATCAGCGGATGTAGCTTTCCTACGCTTAATGAGATTAATATGCTCATCACTGTTTCTTGCATTTCGATGATTTTTCTTAAGTGAAGGCTCATTAACGTAATTACCTCACTCAATTCCATTCTTAGTTTCAATGACGGTAATTCCCGATATTGACCCTGCTGCTCTTTAACGATGGTTGAAACTTTGTTTTGTAGTTCTTCTCTCTCTTCTGCTGCCTGTAGCCTTGAAGCATTAAAAAAATCGAACGTAGATTTGACGACTGTAATTTGGTCCTCCAGTAGATTTAATGTTCGGCTCTCCTTCTCCTTAAGGTCATCGATAGCTGCATGTATTTCTTCCGAGTCGGCATGGTCCACGGTTCCGAACAGTGTCTTGGCCAAGGATCCCACTCCATCAAAAATTGAGCGCTTGTTTCTTCGGTGCACCTCATTTTGAGTATGATGCGAGAGTTCCTCATCCTGACGCTTAATTTTTTCCACCCAGCCTCCTATCTCTTTGACTGCTGCCTTACACCTTCCAACGCCTCCAGTATCGGTTACGTCTGCACATAATCCGCTTATCAAACCGCTGCAGTTGCTCACGAACTTTAAGTCTTCAGTAAGATCTGGTATTTGGAACTTAGACAGGATAGTCCAATGTTTCGTGTACAAATTAACCACCCCGAGACGCTCGAACAACACTCCCGGCTGTGGTATCAGCTCGATGCTATAACCAACCTGCTGTGCTTGTATCCCAGCTATCAAAGCGAAGATAACAATTATTACCGCCTTCATCGCGAAGCTAAACCTTACTTCATAACTACGTAAATTTAGGGCAATCATAGAATTCTTAGACTAAATGAATTTTGTTTTTCTTTAATATAAACTCCTAACTGATTCTACTATATTTCAATTCTTACTTTTTTTACAATCTATATTTCTCTTACACCTTCTTTCTTCAACAATTCTCTTTTCTCTTTGCACTAACTTGTATCAAAATTTGTCTTTCCTTTAAATTTGTAAACCTTTTTTTTTTAATCGTTCAACCTCTTATTTATGTTTTCTTTCAAAAGCTGTTCTTATTTATTTTCCATTATTTCTTTCAAAATCTCTTATCTTTTTTTTTTTAATCCTTATATCTTGTTTACTATTCCTCTTTTTTTTTAATTATTATTTCCTTTAAATTCTCTATTTCTTCTTTTTCATTCAATTAATATTTATATACTCTACTTTCTTTTCTATTAAATTTCTATTTTTTCTTTTTTATATTTTTTATATTTCCTTTTGTTTTGTTTTTAAACAAAGAAAAATCTTCAATCATTCTTCTCCCCCTTTTTTTTCTTTTCACATATACTGACTGACTTCCCTCTATTGGCAATCTTTTCGCATCTGCATAACCTTCTTTTTCCTTTCCTCTCAGCCTAAACGCTTCAATGAACCTTGTTCTGCAAGAAAAACAAAGAAACTAAGAAAAAGACTAAAGAAAAGAAAATATTCTAATTGTAAAACTATTCTCTCGTGCTTCAATCCACACAGGTTATCGTCCTTATATGACGAACAAACTCTAATCTTAAAATTAATCATGATACCTTCTCAAACGATTCGTATGAATCCGCTTTAGCTTTTTCCCTTGAAGTATAGTTACGTTCTCAGGACTGTGAATGTAAATTACTTCGTATGGACCTTTAAAAATGGCTGCTAATTTCCCTGCCCTAGCTAAGTCTTTTACTAGAACTTTATCACCAATATGTAAGGCTTCCGGGATAGCTGAATTGAATTTGAACCGCAATACCGAATGGTACTTATCCATATTGTATACCGGTTTAGGCTGGCGCTGTACGCTATTGGGATTTCCGCTACAAATCCAAACAACACTTCCATGGGCGTAAGTTTTGTGCCTGTATGCACGGTGTTGTTATACGCATGCGCTGCAGTTCTCAACAGCTCGTCCCAGTTTCGTGGCTCCCGATCAACGAAACTCCTCAGATAGTTGGCTAGCGTAGAATGCTGCCTCTCCACAGCGTTGGACTCGGGGTGGTAGGCAGTTGTTTGCAGCTTCTTTATCTTCAACATTTTACAAAGAGCCTTTAAGACATCTCCAGTGAAGTTTGATCCCTGATCCGTTACTGGCTGTTTCGGTAGCGAGCACCGACTGAGGATTTGCTCAAACAAGGCCTGGACTACCGTGTTCGATTCTTGGTCTGGTATTACCACGAAATCTACGAATCTCGTCAGATCATCCATTATAGACAGGATGTACTTGTTAACATAGACTTTCTCAAAAGGTCTTTTCGCGATTTCTGTCACTACTAAAGGCATCTTGATGGCTCTAGTGTACTTATTTTTTTGGAAAATCGTACAACGTTTAACATACCGAGCTATATCAGCCTTCATTCCCTTCCAGCGATAGAAGCGATTCACCCTGTTGAATGTTTTGTTCCTTCCAAAGTGTCCTCCGTACCTAGAGTCATGATAATCTCTTAGAATTAGCTCAATTTCTTCTGGATTGGTCACCAGTTTTGATTCTGGTTTCTTCAGTTTTTCTTCGGTGATTATCTCAGTCCCTTCAATATTGTTACCTTCGTTTTCAGAATTTCGCAATGGTGTTTGTTTTGGTTGTTCCCTTTCTTTCTGTTCCCTAGCTTGAGCACGAGTTATTGCAAGGCATGGGTACTCCTTGTTATGATAGGACTCAGGTTCTTCTGCGTGCATTGGAATTCTGCTTAGGTCATCGGCGTTACCATTTTCCTTTCCAGTTTTATATATAATCTCAAATTCATACTCCGATAGTTTTTGGTGAAATCCAAGCATACGCCAAGCAGTGTCCTTCACCTTGAAAACTCCCCGTAGCGGTTGGTGATCCGTTACTATTTTGAAAAGTTTGCCGAGAAGGTAGCACCTATAGTTCCGTACTGCCCACACAATGGCCAACATCTCAAGCTCTGTAGTGGAGTAGTTTCTTTCTGCCATGTTCAAAGAACGACTACCGTAACTAATTGGCTTGCCCTCTTGCTCCAGAACTGCCCCTAAAGATTCCCCGCTTGCATCAGTGATTACCGTAAATTCCTTTGTGAAATCTGGATATATCAAGAGTGGTGGTGTATTAAGAATTTCCTTGACACGACTGACAGCCTTTTCACACTCGAGTCCCCATGTGAACTTAACCCCTTTTTTTAATAAACTATTAATGGGTGCCAATATTTTTGAAAAAATTCGGAACACATTTCCGATAATAATTGGCTAACCCTAAAGAAAGATTGAACCTGACGAACAGTTTTTGGTTTTGGGAAATTTTGCACGACTTCTACTAACCGTTTATCAGGCTTTACCCCTTGTTCTGAACAAATATGGCCCAGATATACTACCTTCTTCCTTAAAAACTGACATCTTGAAGGCTGCAACTTTATTATGTTCGTCTAAACTCTTAGCAAATATACGACATCATCGATATATACGAAGCATTTAATCCCTTGAAGTCCCGTTAGAATTCCGTTCAGGCCTATGGAAGATTGCCGCCCCCCTACTCCCTGTAAAACACGAAAAATTGAATGATCTATATCCAGTGAAGGGACCCCAGGCTAGAATTAGCGGAGTAGGCTGCCTCATAAATCGGAGTAGATTTGAAAAAAATGGAGTAGAATTAAAAATAACACTTTCCAACGAATTATTTTATTTAAAAAAACGAAAAAGTATAAAAATGTAATGAAATACCCACAACTACAAGAAAAAATCGCCGCCCCCTAAATCTGCCGCCCTAGGCCCGGGCCTACTCGACCTATAGGGAAATCCGCCCCTGACAAAAGTTAATTAATTTTGAACAACACCTAGTAAAACTAATTCAAATTTTTCACAAATTCCTCATTCAATCTCACTTTCTCCTGCTCTCTCCACTTGTACATACATATATAGATAACTCAGAACCTCAATATCAACAATTTTCCATTTTTTTTTTTTTTACATTAATGCTCCCTAGATTAACACTTAAATCATACGTAGACATAAATCCGACACTTCAGCAGAGACCAATACCGAAACTCATGATCTCTGTTTGAAACGTGGACGATCCAGACAAATATACCATATACTCTATCAATACTATAACAACCTTGCCGTTTGTTCTACCGGTTGCAGCACCTGAGTCGCTCAGTAGTAAACAATCGCTTTACATAATAATTACCATGCGAGGTTAATTATTATTGTAATCGTCGATTGCTCGATTAAGCGCTCATCGTAGCCAGCATATTCTACCTACAAACAGCGACATACTCTGCCATACATTATAAAGCGGAACACTCCGCCTTTTAATACAAATAGCGGCATACTCTGCCACACATACTACTTTCGCATACTCTGACTTTAAATAAAATAACAACAGCGGCATACTTTACCATAGGAGGAACCCTGGTATATTCTGCCATTTAATAGCACCAAGGGATATCTTACAAAACAGCGGCTTCTTAACCATCCAATAATAAGTACGGCAGCGCTCTGCATCTTCAACAGAATTCCGATACAAATTATAACAATACATAATCATACACAGTTTTATGTGTGACATCAGAGCAATCTTATTACACTTTTTCTCTAGAATCAGGACGTTCTATTAGAAATCAAGAATGAAAACACACAAACTGATCATTTCGTCTGAAAGAAGACTAAGAAAATAATTAGAAGAAAGAATATTTGAAAAAAAAAATATATATATATATAAAATTAGCCGAAGAAATAATATGAAAATAATTAGAAGAAAGAATATTTGAAAAAATAATATATGAAAAAAATTAGCCGAAGAAATAATAAGAAAATAATTAGAAGAAAGAATATTTGAAGAAATACTAAAAATAATTGGAAAAAAGAATATCTGAAGATATAGTAAGAAAATAATTAGAAGAGAGAACATTTGCTAAAAAAAATAGCGGAACAAAAACTATAAAAGTAAGAAGAAGTAATGCTAAATAAATTCTTTAAGTTTAGATTAATTTAGGTTAGTAATTTTTTATTATAGGAAAGATTAGGTAATGATAAATGTGCACAATAAAATGATAGAACAATTACAAGTACACACATTTCTTTAAGAATAGGAAAGTAATTTTCTTTTCTCGAAACGTTTTTTATATTTCTTTGATATATTTAATAAGCCTTTGAAAGTTTATATATATTTTTTTTTGTCTGAACAAACAAACTGATTTTTCACGTCAAAGGTATTTATATAGTTGGATAACAAACAACTGCATATCCTAAGTGTTTGATTATTTTTTTTTTATGACAAAACATTTCAAGTATTGGATGACAAATAACTAAGTATAAGTCCATCCGAGTATCGCGAGTTTTGAATAATTTTTTATTGGTGGAAGAAGTGTTTGGTTTTATTTATTGCTCCAAAAATGCCGGGAGACGAGGAAAATAATGAACACCAAAATTTCGTGGAGGTAACTTCTGTCAAGCTTCCAACATTTTGGCCACCATGCCCAAAGGCTTGGTTTGTTCAAGCAGAGGCTGAATTCCGCGAAAGGTATTTGTTGAACACAACTGCAAAAGAAAACGAAAACATTAACAATTAGATTAATGAGTTATTCTTTACTTCCCCGTCAGTCCTCTAATCCAATGTCCTCAAATACCGCTTTCTACTGCATGAGTTATCTGAATTTAGAAAAGATAATGCAAATTAGTTCAATACAATTAACCTAAGTAAACGATCCAAAAAAAACTACAAAAATAGGCAATTACATGCAAAACTGCCAACAAACGAATTTCTTGCCAGTACAACAACATAAACAACCTTCTTTCTTTGCAAAATTCATATTTTCTGCACAATAAATATTTGCAAAATATGAATTCATGTTTAAGTGTGCAAATTACATGAATTCGAAACATGCATATATACAATAATGAAGGATATTCAAGAACTTTTTCCATTGTTGACATTTCAGAAGCACTTTCACAACATGAATAATTTCGCATAATTAGCATATATAATGAAAATTATTCATGCTAGATTTATTAAATAACACTTCAAAAGCACTATTGTACACTTACCTGGGTAATTAATCCATTAAAATGGTCGAAAAACACCAAACAAACACAACACTTTCACACTGGAAAACCGAGATTACTATCAAATTGACGGCATAAAAAGTCAGTTTACACAAGCTGACTCCGCGCAACATGTTGGTGTTTCTTAAAAGGTGCGAAATTCACCAGGTAAGTCAATATTCGCGAAAAAAGATAAAATTAATTCACCATAATGAGTGGTAAAGAGAAAAGGTAGGAATGACACAGAAGAAATGGAGAGAGATTTTACTTTCCACATCGGAAACCGAAAATTCGCTCTTACTTTCACATCAAAATCCAAAAAAAATTTTTCGGTTAAATAGAAGTAAAATTTATGTAATTATCATAAAAGTTGTATGACGAAAACTCCTACAAAAAAGCGCGTTTTAATTTTACTTCGGAATTCCTATCCATATTATAAATGTAATAATGTATAATTTTCAACGTAAACACAAAAGCGAGGTTTAGTACGACCGAAAAAAATTTTCGTCCCGAAACGTTCCACCTGTGGAAACCGAAAAGTAATTGACAGATGTAACCGGCCGAAAAAAGATAAAAGTTGTGTTTTTCTTAAAAATTTGAAATAAATATACTATTTTATTACTAAGATTTTTAGTTTATCCTATTTCCCATGCTTTAATTAATCATTCGCGCAAAAATCTTGTTTTAAAGTGGGATAAATTGAGTATTCCGGTTTACATTTTTCGGTTTTGATGTGAAGGTACCTTAATACGGTAGAAAAATTAAAATATTTACGTAATTCAATTAGGAAAATTCATGGATAATGGAAAATAAATTAGTTGGGATAATTTAGCATATTTTGACATATTTGCACAAGGCCGTCAAGCATGAAAAATATGACAAATTTCCTTTTTTTCGTGTGGAACTTATAACAAAATTAGCGGCTTCGAACACTATAAAAAGGATGTGCTCTCTAAAGAAGCTCTCATTCAGTTGATAGTGATCGTATATGCAATTTCGTATAAGATCACAGTTATTTCAATGTTTAAAGTGAAAATATAGTGGACAAATTTTAGCATAAATGAACGTATTTTCATGCTAAACATAAAAAGGGTGTTTTGGGAAAGTGCTGTGGTAAAAACCGTGCATTTGGTGACTGATCAAATTACAGATAGGTATTTGACGTCCTTACTGGAAGTTTATATTTGTTGGTGGCAGAAATTTTTTAGATTTAGGTTTTTCCACATAACTGCAAAATTCATGCTAGCATAGCATTTTTAATGTTTGAAGTGGAGAAACAAATTAGTTTTAATTATTCTTAAGAGTTATAAACAAGGAATTTGAATTAGTTATGTCTGAGGTATAACATTGAGTACATGTCATACTACAACATCTCAAGCATACATACCAGAAGACAAATAAATAAAATAAAATAAGCATATTGTGAATTAGCAACAAATAGAATGACATAAGAGCATATTTAGCATTGAGTGTACTGAAGAATTTGCTCAATAAAGTAACACTAAACACAAGCACACATGTCTTGTAATTTTAATACACCGCTACACTAACCCACCCAAAGTAGTAATATAGCTGTGGTGTTCACTTACAGCTACATTACAAAACATATTCGTGTAGACGAGACGAAGTTTGGCTACGTAGTGCAGATTCTTCCGCTGGAGGTAATTATGAATGTTCTGGATTTTGTTCAAGCTTTTCCTATGGAAGAAAAATATGAAAATCTATAAAGGATTCTCATACAATGATGCAGCGATTCGGAAGAGAAAAGATTGGAACAACCTCTGTGCACCTCGGAGATGGGAGATAAAAGACCTTCCGAGTTCTACAGATCAATGAAGATCCTAGCTAGTACATCCACAACATTTGGAACCGAATTGATTAAAAAATTGTGGATGAGGAAACTTCCGACGAATACCAATATTGCATTGGTTACATCAAGTAAAGAAAACATACAAGATTTGGTAGAATTAGCCGATAAAATTTTTGATGCTACGAAATTTCAATATGTATCTTCAATAAGTAACAGTTTTTCTTTACCTCTCCCCCAACAGATCATTTCAACAATAAGTAGTGATAATATTATAGCGAACAAAGTAACAATTTTAAAAAATAAAATAGATAACTCGGAAAATTTGCTAAAAAATTTTAAAATGCGTAACAATGAATACAACAATTCAATTGGTCATTTCTAGAGCAATTTCAGATATCGATCAAGAAGTCGTTCGCAAAGCCAGTCAAGACTTGGTAACAGTAAACACCTTTGTTCGCATCTTTTTAAATCGGAGATAAAACTAATAAATGCATTTCTTTGTGCGCTTTTGTTAGTAATAATAATCCAAAAAAATAAATATCCTCTCAGAGTCGTGTTCGTCTAGTACTAATATTTCAAAAAGATTTTTCCTTCTAGTTAGGGAAAATAAATTTAAATCTTCAATGGACACTGTGGTGGATCTTTCAGTATTACCTAACGGATATTATGGTAAATTTAAAAGCACCTAACCTAAATTTTATATTGTCCGCAGCTAACGAATCGCCAATTAATACGTATGGCACAAAATTATTAAAGGTAGATTTCATTGCTGGAGTAAATAAACGAATTATTGGAGCGGATTTCCTGGAAAAATGTAATCTATTGGTTGACATTAATAATTAAAAATTGATTAATGGGAACACGACGTTATGTGCAAATGGATTCACGATAAACGCAAATACTCCTTCACCAGTTGATAATGAGTATGGTAAAATTTTGCAAAAATTTCCATCGTTAACACAAACACTTTTTTACGACGCTCCCATACAACATAATGTTGTACATCACATGGACAACTAAAAGGTACTAGAGCGGCTAAGTATAAAGCTATAATCAATAAACTTATACAGCATAAAGGCATGGGACTAATGCGTCTGCCTAAGGAAAACATTGATCACATTTACTGGGATGATCCAAATGAATTAGTGGATAGACTGCGCCTTCTAATGGCATCAAAGCGGGCTAGAAACACCAGTCACAACAACGAAATTGTATCTATCCTGGAGGAGATGCGAGAAGCAGATATTATAGTTTAAATACTACTCCATTACCGTACTTCTACACAATCTACAGATGAGCGTTGACAAGTTTGGACGTTTCTCTAAGCGAGGATATCTTGGGAAACCAGGTGAGCGTGGACCAACAGGAGCTCAGGGGCCAGCTGGCGTACAAGGAATTCAAGGCCCAGCTGGTAAACAAGGAGCTCAGGGTCCAGCTGGTGAACAAGGAGAGCGGGGCATTGGATTTAATTTAACGATAAACGGAGACTACGATCTGAACTCAAACTATATAAAACGACTTCGCGAGCCACTTGAAAATGATGATGCTACTACCAAAGACTATGTTGACAAGAAAATTAAAATAAGTGTAGAAGAAATAAGAAAAAATATTAATATAGAGGTGGCAAATTTAACGTTATATATCAATGATGAAATCACGAAGATTGAAAACTATCTGTTAACTTCAGTAATAAATAAGAAAGACTTGACACCAAAAGATGGTGTATATGAGTAAAAACTCTTGAGAAATCTGTTTCATTTATAATTACGATGAATAAGAGACAAGTGGTAAATGAGCTGCATAAACCAGCGAGAAAAAAATTTTAAACGGCGTCGTGTGATGATTAAAGGACTAGATGACTTATGGCAGGCAGACTTGGTTGAAATGGATCCCTACAAGTATGTGAACAAGGGTTACTGCTATCTACTGACAGTAATTGATACCTTCTCCAAATATGCATGGGCAATTCCAATTAAAAGAAAAACTGGTGTAAAAGTAAGAGATGCCATGCAATCTATATTAAGCGACGAATACCTAAAAACCTGCAGACTAATGATGGAAAGGAATTCTACAACAACCTCTTTAAAAATCTGATGATGAAACATGCATTTAATCATTACTCTACGTACAGTTTCCTCAAAGCATCAATAGTGGAACGATTTAACCGAACTCTAAAGGATATGATGTGGAAGGAATTCAGCTTTAATGGAACTCATCAGTGGATTGGTATGGTAAAGACACTGCTCACTGACTACAACTCAAGAATACATCGAACTACGAAAATGAAACCACATGATATCAACGCCTCCAATGAGAAACAACTGCTTTCAACTGTATACAATCATATAAAAACTGTTGTTCCTGCAAAGTATAAAGTTGGGGATTTTGTACGCATCAGCAAATACAAACATATATTTGAGAAAGGCTATACACCAAACTGGACAGCTGAGATTTTTAAAATTATTAAAGTTCAAAACACAAACCCCATCACATATCGGCTGAAAGATTATCAAGGAAATCCAATCACAGGAGGCTTTTATGAATTGGAGCTGCTGAAAGTTAAACGCTCAAACCTATATCTCGTAGAGAAAATCTTAAAGAAGAGTGGAGATAGAACTTACGTTAAATGGCTCGGATTTTCATCAAAACACAATTCTTGGATTAATAACAAAGATGTTTTATAATTTCTTGAAAAAAACATTTAACAATTTAAAATAAATTTATAATTATAATACTTTATACATGTAGCTATAATGCAAATAACTTTAATAAATGAAACTAAAGCTATAATAGATTTATTATTTACACTAGACTTAGATTATTTCTGCTGTTGCCACTTGTTGATCTGATGAAATGGAGTAGTGCCCCCATGGTAGAGTATCCGTCGTTCCGCGCATAATATGTCGCTTATTATCATAAGGACTGAATGCGATCTTCTTTTGACTGACAGTGTACACGCTATGGTTATGGGATCGTATGGAGCTCTGATTGGCAGTTAATATTCGCTTGTTATTTAAGCATTCGACCTAGTTTTCGAAATTGATATGCTTCTGGACTACATTAACCTTTACTCCTTTTTCTTTCTTTACAGTTTTACCGTCGTTCATTCGCAGACTGTACATTTTCGAGCGCAAGCCAACAAATTCGCTCATGATTTTCCCATTCAGCTCATCCTTCATTAGACCAGGAATCTTTTTATTCATGAGCGGTAAATCGAACTGGTTATCTTCTGGGTAATCACTTGTATAAAATTTATTTATATTTTCAGCCATGAACTCATATGCAAGTTCATATATTAGAGAATCTGTATCTGTATATATGACTTTACATTTATCTCCAAATTGACGCTGCATAAAACTGTAATGGAAATCGTAGAGGCATATCTTTGAAATTTCCATAACTGCCATTCCAATATAGAGAGGCTTATTGAATAAGATTTTGAGTCGCATTAATTCCACAGCCACTAAATTCTCATCAAATATCGTTGCACTGTGGAAGTTGGGTGCCGCAATCCGAGCACCATAGCGACCTTCCCACTTTACGCAAAGATTGATATCGCTATACTTGCGCACATTTTCCATGGTCTTACCAAAAGCTGCATTATTCATCTTCTTATAGCTGTCCTTCTCATGATCGCTTGTAGCCTGCTTCCGTTTGGTGGTATTTAAGTCAATATATGGTTTAAGCCATGCTGATTGGTCGAATTGAAGAACCCGGTGCACTTTTTTGAGTCCATGTGATAAGCATTGCTTCAAGTTTCGGTAGTGTATAACATATTTAATTTTTGGATGTAATGTTGTCAGAAGCTTTTCTAATTTTGCTCCAGGTGGTGCTGCATGCTCAGAGCAAAACGGTAAATCCTTATGCTTATCATGTAGATCAAGTATTTGTCTATCTCGTCAGGCTTAAAACCATCCATATATTTATTATTGGCTTTACTATATCTGTTCGAGCATTGACTTATACCACCTCGAATACCTCTCTCTATGAACAGCAGTATATCTACGTCGGTTATCAGCTCTAGTTTCACTTTGGTGTATTTTAGCATAGCATCCCATGTTAGGCCTGGCATGGTGTAATAATGTGCTGGATCTAAATTGTAAATCTTCACGCACACTTCTCGAAAGTTTTCAAACACATCGGCCAATAGGAGAACATCAGTCTTAAGGTATAGATCTGAATATTCACCAAGTGTTTGTATTTCAAATTTTTGCCAGGCTCCTTCAGCATGATTGTAGTCCTCTGGAGTTATAGCACTGTCAGTCAGTTTATTGTAGAACGCTTTTTGTGTTGCCAAGTTCTGGAAATCCAGTCATCAATAAAATCATATGGGAAGACACCTTTGCGTGAAAGAAGTTTGATAGTGTCATCATTCAATCCCTGCCATACTGATCTTGTAGTGTTCAATTTATCCATTGGCAGCAATGATGAAGGTTTATCTGAAGATTCAGCCATAAAACGGAGGGAATCGATGAATCTGAATTTTATGTTCAATTTATCCATTGGCAGCAATGATGAAGGCTTATCTAAAGATTCAGCCATAAAACGGAAGGAATCGATGAATCTGAATTTTATGTGGCTGCCGTCCATGTACTTGGTGAACGAGATATATCTTTCCTTGTTTATTGGCAAGATATCAACTTTTCCTGGGAAAGATGTAGCTATATCTTTAATAATGAAGTGGGCATCATATCCAGATAAATTGTGAAAAATTACTGGAACTATGGAGCAATCTTGTTACATGAGATTGCATGCATTATGCGTTGGTCGTCGATATTTTCCTGTTATGTGGCAACGATCTCGAACTCGTTACTCATCAGCTGCAAACGTTTTTTCACATATATGGCAGCAAGTATTTTCCAAATGTGAACGCCGTTCCTCTTTAGTCAGGGGTTGCATTGGCCTGATGTTCAGATTCTCCTGAACAGCTATGGATGCAATTTTTTGCAATTTTAATGAAAACGATTTTTGACAGTCCTTGCCTCGATATGCTCTGTAATATGAGAGGTTAGCATCATGTTTGCAGTGGAAATAGAATCCTATGCTATTAACTTCATGTTCCTGGATTCGCTGTGTATTTTGATCGTTTCCCTGAATCGGCTTCAATATTAATTCAAGATCTGCAAACACACAAAACAGGACTGGATTCTTATGGTTATAATTCTTATATTCCAACCATTTCTTTTCTCCTGATGGAAACATAATCCTACAATCATTTTGCTTCTCGCATTCGGGAGTATGTGATGCTAATTTTTCTTCAGAGTAAAAGTAGAATAAACATCTGTCACATATATACACTCTATTGCTATGTTTCGAAGTTTGTTTCGATACAAGGCGTGATAGATCTTTAATCCAGCAGAAATAATATCTGCCAGCATCATCATCATCATCCATATGATCTTCATCTTCATAATCATCCTGGTCATAGTCATCTTGTAGCATTACGAGATTTACATGTCGCTCCATCCTGTATTTCGTAAGTCTAACTGGAACTGTGGTGAAGAAACGCTCTTTCTCTAGGATGAATACTTTTATTGATAAATCGTTCTGGTCCTCAAATTGTGTAATTTGCTTAAGCGTCATGGGAAATATTATTCCAGTTAAATTTAGCACAGTATAATAATGTGGATATGATCAGGTCCTATCGGAGCTGACAATTGTAGGATATAGCGCTGATGTTACTGCCCACGCGAAGCATGCTTCATCATTGTTTTTCACATTGATGCAAGCTTTCTTTGATGCAATCTCCTTTGGCAGAGGTATATAAAATGATTCCCGAATCGGTTCAAACTTGTTGATATACACCGCTAAATGTATTATAGAAAACAGAGCCCAACCACTATCTTTCTCTTGAAACTCTTCTAGTTGAGTGAGTATTGGGTCGTATATATTAAATTTATACCAATCATTCAAATTATCCTCCACACTGATTGGGGCAGTTCTTGCTTGGAAGTACTTAATGTCTTTAATAACTTCATTATCGCCAGTTTCTTTAATAAACTCACCGCAAAACGTTGTAGCAACTTTAATATGATATTGTTGTTTTAATGTATGCTTAATACGGCGAGCAAGTAATTTGGAGGCATCTTGCATAAATAACTTAGGATCTAGGTGGCTTATATTCACGATAACATCTGCCCTAATTCTACCTACGAATGCTGTTTTTATTTCTTCCCAATTAGCAAAATCACTTCTTATTACTCATTGATTAATTCCTCCACCTCGATGGGGAGCTTTGATTAACACTCTCAACGATTTAATTTGATCAATGCAGCTGTCCAAATGTCGTTTTCTAGCATTCTTACTACACTTTCGAAATGCTGCTTGATATTTACGAATGTTTCTGTTACACTCTTTAACAATATTGTTTTTATTCACAAAATTTGCATCACTTAAACACTTCAACACATCTTCTCGCAATTTCTTAATTCATGAAAAACTTTCATTTAATACTGTGATAGACATTTTTAATTTTTTTTATTCAACACTAGCACTTAGAATCACTTAGATTGACTGGTGCTCCCCAAGAGTTTGCTTGCACTTTGTAAAAAAGAATGATCCTGCTGCTACAATAATCATTGCACAGGATGAATTCCAACGAATTTGCTTACAGGCTGAGATGATATCGAATTACACGATAAGAAAATCACTCAAATTAATTTGATTACTTTATTCTGCTGGTCGAATTTGCAAATAAGATTGTTTGTATGAATGCATACATGAAAATGTGAAAATTTGTTTACATTCCAATGAAACGTTTCGATCAGCAAAATTCTTGGAACAATAAAATTTTTGGCTGCCTACAGGAAGTGTGGTATCAAATTACTTGAAAAGAGTGAACATGAATCATTTGCTGATATTGCTTAAATTTGTTTACAACAGGATGTGAAAATTTGTTTACGAATTCCAATGAAACGTTTCGATCAGTAAAATTCTTAGAATTGGGGTGCTTACAGGAAGTGTGGTATCAAATTACATGAATCATTCAGCTTAATGTACTGATATTGCAAATTTGCTTTAAGCAGGATTAAACTTGTTTTGGAATCATTACTATAAATTGAGGAGCTGAATCAGATTTGCAATCAGTTTCATTTTGGAGTTAAAACGATAAACAACCAAAGAGAAAGTATTCTAAATGGCAAAAGCAATGGAGGAACTGAAGAAGCTGGAGCAGTACCCACCTTCTCTAAAGACATCTGAAATGTAATTTAATAAGGAATACAAGATCCTGGGTGCCAGAAGATGTACGACTGCATTTGGATCTCGTATCATCCTGGACTTGGAGGACTGTCAACTTTTCCTTCCTGCACGCTGCAGCACAATTACTGATGATACTATACTGGAGATAAATACTGCAGGAGATTTTTATGTTATAAATAGAGGTCCTATCGGCCGAACATTTAAAATAGAGTTTATTCGCCATGATGTTAATTTGTATCCAATTAATTATTATATTCGTTAAATAAAAAAAATTAATAATGTGAAACTAGTTTTTTTATTATTAATATTTCTAAATTATTAGTAATAATGAAAGTTACGTTTAGCAATAGTGCTCCACAAGTTTATATAATTGAATATGAGCCCAGAAAAGGACCTTGGGATTTGGGAGACATATGCTCTGGACCGCTTTCGTTTCCAAGATAGGATTCATAGAACTTCACTTACATTGCTACCAATTTTGAATATAGAACATAGGGAAAAAGTTTATACCTTAAGATTTAGAAATAAATAATTAATTTGATGTGAATAAATATTGAAACTTAATTTGGTTTGACAACATTATTTTCAGCAAAAGAAATTGTATCAATACACAGCAACCATATTTTTACCTTAAACTTATCTAATTGTCAATTAGCTAATTACCAACCAAGCTGCTAATTTCCAATTAGATAATTGCTAATTACTAATTATATAATTGCCAATTAGCTAATTGTTTGAACAAATGTGGCTAATATCTCGAAAACCAGAGCCCGTAGAGGATTTCTGATGAAAATTTCGTTCCCTCTCCCACTCCACACAGCCAAGAATCCATTTCCATGAGCAAAAATAACTTGAATTATTAATACGCTAATAAAAAAATTGCAGTTGATCATGTGTAGCGAGTAGACGTATTTTTGCTGGTCTCCTTCTAGTTTGCTTTATACCGTGAGTTTTCCAGTCGGTCAGTGCTAAACAAAAATAATTATAAAAATACGAACTTAACAGTGTTGTGACAGCATTAATACCATATAAGTTTTATACTGTCGGTGTTGCTTTGCATTTTCTCTGCAATTTAAGACATGGGTAAGAATGATAACATTAAGTCGACCTCTAGAACAACAGCTCAAAATGGTACGCCCGTACTAACTAGAGGTGCGGTGAAACAACAATCGAGTGGAAAAGTTTGTACTAGCTCTCCCTCAACCGCTAGATCTCATTCTATATGTTCTGGGGATTGCTTTGAATTACTGGAAAAACGACTGTTTAAATCCTTGGAGGAATTAATATCCGATCAGTTTTATCAATTTGAAGAACGCATAGCTGTGAAAATCGAATCATTAGCTGCCTCAACTCAATCTGAGGTAACTAAATTAAGTAACGAAGTGGAGCAGCTGAAAGCTGAATTGGCTAACACTCATCATGAACTGGATGATGTCTCCCGCCTGAACAGGCTTACAGATGCTGTTATCACTGGTGTTCCTTTCTGCCGTGACGAGAATCCTAAACAAATTCTTTCAACCATTTCATCAAAAATTAACCACATTCTATCACCGTATGCAAATGTGTTCCGTCCAAAATCATCTTCGCATGCTGTAAATATATCTAGAAAAAGTGCACCTTTGATAGTAAAAGTTTCTTCTATCGCTGAACAACGAGAATTCTTGTTTAAATATAAGAGTTCAGGCCCCATAACTCTTAAAAACATCTCCCCAATTTTTGTATCGGATAGCAGAGTGAATATATTTGAGAGTCTTACCCCGCACAATAACAGAATACTGCGGCACGCATTAAAGTTAAATAGAGAAGGTCACTTAAATTCTGCATTCACTCGAAATGGTGCAGTTTTCGTGCGTGTCAAAAGAGGAGAGTCACCGATTAAAGTTGCCGTACTGGATGCACTGGACGACATCATCGCTGTAGCGGGCAATGCGGAGACCTAATTATTCGTCATGTTGTGTTTAGTTTGTAATCTAATTATGGTGTTGTTTCTACTTTTAAATTTTACTATTTTCTTGTGCTCATTTCAATGCAGTTGTGAATATTTCTCTTTAAAGTCTCTCTTATCAATTACTTTGAACTTTCTTTTTTTCTTTTATTATTCATTTCAATGTTGTACAACTATCTCTTTAAAATTCTCCTTATCATTGAACAATATTCAATTTGCAATTAATAGATGGGAGGCACTCAAAATTGCTGCTGAAAAATTAAAAAGTATTTTGCATCTGCTGGGGTTCTGTCGGGTCTTGCGTTTTAGTGATTGTGGCCGTTAACATTTCTCCGCTGGAGAAAGTGAGAATGCTTCTAAATATTTTTACTACGCGCTCTCATGGCTTCAATATATTATATCTGAATGCTAGAAGCCTTAGAAATAAAATTGGTCTATTGCAGGAAGTTCTAATGAACAGCAAAATTCATGCCCTGTTGATCTGCGAGACTTGGCTTAATAAAAATGTAGCATCCCAAGCAATATCTCTACAACACTATAATATTTTTCGAAATGATAGGGACGATCGCATGGGGGGAGGGGTTGCTATTTACGTACACAATTCTCTTAAAGCGACCGTGATAAATTCCTCTGCACCAGGTGACAATCTGGAATTTGTCAGTGTTGAAATTGACTCTGGAATTGAGAAATGTATTTTGATAAGCACTTATTGTCCACCGAGTAATTTCAATAACGATACAGCGTTGTCATGTGCGGTGATATGAATGTCAACAACCTCAGTTCCGGCTTCAATGTGGAAACATTGCGTTATTTATACAAAACCTTGAGCTTTGATATGGTTAATAACTTACCGACATATTTTAATAGCAATAATCCATCTCATATTGATCACGTTCTTACGACAAACATTGGCAAGGTGTTATTTCATAATCAGATTAGCCCACCAAGTGACTTTGATCACGACTTCTTGTTTCTCTCTTATGATCTTAAGCTGGAATCGTTTCCCAATGAAGTTACTTACACTTACCGTGATTTTAAAAATATTAGTTACGACCGGCTTTTGACTGAGTGTCGACAAATTTCCTGGAGTGATGTCTACGCATCTAACTCTTTGGATGATAAGGTTGATGTTTTCACAGGTGTGCTGGCTGATTTGTATGACAGTAATGTTCCACTACTGACGCGACGCTCAAAGACGAAAGGGTGTCCTTGGATAACAAAAGAAATACATACCATACTGGCTGAACGCGATTACTTGTATAGGCGATATATAGTCACACATTCAGTTGAGATATACAGGCGATATAAACTCGTTCGTAATAGGGCCAATTGCAGGATCAGGTCTTCTAAGTATGCCTATTTTGGCGGTAAACTCGATGTCAATTTGCCCCCGAAGAAGTTGTGGCGTAACATACGTAATATGGCCATATATGGAAATGATCCTCCCAGGGTAAATGAAGATCCTAATATTCTCAATGATTTTTTTGCCACGAATTCCATGTCAGCGTCTCTGGCATTTGATTGCAGCGCTGCTACGGAAAATTTTCCAGTTGATGGCTTTGCCTTGCTGAATGTTGACGAAAGGGAGGTATTGTTGGCCATGTCTGCAATTAAATCTGATGCAACAGGGCCGGATGAACTGCCCCTCGTTTCATTAGAGCAATTGCACCGGAAAGAATCAAAGTTTTAACACATATATATAACTATTGTTTAACAACATCTATGTTTCCCACCAGGTGGAAGCAAGCGCTTGTAATACCTATCCCGAAAAAGTCCTCTGCTTCTGCTATAAGCGACTACCGCCCAATTAGCCTTCTTTGCTTCTTAGGCAAAGTATTGGAAAAGATTATGTATATGCAGACTATTGACTACATTAATAAAAACGGTTATCTGACTACCTGGCAGTCTGGATTTCGTCCAAATCATAGCTGTGAAACTGCTATGCTTAAAATTTCGTCGGATATTCACGAAGCTTTGGATATGGACCATCTTACAATTCTCGCATTGCTAGATTTCAGCAAAGCATTTGATTCTATTGATCATCGCAAGCTGCTGAAAAAGCTATCTCAGGGGTTTTATTTCTCATCATGTGCTGTTCAGCTTTTCAAGAGCTTCATAAGCGGACGTAGCCAATTTGTAAAAGTACAGAATACACTCTCTGACTTGGCGAATCTACATTGTGGTGTTCCTCAGGGATCAATACTTGGTCCCCTTTTATTCAGCCTTTATATAAACGACCTGACCGACGTAATCCATGATGCTGTGATACATCTGTATGCCGACGACGTGCAGATGTATCTCAGCAGGCCAATTGGCTTAATGGATGATTGCGTATGCAGACTGAATCACGATCTCCAGCGTGTTTATGATTGGTCTGTGCAAAATAGTTTAGAACTGAATCCTGTCAAATCAAGTTGCCTAGCGATCTATAGAAAAGACATTGATGTCAATAATTTACCGCCGGTACTTATAAATAACACCAGACTTCCCTATGTGGATTCCGCAAAGAGCTTGGGTTTTGAGCTTAATTCGAAGTTCTCCTGCTGCAACCATATTAGTTCTACAATTGGAAAAATATATGGGTGTCTACGGCGGTTGAAGCTAAGTTCTGGGCTGCTTTCGCTTCATATGCGAAAAAACTGGTTAAAGCCCTGGTGATACCTCATTTTACTTATGGTTGCATAATTTTTTCATCTCTGGACTCAATTTGTCGTAGAAGACTCTTGGTTGCATTCAATGATGCGTTACGCTATGTATTCAAGCTGCCTCGGACCAGTCACATATCACCCTATATATCGACCTTGCTTGGTTGCCCTCTAGAAAACTACTTAACCCAACGCAGATTAAAAGTTCTTCATAAACTGATTTACAATCGGAAGCCATTGTACCTTTTCGAGAAACTGAACTTCTTGCAATCGACTAGATATAAGAAACTTTTGATCCCTCGTTGCAGGTCGCAGTATGGACAGCGTTCTTACTTTTTCCAAAGCATCCGCAAGTGGAATCTTTTGTCGTATGATCTTCAACGCACGGCTGTCGGCAGAACTTTTGCAAAGCTTATAAAATCTTCAAATATTTGTTGAAAGTCATGCAGTTTGAGTGTTTCCGAGATTTTAGTCTATATCTCTTTTCACTCTCTCTATCTTTCTTTCTCTCTCTTGTGCAACATTGGTTTTCTTATGTATAAGTTTAGTGTAATTTATTTTGTTTTTGATCTTTTTTATCATTTAATTTCTATTATCAAAATTTTTTTTTTTTCTTGCACTAGTTTTGTTTCTCATTTTATATATATACTATACGTATTGGGTTTTTTTTTTTCTCAGTATTCATTTTTGTCCTATTTTATTGATTGTTGATAAGCTATTATTATTAACTTTCATTAGGTTGTTCTCCTCTTTTTGTACCTAGCTTCTATTTTTCTTATTGTAAGTTTGGTTAATTTAGTCTACTTGTATACTAAAAGACTTCCCGTCATTACACCAATGCACTTTGTACTTTTAAGATCATGTAATCTTTGTACATTATCGAAATAAATTATGTTATGTTATGTTATGTTATCTCGAAAACCAGAGCCCGTAGAGGATTTCTGATGAAAATTTCGTTCCCCCTCCAACCCCACACCGCCAAGAATCCATTTCCATGAGCAAAAATAACTTGAAATATTAATACGCTAATACCTATCTCGAAAACCAGAGCCCGTAGAGGATTTCTGATGAAAATTTCATTACCACCCTCCCTATCTTTATTATACCCCCCCACATACCACCCATCTAGAATCCATTGGCATGAACAAAAATTTCCTACTATTAACTTTAATTATTACTAATATTAATTCAAAACCAGGCGCAACACTTGAAAACAACAAAAGCCTACATTTAGGCGCACCACACATTCAAAAAAGTGAAACAAAAAACTTCCCAAAACCGTAGCATGCTGCCACATGTGGGCAAAAGTGAAGCAAAAACTTACCAAAACCGTAGAATGCTGCCACGTGTGGGACATAAGTGAAGCAAAAAACTTCGCCCATCCAAGAGAACCGTAGTACTGGAGAATGTTGGTAGTATCGGCTAATGTCACTAGACTTTTCAATACACATACCCCAGAACCCTCACTGACATCTTCTAGAATCTGTTCATGGTGATGTCATGTTGTGAAATTCGAATGGTGCTGATACTTACAACTTCCCTGCTAAGAAAACTTATTTAGGTGCAGCAAAACCATGATGACGTCATGCCGATATCTAGAACAGCAAAACCAAGGCATGCTGGTAGTTCCGGGTAAGGCCGCTAGGGTACCTTACTCAAGAAATGGCGTTTGCGCCCCAACAGATGTCGCTAATGTCTCGAAAACCAAAGCCCGTAGAGGATTTCTGATGAAAACTCCCACTCCACACCGCCAAGAATCCATTTCCATGAGCAAAAATAACTTGAAATATTAATACGCTAATACCTATCTCGAAAACCAGAGCCCGTAGAGGATTTCTGATGAAAATTTCATTACCACCCTCCCTATCTTTATTATCCCCCCCCCCCCACATACCACCCATCTAGAATCCATTGGCATGAACAAAAATTTCCTACTATTAACTTTAATTATTAGTTCAAAAACAAAAGCCTTCAGTTAGGCGTTCAAGAAAAATCATGATAAAAACCCTACATTTAGGTGCACCACATATCTATCTAAGAAAACCGGAGCATGGTGGCAGTACCTGCTAATGCCGCTAGGGTGCATTCAAGACCAAATGACACATCACGGTAGTACCGGTTAATCCCGCTAACACAATGGTGCATCCAAGGCACAAACCAATACAGCCAAGACACAAACCGCATTTGGTGTGGGCTCAAACCACGTGCTATGCAATACAGAAACCAATGCAGCCAAGGTCCAAACCTACATTAGTGCGGACTCAAGCCACCTTGCAACGTTGGCGCCATCTGTGGTGAAATCCTGGAGGCTTAAAAAAGTGCGCCAGATCCAGCATAGCGTAACTACTCATGAGTGAAGTATTATATCTTTTTATCTGACAAAACCCTACATGCTTTGGCATATGATTCAGTAGATAAGCAAAAAAAAACTTTATTCCAATAGCTAGAATTTTTAGATTGTAGTCTTCATTAACTTCTGCGTTATTCAAGACTTCATGAATTGCCTTTGTTCTGGATTTAACTACACATATTAATGGTATATCAAGTTTTTCTTTAACGAAGTCTGTAGCAGTCATATTGAAACTTCTGTTTGTAACGGCTTCGGTTTGTAGTAACTCACATGTCGTACATAGTTTTTAGTTATTTAAACCAACAGCTTGTTTTTTGGGTAAGTATATATTTTATCAGTCTAAAGCCTGCGTTCGTTTGCAATTCTGTTCACTGTATTTATTAAAGCTCTTTAATAACAAATTACGAGCGATTACTTCAATGGAACGCTGCCAACTGATGCCCGTAGGTAATTTTATATAGTTTACCATCTGTGGAAGTTTGAAATTTCACCGGATTTTATATTTTGAAGAACTTTTCCGTACAATAAAATCATCCAGGACTTATCGTTTTCACAGTATACGTAAAAATCCTTAACTTTTATATGGCAACACCAAGAAGAATTTGCTCGATTTAACCCATTTTTAGACCCTAGATGAAATCTGTAGGGTATACTAAGCTTGCCATTTCGTTTGTAACGCACAGAAATAATGATAGCAGAGCAAAATGGAATGGACACCCACGTTAATATTAAAAGGTTATTTTGATTTTTGCATATCCGTTTGTCCGTTCGTCCGTCCGTCTGCCTATGGGCACGATAACTCAAGTTCGCGTATACTCAGAAACTGAAACTTTGTATATGTACCTTAAATAAAAAGTAAAATTAAGTTCGAAAATGAAACAAATCGGGCAACTCGTTCATGGGGTTGACATACAAAAATTCCGTTTTCCACTATATATTTGGACACTGCTTGAGAACGCACCGACATACAGAGAGATGAAATTTGGTACGTGGTGTTTTCATAGTAATAGGAAATAAAACTTCAAAAATGGATTACATCAGGCAACTTCTTTTTGGTGTTGCCATATAAAAATTTAGGTTTTTTACGTATACTGTGAAAACGATCAGTCCACGACATTTTTATTGTACCAAAAACTTTTTCAGAATACGAAATCCTATAAAATTGGTTAATCATATTTTCTGTCCGACGAAACTTTCTAAAATTATATGCAAAAACCACTTCAAAAATTAAACTTGCACAGATGGGTGACCATACGAAATGTCGTGCGGGCATTCATCTAGGGTTCTCGGGTAGTGTTCAAATATATAGGGAAAGCCGAAGTTTTTGTATGGCATTCCAACGAAGGAACTACCGGATTTGTCCCATTTTCGAACTTAAAATTACCTTTTTTAAAAAGCCCGTGTGCATATTTCCGCTGTCTAAGTCCACTCGTCCTCGATTTATCGTTAGGACAGACAAACATGCAAAAATCAAAATATTTTTTAATATTTTACGTGGGTGCACAATTCATTTTGCTGAACCATCATTATTTCCATGCGTTACAAATTTAGTATACTCTATTATTTCATCATATAGGGTATAAAAAGCGAGTAATCACTGAACGTTATCGAACCCACAACTTGGTACTGCTTGGTATTGCTTGGTCCATTGAAACATTGATACTAAATTGTGTTTGTCTTCTCAGAGTTATATACCTATATATATAGTTAGTTTAAAGTCAATAATTTTAAAAAGAAAGCGGCTATTGCAGTCAAAAACATTTAACTACATTTAGCAACAAGCTAGTATGAATGAGAGAAGAATTATATAAAATAGGATAAATTAATTGCTTATATGCGAGAAAATAGGGTATTGTAGCACAAAAGCGAAAAATATTATAGAAAAACTTAAAAAAAAAAGTATATATATACTTATTGTTAGTTATGTATATAAAGGTTCTGCACTAAACGCTCCAAGCTTTAGATCCATGGGATGGTGCATGAAGCTTGAAATTCTCAATACAATTTACGTCCACTTTTAAAATTGCTATATAAATAAATTATTACTCTAATAAATACTTACTATCAACTACAATTGTTATATTTAAACTTAACACAAATACTAAAATTCATGTTCTCCTATTTTCTTTTCAGTGTTCACCTGGGGAAGAAAAATGAGTAAAAAATTCGATATTTTGAAGAAAGCCAAAATATATAAATCACAAGACAATGCACACTGTTTAGCTAAGCAATCATCATGCAATACTTTGACGCAGAGTGAATCAGGGACGATAGAACTTATTAAAAATGAAAGAACCAATCCTATTCCTTTGACAAAAGATCGTCCAAGTACTTTCAAGTCTTTTTTTCATAGAATTGGGTCCACAGGAATGCTTCATCATAAGTCCCACAATCTAGTAGGAACAATGGAAAGCAATCAGCTCTATCGAAGCAGATCGACGAGTCAACTAAATACTTGCTCCTACATAAAGTGTGATGACCCAACTGACGGGGTACATTTAGCTAATGAAACAGGTCGTTCCTCCATTGATTTTACAACATCTGTAAAGTCATCAAGCTGTGATGATATAGCTAAGGTTGGAGATCAGCCTCGTAGAGGGAACTTTCCATATGCATTCCTTCGTTCCAAACTATCAGTGCTTCCTGAAGAAAATGGATCTTCTTCCATAAGGCAGTCTTTGAGCAGCTTCCATAGCACAAATGAGCATTTGGTGGCTAGCAAAATAAGATTCAGTAAAGATAACGTCTCATTTAGCAGTGTAAGTTCAAGTAATCAACAAAAGGTGATATATCGAACTCCAGATATTAAGCAATATTCCTCCGATGACCGTACATTTAACAACTACTCCCCTCAAGGAAAACAAAATAGCATTATTGTTTCACCGAATAACAATAATTCTTCAAAGGACTCGGAACCTCTTTACCAAAGATTAAGTAGTTGTTTAAGTTCTAATGAATCTGGATATGACAGTGATGGAAGGCACACTGATGAGCCCATAAAGAGAAGTAGTGTTATTTCAAATACTTTACGGGCTGGTACAAATAGCCTTTCAACTGAGCCATTTGAATGTGGCACAATAAGGCGGAGATTTCGACAAGTCAAACTAGAAAGGACAAATACAAGTGATGTGATTGGGTTGGCCCTAGCACCACGCATATTTGCATGCAGTTCCAATGATCAACAGCTACATTATATAGTAGATAATATCGATCCGTACGGATTAGCGCATAAGTAAGCAAATATTACAAACTCAGTTCTTAAATTACAACTTTTAGTTTTTCTCTTTATCAGAGATGGACGTGTACGTATTGGCGATGAAATTGTAAACGTAAATGGTCATCATTTACGACAACTACAATCCTTTGAAAGAGCACGGCAACTTCTTGCGACTTTTGTTGAAAACTGTATAAACCTGGTCATTGCTTACGACGAGGTTACCGCAGCTTCAGATTTTTACACAAAATTTAAGGCCGACGATAACACTCCAAATGAATTAGTAACAGGTATAACTGAACGGAAAGCTGATGGTTTGGAAACCCACTTGAGTCCAAGAAAAAATTGTTCGTTCAACGAAAGAGCATACAGCAGTGAAAGCGTCAATAGTTTTGATGTAAGTAGTATGCAAATCACTTTCGAGGAAGAGGATTTTGAAACTTCGCAACAAAACAAGAATTTTAACTTGAGCTATAATAACACACGGAACGAAGAGGCTTACAAAAGTAAATCATTGAATAGATCGGTGAAATTAACTCCCTTATACAGTACGTCAGATTATATTCCAGTTTATGCAAATCGAGTAACAATAACAAATACAATAAGTGATGATGAGAAGTGGCAGTTACTCAGTCGCAAACGAGCCGATGAACTAACACATAAAGATTACCTAGAAGTCCTGGCATCTCAGAGCTCAACATATACCACTAATAGCATAAACGCAAAAACTAATAAAAACAATCCTATTTCTATAGAAGACAGTTTTGAACGCAGTAGTTACGTTCAGAATCAATGCGAAGATCGTTCTCAGATGACAGATCTGAAAAATGTTCAGAATCGTAATTACTACTCGCGAAGGTCTCTTAACTTCTCAAATTGTAATTATAGGTCACTGAGGTTCTCAAATTCAAGGCTAAGTACGAATCATCTCAACAGCAACCGTTTCAATCTGAACATCCATACTTCACAAATATCAACTAAAAAATCTGACTGCAATACCCGAACAGATTGTAACACAATGAAAAAGAATAATGAATGCTTAACCAATAAAAATAAGTTTTTAACAAACTCAACTTTGGAATATAATTATAATAAAACTTGTTATACTCACTTCAATAAAGACACTAAAGGAATGACATTCAAAGAAGGTTTGTGACCATTGAAACGTAGATACATTAAATACATATGTAATGTTATTGTTTTCTAGGCTAATTTTTAATTGATTTTAAATTTGCAGGGTTGAATAAATGCCTGATCCAAAGCATCATATTCTACAAAGGGCCAGGGATGAAATCGCTTGGTTTTAGTATTGTTGGAGGAAGAGATTCGCCCAAGGGAATGATGGGGATTTTTGTGAAGACAGTTTTTCCTTCTGGACAAGCGGCTGACGATGGTACTTTATTGGCAGGTACATTTGCCCCTTTTCGCTTCCCCATTTACTTAATAACCCAGTGCGATTCTGTTTCAATCCGAAATATTAACGTACTAATTTACTGATTAAGATCATTAAGACTTTCCTTTAAAATGTGGAGCAAATTCTGTCTTCCATTTCAGAGTTTACTGAAAGTTCTTTGTTTAGACTCATCATCGATAGCCGGAGACACATTTAAAGAAATCATACAATATTCATAATTTAAAATATTTACGATAGTCAAACATAAGTAATTCACACAAAATAATAAAATTCTGCTGAAACATTGTTTTTCCATAGATCTAATTACGAGCACACAATTTTTACCTGCAAAAGCTTTTGTTACCGGAGCCGCCCGACTCGCGGTGTGAAAATTTCTGCATTAAAAACAACAAATGCTTACGCAGGTGAAAATTTGTGCTCGTAAATAAAAATGTGAATTAAAAACATAAAAATATTATATAATTTCCTGTTTTGTTCCCAACTCGATTTTGAGTGTGGGAATATGGTCTTCATACCTGTGCGATGGCTGTATAATCTATATAAACAATAAACTGAACCCCGATGGGGTCATAAGTGAAAAATAAGTCAAATTGAAAAGTGCGTTTTTATTTTCTTCTCCATACATCATTTTAGCTGGATGCATAGGTATTGTACCTAAGCATCACTTTCATCAGTGTCACGGTATTGTACCCTGACAAATCAACATCCACAGCGGCTGATAAAAGAATCGGTCGCTTAAATAAACATTTTGGTGACCCCGACGTGATCCAGGCGATACGCTTGTGATACGTTCATTCAATAGTATCAAAGCTTCAATCATTTCACGCTGAAGAGACGTGATCCAGGCGATACGCTTGTGATACGCTCACTCAATAGCATCAAGGCTTCAATCGTTTCACGCTGAAGAGACGTGATCCAGGCGATACGCTTGTGATACGTAAATCTAAAAATCAACAATTATTGCACAAAAGGTCCAATCCTCTCAACTCAGGAGTCGTGATCTAGGCGAGTTGGTTATCATCACTGTACTGAATCCAGAATAGAGTCACTTGCCGTCACAATGGAGGAGTTGGCCGCTCAACAAGAGCAAACTGGAAAGCAAATCCAGGCAATCATCGAAGGTTACAGAATTGACCCTCCCAGTCTCAAGAATTCTGCGTATTACCAGCAGAAGCTAGGGTTGCTAGAAGAAGCCTGGGTTTCCTTCGAGGAAACAGACAGCGACATCAGACAGCAACATGGAGATCTACTACAGCATGCCTATTTCTCCAAAGACTACTACGAAGCCATAAGAGTAATTTTTGAAAGGTATTCGAATCAATTTAAGGAGAAATTATCCGAACTTCATGAAGAAGCTACTACAATAGATAAATTAGTAGCAACCCAAGGTAGCATAGGAAAAGCCATTCAGCAGCTTTTCGAAAACTTCGGTAAAGAAAAGATAGCTCGTAGAACTCCTGAAGTCACAAACAAGTATAAGCGTAATCTTGACGAGCAATGGACCCAGTTTGTCAAGAACGACAATCAACTCAGCGAATTGCAAGCTGAGAACAAGGATAATCTCTACTTCTCTAAAAATTACTTTGAGAAGGTTCAAGTACAATATCTAACGTTCTTAAGAAAAATAGTGGAACGATTAGAGAAATGGCCAGAATCTGGTGGCAGTACACAAGCCACGGAGGTGCACAAAACAGGGGAAGAAAACAATGCTGAATCTCAACCATCTCAAAATAATATTAATGCAGCAGAAGAGGTAGCCAAGATGGTAAGGAAGCAGAAAGCAATAATCGAATCTCTGCGTCGACTTTTGACAAGGCTCAGCGAGGATAATCAGCACATCTCGAAGCAGGCATGCGAAGCAAAAACATCAACTATTACGCGCTATTGGAATCAAATTGAGACGTTTCATCAAAGTATTTGCGAGCTTACCGATGATCCAACTAGTCACGGTTTTAATTCTGCTGATTACTTTAACTTGGAGGAACTTGTACAAGAAACTCTAATACAACTTTCAGAAAAGTTATCCATGTTGTCCCCGGCTATTTCGAATACCGCGACGTTATCTAGTTCAATAATGAAGCTACCAAAGATAACCTTGCCCAATTTCGATGGGGACTATTTAAAATGGCGGCAATTCTATGACCTCTTTAATCAAATGGTCCATAATCAAGCCATAGGGGCTTGTCAAAAAATGTGGTATTTGAAATCACACTTAACCGGGGAAGCTGAAAAACTTGTTCGCCATCTAAGCTTGTCTGATGAGAATTACGTCGCTGCCTGGACAATGTTAAAAGACCGCTATGACAACCATAGGCTATTAGTCACGGCATTATTGAATAAACTACTGTCTCAACAGAACATAATGTCCGAAAGTTCAGCTGCAATCAAATCACTTCATGACACCACAAAAGAATGCCTGTTGGGACTAGAAAACCTTGGAATCAATACCACCAATTGGGATCCTTTGCTGTTTTATCTGTTAACTAGAAAGTTGGATAAAACCACTCATGGATTGTATGAGCAGTCATTGTCCCATCCTAAAAAGCTGCAGCCCATAAAGGAGTTTCTAGATTTTTTGGAAACTCGTTTTCAATCATTAGAGGCTTTGGGAAGCAAAGCCAGAGGCCCCGAAAAGTATCAAGGGAGACTTTCAGCTAAATCATTTACTTCAATCGCCAAGGTTACTCAACAATGTATGCTTTGTAAGGGGAATCATCCGCTGTTCGTGTGTCAAGAATTTCTACGAATACAGCCATACCGTCGACTGACCTTCCTTAGAAAGACAAACTTGTGCACGAACTGTCTCAAGCCTGGACATTGTGCATCGCAATGTACCTCAAGAGGATGTTCTAAGTGCTCAAAAATGCATAACACTTTGGTGCACCTAGAGAAGGTGTCAACTCCAGTTCCTAAGAAGAGCCAGCCATCATACACAAATACACAAGTGAAGGTCAAAGAAGCAGTCGTCAATTCGCCTCAAGAGAATATGCATATATTGAAAGAGAATGCAACCACACTGTCAATACACGGTACTCGCCAAAAGAGAGGTTACGTCATCTTGGGCACTGTACTTATCAAACTCGTTAATCATGAGGGCAAAACCGTGGAGTGTAGAGCCATTCTCGACTCCGGATCGCAGCTAAATTTCGTGACAGAGAAATTGGTTAAAGAGCTTGGATTAAACGAAACGCCTGAGCTCATGCAAATTCAAGGTGTTGGACAAAGCAAGCAACACACACAAAAACGAGTCAATGTTCTATTACAGTCAAGAACAAATGGGTTTTCTAGCAGACTGGAAGCCTTTGTTTTACCCAGGATCACCTCTCATCAACCAACGCAATTAGTAGACACTACAGATTGGCCGATTCCCTGCAATGTGACATTGGCCGATCCGCAGTTCCACCGACCAAGTCGAGTCGATTTTCTGATCGGAGCAGAAATATATTGTCAAATCATGTCAATTGGTCAAATAAGGTTGGCAGACAACTTACCAACCTTACAGAATACAGTGTTTGGATGGGTGGTATCTGGCAAGGTTGACGCAGAATCCCCAAATACATTAACATGTGGCATTTGTAGCGAGGATGAAAGGACTGAACAACAAATAGAAAAATTCTGGAAGTTGGAAGAAGTTGATTCAGCATATGAAGAAAACAACATAACAATTTCAGAACAGCGATGCGTAAATCATTTTAATCAAAATATGAAGAGAACCCAAGATGGAAGGTTCATAGTAAGGCTGCCCTTCTCACAGAATCCCAAGGCACTGGGGGAATCAAAAACCGTTGCACTTAACAGATTCCTATCATTGGAGCGGAAACTTGGCAGGCAACCTATCCTCAAGGCACAGTATATTGACTTTATTCGGGAATATATCAGGCTAGGCCACATGGACCAAGTCGATCCTCTTGAAATAAGGAAGCCACACTATTTCTTACCCCATCATTGCGTCAAAAAACCGGATAGCAGTACCACGAAGCTCCGAGTAGTATTCGACGCATCTGCGAAAACGTCATCAAACATTTCACTCAACGACATCTTGTACAAGGGGCCTACTATCCAGGACGAATTGTTCTCCATTCTGTTACGATTCAGGCTACCGAGATTCGTTTTCACTGCCGATATAGAGAAAATGTATCGGCAAGTTTGCTTAGATGATAAAGATCAAATGTACCAGCTCATTTTATGGAGGGAAGATCCAAATAAACCCGTAAATTATTACAAACTTCGAACTGTGACATACGGGACGACAGCTGCTCCTTTCCTAGCAACAAAGTGCTTAGAATCCCTAGCGGAAGCAGAAAAGGCAAGATTCCCACTAGGATCGGAAACTCTGAGAAGAGATTTTTATGTTGATGACGTGATGACTGGTTCCAACAGTCTATCTGAAGCAAAGGAAATTCAAAGGCAGCTAAAAGAACTTCTTCAATCAGGAGGTTTCAACCTCCGAAAATGGTGCGCGAACCACCCGCAATTACTGCACGGAATTCCGGCAGAAGATATCGAGCTACAACTGGACTTCACTGAAGCAACTGAAGGTCACATAAAGACTCTCGGTTTAACTTGGCTTCCGAAATCTGATGTGTTTTCCATAAACACAACATGGAGTGACAGTAAAAGGGTTACAAAACGATCAGTATTATCGGACACTGCTCACATTTTTGATCCCCTTGGATTGGTAAATCCTGTTACAGTGACTGCAAAATTATTCATACAAAAGCTGTGGACACTTAAGCTGGACTGGGACGCAGCCTTACCACTAGAAATGCACACTAACTGGCTCATATTTCGTGAAGGCCTCAAGGCGCTTAATGATATAAAGGTTCCGCGAGATGTATTTTCAAATCAACAGCCGCGGTCTACACAGATCCATGCCTTTTCCGACTCATCTGAAAAGGCATATGGCTCCGCGATCTACATCAGGTCGACATCTCAAGATGGTGTTATAATTGTACGACTATTATGTGCAAGATCCAAGGTAGCACCCATCAAAACTGTAACACTTCCTCGGCTGGAATTATGTGCCGCAAAATTATCTGCTCAGTTAGTTCAACGGGTTACAAGAGACCTAAGACTGCACAACATACCAACATACTTCTGGACAGACTCAGAAATTGTGCTTGCTTGGATCTATTCTGAGTCTTCATCTTACAACACTTTTGTGGCTAACAGGGTTGCCAGCATTCAAAGGTTATCGGATATAGAGCAATGGCGTCATGTTAAGTCCAGTGATAATCCTGCCGACATTGTGTCACGCGGAATGCTTGCAGAAAAATTAGCAAATTGCAGTATGTGGTTCTATGGCCCTCCGTTCCTGCATGGATCAGAGGGATATTGGCCCCCCAAATATTCGAAGGTGAGTGTTGATTTAGAGAGAAAAAGGTCCAAAGTCGTACTCACTACAAGCAACATATGGTCACCATTCATCAGTACCATCAATCATGGTAATTCATTCAAAAGGCTCCAAAGGGTGATCGGACATACGCTGAGATTCGCTCATAATGCAAGACAACGTGAGCGACAAATGAGACACAATGGCTCCTTAAGAATCGAAGAATTGGACAGAGCACTCATCATCATTCTGAAGGAAATACAACATGAAGGGTTCACAGAAGACCTGAGGCAATTGAATCAAACTGGAACCATTAATAATGGAAGCCCCTTAAGTAGCCTAGCTCCTTTTCTTGACGACGAAACCGGAATCATCAGAGTAGGGGGCAGATTAGAGCACTCTAGCTTGTCGTACGATGCAAAACATCCTATGCTCCTGCCTTATTCTCATTATTTAACGAAGTTAATAATGACCGACATCCACATCAACAATCTACATGCTGGTCCACAAACACTACTTGCAATCACCCGACAAAGGTACTGGCCAGTCAAGGGAAAGACAATTGCTAGATCAATTGTACAGAATTGCATTCGCTGCAACAGAGTGAAACCTAAGCTACTGACCCAGCTCATGGGAAACCTTCCTTCAGCCCGAGTCCAACCCGCAAGACCGTTCATAAGATCTGGAGTAGACTTCTGTGGTCCAATTTGGACACATTATAAGTTAAGGGGAAAACGTCCTCAAAAGACTTATTTGGCAGTATTCTGCTGCTTTGCCACAAAGGCAACTCACCTTGAAGTTGTCAGTGACTTAACCACGGATGGGTTTCTTGGCGCACTTAAACGTTTCATCGCCAGACGAGGTTATTGCAAGGATTTGTACTGTGATAACGCCACCAATTTTGTGGGAGCAAGAAATCGAATCGAGGAGCTCCAACACATATTATATCCCAGTGAAGCTCAAGAAAAGATTTCGTCATTATGTCACAAAAAAGGAATAGAATTTCATTTTATTCCACCACGTGCCCCATATTTTGGTGGTCTGTGGGAAGCTGCAATAAAGTCGGCAAAGACTCTGCTACAAAAATCGCTATCATCAGCCTCTCTGACTTACGAGGAGTTGTCAACAGCAGCAACTGAAATCGAGGCAATTTTAAATTCGAGGCCAATTACTCCATTATCAGCAGATCCTAACGACTTGACGGCATTAACACCAGGACATTTTCTTATCGGAGAGCCTCTAACAGCAATCGTCGACCCACATTCAAGCGAGCATAAATTGAGTTTAGTGCAAAGATGGAAGCTAGTCTCACACGTTAAACAGGAATTTTGGCGTAGATGGTCAAATGAGTACCTATGCGACTTGCAACACAGACATAAGTGGAAGCGGCCATCCCAGAATGCTCATCCCGGAATGATGGTGCTCGTAAAAGAAGACAATTTGCCACCTCTCAAATGGCAGATCGGAAGAATTACTCAGATTGTCAAGGGAAATGACGGCCTTGTGCGAGTTGCTGATGTTAAAACTACGTCTGGAATCATGAGAAGGCCAATACACAAACTAGCACCACTACCAATAGACACTGAGGATAATCAACAATCGAACCCGTGTACGGAAGAACCATCAAGACCGTCAAGAGACAGTGAGAGAGAGCAGCATCCTGAGTCCACTCCTGCCAAAAAAAGACGATCATCTCAAAGCTCAGCATTGAGCGCATTTTTACTAACATGCCTTATTATGCCCATACTTGGAAGTCCACCAGTAGAAATAATACCATTCGTATCGCAGCCGGGAATCTACTTCGAGAGTCTAGGATCAACCCATCTAATCTCCAATGAGTGGGACCTACTCGTATACTATGACATGAAAGGCTATTGGAAGGAGTACCAATCTATAAAAGGCGGCATTCATAAGCTACATACCACATGCGACCGTTTAGTAGACAAAACCTACTGCTCGGTGATCACAAGGCAGGCGACACTACTACAGGAGGAGCTTGGCAACAGCAATGAGCTACTAGTCGCAACACCTCGGAATAGAATTGCACGAGCTCCGTTAAATATTGTGGGTAATTTGGCTAGCTCTCTGTTCGGGGTACTCGACTCCGAATATGCGGAAAAAATGGCTCTCACTATTGACAAAGTCAGAATTAATGAAGAACATCTGTTAAATTTAGTCAAAAATCAGACTTCCATAATTGAATCAACTACAAATATACTGAAAAGAGATGAGGACCGTATCCAAAATCAATTTAAAGAAGTAGACGCTCATCTTGATCAAATAACAAACTATGTCTACAATATTACCGAAGCGCTACATCAGCAGAAATTATCCGAGCTGTTCACATCACTAGCTTTACAGATAACTTTAATGTCTTCAAGCTTTCGATACGCACAGAATGCCATTGTTGATGTATTGATGGATACCCACCACGGAAAAATCAACCCTCAACTTCTCACTCCGAAGCAATTAAAGGAAGCTTTGACTACGGTAAAAGATCACTTGCCATCCAGCCTCAGGTTACCTGGACAACGTGACAATCTGCTTAAACTCTATAGCCTGATGACAGTAGAAGGCCGGATGACTTCAAAATATGCTATATTTAGAATAAAATTACCGTTGTTCGCATTTGAAGAATTCGAATTATTCCGCATCATTCCCGTTCCCGTAGCAATAAACAACACCATTGTGGCTATCAAGCCTTCAACTGATTTCATGGTAGTTAACTTGCACCGCGATCAATACTACCCACTCAGCGAACAAGAGCTGAACACTTGCGTATGTTTTGGCGAAGCTTCCCACATATGCAAACAGAAACATCCAATTTACCGAAAGGGGGCAAATATCACATCCTGCGAAATGAGCTTCATGAATCATCTGCCACCATCACCTAGTTGTCGAACAATGAATGCTGAAAATATCCCCAAGTGGATTCAACTATATAATCCAAATCAATGGATTTACGCAATGAAGGATAAAACCACTATAAACGTAGTCTGTGGAACAGATGTATTTCAACAAATCCTGGAAGGTTCCGGAATTTTGAAAATTCAAGCCAACAGTGCAGTGAAGCAAGAACTTGTTACTCTCCAATCGCACAATGTCTACCCCAGCACACTTCGAGCCTCATTCATGCCAACTGTAAATCTCACGGATTTCATGTCATCAGATCAACTGGCGGACCTATCCTACACACCAATTCAATTTCAAAATCATCAGGCCGAATTTACCCAATTACAGCAAAGGATCACCGAACTAAAGGAGACCCAAAAGCTACCAAAGGACTTAAAATCAACAGATATTCATCAATTCGCCTTAGGATACATAGCCCTAATTCTGGGAACCAGTATTGGTGTCAGCATATCATACAGATATGTGAAGAAAAGACTCAACCGCCATAAAGTAAATAGACCAACTCCGAGACCGCGTCAAACAACCCCTCAGATGTTTACGGTCAGCATAAACGAAGACGATGGTTGAACTAATAGTCCAACGAGGGGGAGGATGTTTAGACTCATCATCGATAGCCGGAGACACATTTAAAGAAATCATACAATATTCATAATTTAAAATATTTACGATAGTCAAACATAAGTAATTCACACAAAATAATAAAATTCTGCTGAAACATTGTTTTTCCATAGATCTAATTACGAGCACACAATTTTTACCTGCAAAAGCTTTTGTTACCGGAGCCGCCCGACTCGCGGTGTGAAAATTTCTGCATTAAAAACAACAAATGCTTACGCAGGTGAAAATTTGTGCTCGTAAATAAAAATGTGAATTAAAAACATAAAAATATTATATAATTTCCTGTTTTGTTCCCAACTCGATTTTGAGTGTGGGAATATGGTCTTCATACCTGTGCGATGGCTGTATAATCTATATAAACAATAAACTGAACCCCGATGGGGTCATAAGTGAAAAATAAGTCAAATTGAAAAGTGCGTTTTTATTTTCTTCTCCATACATCATTTTAGCTGGATGCATAGGTATTGTACCTAAGCATCACTTTCATCAGTGTCACGGTATTGTACCCTGACAAATCAACATCCACAGCGGCTGATAAAAGAATCGGTCGCTTAAATAAACATTCTTAACTGGTATTGTTTGCTTCAACTTCGGATTTGTTGTACATAAACATTTTTGGGAAGTAAGTCTAACTAATTATGCGAGCATATAAAACATTCATAAAGACTTTATATTAAAAAGCAGTGAAATTGGTGAATTTCGCAGTAAACGTGAATTCGAAAAAGATTAACCATGCTTGTACTGACACGAACTTTCAAAGTGTATATCTTTAGTCTAGTTAAATACTCTCTGAGCTTTCTTAAGCTCCCTGTCTTTCAAGATTTCTCAAATTAGCTATTTTCTGCAATGTCAGAGCTATTTCTTGACAGTCTTCAAGAGCATAACTTAGCTCATTTAAGCTATGTTTGGGGACTGCAGCTAAAAAGTAGCCATAGGAAAATTTGTGAAAAAGATGGAAAGTTGGAATGCAACCATTGCTTTGCATTGGAATTTATTACTTTAAATGAGTTCCCGCTGTACCTTTTCGTCACAATTAAATTTATTGTTTACGTATTTTGTTAAAAGTATTGCAGAAACTAATTTGGTAGTTCAAGATTATTTCGTGCAATATTAGCTTATATTGTTTGCAAACAAATAAGCTCTAGTATCACAAAAAACTTATACCATGTTCAGACTGCACCGAAATTACGCAATTTTGCAACTTTGAAATAATTCGAGGCTGTTCACACTACTACTGAAATAATTTCAACTATCATATATCAAATATAAAGTACCAAATGTCAAATTTCAGTGAAGTGAGTCAGTCAAAAATACTTTTTATTTAGGAAAAAATATTGAGAAAAATGGAGGAAAATGTTAAATACAATATTACCCCATGAAATAGACATTGAAAAAGAAAATAAACATTATAAATAATATTTGTTATAAGAAAAGATATTATTATCGAAGCAAGCGACGACAACATATTCAAAGGATCTTAAATTTGCAAAGACAGAGTGCTATTTTACTAAATGCAATTGCAAAACGAAAACTATTACACAACTTCCTAAATGACCACAATAAGCACATCATTCATAAATGGTTGATTCATAGAATAAGGGAAAAACCTTAGAATATACATAGATACCAAAGGAAGTGTTGACACCTGTAAAATTCGTGTGACAAATCGTGAATTTTTTCAGGGTATCCTGAAGTATGTAGGTCAGAATTATATGGAAAAAAGAGACAAATGGTATTTCAGCTGTCAAACGAAGTTTCCTAATTTGCAACAATTTGATTGTGGTGAAAATATAAGTGGGAAATCATTTTTTAAGCAAGTATAGTTATAAAATATTATTTTGTGTACTTTACAAAAATTTTCATATTAAATTAAATTGAAATTAATAACAAAATTGATGAAATATTTGTTTACGTTTGTGACAGCGGAGAAACTCCCTGGATAACTTAACGCAGTGGCAGTAACTAAGAGCATTGTCGGTGGGAGAAACTGGAATATTTTCAACCATATTTCTTGTTGCCCCGCTCTCTGTATTGATTCTACTACACGGCTGTACTGAGCTTTCACTCCAGCCGCAACGGATAGGTATTAACACAACCAGAATTCCACTACGCCAAATTTGGCTTATCACACTTCCTGTACTCTCTATATTATAAGAGAAAAATACAGCTGTAAACAAAGTCATGGATTAGTGCGTTCATTAATTATCACATTATTTTGCTTATAATTTCATCCAAATTACGTCGAATTACGTGGTTTTGAAATTACGCCAATGTATGGAAAATTACGTGATTTCAAATGTGATTTCAGAAAATAATTCAAAATTACGTAATATCAGCGCAGTCTAAACGTCATATTACGCTCCAGTGCATACATTTGTAACGCGGCCATGAAATATAAGTTTTCGTTAATTATGTAAATTTTAATAGAATATTTTCCCCCACTAAATATTTTTTATTTTACATTATCAATTCAACTATTAAATGGATGAAAATGACATTGCGACAGATATAAGTTTCAAAAATAATTTTCGAAAGTGAAGAAAGTTTAGAAATATACAATTGGTTCCGGGGAAATTTTTAATGACTTTTTCAGTGATATAAAAAATTCAGTATTTTGTTGCTGACAGGCAAATGATCAGTTTTCAGTGAATAGGAAGCACAAAATATAATAAAACTGCATACAATACATACAAACACATAAAATAAAAGAGTACATATTGTATGGAATTGTTTCAAGATGTATTTACATCAAATAATCAGCGGCAAGTAAATAGCTACTTTTCACAATTCTATGGTGTTGTATCGCCAGTTGGAACATTGAAAACACAATTCGACGGTCATTAGTGCTTCTAAGTATAAAAATTGTTTAGTGGAAAACATGGTAAAGTTTAAAAAAAATAGGAGTGAAGTACTTCTTGGAAAGCCTGGACAGTTAGTCATCATTTCGTTCATTCCTTTATGGATGTTCAGTAAGACTGTTACAGGATCTTAAGGGTAAATATACGAAACCATAAAAACCCTCGTCCTCCAAGAGACGCATTTTGCTCTTTTATAACTCAACGTCTTCTATCAACTCCTGAAGTTTGAGCCAAAAGTTGTGGATCGCCCTGTAAAGCTTTCTCTTTTCGTTTCAGCATGAAAATTCTTTTATTCTTTTATTAATATAATATAAGTTTTTCCCGTAAGCATACTACAATTTGATACCACATAAATTAGACATTACACACTTCTTGCCTTGGCTTGTTCTGGTGTTTTTTACATACAGCTAGCTTGGATTTCGTTCACATACCATAATTTCCTGGGCTGGGCTGCAATTTGTTGGAAAAATGAAAGGCAACGTTTTCTAATTTTTTTTTTTTCAATAATTTCTTTTTAAACCGAAATTTACGAATGTTAATATATGTATAACATTACTTACATTAAATATTTGCAAGAAAACTGAATCTGATATTAATTATAAAAACTAATAAATATAAAAACCTAACTTTTCAAAAAACTTTGCTTCAAAATCCGCCCTAATACTAAAATAAATAATAAATACATATAATAATAATAATAAATATATAAATACAATTTCTCTCTTCACTTAATGAGTTATATAGAGTTTCCCTTCATTTTACATTTAATTAAAATTTTCGAGGTACACAAATAAAGATAAGTCAAAGCAAAGTAATTTAATTTAGAATTTTTATAAACATTAGGAGCTCCAAATTTCAATTCCGGAAACTTTTATTCACAGTACTATTAAAATTTAAACTATCCAGACTGAGTTTTCTATGTGTACCTTGAAAATTTTAAAACTTGTAGACAAATGTAACATATTTTAAAATTTTAATTAAATACAAAATAACTCTAGAGAACTTTTGTGATGTAGTTAAATGAAGAGAGAATTTGTTTTTTATTTTTTAAGTGGGGATTTAGAAGCTGTATTTTTTAAAACGATTTTTTTATATTTTCTATTTCATTTGATTAGAGTATAAATATTAAGGGCATAAATTTTGATTCTTTAGAGCTGTTATGATTCTCGTACTTGAGAATCACCAAAATAAGTCTTGAGCAGAAACAAGACTGCTGTTGAGATCGACTATGTATCCCAATTAAAAAAGGAACTTAAGTTCAGACTAAACAGTGTGTCTAATCTGAATTTAATGCTGGAGAGTGGCTACGAAGTGATAACTACTTGGCTCTTGGTTATACTGTAATTTTATTATTAAAATGCATGTACCTTAATACAAAAATTATGACAGTAAAAAGTATTTTAAAAACATTACACAAAATATAAAATTAAAATAAACAAATATTCCACGGAATTAAAATTTGGTTACACAAATTGTAAACAAAACCCAATCTTTGTAAATAATTAATTGTTCAGAATTTAAAACTTCAGTATTTTGTTTTACCATAACTGAAGCACATGAAGTACAATTTATCTTTTCGACAACAATTTTGTAAATAGTACATCCCACATAATACCTTTTTGCATTTTCCTCTAACATAAATATTTCTCATGTAGCACTAGTTGGCAAGGCAACAACTTCATTAAAATTATCTGTATTAGAAGGATCCTCGTAAGCATTTTCAATGTTTTGCAAGATATCAACTGGTGAAGATAAATCGTTTTGTACATTAATTCCACTTCCTCTTGTTGTCTTCGCACTATCTGAATAAATTTCAAGCCATTCAAGCATGAGGTCGTCGCCATTCTCGCAGTTTTTACTTGGGGAGACAATATTTGCAATCTTCATGGACATAAGTTTTGCAATTATGTATTTGAATTCATGAACCGAAGGATTTCTCCTTGAGCACAAATTTGCGCAAATATATTTTCATTTGTATCTTGATTCCAGTATGCAGTTAGAAGAAATTCCGTGTCAATCTTCGGATCGGTAAGTATTTCTTCATTAAATATAAGTATTACGTTAATAGATTTAATTAACTCACTATACAATAGTTTTGGTTATTTTTCACTAATTTAACGTTTTTAAAAAAATCTAGAGAGTCTTTTAAAATTTTTGCAGGAGTAGGTACCTTTTAAAATCAAGGTCTTTTGTTAGGAATTATGTCCAATAAATTGCGATTATTTATCAGCCAGAAATATTATTCACTTTAATAACAAAATTTGCAGTAACTATTGCTTTTTCTTCATTTGCTTTTGGAAATATACCAGATGCAAGTAATGTCTTTATTCCAGCAGCAACTGTTACGCTCAAAATTTGTGCTGTACAACAAACTCTAATTTTTTCAAATTTATTTGTTTGTACATGTTTGTTGCTAAATTTGGAACACATTCTAAAATTTTGGGACTCTGTGTCCAATTTAGGTAATTCTTGTATAACATTCCACGAAACTACACCTTCTTCTGTCTTTATATCTGCAGACATTAATGTATTTTTAAATGATTTTATTAAATGTGGAAGTCATAAAGAAAATAAATTTTTTTTCCATTCCCTTTCTATATATGGGCATTCATCGCTTATATTAAGCAATGTAAAGTACTTCCTATTATTGGAGCCTTGGTCACAAACCACGGCCCGTATATTTAAGTGCATTTAGAAGCTACATCAGTATTTTTCAAACTTAAATCTTTCAATTGTCCAACTTTAATACAAGTATCACGTACAAAATAATTTAATACGTATTTCCATTTGTAAACTAATCCTCGAATTATGAAAACACATATTATTTTTCCTATTTGCGCTTCTGTATTTTCATTGCCAAGATCAATGAATCTATCAACTTTATGTTTGTGCATATCATACACTTAATCCCTCCTAATTGAAATTTCATCAAAAATCAAGACTCCTGGCATCTTCATTAAAGACATATTTGCTAGGACTCCTTTTAAATTTTCAACCAAACCCAGGCTCTATTCTGTTTATATGGACCCATCTATAAAGGGATGTTTTTGAAGTTAAATTTAAGCCGAGATCATCCCTCACAAAATTACGTGTAAAATTTGATTTATAGTTAAGTGTTTGTGCCAATCCTTTTTTTTTATCATTCCATTTTTTATGATTTAACAATAACATTGTAGAAAACTCTTTTGTGTTTGTGTGTACATCTTCCAAACACTCAAGCTGTTGTTATATATTTTTAAGTTTGCTTTCAAGTACACAGTAAAAAATAATTCCCTAAAGTGAGTGGCAATAATTTGTTCCACAAAGGTTAGGTATTTGTCGATAAGATTACCGAATGCTCCATATTGGAAAAAGTAGATTAGGTTTTTATCTCTAAAATGTAGGTAGGTTTTTCTCCGTCAAATGTGGGGAATTTTTGTTTTCCCCCCCTAAAATGTAGGGAATATTCCCTAAAATGTAGGGAACATTCTCTAAAATATAGGGAATTTAAATTTTTTTTTTTTGCGTTTTCCCCTAAAAAGTAGGGAATAGGTGATAGCGCCACAACCCACCATAGGTGATAGAACACCACCCCCTTTAAAATAGCATAAGTATAGCTCATTTCTTATGGCGGTTGTACGGAAGTTATGTTGGCGCACTGGGTACGCTCAAACAAAATATTGAAAAATAATATATGACTTGTTTTCAAAAACAATATGTGAATTATATAAACGAAAATATATTTCCATAAAAATTGTAGTACTTTATTTACTGTTATCTTCCTTATATCCAAGAGAACTTAACATTTTAGGAATTCTACGTACTTTATAGGTTTTTTGGTGCCAAATACCTAAATTGAATGTTCCATTGATTTGGGGAAATTAAACTGATTTTCCATTTATATTAAAGAAAATTCCATTTATTTTTAGGGAAAAATGTGTCTTAAATTTAGGGAATAGTCGTATTATTTTTTACAGTGTACTTATATTTTATATTTTAGTTCATTGTTTTCATTTAATTCTCCGTTTTATATTTCAATCCATTTTTCATTTTTTTCGATTAATAATTTGTTGGGTTTTCTGTAATAAGCTATATTTTTTACATTCATTTCACATCTCCTACAAGTGAACGCCTCGGTAAGGTCGGAGTTTCCCGAATATGTTCTCCTTCTCTTTAGTGGTGGTACCCATTTATTTAATGTAGTTATATTTATTTCAAGTTCATTAAATTTACGGTTCGAATAAGTTTTAATTGGCACTAGGACTCTGAAACCATCAAGACTTTTCATATTTTCAACCAAATTGATATTATCGGTTTGATTATCTTCAAAATTATAGATTTTAATATTATTATGAAATAATTCAAATTTTTGTATTACACCTTTAAAGAGCCTACCTTTTCCCAAATATTTTTTTATCAAAGTGTAATGAACAAATTTTAAGGATTTGGTTTTCAAATTTTCATCAAGGCCACAAATTTGTAGCCAAACTTTTCTTCTATCCTGCTCTTCAGGAAACTTGAATAAAGAAGAATTTACATTCGTGCCATTGCAATTTTCATTGCAGCACTTATTGACGTTCTTATAGAATTTTTTTTTTCTTTTACAGTATTATGTAAATTTTATGTATGAAAACTGTTTAATTGAATATTAACCCATTTTAAAAGTAACAGTTGAGCGTTAATGTTATTTTTCAATTAAAATAAATAAAACAAAAAAATATATTTTGTTCTTAGCATATTCGTAAATATGTACATTTTCACATTTTTATTAATAATTGAATAAAAAATATATATAAAACAAAAAACTTGTATGCACGAATTTACACGATTTCTCCACATAAATTAGGGAAACAACTATGGGAAATCTGAAAAAAATGGCTACAGCTGCAGCAGCCATTTCTTTGTTTCCGTCACTGAGATGAGAGTAGAAAACAGCAAGTCCGTGGAATAAATTTAATATATGTATAAACCGATAAAAAAAACAGGATATCTCATATTCCAAATAAAAAAAACACATTTTAAAAGAAAGAGATTTACTGATACCAATCTATGCAAAGAGAAAAATAAAGCAGCTACTAGTCTACAAAATGATATCATCAAAATCTAGGATGTACAGATTGATGAAGAAATTCTCCGACTGAAAAATGCATTTGTTTCACAGCAAATAAATCTAATAAAGGAAGCATTGAAATAAGCAGGTGGTTGTCGAAGAGACTTAATAAGCAAAAGCGGAAATGACTTGTCGACTTCGGATTTGGTAAACGCAGGAATATTATTTCTAAGTTTTTATCATAAAATATATCAAGTGCTGTTTTTACAATCTTAGGTCTGATTTTTAAATTTAAAACTAAGGTTGTTTTACTGGTAATGTTTTACTTATAGATTCATTAGTTTTATTAAATAAGACATAATGAGCAGAAATTTTACAACTTTCAGATCCCAGACGTCCAAATATGTACCATTTTCTGCACACATTTATAATTTTTTGAAGAAATAGCCTACATTAATGAAGCCAAAGTTTTTGACATTCTTAAAGAATGGGGAGCAAACATACATGAATGCTAAAGTATAATTACCACTTTATTAAAGTATATATGTGCTACAGTTACATGGATTTTTTTTTATTTAATAAAAGTACGTTGGCCTTCCTTGCTTTAATTAAATTATTACCAGCGACTGCGAGAGGAAAGAAAAGTTAAGCACGAAGTTCTTCCAAGAAACTCAAAAAGGAGTTATATATTTATTTTATTTTACTTATTTATTTAGCTGACCTGTTTTTCAAAAAATTTTCTTGTAACAACTTGTAAGCTATATATGTTTTAAAAAGATCTTAAAACTAACCTTATAAATTTAGCAACATACTTATACACTATATAATAGAGGTTTGATTTGCTTTTTTCAAGATCAATATGAAATTGATTTGTTTTATTTGTAAAAAAAACTTTGAAAGTATTTTGTTTATTTTCTCTCATTTAAAGAGCTTACATGATTTTAAATACAGCGGCCATATAATTTTAAATTGATTGTTTCTGCTACATGTCATAAAACTTTCGCCACATACACTGGCTTGCACAGGTACATACTAAAATACTTGAAGCAAGGTAATCCTAATAGAAGGCATTTTTCCCAAGTTGATAAGTATTTATTCAATGAGAAAATAAAAATAGTGTCGTTGTTCATAGAAATCAGAATAACTGTGATAATTTAAACGGAAAAAATGAGCTACTCCCCAAAGCGCAATTATATTTGGATAAAAAGAAGACTATAAAAGTTTCAAACAGTATTATGACTTTTTTTTTAGCGAATTAATTCGCTGGGAGTATCCAATTCTGCAATTAACAAAATTCATAGTCAATTTAAAAATGTTTTCAAATACTTTCTAAAGTTTTGTCACCTATAGCACATAGAACATGGAGTGCTGAAGTAACTAAGTTGACATTGTTTTTAATTTCAAAAATATATTGTCTGAAACTCTTAAATCTTTTCAATAAAAATATAGTTGAGAAAGGCTATATGCAGCTCAAATTACTTTTATTGAAACAGTAACAAAATTTTTGCAAACTCGTTGGGATAAAAAATAAGTAAAAGAAAAGGCTTTATTTGTTGATGTACAAGTTAAATCCTATTTTCAGAACATACCTATTATAAAAACTTTGAAATCACTTTTTGAAAACCAACATTTTAAAGGAATTTTTTTTCGGAGCGGAAGATCAATGTAGCTCAGAAAGCATTGAGAATTTTTATTTGACTATTTCTTCAAGTAAAGGAAAATGTTTTGCTTATGCAATTGTTCTATGAGAGTGTGAATCCATTAGGAAATAAAATATCTGTATTAAATAATATTCACTAAGTGTTAGGCTTTTATGCCGAAGATGCGTAATGGACGGAATGTACAATAAAATATTAGAGCCTATAGTTAAGGATATTGCAACCTTAGAAACTACTTATCCCTATAATAGCAGGTGAACTTACATTGAAAGGCTCATTAATTTCAGTTACGCATGATAATGTGGGAGGAAATAGCCTTCTACGCTTCCATTAGAGTTTTTGATCCAATAACTTCCATCGTTTCTGCGTTTTGTCCAACGAAAAACCACAGCGTCTTGCGAAAGAAAGCTCTCCTTCACCAAGAAGCTTTTCAAAATACGTGGAAACCTTTCAACATAATGGCAATTTGAATGAAGTTGACCTTAAATTCTTCGTTATATTGAATAATGCACGAGAAACTTCAGATACCCTGTTGTATTGGACAAATGGTAACTTAATTATTAATTATTTATAATAGGAAAAAAGGACTAGTTTTTATCACACTTGTGTTTTTTACACTCACTCAAATTAAGTTGGATATATGAAATGAAGCTGGTGCAAAAATGATTTCTTCCACGTCTATTGAAATACACTTTGCGATTACTTTAAACAAAGAAAGCAACTTAGTACTTAGCAATACAACAGGATTGTGGCATTCCCGCGCTTTCAGGAGGACGAGCAAACACCAGAAATGGAATGAACTTATGACTTGACTGTACAGCTGACAAGTAGCAATTGTTCTTCTTCTTCTTCGCGTTAGCTAAGTATGCTGATTGTTGCCACTATGTTTGCGCGAGTACGTCCTACGGCTAGGTTACGGTTACATGCATGACTAGGCTATGCTGTGGGCTGCGTTCAGATATCTTTTCTTGGTTCAATTCGTAAATAACCGTACACTTTGCGCTAAAAGTAAAATAACCATACATTATGCGTACGGTCAGAGAGCTTGGTCGTACACCTTACAAGAGCCAGAAAAACTGTACAAATACGACCAAAACCGTACTCTTGGCAACGGTGCAACGACATAATATTCCACGGACGTTACACACACATTCAAGCAGCAATTTGAGAACAGACGCTATACACGCTAAAATACCACAGCAAAAGAATACGCATCGCACAGCCGGCGGTGTACGATCAACACTAAGCAATAATTAATACAAAGAACGAAGGCAGTAAAAAATTTCAATGCCACCCGCTGGAACATACACAAAAGCATACGCAAAACAACACTTTTTACAGCAACCAGACGAAAGTATAATAGTGACAATCGTAGTATTTTTTTTTTTTTCAATTAAAGTTAGGGTGACCATCGTAGAATTTTTTTTGTTTTTGCAATAGATTTTTTTTAATGTTCTATATTATATATACTCTATATTATCTACTACCTATATTATATTTGAGCTTTTTATTATATATATAGATCTATTATATTACGATATATTTGATATATGATTCAATTAACATAACTCTTAAATCGATTATTTAATATTAGATCAAACATATTTTAGAATTATTCTTATAGATATCAATTCGAGTTTCATTTGTTTTCGCTACTTAAATGATTTAATTTGATTAAATATTCTATGAACATGCGTATGTAAAGAAACATATTACAAAAGTTTGCTTTATAATCAAAGTAACGATTTCTTCATGTTACAATATTATTTACGACAATACAATGCCAAACGTTGGGAGCTTGGATAGTAGTTTCAAAAATGAAACCAACGAAATAGAGACAGCAATAGTATGGGTAAAAATGCCAAATTTTTGCCACAGTAGTCCGTCGACCTGGTTTGCGCTAGTTGAATCATCTTTTATTATAAACACTATAAAAACAGACGACCTAAGGTACCACCATACTCCGACAGCGTTACTTCAAGAAACACTTGTCAATAACCGATATTATCCAATCCCCTCTTACTGAAAATAAATTTTCATCAATAAAAGAAACTATTTTAAAACGTCACACTGCAAGTAAAAATCGAAGAGTAACGAAACTTTTAAATGGCGTAGCGATGGGAGATGACCCACCTATTATAGGCGACTCGAAAGTATTGCGGGTACTTCGCAAGCCCTAACAAAAAACCTTCTCAAACAAATATAGCTTACCATCGCATATTAAACCATTCTCTCAAATCGAGCAAATTATAGCAACGAACGCCGAAATATGAGAAGTCAGTCCCAAGTCAAGAAGTTTCCAACTTGCTATTACTATAGGAAATTGGGGAAGAAGGCACGCAATTACCTTAAATCTTGCAATTTTAAATTAGAAAAAAAAAAATAAGTATGACTGCGGGACCCGCGGGGCACTGTAGTAATTTTATATCCCGCAGATTATTTATTAAATGTCGGAGTACTAAACTATCATTCCTAATTGATACAGGAGCAGATATTTCTGTGGTATTATTTCTTTTTTTTCCTCAACAAAAGAAAATTCACGACTACTTTCTGCAGCTAACGGAAGTCCAATATATACATATGGACAACAGTTAATGAAAGTCGATTTAGGTCTCCCGAGAAATTTCACACATCCGTTTACAGTAGTACACAGTAATCGACCGATAATTTGCGCAGATTTTGTAGCAAAATTCAATCTCATGGTAGATCTTAAAAATAAAAAGCTAGTAGACGGAATAACCCAACTAAATGCAGAGGGGAAAACACTCAAAGTGGATGCACACATACCCAACATTTTTAAAATATCAAATGATTTTGGTGAACTAATCGACAAGTTCCCAAACCTAACTTCACCACCTAACTATTCCACATACATACCAAAGGTACTTCTTCTTCTTCTTCTACCATTGATTTTGATCCAGAGCTGTGGGCTCGTCACGCGAACTGGGGCTATTTCACAATGGCTTGACCCTATGGGGTATAACGCCAGAAAAAAAATCGTGCCGTGTCCGGCTATATGTTGAGTGCCATGTCTGGCTAGTAGTTGATTGCTAGGTCCAGCTATTGGTTGTTTGAGTATGTCGTGTAATTACTTCTACCTATTGCTTGGTTGATGATTTCATTTGTATTGATGTTCTCGATGGTAAACAATTGTGATGACTACTGGTTAAGCAGTGACGGACAACAAAACAAGAGACATCCACAAAGGAAAACACATAACATACAAGGATGTACATACAATCACTACAGAGGGAGTGGGATAGGAAGGTCTCTTAGCGTTTCGCCTTTCAGGGTGAATTAATGAGTTTAGTTGAATGCATCGCTGGCGCATTTACACCTGCCGCAGTCCTGCGGCTGCAGAAAAACGTAACAGTTCTTTGAGCCTGCTGAGAACACAGGGCTCCAGCAGGCTTTCCAGAACGTTTCTTCACCACTGCATTAAGTAAAAAAGGAGGAAAGCAACGATTGGCGGCCGTATGGAGAGTTTCGTACACTGAAAATTTGTACTGTACCGGATCGCTATCCGATCCCACATATACAAGATTTTGCTATACATCTTCATGGATGTATCTACAAAATGGCAGTAACTACCCCATTCGGCATATTTAAATTTTTATGGATACCATTTGGGCTCCGAAATGCAGCCCAGACCTTTCAAAGGTTTGTGGACCAAATACTACATGGTCTAGACTTCGCCTATGCATAGCTAGACGACATTTTAATAGCAAGCCGCAATGAAGAGGAACATAAAGATCATTTGAAACAAGTCATTCAACGACTAACAGAATACGATCTTAAGATAAAATACTCGAAATCCATTTTCGGTGCAAGAAGATCGAGTAGACACTTATCCTATCTTTATCAACACCAAACTCAATAAAACAGAGTCAGCAATCTCTGGGTATGATTAATTTCTATAATCGTTTTATCCTAAACTAGCAGAAACATTAGCACCGGTTTATGCACACCTAGCGAATTTAATTAAAAAGAAGAAAAATAATAGATATTTTACGTGGCCAACGGAATGTAACAGTACATTCGCTAAAGCCAAATCTACTCTGGCTTCAGCAACGTTACTGGCCCACCCGTCCAATACAATAATTTTAACATTACTGCAGATAATTCCACTGTGGCCATTGGATCAGTCCTACAACAATTTGACACCGTAAAGCAATGCTGGTTTCCATTAGCATTTTTCTCAAAAAACTCCAGCCAGCAGAAACACGATACTCTGCATTTGACAGAGAATTATTAGCTATCTTCACAGATCACAAGACACTTATAATGGCTTTAACTTCAAAAACTGAACTAAGTCCCAGGCAAATGACGCATCTCGAAATCATATCGCAGTTTACTTAATGTGGTAGCAGATTATTTAGCACGGTTAAATAACGTCGCTACAATTACATTTACGGCTATAGACTTACAATAATTATCTAAACAACAGGGAACAGACGTAAAAGTTAAACTATTAAAAGGTACTGAAAATAAAGGTAACTGGAAACTTGAGCAAATCATCACCAACGACAATTTAGGAATTTGGTGCAAAACATCACTGGGTAAAACTCGACCCTACATTCCCTTGGAGATGAGAAAAACTATTTTCGACAAACTGCATAACCTGTCACACCCTGGAGCAAGACCTAGTCGAAAACTCATTGCCTCGCGATACTTCTGGCCAGATATGTACATCGACACTGGCAATTGGGCAAAGACTTGCACAAATTGCCAAAAATCAAAAATTTATCGACACATAAAAACACCCCTCCAAAAATTTGACAGCCCCTCAAAAAAATTCGACCATATCGACGCTGAAAATCATTAACGTCGTAACCGACCAAAAATAAAATTTTCACTAGATCCCAAAAACTTTTTCAAAATCAGAAAAAAAACCTTAACGTCTAAACTAAGTTAGAAGTTCTATTTTTGGACAGATTTTTTTTAAAATTATACCCACAATTTGCAATAAGTAGAATTACGCTAAAGTTAGTATAAGTATTAGTTTTGGTAGTTAAAGTAATACGTGTTTTGTTTTATGGACCTCAAGAATGCTGTATCTGAATAGCTGTAATGCATGGAGCGAAATGAATGTTAAAGAACTTATGGAAACTGAAATTCAGTATCAAATATACCTTATTTATTTGAATGATATATGTGAGCTGTATCCAAGTTCTATGTTTAAAACAGAGTCTAACTCTTGATGTACACGAGCACAGAACAAGACAGACAGTTTAAATAAAAGGCTTTAGTTACTATTAAGTTTTTGTTTAATACTCTTCTAACGCAGTAACACCATATTCTGAGTTATCTATAGGTTGAAAACAATATAATAACTGCATCTCTCATGCAAAACTAACCAATAACAAAATGCATTACACGCTATTTTTTCATAGACAACAAGTCATTGAAAATGTAGTAACTTTGAACAATATCGAGAGTTAATACAGAAGTCATCATTTTACGATCCGCAAAAATGGCGTAAGCTTCTCGAGCCGTAAAATCTCGGATGCTGTATGTAACTCGCTTAAAAATCTGCAAACCTTAATTTGCTTTAAGCGACATGTGCTTAAAAAGTAGCGGATTTTGACCCTATTACTGCAAATCAAGTCGAAGTTACTGTAAAAAGTAGATGTGTTTTCAATGGTGTAAATTATTTTGTTTTCATCGTAGAGATATGAGAACTAGACCATTCAACGCAATTTTTTTTTCTGATTCAAATGGTGTATATAACTTATTTTCGACATTTTGGTCGGTTACGACGTTTATGCTTTCCAGCGTCGATATATACATGGATTTGGTCGAAGCGCTACCCCCATCCCGAAACAAGATCTACATTCTGACTACCGTAGATCGTTTCACTAGATGGCCAGAGGCATATACATTCATAAATGAATACATTTCAAGATTCGGATGTCCTCGAGTAGTTACTACTGGCCAGGGCACACATTTTGAGTTACGCCTATTTACTGAACTAACTCAAATGTTAGATACGCACAAAATCCATACAATGACATACCACCCCAATAGCAAGAGCATGGTCGAGCGCATGTACAGGCAACTCAAAGATACCCTTAGAGCGGGCGCAAACACGGAACGCTGAAGCGAAGAACTTCGTTGGGTACTCTTATGAATGAGAACTACTGCTAAAGAGGACCTTAAATGCTCACCAGCGGATCTAGTGTACAAGAGTAGTAAGGGTACCACCTCCCTATACTTTTACATTGCGTCCGATAGAGACAACTGCGACGAGTATCCCACTCGCGGGTTTTCTGCAATACGGTTCCCACCGCCGATAAGAAGTTGTTGAGGAGGGAGTAGGATAGACACGTCCCTCTCGCAACCATTGGGGGCTTAAAATAAAAAGGTTGAGTTGCCACCGAGTTGTGTTGTTGCAGGATGTTGGTTGGAAGGAGAGGCTGGTGCTGTCTGTGGTAAAGACGGTAGATGGGTCCCTGTCGTAGGCATTGGGAGGCAAAAATAAAAAAAGCTGACTTGATACCGAGTTGTGTTGTTGCAGGATGTTGGTTGGAAGGAGAGAGCTGGTGCTGTCTGTGGTAAGGACGGTAGATGGGTCCCTGTCGTAGGCATTGGGAGGCAAAAATAAAAAAAGCTGACTTGATACCGAGTTGTGTTGTTGCAGGATGTTGGTTGGAAGGAGAGAGCTGGTGCTGTCTGTGGTAAGGACGGTAGATGGGTCCCTGTCGCAAGCATTGGGGGCAAAAATAAAAAAGCTGACTTGATACCGAGTTATCTTGATGCCGTCTGTTAGTTGAAAGGAGAGAGCTGGTGCTGTCTATGACAAGGACGGGAGATGGGTACTGTTTTGGAAAGGTCCAGTTGCTAGGGTGGCTGAGCCTAGCGGGTGCAAGCAGATGTACTATAGGCGGTTTACGTACAAGCATAGTAAAGTTTTATAAAATTGCACTACCAGGCGAGCAGATAACTAAAGCACAAAATCTTGCGATCATATGTAGCAAGCATGCATGGTTTAAAACCTGTATCGTTGTCGTCACATCTTCAGCGGTTATCGCGCCTCTTTTTTTTTATATTCCGTTCATTTTTTCTTCCACTCCAAACAAGCTTTGATCAGTTAGTCACACTTCTTCAACGTCATTTTTCCATACGAGTTTTAAAAAACTTGAACTTGACCGCGATGCGGTTACGAGTTGTTGTTTCTTTTTGCATAGAATTTTAAATCTACCTGAATTGAAACTGCGAGACATGTGGGTGACTTTATTTTCTGAATATTTTTTATGTAAAGGAAAAAAGATTAAGGAAAGATGGCAAAGAGCAAGTTCTGATGCTGCTTATGCAAGGGTTCTTGATACTTGTGACGTTCAATACTGGCGGCGTATGATAAAGAGCTGCAAAACAAGAAAAGATCGGCGGCAGTCAGTGAACTTGATGTTGTGAACGAAACGAATGTGGGTGAAGGTGAGCTAAAAGAAACGGGCTGCTTGAGTAAAAAAACAAACTAATTCGGCTGAGATGCCTTTTATTGAAGGTCAGTAAAGATACACTGCGGAATATTGGATATGAATAGTGTGGGTGGATAATATGCCTTTCGATAAGGCGGCAGTGAGAAAGGATGGGGCTATTCAAATAAAAGTCGAATTCGATAAAGATATTTTTATTTTTTTTTTTGCTATTTGTTTTTACAGTTTTAAATCGCTCGATAAAGATTCTGCATCTGTGTGAGTGACGAAGAATCGAGCTTAAAATTAAACTACATTGCATAATGCGCACCTTAAATCTGCTTCGATCCAATCCGTAAGTGATCCACGGTCCCTTGCGTGCATTTTGATAGGCGTAACTCCATACATGTAAATATCTGACTTCAGGCAGGGTTTGGAATCTTACTTGTTTTTTCATACTTGATGTGCATAACGTCAGCATGCTCACACACACATACATATACATGCGCATACGCACATGTTTTTTATACCTCCCGTGCAAACTGTTCGTAAAAATAGTAAATTTCACAACATAAGCCAAACAAAATTAACGCTCCAGCTAAAACTTTTAATGTGTTTAAAGCGCACTTCGTGCATTCTGATGGTTGTTGCGGGCTATTATACGGTCCACATACGTCATTACCATTGGCATAGATACAATTAGGTGAACGTCGAAAATGTTCGGCCTCAACATCTTCAAGATAATTTAATGCACTCATTTCCATACAGCAAAAATAACATTTTGCTATGTCTTTGAGGTTGGTGTAAAAGAAACCGCTCCTTGCTAGCTTGTGTGATTTCCTGTCATCCAAAGTTAAATTCTTAAATGTCTTTAACCGATCAGATTCACGCTTTAAGATCAGCATTGTGACTGCAATAAAGGCTGTTTATAAAACGTCTTTTATATTAATCCATGTGTTGTGCTTTTGTGGAAAACCAAGCCATTTCACATAAACTTTACCGCCTCGTCTTTTTAAAACTTTTTCTACAAGGTAGGTATCAGGATATTTGACTGGAGATAGCTCGAGCTGGTAAAATCCGCCCTGTATTATAACTCCCTGATAGTCTTCAAGAATGTAAGTTACTGGATAAGTGTTTTTTACTTCTTTTATTTTGAAAATTTCTGTAGACCAGTTTGGGGTGTAGCCTTTTTCAAAAACATGTTTGTTTCTACTTACACGAACAAAGTTTCCCACTTTGTACTTTGGACGTGATTTTGTTTTTGGCTTTTTATACACAGTTAGCAATAGACGAACCTCATCAACGGGGCCTACGTCTATAGGTCTCATCTTAATAGTTCGATGCTTTGTGCGGTTATACTTTTTTGTTAACCTGTCCAACATACTTATCCAGTGATAATTACCATTCATACTAAACTCTTTCCACATAATATTTTTCAGCGTTCTATTAAATCTTTCTACAATTGACGCCTTTAATGAACTATAAGTTGAATAATGATTAACATCATATTTACCCATCAAACGCTTAAACGACTTGTTGTAGAACTCTTTTCCATCATCTGTCTGCAAGTTTCTTGGAATACGACCCTGATTGAAAATTAACTGCATTGCTCTAGTGACTTCTATCCCACGTTTGTCTTTAATTGGTAAAGCCCATGCGTATTTAGAAAATGTATCAATTACAGTTAACAAAAAGCTAAAGTTCTGATTTTCTTGAGCATATAAACGCATATCAACTAAGTCTGCCTGCCACAGGTCATCTTTGCCTTTAATCGTTACACGACGACGTTTAAAGTTTTTGCGGGCTGGCCTATGTAGTTCATTAATAATTTGTCTTCTGCTCATTCTTGAAAGATTATATAAGCATCTTTTTACAAAATGCGGGGGTTTATATACAAAAGACCTGTTGTTAAGAACTTTTGTTTTTTTTTGCAGTGAAAATGATCACGTTCAAACACCCGTTTACAATGATGGTTGCTGGACCTTCAGGTTGTGGGAAAACAACATTTATAAAAAACCTTCTCAATAATATATTTTTAACACGGCCACAAATAACAAGAGTTATTATGGTGCAATACAGAACATGTGGCTCTGCCTTCAGATACGACATTCAATAACATCGAATTTATTGATAGCATCCCTGAAGAGTTTGTAAATTATACACAGGAACCTACATTAATTGTACTGGATGATATGATGTTAAATGCTTTTAGCAGACAAGTATGTGAACTCTTTACAAAAGGCTCTCACCATCGCAATCTTTCAGCAATCCTTGTAACACAAAATGTATTTCACCAGGGTAAGTTTTGCCGAGATATATCACTTAACTGTAAATACCTTGTTGTGTTTAAAAACCCTCGAGATAAAAGTCAGTTTATCCATTTAGCGAGACAGATTTATCCAGAAAATAGTTCAGAGCTGCTAAAAATATATAAAGAGATTACACAGATGCCACACGGATATTTACTGATAGATTCCACTCAAGATATCAACGAGGTATTAAGATTCCGTACTGATATTTTTAATAAGACATTTACAACTTGTTTTTGCCCACCATTAATCGGTAAAAATGGTGTCACGAATGAAACGGTTAAGGGACAACAAGCATATGCTATATGTTCTTAGAACAGCGAGACCAAAATTAAGGCAAGCCATTATTAAAAATGCTGACCCCGAAGTCATAAAAACTCTTTGTGAAATTACTCTTAATACTTTGAAGGGAAACCATATCCCTCGCGGAAAGATATATAATTCGCTCTGTAAGTATAAAAAGGATTTACGAAAACTAGTTGTTGCAAAAAGATCTGTACCCAGACAACGTAAAATACTGATACAGCGTGGAGGCTTTTTACCAGTGCTGTTAGGAAGTGTATTATCAGGTGTAATTGGATCATTAATCGAGAAATATGCTTAGAAATAATAATCTTAATAAAATGTTACTTCTTTCACCAGAAGTTTACGAAAAATTGAAAAACGAGATTGAGGATTCCGTGAATCAATCTAGGTTCGATAAGACTATGGATAAAATATTAAAAAATAAGAATTTATCTGATAGGGAAAAATGGTATAATTACCGAAATGAATTAATAAAATTTTCAAACTTAAGACGAAAAGCTACGCGAGTGACAGATGAAAAAACAAATAATCGCATGCTACCAGAAAAGCCTATGAAACAGAAAAGCTTGCGGGATAGCGCCGCTCAAACTAAATTTATTTTTAAAGATGAAATATCAACACAAACATCACCGTTAAAAGAAAATACACCTGAAAGAATGGAAGAGGATTTCTTCGAACTGGCTGAAATATCACCACCAAGACAACCGTTATCGCCTGCTTCCAAACGCCGCTTATCAGCCAGTGGTATAGGGAAAAGTCTAAAACCACCTTCAAAAATACCTAAGACGACTTCTAAAGATAAGTCTCGCGATAAAGATTATAAAGTGATCACGGCTGAGGATGGTTTAACGCAGTACACTGTACCTGTAGACATGAGTATAGATGAAGCCGCGAACATATTAGAAGTATTCGATACGGAAAGTACTACGGGCGACAAAGGTGGAAAACCATCCAAAAAACAATCTATATTAAAGCCGTCTCTGCTAGATCCGAGTCAATATATGCTTTCGCTGCCAGTTAAGAAAGTTGTCCGACAAAGTGACCGCCTAATAAACGCAGCAAAAGCCAGAAGTGCTAGCGTACCAGCAATTGCTTGGGAAAGCCTGTAAAAATAATAAGTCTACTGAGCGTTGATTGGAAAAGAATTTAATAATGCCTGTGGATATAGAAGATAATGACTTTTACGTTTGCCTTTTAAGTAATAACTCCATGCAGCTTTATCCCGAAAATACACTATCGGCTTTTACAAATGCACTAGCTAGACCGTGCAAGTTTACTGATGACTGGTGTGTTGGAATAACTGAAATTTCATTGCCATACCATGCCGTAAAAGGGGGAGTCAAGCGAAATACAACTGAAGAAGTAAATCAGAGTAATGCTAAAAGGGTAAGGCGTGATGCGTCTGATCCGTTGAAAGAAATAAGAGAGCAGCATAGAAACGAAATCAAATCACTTAGCATCAAAATAAATGAAACCGTTAAACTTGAGTGGACTAAAGAAAGTCTTGAGCAAGCTAGTTACAGAGCAGGTCAAGTAAATTTTTCTGCATTCCTACTAACATTTTATAACGCTATTTCACCGTCATGGTATACCATGTACTTGGATGATGTTAAGAAAAAGATGTGGGATCGGTTAGAGGCTGACTTTTTTGATGGAGTTATACCTGAAGTAAGCTACAAACAGGATCCAGACGAGTTTACATTACACATATATCAGGGTAAAAGGGCTTCAGAAAATGTTGTTTTAAAATATAAAAACTATGAGTCAGTTGAAGCCTTTGTTGATGACGTATTTGGACAAATTCCTAGACACAAGAGAAAGTATTCTATCATACAAGATTCGATAGACAATTACACACATCCAGCACTTAGCATCAAAAGAGCTCGTGAGACGGAAAAAAATACTGGTGGCAAAAGGGTACATGATGTATTTGAACTGCGGTTGGAAGATTTGGGAGTCACAATCAAAATAAAAAAACCACTACCATCTCATCTTAATGTTAGAGATCTTATTACGCTTTTTATATCAAATGTACACTTTGATGATCAAACCCTTAGTGAGCAAGAAAAACAAAAGATAATTATTCAGATTAAGGATACTATTTTTAACATCTTGAATAGATTGAGCAAAGATTCGATTAGTGCTAAACCATCCGTACAGCGAAAAATTGTTAAAGGTAGCAATATTTTGGATGTTCCATACGAAAAGCAAAGTTCCGGTGAATAGTTAACTACACCAGTGCCTATTGATACTAATATAGACAACCTGTCCAACTTCTTTACGGATATATTTCTCCAAACGCCTGAAAATAAGCGTGAACCTGACGCCATACTGGCAGAAATAAAAGAATCTTTTAATACGGCAGGATTACGTCAGGAACATATGTCAATAATAGACATACTTAATAGAGTGGAAAGATCAGTTACGGACTTGACACTAAGGTTGCCGCAAGAGTCTCGGCCAACAGCAGAGGACTGTTATGAAAAATATATAATTTACGTCTACACTGACATTATTCAGCCCAGATTTATAGGTGACCAGTTAGTGCGATACTTACGTGTAATACCTTTAAAAGAATGTGAAAACATAATAAGATTTCAACACGTAGATTACTGTCCTATTGAAAAAACTTTTATCGAAAGTATTTCTATAAAGATAACTAATCAACAAGGGGAGCTAATTGATTTAAAGCCAGACTATATTCCTACATATATAATGCTCCATTTTAAAAGAAAATAGGCTATAAATACTCATACAGCAGTCGATTTAACATAGTGCAAAGTTAAGAGCATTTTGTATAGCTTCGAAAATGAGTTCATATTATACTAAATATTATTCCATTCAAAGTGGCGGGGCCTTAGCGGATATTGGAGAATTATATCGATCTCCTCTTATTTACCAGCGTGGAAGAGGAATTGGTAGTTTTTTCAGCGGACTATTGCGATATTTACAGCCATTGGTTACATCGGGGGCAAAGGCTTTGAAGCAGCAGGTAATTAAAACAGGAAAAGCTATTTTAGAAGAAGCAGGTAGCAAGCCTTTAACAGATATTTTAAAAGAACATGGAAAAGCAGCTGCCGAAGAACTATCACAGAAAGGTATAAATAAGCTGTTTGAGAGCATGGGTGGTGCAGGAAGAAGCAATCGCATGCTTATAAAAAGGCACAACCCTTTTACAGCTTTACATTTAGCTCCAGCTTCTAAACGTAAAAAGCGTTCAGGATCAAAAAAGTCCGTAAAAGGAGGTTCAAAAACAAAAAAGACAGCTAAAAGAACATCTATTAAAAGCAGACGTAAGACACAGACAAAAAGGACATCTAAAAGAGCATCTATTAAAGGTAAACGTAAGATACGTAAACGTGTGTTAGATATTTTTGATAAATAGACAACATGCCGTCATACAAAGAATGCATGAAATCTGAGTTAGACCTTTTCTCTACGCCACCTGTACAAAGCAGCATCATAAAAACTGAAGAGGTATCTTATAAACCTATAGCTTCTCTAGATAACTCATCGGTGCTCGAATTTGTATCGCTAGGACATGGTGACACATATCGAGACTTATCAAGCATATACCTTCGTTTGAAACTACAGTTAGTTAAAATCAAGGATGGAAAAGAAGAACTTTACACAGGCGAAGATATCGAAATAACCAAACCAGATAAGACTAAAGACACTGTTCGTGATGAAGGCCCCGGCCTTGTAAATAACATACTCCACTCACTTTTCCGCCAATGTACAATTTATCTAAATGGAAAACCGATTGCCCAAACAGATAACAATTACAACTATAGAGCCTATATTGAGAATTTATTAAATTACGGAAAAGATGCCGCTTCAACACATTTGGAATCGGTTGGCTGGTATCTCGATCAAAATAATATGGAAGTTGTTGAAAGCCCTGAGCTAAATGAAGGTTATTTGGCAAGACAAAAGCTGTTTGATAAAAGTAATGTTGTTGAGCTGATGGGAAAGATTCACGGCGATATGTTTAATCAAGATAAATTATTAATGAACGGTGTTGATTTACGGATAGTCTTATCACTCGAAAAACCGGAATTTTACCTCTGGTCAAAAAATGATGACAATTCTCCACGAGTTAAAATAGTAGAAGCAACTATGTATATGAATCATGTAACTATTAATCCTAACATCTTGCTGGCTCATGAAGCTGTTCTCCAACGCTCCAACGCTATATATCCGTATAAACGAGTTGAAGTTAAGACTTATACAATACCCGCAAATACATTTACATTATCACTGGACAATGTGGTTATAGGACAATTACCAAATCTACTAGTCTTCGGCATGGTTGACAACGACGCATATAGCGGAAAACGAACAAAAAATTCTTACAACTTTAAGCACAACAATATCACCAGGTTTAACTTATCAGTGAACGGGGTACAGGTGCCAAATCAACCGCTAGAATTTGATTATTCAAAAGAAAATCCTGCTAGCACTCGAGGATATATTACGCTGTTTAAAGGAACCGGTATACATTATTTCGATAAAGGCCACCAAATTTCAAAAAAATTCTTTGACAAGGGGTGTTTTCTACTTGCTTTTGATTTAACGACAGATCTCTCGTATAATTCAACATGTGGAAATCTATTGAATCAGGGAACGGTGAGAATTGAAGGAAGGTTTAAGGAAGCACTAAAAAAGACAGTGACATGTATTGTATATGCAGAATATGATAGCAGCCTTGATATAGGTAAAGATAAAAATGTATATACCAGCTTCTAAAACAAAAACCTATATAAGGCCGGCTAACCGTTCTTCGAACTTAATTTCACTCAAGACTCTTAATACGTGATCTATAATGAGCTACTGTTTAGTAAATGTGGAGTTCTTTTCCGGAGGACCCTTCACCTTTTTAAAAAGAGTTTCTTTTGCGGGATTCGCTGCGCAAAATAAGTCTTTTGCGAAAGAAATAATTTTCAAGTACCCCACATCTAGTACAGGATGTACTGAACAAATAAGTAAATTTGGTAATCTCGAACTTAAGCGTATGGACGAAGATCTTATAAAAACTCTATCAAAATTTACCACAATTTTTGTTCGTGGAGCTGCAACCAGAGAATTTATAAATAACTACGCTACTTCTCACACCAAGATCATTGACGTGGAAACCATCATTTGTTCTGAACAAGAATGAACACGCTTGAACTTACAAATGTATTATCAAGCAACCGCATGACAAACAAGTCTTTTAGAGGCATCTTTGCATGCAACCAATTACCACAGAAGATAAAAAAGCCTGCATGTGTAATAGCTAATACGGATCCTGCAAATAAAGGTGGAACTCATTGGGTAGCCTTTTATTTCCCAAAACAAGGCCCCGCAGAGTACTTTGATTCATTTGGAAAGTATCCCGCAAACAGGTTTTTTCGTAAATTTTTATTAGCTAATTCAAGCTCTTTTAGTAATAATAAAAAACGATTGCAAGGCCTATTTTCATCAACCTGTGGACATTATTGTTGTGTATTTCTGGCCGGTGAAAATGTGTTGCTAAACTACACGTATTATTTGGACGACTGCCATAACCGGAAAGTAATACTTGGGTTTGACCCGCTATCACTCGAAGCAAAAATAGTGTTTCATCGCCACGGCGTCTTTCCGATATCAACATCTTACCCCGGCTGGGTGGCAGTTTACGAGAATCTCAGCGATTTAAAAACCAAAATGGAAGGGACGCTTCCAGCAGATCAGACCGAGTTAAAAAACGAATACAAGATCCCCGTCAACAATGGTAGCATTACACTAACACAAGCGGAACTTTATAAATTATTTGAAATGCTGAAATTCTTCAATATTGTCATGTTTCACAATAGCAACGCCTCTGAAGCTCTAAAGGAATATTATAAAAGATATGCTGACAAATGTAAAGAAAAAAATGTATTAAAATTACCAAGTGAAGATTTTTTTATTCCAAGTCGTACATCTTATGTACACTTAAATTATTCCAGACTTTTTTATGAAATACCTCTGTATTGTATTGCAAATCTAATTTTTGATGCAATGAACTTTGATTAAAAATAAATGAAATAAAAATTTAAAATTTTTTTTATTTTATTCAATAACTTTATTTATTAACATGTGTAAATAAATATTAACACAATTTTGAACAGCACAACGTAGGTGGGAATCCACATTGTGGATTTTACAATAAGTCTGAAAATTTTCAAGTTCGCTTATTTTTGGTATTTTCAGATTAATTATTTCACTTTTTGGAAGATATTTTTGAAGAAACACTTTTTTCTCAAAACCTTTTACATATATTGTAAAAGATGCAAGAGTTGATAACAGACCAGGTAGATGATTATAGTTTATAATTCCACTGTTCCACTTCAACCCATTGATGTTTTTAAAATTGAACTCGTTCTGCAATCTGTATTTAAAATCCAGCTCTTCCAGAGGATAAGGCGCCTTGAAGAAATATAGGCTAGGCATTATAGAACCTGTTCGAAGAATAGAAACTTCCTTCGGAAAGTATTGTGCATTGTTTCCAACAGCAAACTGAATGTCTAATATTACACTTCCTGAACTCATGACTTATACTTTACAAAGAAAATACCAGATTGATATTGAAATTCATATTTCCAAGACTTTATTTATGTAAGCCGTATATAAACCGGTTTCTTAAAAGTAATATAAAACTAACTGAAACTTTTAACAATTACAACTACCAGTTCATGAAAGGCAATTACCATTGGATTAGCATGCTAAACAACGCGCTTTTTTTGAACTTTATACCGCAGCTTTCGTTTTTAACTAAAAAATGTCTCAGCAAAAAATAAATTAATAAAATTCATATGATCGGCTTTTTCTGTTTTTTTATTTAACATCCAAACATTTCCTTTTCAGCTTACTGGTCACGTTCAACATTTCCTGATTATTGTAAAGCAGCCATTACTATAACTCTATTTTTACAGAACAGCGCGAATAAAAGATTAAGTATGTACGTTTTTTTGTAGAAGAAATTGTCTATCAGTCATACAGTCTATCTTTACTGACCTTCAATAAAAGGCATCTCAGCCGAATTAGTTTGTTTTTTTACTCAAGCAACCCGTTTCTTTTAGCTCACCTTCACCCACATTCGTGTCGTTCACAACATCAAGTTCACTGACTGCCGCCGATCTTTTCTTGTTTTGCAGCTCTTTATCATACGCCGCCAGTATTGAACGTCACAAGTATCAAGAACCCTTGCATAAGCAGCATCAGAACTTGCTCTTTGCCATCTTTCCTTAATCTTTTTTCCTTTACATAAAAAATATTCAGAAAATAAAGTCACCCACATGTCTCGCAGTTTCAATTCAGGTAGATTTAAAATTCTATGCAAAAAGAAACAACAACTCGTAACCGCATCGCGGTCAAGTTCAAGTTTTTTAAAACTCGTATGGAAAAATGACGTTGAAGAAGTGTGACTAACTGATCAAAGCTTGTTTGGAGTGGAAGAAAAAATGAACGGAATATAAAAAAAAAGAGGCGCGATAACCGCTGAAGATGTGACGACAACGATACAGGTTTTAAACCATGCATGCTTGCTACATATGATCGCAAGATTTTGTGCTTTAGTTATCTGCTCGCCTGGTAGTGCAATTTTATAAAACTTTACTATGCTTGTACGTAAACCGCCTATAGTACATCTGCTTGCACCCGCTAGGCTCAGCCACCCTAGCAACTGGACCTTTCCAAAACAGTACCCATCTCCCGTCCTTGTCATAGACAGCACCAGCTCTCTCCTTTCAACTAACAGACGGCATCAAGATAACTCGGTATCAAGTCAGCTTTTTTATTTTTGCCCCCAATGCTTGCGACAGGGACCCATCTACCGTCCTTACCACAGACAGCACCAGCTCTCTCCTTCCAACCAACATCCTGCAACAACACAACTCGGTATCAAGTCAGCTTTTTTTATTTTTGCCTCCCAATGCCTACGACAGGGACCCATCTACCGTCCTTACCACAGACAGCACCAGCTCTCTCCTTCCAACCAACATCCTGCAACAACACAACTCGGTATCAAGTCAGCTTTTTTTATTTTTGCCTCCCAATGCCTACGACAGGGACCCATCTACCGTCTTTACCACAGACAGCACCAGCCTCTCCTTCCAACCAACATCCTGCAACAACACAACTCGGTGGCAACTCAACCTTTTTATTTTAAGCCCCCAATGGTTGCGAGAGGGACGTGTCTATCCTACTCCCTCCTCAACAACTTCTTATCGGCGGTGGGAACCGTATTGCAGAAAACCCGCGAGTGGGATACTCGTCGCAGTTGTCTCTATCGGACGCAATGTAAAAGTATAGGGAGGTGGTACCCTTACTACTTACAAGCAAGCTTTACACGTTCCTAATGAGCTATTCATTAACACACCAAGCAAAAACAAAGCAACACAGACCGTACTAGTAAACACCCTGCGAAAACGAATGCAAAGCATGCAACCAACGGGTTCTCGGCTTCCTTCACAAAGGACGTCTTCATACTACCAGACTTAGAAAAATCCGATTACGTTTTCATACGAGTAGATAGAATAAAACGCAGTCCAGAACCACGCTGTAAAGAACAATTCAAAATAATTAGGCGTCTACGCAAACAGTATATCGTCGAAGTAAACCTGAAGTGTCTATATTCAATCGCTTGTCTTCAATCACTCGCCTTCAATTCTTTCAAAACTTTTCTTCATGCTTACGCACTGACCTACTTTCGGTTGTTGTTTCATATTGAGGATCAGCGGAATTAGCGTATTTTTAGGATTTAATGTAATCAACAGATTTTTTTGTGGGCACTTGGTGAAACCTCATTTTCAATTAAGGAAAAATTCAAACATTTGTTATGTTTCGCAGAAAATAGTTATATAAAATATTTTTTATTTAAATTTATGCCTAACGCGTTTCGATCTCAAAGATCATCATCAGAGGACTAATTAATATATACAGCTTTTGAAGCCATCGAACCAATCATCATTACCAATACATACCAAAGTGAAAATTACATACAAGCAAATATTGAAATTAGAGAACTTAAGAGAGGGCTTGAATTTTTGAAATCAGTCTGTTCGTTTAACATGAAACTGCCTTTTTTCTTTTTCCGCACGGATTTCTTTAATTTCGTATTTATCTAACAATCTCCCGGCCGGTAGACTATGCAGGAGTTTAACATTATTTTCAATTTTGTGCTTATTGCACATTAGATGCTGATGTACATTAGAAGCTTTGGAGCTAATGTGTTCCTTCAACCTAACTTTTAGCTTCCGTCTTGTTTTTCCGACATAAATGTCGTCGCAATCATTACAAGATATTTTGTAAACTCCACTTTTTTCAAAGTCATCAACCCCAGGCCTTAACTTATTGTTACCCAATAATTTCCTTATGGTTAACTTGTTGGAAAAAGCAGGCAATACGTTATTGTGTTTTAAGGGTTTAATTAATTTATGTGACACATCTTTGATAAAAGGAATTTTCTTGTGTTTCATGTCACAATTTTTGTTTTCTTGAACGACAGGAAAAATCAAAGAAAGGTTTTTAATTTTTAGCTTGTTCCTTAGTAATTTGTCTATTAAGCTACTAGAGTATCCATTATTCTTCGCGATCAGTTTAATAGTTTTTATTTCATCTTTAAAATTATCTGGTGATAATGGGATAGATATCAACCTATGTATCATAGAGTGAAAGGCTGACAACTTAGTGGACCATGGATGTGCAGAGTCTGCAGGAATTACAGCATCACAAAATGTATCTTTTCTAAAGATCTTAAAAATTAATGAGTTGTCAGAGATAGCAATTGTCAAGTCTAAAAAATTAATTATTTTATTACCTAACTCTAAAGAGAATTTTATATTATCGTCAAGTTTATTCAATATATTATTCAAGAAATATTTTAGTTGTCGCTCAGTGCCCGTCCATATACATAAAACATCGTGTACATACCTATACCAGGTATGTACGTGTGCCAAAATAGGAGAATTAAAAGAAAATTGTGATAATCTTCCGATTTGGTGAGTGGACCTGGGAGCAGCCGTGTGGCTTTCACTCCAATGGAGCGGCTATTCAAAGCTCTAACTCCGAGATAAATATGGTTGTCAAAAGTCGGAGCAGCTTATTAGCTTTCACTCCAAAATAAAAACACGGACTATTCTGTACGGCTAGTACAACTGTCTAATGACTAATTGTTCTTTATTAAAATACCCCGGGTTATTTATACATTGTTAACCTATGCTTACCATACTATATGCTTACATATAAAAATAACCTCTTACACTTGGAACTGATGATGACATACATTTATTGCAACGACAAAAATGCTTGGTCAGTGACGCAATCATTAATCGCCGGCGGCAAATGCATGTCAAGTGTTTTTTTTGTTTTCTTTATTATTAATTTGGTTGACACAGTTCCGAGTGTACTTGGTGTCGAAATCTTATTATTTTGTTTTAGCTTGTTTATGCATTATAATGCATATTGATTTCGAAATTGTTGTGAATCGATTGATCGCATTAATTGTATATTAAATTATTGCAATCAATCGATTCAATGAAATAGCTGCATACTACACCTTTCCCCCTTAGGAAAAAAAAATTGTGTTTACAAAAATTTTTTTTTTGTGTTTGTTTATATTTACAGTTTGGATATGTTAGGTCTTAATTGTTGGTGCCATTATGGCTTCTTATCGCTTATGTTTACTCATTTAGTTTATACGGTATGCTTATATGTATAGTTGTTTACAATGGTTACTTATTCCTAATTGTGCTTATTGTTAGGTTTACATATGTTTATTACGATAGTTTTTTTTTTTTTTTTTTTTGTAATTATGCAATGGTGAATATTTAAATTATCGTTTTTAAGATCTACTTACGGTTTATATAATACATTAATAGGTTTTCTATATCTATCTTTACATCGTTCATTTTGATTAAATTTGATATTTTTAATAATTTGCGTTGATTTTTTTTTTTTATTAAATTTTTAAGTTACGTTTTGTATAATTTCCGTTAATGCTTTTAATTATAATTTTCATGGATGTATATTAACTTTTTAATAATATTTATTAATCGTGTCTATTCCTATGACTATGTATGTTTACGTTATATAATGGGCGTAATTTCTTTTGTTATTTTCGAACAAAACTTTATTTTTCAATAATTAGTGGCCGTTAATCTTATGTTATCATTATTTTTAATGGTCTTAGGATTGTTGCTTATTCATTTCTCGTATATATATTTTTGTTTCTTGTGCTTTTAATGTTTCTTGATTTTTATCTTCTTTCTTTAAATGCGGCTATATTAATTAAGTAATTTATTTGGCTTTCTGCAGAGCTCGTCAGACTCTTGGTCTGATATTTTTAATTGATGTCAATCTCCAATTTTTAGATTTTCCTGCTCTAGTGCGGGTTCTACTCGTTGGTTGACTTCCAATATTTCGATTTGCTTGCTCTAATGCAAGTTCTACTCATTGGTTTATTTATATTTTTATATACCGCTCCAATATTTCGATTTTCTTGCTCTAATGCAAGTTCTACTCATTGGTTTATTTCTATATTTTTTTTTTTATTCTTTTTTTTGTGCACATTTCTTATGTTTACTTCTTTTACAGTTATTGTAGCATGTTTTCAAAGACGTACCCAATAATCTTTGAATTACACTTTTTTGTTAGAAGAATTTCTGCATATTTTCGATGCTATTAGTCTTCCATATAATGATGTATTGTTCGTTTTGTTGCTCTTGTTGTTTCTTTAAAGTTTGCTTCCATTATATAACGCTTACAGTTTGTGGTACCTTAGAACATCTAATAGCATAACATTACGTATTGAAATGGTATTTATTCTATAAAAATCTGATTTTTTTTTTTTTTATATATAAAAAAATTATTAAACTTATTTATTATCTCATCAGTAATTTCACTAATTAAGTTTCTATAGTTTATTTAGAATTATTGATAATTATTATTTATTTTTCTTTTTATTATATTTAATTACTATCCTGAGTACCTGTTTTTAATTTATTTTTTCATTGATCGTTATCCATTAGATGATTGATTTCGATATGTTTTCTAAGATCACCTATATTATCAGAGACATACATGCATTTGTTGCATTTGTGAATTAATTTCTCTGTTAATGTTGCTCTTATTTTTGGTCTCTTTGCTATAGTTGAAGTCGGATCGTTCTGTTCATCTTTACGATTATTTATATCCGTATGCTCATTCAGCGATTCTATTGCATCCGCTATAAACTGGCAGTTTAAACAATGAAACATAGTTTCGCTCAGCTTAAATTTCTTCGCGATACTATTCTCGACTTTTACTGTGTCATCGATAACGAGATTATTTACAATTTCTCCGTTATTATCCGCGTTCTTTGATTGTGTTTTACCCATGGTTAAATTTATTACTACTTATTTGTATTACGTTTATCTATTTATGAATTTTATCCACCAGAAAATTATTACGAATAAAGTTAAATTGCTTATCTCAAAATTAAATTAGTTTTTCTAAATCTGCATATTATCATCTCTTAATTATTTTAAATGGTCTATAGAAAAACCATACTATAAATTTTTAACCGCTCGGTAATTCTTCATCCCGAAGTTTAAATTTATTTTCTGCTAGGTTCCATGTTGCTATCATCCAATATTCTTTATAATTGGCTATATGTCGTCGTTACGGGTTACTTTAATATTTAACTGTCGTAGTTGCAATTTAATTAATCTTCACAGGTAGCTTGGTTGCTACTATGTGACGTTTGCTTCGAAAATTTTTGAATCGTATCCGAAGATTGTCGATTCGATGTCATGGTCTACAAGAAGGCGGCACGTTTTCAGAGATGAAATGATCCGAAGATTGATACTTATCACGGTCTTTAAGAAGATTATAGATTCGATTTAGCTACGATGTCATGAAGAATTTGCTATTTTCCTTTAAATGTCTCTCCTTCACGTAATGTTTTTGATAAATTTTCATCGTTAATATGTAGCGTGAATGATATGAGGTCACAGTATTTTAGTATGTATATTCTTCTGTAGCGGCTGCTACAAAGTCACGGTCTTCTCGAAGATTGTAGGTTCGTCGTAGCGTAAATGTTACAAAATTCACGGTCGCCATGTGATAATCTTAAAGATTGGGTGAGTGGACCTGGGAGCAGCCGTGTGGCTTTCACTCCAATGGAGCGGCTATTCAAAGCTCTAACTCCGAGATAAATATGGTTGTCAAAAGTCGGAGCAGCTTATCAGCTTTCACTCCAAAATAAAAACACGGACTATTCTGTACGGCTAGTACAACTGTCTAATGACTAATTTTTCTTTATTAAAATACCCCGGGTTATTTATACATTGTTAACCTATGCTTACCATACTATATGCTTACATATAAAAATAACCTCTTACACTTGGAACTGATGATGACATACATTTATTGCAACGACAAAAATGCTTGGTCAGTGACGCAATCATTAATCGCCGCGGCAAATGCATGTCAAGTGTTTTTTTTTTGTTTTCTTTATTATTAATTTGGTTGACACAGTTCCGAGTGTACTTGGTGTCGAAATCTTATTATTTTGTTTTAGCTTGTTTATGCATTATAATGCATATTGATTTCGAAATTGTTGTGAATCGATTGACCGCATTAATTGTATATTACATTATTGCAATCAATCGATTCAATGAAATAGCTGCATACTACACAATGTTTGTTTCACATAAATTAATTAAACCCTTAAAACACAATAACGTATTGCCTGCTTTTTCCAACAAGTTAACCTTAAGGAAATTATTGGGTAACAATAAGTTAAGGCCTGGGGTTGATGACTTGGAAAAAAGTGGAGTTTACAAAATATCTTGTAATGATTGCGACGCCATTTATGTCGGAAAAACAAGACGGAAACTAAAAGTTAGGTTGAAGGAACACATTAGCTCCAAAGCTTCTAAGGTACATCAGCATCTAATGTGCAATAAGCACAAAATTGAAAATAATGTTAAACTCCGGCATTGTCTACCGACCGGGAGATTGTTAGACAAATACGAAATTAAAGAAATCCGTGCGGAAAAAGAAAAAGGCAGTTTCATGTTAAACGAATAGACTGATTTCAAAAATTCAAGCCCTCTCTTAAGTCCGCTTTTGTTGGAATAACATAGTTCTCTAATTTCAATATTTGCTTGTATGCAATTTTCACTTTGGTATGTATTGGTAATGATGATTGGTTCGATGGCTTCAAAAGCTGTATATATTAATTAGTCCTCTGATGATGATCTTTGAGATCGAAACGCGTTAGGCATAAATTTAAATAAACAATTTTTTATATATTTTCTGTGAAACATAACAAGTGTTTGAATTTTTCCTTAATTGAAAATGAGGTTTCACCAAGTGCCCACAAAAATATCTGTTGATTACATTAAAAACTTAGAAATACACACGTTGATTGTGTTATATCAGAGGCTCCTCGTTCATTTAAAGTGCACCAACAACCATCTTTGGTTTAATTCATCGTGTAAGAAGGAAAACCTTTTCCCCAATTACATACACTTGAAGTGCGGAATTTCGATCTATCAAACCAAAAAAGCTATTTACCATGCAAAAATTGTTTGGTTACGTGAGGAAATTAAAAAACATTACAAAATCCGAGACAACTTATCTATGCATTTAAAAGTGATACACTCTCAATTGACATGGTTACTCAATCCATTGGAATTCGACGTGATACATTCTCAGTGCAATGAAAAAGCTAACTCTACAGCGCATGAGCAGTATGTGCGGCAAAGGTCGAAATTGGATGTACTGAGGGCACGCAACATCTACCCGGCTAATAATGGTATGACGAATGTTCAATTTCATCCAAGGGTCATTAACCTAACAGCTGTGCAATTTTCGGACCAGGAAGAAAAATTTTTAAGCAAAGGCTTGAAATATGCACCAGACTTGGGGACTGATAAAAATCAACTATTTGACCTTGCGGTTCACATTGATGCGGCGCTGGATGATGATGTAGATAACGTAGTGAAATCTGACTTCTCGAAAATTGTAAGAGACGGTATAGGATTATAGTAGATAAGGCAGTAAGCAGTAACAAAGGCTTACTTAGAATTTTGAAAAGAAAAATCAATGATAACAATTTAGTTCTAACAAAAGCGGATAAAGGGGCTTCGGTTACGATTTTAGGTAAGACTGATTATTTAGAAAAAATGTTTCACTGTTTAGAGACCATGCAGGTTAGGGAAGTAAAACTAGATCCAACAAATAAATACCAAAAAGATGTGGTTTGTACCTTAAATAGCTGTAGTTTATGGTTGCATAACAGATTAAAATATCAATTAAAAAATTGTAACCCTTCGATTCCAATTTTGTATGGCTTACCTAAAATTCATAAAGACAACATACCTGTAAGGCCAGTATCTGCCTCTTTTAACTCTCCTTCCCAGAGACTATGCAAGTGGTTGAGTAATACAATACCTAACGTAATTGGTTTTAGTCCTAAATATTCTGTAAAAAATTCTATTGAATTAATTAACAAAATTAAAGATTTTGAGATCCCACAAAATGCTAAATTAGTGTCATTTGATGTGTCCAGTCTGTTTCCGTCTGTACCAGTCCATAGGTGTCGTGAGTTGTTAATAAATAGAGTTCAAAAGAAAATCCACAACATAGTACTAGTTAACGAATATATTGACCTTATTGATTTAAGTTTTAATCAAAATTATTTTCATTTTAATGGGAAAAATTGCATTCAAGAAGATGGTTTGGCTATGGGGTCGGCCTCCTCACCTTTTTATGCTGAATTTTTTATGGACCATTTGGAGCAAACATTGTTTTCTTTTAATTCTCCTATTTTGGCACACGTACATACCTGGTATAAGTATGTAGACGATGTTTTATGTATATGGACGGGCACTGAGCGACAACTAAAATATTTCTTGAATAATATATTGAATAAACTTGACGATAATATAAAATTCTCTTCAGAGTTAGGTAATAAAATAATTAATTTTTTAGACTTGACAATTGCTATCTCTGACAACTCATTAGTTGTCAGCCTTTCACTCTATGATACATAGGTTGATATCTATCCTATTATCACCAGATAATTTTAAAGATGAAATAAAAACTATTAAACTGATCGCGAAGAATAATGGATACTCTAGTAGCTTAATAGACAAATTACTAAGGAACAAGCTAAAAATTAAAAACCTTTCTTTGATTTTTCCTGTCGTTCAAGAAAACAAAAATTGTGACATGAAACACAAGAAAATTCCTTTTATCAAAGATGTGTCACATAAATTAATTAAACCCTTAAAACACAATAACGTATTGCCTGCTTTTTTCAACAAGTTAACCTTAAGGAAATTATTGGGTAACAATAAGTTAAGGCCTGGGGTTGATGACTTGGAAAAAAGTGGAGTTTACAAAATATCTTGTAATGATTGCGACGCCATTTATGTCAGAAAAACAAGACGGAAACTAAAAGTTAGGTTGAAGGAACACATTAGCTCCAAAGCTTCTAATGTACATCAGCATCTAATGTGCAATAAGCACAAAATTGAAAATAATGTTAAACTCCTGCATAGTCTACCGGCCGGGAGATTGTTAGATAAATACGAAATTAAAGAAATCCGTGCGGAAAAAGAAAAAGGCAGTTTCATGTTAAACGAACAGACTGATTTCAAAAATTCAAGCCCTCTCTTAAGTCCGCTTTTGTTGGAATAACATAGTTCTCTAATTTCAATATTTGCTTGTATGTAATTTTCACTTTGGTATGTATTGGTAATGATGATTGGTTCGATGGCTTCTAAAGCTGTATATATTAATTAGTCCTCTGATGATGATCTTTGAGATCGAAACGCGTTAGGCATAAATTTTAATAAATAATTTTTTATATATTTTCTGTGAAACATAACAAGTATTTTTAGGAATTTAAAGTTGATCAGCTATTGCGAAAGTACCCTAAAGTATTCAATTGCCTCGCAATTGCTTTTCTGGGTTATATATTTTGCATAACTTATCAGCAGTTAACGGTAAGCACTTTTACATTACACTCCCAAACCCCCCCTTGCTCTTGAAGCTAAGGCTATAAACCTTCGGTATGGTATGAATTTTGGGGTTGTGTTATATGTAGTGGTTCGTTATTATTAGTGACGAATATATGTATAAACCAAAAAAGACGACATCTTTAACTAAGAAAGAGTTTCTTCTTCTTCTCTAATGAAAAGAAATTCATAATATACACATTGCTTTATATATATGTAGATATATTTCCCTTTTTTTTATATATATATATATATATATAATTTGTATTATGTTATTATATTTCTGTTTTATTTTCATTATGTTATAACACATGGGTCACCTCACATTTCATAGATATGTTCTAATTACTTTTACTGTTTTTGAATTAATATTTCTTTTTTACTTTTCTTTATCATTTTATTTTTGTTTTTATATAATTCTTTTTCTACTACTCTTCTAGCTCATATTCTAATAGAAACATTCTGGAATAAAAAGAACTATGATCAACGAAACTAATACATTTTTTTGTTGTCCTTACAAATATAAGAAATAAACAATTACATAATATAATTTGTGTGTGTATTTATAATCTTTCTCGAAGTAAAGAGTTGTATCTTATTCCTATTGATTTACTTTACTCACATATCTGAGCAGTATAAAGTATACAAAAATAATTGTCTATAAAAAGTTTTAACAATTTATATACAGATTAGATCAAGATACCTTCCGGTATACCCGCGATTCCTTGAGATAAGCTGATCAAAAAATTGTTCCATATACCCCCCCCCCCTTTTTCCATGTGTTCTACCTTTAACTGGAAGTTTTTTAGTTTATTTTTTTGTACTTCGAGGTAGTAGGAGTGCGTTTGGTGATATGTTAACTGCAATTTCTTTTCGGCCGTCAAAATTGGATTTTGTTGTTTCAACAATTTATGTGTCTCTAGTTCGAAATCAACTTTCGGTATCAACTCAATCGATTCTATTGAGATATTTCGAACAAAGGTGTTTGTATGTGTGAGAAGTACATTCCCGATTTTCATAATGCATTTCGGTTTTAGATTTAGTATACCTTTACCTACTAACTTTATGACTGTTCTGAAATCTTCACACTCAATAGTCGCAGTAATTTCTTTTATTATTAAATAAAGCCAAGAATTTTGTATGACCAATTTGAAACGCGAGTCGTGTTCCTGGAGTATATGAGAAATAGAGCATGCTTGGTTAGCTTCTGGTCAACCCTTATATAGATGGGGAGCATAAAATGGCAGGCTAAGATTTCTTTGGTAATACCAAGGGTAACCTTTTTACAGTTTTTTAGTTGAGACTCGACTAGCAGAATAAAGTTATTTGCTCCGTTATCTGTAAGTAAGTAATCCACTGATATCTCATAATGCACTGAAACATTTCCCTTGCTAATTATGGGAAGAGGATAGGCTTTTTTTAGAGAAAAATACTCTTTTTGGAGTAGTGGTATTATAATTTTGCATATTAATTTCTGCTTGTCAACAAAGCTTTCGACTGTAGCCAGCTGCTGTAACAAGAACGGGTTTTGAAGTTGAGCGTAACTAAGCACTAAGGGTTGTAACTGTTTGCTGCTCAAGCTACTAAGAATAATATAAAAATAATATTCATTGTGGTTTCATCCAAAGAAAGTTGCCATTTTATTATTGAATTCTCTGCAAGTATTTTTGCTATGATTTCATTAAGGAGAGTTAGCATGGTGATAGTTTGGATTTTAATTTCTTGCAAGTCCCTGTTGAATTTTTCAAGAACTTTATTATTATCTTCGTAATTTGCTTTTATTAGGCTAACTTGCTCTTTCAATAAATCCAAAGTTTGCTTATTATTCCCTTCCATACTTTCTACCCTGGAGTAAATCTCTTCCGTATCCGCTTGATCCATCATTTCGAAGAGGAAATTAGCAAACGACCCTACACCATCGAATAATGAACGCCGCTGTTTATTTCTAGGTTTCATTTCTATTGTAGTATACACATGTAATACATGTAATAATATCTAAAAATAATCATACAAAAAGAAAAGCGCATCTCGCTAATAAAAGATAATTAATCACCTTGTAACATTATATGCACGTATATACAAACATACATACATAGCATGATATGAGCACATCATTGTACGCACATACATTATTGTGCAAGCGCCATATCATGTTAGTAAACAAGTATATCTCATATTACAAAACAAAAATTAACAAAAATACAATTTACTTCCGATTTATGAAAACAAATTACAATCTTAAGAATCAGCAATTTGACACCATTTACAAGTAAGTCAAGTAGGTGACAAAAATGTGTGTCATAACAATTATGTGAATTATTATTGTAAAAGGTCATTCAATAAGTAAGAAAGCAATGAATTTGCTTATTGGACAATTCATTTTTGAAATTGCTATTTCTTGCTTATGGAATGATTTTCCATAAGAACCTATGTAAACCAATTATATAAAAGACGAAGAAAATAATAAAGAAATCAGACTTGAATTATCACTGCATTGAAGTGTATTCATTTCTCGTAATTCGGCTTAAAAGCCTATTGATCGTAAAGCGGCAATCTTCAGCCTGATCAACCAAACTAAGCTAAGGCAATAAAGCGGCATATAGCCTTGCCTTGCTTACCTTAAAAGCTCAAATCTATAAAGCGGCAAATTAAGCCTAGACTTGAGCGTGAACGTACTATTGAACAAATAAAAATATAAATAAATAAAAATATTACATGGCGACCGTGACATATGAGCCTACAAATACGGCCTAATACAAAGAGAAGAAATCTATCGAGGAGAATTTATAAAGAAAAAGCTGAAAGCAAGAAAGCAGGAGAACAACCTATAGTTCCATACAACGAATATTACAAGAAGAAACTTAATTGCTACAAAAAGTTAGAATGGAAAAAACGCAGTCAAAACAGGCGGACAATAACGGGGAAATTGTCAACAACATCAACATAGAAGACACAGTAAAGATAGAAAATAATCAAATATTAACAATAATGTTAATAATATTATTACTTAAACTAATTCAATTTCTTTACTTTCTTTACAAAGAGCATAAGAAGAGTTTAAAGAAACGATATTCGAATACTGTAGTAAAAGTTTAAAAAAATTTTTTTTATTATTATTAATTGTTCAAAGTACTTACGAATACGTTGTATAAACAAATATTCAATGAAATTATATTTTAAATAGATTTTTTTTATATAGAGAATTTGATTAATAAATTATGATATCTACTTAAAGTGTAGAGTAAAAATATATAAATAAACAAAAAATATTACATATATATATATAAATACAAAAAAAATGTGTATGTCTTACGATGAATTTTAAATTTTGATGGAAGATTGCGAGAAATTATACAAGAAAGTAGAAAAACTACACCAAACTTTCACTAAAAACCCCCAAAGAAAATTTTCGGCTCAAAATCTCCTAAACAAGTCTACTAGATTAAAGGAAATTCATAAGGAATTCGAATCTATAGCAAATCGATTAAAAGTACAATATTCGAGTAAAGATTTAGAGACTTTAATACAAAGATTCAATGGTATATACCTGAAAGCAAAACATTATATAAATTTGAAAATTGAGGAGAACTACAACGAGACAAGATTAGACTACGATTCAGATTCTAGTTGTGAACCTACAGAAGACAACAATAGAATAAAAATGGCTGCATTTGATATAGTGACAGCATTAAAAATAATCCCAGAATTTGCTGGAGAATACAAGGAATTAGATAATTTCCTAACAATCATAGAATTATATGATAAAACATTAAAAGATGACTCCAAGAAAGAGTTAATAGAATGGTCACAGCGGCAACACCAATATCAGTGAAAGAGTTAAGGACAACACTGAAAGCAAGTTTTAAATCAGGTAACACACCACAAAAAATTTATTCACAACTCGCAGAACTAAAGCAAAGAAATTCAGGAATCAAAGTATTTACGGACAAAGTGTTAAATCTAATAAATGACTTGAATAACCTACAAATTCAAGAAGTGGGTGAAGTTAATAGAGAAACTGTAACCAAATTAAATGATAAACTGGCCCTTAATATTTTTCAAAATGGTTTAAATGAGAATCTCAAACCAACAATTCTTGCAGCGCAATGTACGAAATTCTCTGAAGCAGCTGCACTAGCTTCACAAATTGAGAAACCTCTAGAACCACAATTATATTCATATAATAAACAATTTCAAAGCAAGCAGAGATTCTTTAATAGAAATTATAGATCATTTCCAAACAATAGTAACTATAACAATTTTACACAGAATAGATACAATCAAAGTAACAGTGAACAAACACAAAGAAAATTTTCAAATAACAGCAACTATAATACACAAAGAAATAATTCAAATTTTAACACCAATAAAAATTTTCAAAAACACAGTAACTATACACGCTCGAACAACAACAAAATAAACCACTCACAACACAATAGGCAACGTACAGTAAATTTTATCCAAGACACAGCAAACAACAGCAGCCCAGGTACTGCATCAGAATAAAAACACATATAAATACGCGAATTCTTCAACTAAACAATAATGTAACAAATTTTGTAACATTAAAAGACAAATTGTCTGGTAAAAACATTAATTTTCTAATTGATACAGGTGCAGACATATCTATCTGCAAATTAAATAATTTAAATGATTATTATTTAGATGAAGATGAAACGTGCAAAATTACAGGCATAACAAACATTGAAACATTATCTTTTGGAACAACAGTCATGAAACTAATGTATGAAAACTTTAATCTGAGTCACAAATTTCACATGGTAGACAATAACTTACCATTATTGACTCATGGTATAATTGGCAGAGATTTTTTAATGAAATACTTATGCAAAATTGATTATGAGACATTTACACTCGCCATACACACGCAGAATGAAGAAATAGTAATACCGATAAGAAGCAATTTTAACAACTATATCACTATTCCTCCAAGATGCGAAGTAATAAAGGCAATACGTCTGAACATCAAGGAAGACAGTGTAATTTATAACCAAGAAATTTGCAAAGGAGTATTCATTGCCAATACAATAGTCCCAGCTCAAGGCATCGCCCACATAAAGATCTTAAATACGACAGATTTGAAAGTTAATTTAGAAAATTTCACGCCTGAAATTCAACCATTAAAAAACTACTATGTATTAAATCCGCTTAATACAACATTTAAAGACTCTAGCAACAGATTTGCAAAATTGAAAAACGAATTAAAAATAGAAGATACAGAAGCTAAAAATTCAATACTACACTTGTGTGAAAAATACCAAGGTATATTTCATTTGCCCAATGAAAAATTAACAGCAAATAACTTTTACAAACAAGATATAGCCTGCATTGAGAATAGTCCGGTTTATGTCAAAAATTACCGTTTACCGCATTCACAGTTACAAGAAATAAATGATCAAGTTCAAGATATGCTTAAGGATAATATAATAGAAAAGTCAACTAGTCCATATAATTCACCTTTATTGATAGTACCAAAAAAAAGTACGGATGATACCAAAAAATGGAGACTTGTAGTCGATTTTAGACAGCTCTACAAAAAAATTGTTGATGATAAATTCCCATTAACTAGACTTGAAGATGTCTTAGACCACCTAGGTCGAGCGAAATATTTCTCAACTCTAGACATGACAAGTTCATTTCACCAAATTGAAATCAATCCAAATTCAAGACATTTAACAGCGTTCTCGACAAATCGAGGACACTTTCACTTTAAACGTTTGCCATTCGGCTTGAAGATTTCAACAAACAGCTTCCAAAGAATGTTATCTATAGCACTCAGTGGTCTAGAATCTAATGCTTTTATATATGTTGATGACATTATTGTTTTTGGATGTAGTCTTCAACATCATAACAAAAATCTCGAAAAAATTTTTCAAAGACTTCAAAAATATAATCTAAAACTTAATCCCAGTAAATGCAATTTTCTAAAAAGAGAAGTAATATACCTCGGTCATCAAATAACAGCAAAAGGTATAAAAACTGATCCTAATAAGCATCACACTATTCAAAATTACCCTATTCCTAAAAATGCTGACGAAGTCAGAAGATTCATCGCATTTTGCAATTATTATAGACGCTTTATACCAAATTTCGCAAACATAGCAAAACCTCTGAATTCCCTTCTTAAAAAGAACAAACTTTTTGAGTGGTCAGAAGAATGTAACAACTCATTCGAAAATCTTAAAAACAAATTAATCAATCCACCAATTCTCAAATATCCTGATTTTGAACAACCGTTCATCTTAACCACTGACGCCTCAGATCAAGCCTTAGGCGCGGTTCTTTCTCAAGGAACAATTGGTGAAGATAGACCAATTTGCTATGCGAGTCGAACTCTCAACAAACACGAAGTAAACAAAGCAATAATTGAAAAAGAACTTTTAGGAATCCACTGGGGAATAAATTATTTCAGACCATACTTATACGGTAGAAAATTTATGGTAGTAACTGATCACAGACCTTTGGTTAGCTTATTCACTCACAAGAATCCATCATCCAAATTAACCAGAATCAGACTTGATCTAATGGATTACGACTTTGACATCATATATAAACAAGGTAGAATGAATACAAATGCAGATGCTCTATCTCGAATAAAATTAAATTCAAACCTTTTAAAAGGGATGATCCCAAAAAATATAAATGTAATCACGAGAGGAATGCTAAAGAAAGCAAAAGAAATTAACCCTGAAGAGAATACAGAGATATCCAATGATAGGTTTGCCCAACTTTATACATGGGATTGTACGTCTATCTCAGATGTTACAAATGTAAAAAAAATTAAATTTCATATAAATGAAAGTAATGAAAATATGCGCTCAAACAAATTGCCAAAAATAATAATAAAAGAAGATGAAGTATCGATACAGTGCAGCGATAATCTAGGGACAAATTTAGATTTAGTCCTGGAGAAACTGTTACTCGAGATGAAGAAGAATAAAATATATGAGCTAGCAATATCTAATGATGATAGAATATTTAAATATATAGATTCAAACAGATTTAAGAAAAAGTTCAATGAACTGCAGTATAAAAATATTTCAAATAATATGGCAATACCACTAAGATTATTATTATATACCTCTCCAAAAAGATTAACGGATCCGAAAGAAATAAAAGAGATTATTGAACAACACCATTCCTCACCGTATGGAGGATATTCTGGAATAAAAAGATGCATTGCAAAGATAAAACAAAAATTCATTTGGAAAAATATGAGAAAAACAATAAAAGAATTTGTGAAAAACTGTGAAACTTGCGCACGAAATAAAATAATAAAACATACCAAAGAACCATTTGTAATCACAAATACGCCAAACAGTAGTTTCGAGACTATTTCAATAGATACAGTAGGACCATTACGAATATCCAATGGTTACAGATACATATTAACAGTTCAGTGTGAACTCACAAAATTCGTTGAAGCGATTCCAATTGAAACCAAAGAAGCAGAAATAGTAGCACGAGCACTAGTAGAAAAATTCATACTAAAGTACGGATGCTTCAAAACTGACAAAGGTACAGAATTTTGTAATGAATTATTTAAGAGTATATGCAAAATATTTAATATGAACCACATAACTTCAACACCTTATCATCATGAAACACTTGGATCTCTAGAAAGAAACCACAGAGTATTAAATGAATATCTCTTGTCTTTCACAGAGAATGATAATTGGGATATGTGGATACCATACTATATATTTTACTATAATACCACACCGCACACACATACAAACTACACACCATTTGAATTGGTCTAAGGAAAAATAACAGCCTTACCAGCAGAAACAATAAATAATGAACCAATGATCTATGACATAGATAATTATGCTAATGAATTAAAACACAGATTACAAAGAGCTCATGATAGAGCAAAAGAATCACTGAACGTATCAAAAATAAAAAGAAAGTCTCAACAGAAGAGATATGTAGAACCCTCAAATTTCAAAATAAATGATTATGTTTACTTAAGAAAAGGAACTAGAAAAAAATCAGAAAGTCCATACGAAGGTCCATTTAAAATAGTAGACCAAAACGGAGTAAATTCCACAATAAAAATCAGAAATAACCTTAAAAATATACACAATAATAGACTGAAATTATGCAGACATAATGTAGATGATAACTGATGTACACAAAAGTAAAATCCTAACTTAACTATATAGACATAATAGCCAATATACATAAATGTAAAATCCTAATTTAAATATAAACACTGTACATAATAGATAGCATTTAGAAGTTAGTAATACCTGTACAAAATGCATAGGATATGGTAGAATATGTAGCATAATGAAAATACGTAAATAAACAAGATAAGTAATTGGTTAGGTACACAAAAAAAAAAAAAAAAAAAAAAAATTTAATAAAAAAAAAAAAAATTCATCCTATAAGTCAAATTTATTTTTTTTTCCTATTAGGGGTAGAGGTGTAGTATACACATGTAATACATGTAATAATATCTAAAAATAATCATACAAAAAGAAAAGCGCATCTCGCTAATAAAAGATAATTAATCACCTTGTAACATTATATGCACGTATATACAAACATACATACATAGCATGATATGAGCACATCATTGTACGCACATACATTATTGTGCAAGCGCCATATCATGTTAGTAAACAAGTATATCTCATATTACAAAACAAAAATTAACAAAAATACAATTTACTTCCGATATATGAAAACAAATTACAATCTTAAGAATCAGCAATTTGACACCATTTACAAGTAAGTCAAGTAGGTGACAAAAATGTGTGTCATAATAATTATGTGAATTATTATTGTAAAAGGTCATTCAATAAGTAAGAAAGCAATGAATTTGCTTATTGGACAATTCATTTTTGAAATTGCTATTTCTTGCTTATGGAATGATTTTCCATAAGAACCTATGTAAACCAATTATATAAAAGACGAAGAAAAGAATAAAGAAATCAGACTTGAATTATCACTGCATTGAAGTGTATTCATTTCTCGTAATTCGGCTTAAAAGCCTATTGATCGTAAAGCGGCAATCTTCAGCCTGATCAACAAAACTAAGCTAAGGCAATAAAGCGGCATATAGCCTTGCCTTGCTTACCTTAAAAGCTCAAATCTATAAAGCGGCAAATTAAGCCTAGACTTGAGCGTGAACGTACTATTGAACAAATAAAAATATAAATAAATAAAAATATTACACTATTTTACTTAGTGCTAGTCTTATTTCACCTGATATATATTGTACATTTCTTATGTCTCGTTTACATGTTTGATTTATGTTTAAAACTATTACTGATTGCAAATCGTTACCACAATATTTTCACTCCAATCCAAGTACTCCTCCCACACGGAAACTCGTGAAAAATTTACTGCAGTGAGAATGGTCCACTGGTCCTTGTATAGGAGCGCTTTACTAGCTTCTTCAAAAATTATACCTGAATTGATTACCTGGGTTCGGGTAAATGGAACCTCTGCTCTAATTGAACAGAGCGCTCCCAATGCAAAGATAGTCAGTAATTGAACTTTCAGTTAGTACCTAATAGGGAATAAAAATCGTGTTTTTGTTAATGTACATTGTACATATTCAGGGTGTTTGTCTAAGCTAAGTTAACTCTATTTTTGGAATTTCTTCAATCGATTACCATGAACAGTTTTCTAGCAATATTATTGTGTAAAACGTAAATTAATTTAGGTTTAAAAAAGAATAAAAGAGAAAGGAAAGAGCAATAAGAAAGAAAAAAAAAGTCACACGGAACAGTATTGAGTTTTTCCTTTCAGTAACTTTCCCTTTTACCCGGAATTGTGTTTTCTGACACAAAACAAAAAGAACGGACTGGTTATCATGAACTGAATCCTTTACGATCAGGATCAGTTTTATTATTCACCTTCTAGTGAACATATCGCTAAATTTGTGTAGTACAGAAAATTAGCAAGAATGTGAGTATATTCACTGAGTATTATTTTTCCTGTGTTTTTGAATGTGTAGATTTAGATTAAATAAATCCTGTGTACCTGTGATTGATAAAAGGTCCATATTGAATGTAATAAATTGTTATTAAATAATAACGCATAGGCGAACTGATAATTCTACTGACACGCAGCATAGTTTTGCTCTGATGTATATGAAGGTGCGCGGATGGTGTTCTCCTTGCACTGTTTTCGTTAGTGTGGTGTTCCGCTAACAGACAAAAGCATTGTTTGTGGTATTCCGACAATGTTTAATTGTGACGGCGACTGTATTGAGTCAGGGAAGTGGTTCGCCTATGCCTCGTCTTAGTTTTTCTTGTGTAATGGACGAATCATTCAGGGTAACAGCTATATTTTTGAACTAGTATGGAAGAGTTTCGCTCATGCGTTGTTTAAAATTTTCTTGTAGACGCCTATACATCACTATCGCCAAACACATGAATTTCAGGCAAGGTAATTTAAGAGGAATAAGGTAAAAACATCTCTTTGATGTCGGGCTGAGATATTAGCCATTTTACTTTTATCTGGAAGTATTTTATGTTTTAAAAGGAAAAAAAATATGCCTCCTTACAAATATCAGAGGTGGGATAAACTCCCTGTACTTTCTTTCTCAGGGCATACGCCTAAGTCTATTTACATTTTATGGCCTTGTTTTTGTCTGTAATTGTTTGGCGTTGTGATGCGGCGATGGTAGTAAAACACTTTAGTTTGAGATTTTGAATGATAAAGTTGTACATTTCGAATTCCTTTGAAAATAAATTTGAGCAAGAAAAAACTGTAAAGTTTTAGTACATATTAGTAGTTATTCCAAAAGTTGTATTTTAAAGCCTTTTATAAAGGTATTATTATTTGTGACTCAGTGCTACGACGGTAGCGATAGTGACTACTATGGGTAAAAATAAACGATCCCGTCGTGCGCGTGACAGACATAGTCGACGACATCGTAGAGTTTCGGTATCTTCTGAAGAAAGATATAGAGATACGTCTTCTATCACTATTGCGTCATTAGACAAACTCACACATGCAGTTACGTCACTACTAGAACAATCAGTTCCGAGAAATCAAAATTTTACTTTTAAAGATGATACTGTGCCGGTGTCCAATCCAGAGAATAAAACTCAATCGTCAGAAAAGTGGTGTAATAAAGTTGATGAGCTTCGTGATATTTTTCAGTGGTCTGAGGATGCAACAGTATATTTTGCTCTTTCAAAATTACGCGGACTAGCTGAAGTTTGGTACAAAGGACTGTCGTCTTCGAAATTCTCGTGGAGGGAATGGAAACAAAAATTGGTAGAGGCTTTTCCTTCAACTGCAGAATATTACGACGTTTTGAAAGAAATGCTGAACCGCACTAAAAGAAATGTATAATTGCATTATTGGTGGAATAGAGGATCGCGTTGTGAGGACTGGAGCAAAAGCAGGACAGCATAAGACGCCTGAGTCCCTATAAAATTATTTAAGCTCGCAGAACGATGCCTCAACATTGAACTTTTATCTAGCAAATAATCGCGCCAAAGGTTTTTTCAAGAGTAACAAACGACCTAGACAACACGAAAAGTCAAATCATTCAGCACCGTCTAATATAATTTGTTTTAAATGCAATAAGCCTGGCCATTTTGCAAATAAATGTCCAGACAGTTTGAAGGAAGAAAAGCATTGCAGACTGTGTGGTAACCGTAGTCATGATGAATCAAACTGCTTCAAGAAAAGGAAACCGGAATCGAAAAAGACGATTGCTTTACTAGAAGTCCCCCTCAGTGACGCCTCAAATCGTAAATATCTTAAAACTATTAAAATTAATAACATATTTTCGAAAGCTTACGTAGATTTTGGTAGCTCTTGCACCATAATCACTGTTAAGAAATTATGCTCTAATATAGTCATAAGATTTACATCATTAATATTGAATTAAGAAACACTCTAAGTATTGTAACTCAATCGGTAAGCTAGTTCTATAAGGTACTTATTTGATTGTGTAGTAGAAACTCAGTTCCATTGTCTATTTCTTTACACATACAATGTTAGATCTCTCTAGAAAAAATTGCTTGTAATACTCAATTCAGACACTTACCAAGCGGCAGTCAACTGATTCGTTTCACAAGTTTATATTTCAAAAAGAATTACAGTCCACTTAAATTAACCAGATAAAATAAAGTTTATAAAGCTTCAAAAAAGTGCATTTCATTGACGAGGCTTAGTTTGGAACATTTTCATCAACATTTTTGATCCTTCTACACCGGATTCAACCACATTTCAAATAAGCACATGGTTAATTTCATCGAGAAAATTAGAGGAATATTGGAAAGAATTTCACGACATAGAAGATACATTATTAGGGAATGAAGGTCAAGTATCAGAAGTGAGTGAGTTCGAAACAGATTATTATACAGCAAATGACCTGTTGAGAGAACTGAAGAGTCGCATAGAAAATGCCGCAATTTCAAGTGAAGATAGTTTAGAACGCGAGCATAATATTTTGAGTTCAACAATGCACAGTTTTATTGATCAACAGCGACGTTTATTAGAAAATCTCAGTGCTTCTGCTTCTCGACAATCTGATTATGATGATTCGCGTCTTCCACGTTTAACAATTCCTCCGTTCTCAGGAGAGTACGCTGATTGGCCGTCATTTAAAGATATATTCGATGCTGCTGTAAATAAGCATGAGAATATTCCTCCCTCAAAGAAATTTCAGCTAATAAAGTCTGCCTTAAGGGGTGAGGCAGCTGCAGTGCTCAAACATCTATCAGTATGCGATGCAAATTACGCAGAGGCGTGGGAAAAATTAAACAAACGTTTCGGAAAGAAAAAACAAATTGCAACTTCATTAATTCAAACATTTTTCGATCTGGCGTCAGTAACAAATCTGTCAGGAAAGGGTCTCCGTCAACTGTGTGATATTTCTGATGAAATTGTCAGAGGTATTAAAGCGTTAGGGAACGAAGCACAAGGTAGGGACATTTGGCTAATTCATATTTTATTAAATAAAATCGATTTGGAAACAAAACAGCTCTGGGCTGAAAAAACTGTTGACAATGAGTTCCCTACATTCGATCAGTTCATTGAGTTTTTACAAAATCGATGTGACTCAATAGAAAATTGCACCCTTACATCGAAAAGGAATTCAAGTTCTAAACCAAGTCCACATGTTAAATCCCTACATACAACCACCGCTTCTAGTCTCTCGTGCCCCAAATGCAGCGAAGCTCACAATCTTTATAAATGTCCTCAGTTCAAATTAATGGATGTTCAAGATAGAAGAAATTTAGCAGCTGAGAAAAAGATATGTTTCAATTGCCTTCATAGAGGCCATTCAGCATACACGTGTCGAACGAAAACATTTTGTCATTTTTATGGAAAAAGGCATCACTCACTCTTACATTTGTCTGACCCACATTCCCAATCACGATCCTCAAGTAACCTTATTGCCTCAATATCAACTAATTTCAAACCTACAATCAACCCTAACACTACAATCAACACAAACCCTACAATCAACACAAACCCTACAATCAACACAAAACCTACAATCAACACAAACCCTACAATCAAAACGAAACCTCCAGTTAACAATTCATGCTCTCAAACGTTAATTAATACACAATGTACACAACTAAGTTCATCTGAAACATCACCATTCATACTATCAAATTCAACAGCGTTGTCTTTACTCCCGACTGCTTCAGTCTATATTTCGGATATATTTGGCAGTCCAGTGCAATGTCGTATCTTACTGGATTCAGGATCGCAAGTTTCACTGATCAGTGAGTCCTGCGTTCAAAAGTTGAAGATACCTCGTACCAATGCTAGGGTCTTTGTAAATAGTTTGGACTCAACTGAAGTGGGGACAACCCGGGGTATAGTTAATTTGAATTTATCTTCGATGAATAATGCTTTGTCAACACTGTCAGTAAAAGCATTTGTACTCAGCAAATTAACTTCAAACATACCATCGTTCGCCTTCAAAACATCAGATCTTCACTATATTAAATCTCTCACTCTGGCTGATCCACTATTTAATGCACCAGGTCGGGTAGATCTCATCATCGGTGCCGATAAATTCTTTGATATTATGAAAGAGGAAAGGATATTTGATATTGTAAATACAATTTTCGGCTGGATCATCGCAGGTGAATCTAGAAATTTAACTCCAGCTTTAAATTCGTTCTTAACTTTCCACCTCGATGTCGATTTTAGTCTACAGAAGTTTTGGGAAATTGAAGAGATCAAGCCAAGAGATCCCATGTTATCAGAGGAAGAACTTTCTTGTGAAGAACATTTCAAAAGACATGTGTCACGTAGTGATAACGGTAAATACGTAGTACGGTTACCCTTCAAAGACAGTGAACACAAACTCGGGAATTCTTATAACAGTGCTCTACTTCGTCTTCTCTCTCTAGAGCGTAAATTTTCAAGGAACCCAAATATGAAAACACAATATATTAACTTCATGAGAGAATATATCAGTTTAGGACATATGGAAAAAATTCCTTCAAAGGATATGAGTGTCAGTGAATCAAAGTCATTTTATTTGCCACATCATGCGGTAATTAAGGATTCTAGTACAACCACAAAATTACGAGTTGTGTTTGATGGTTCAAGTAAAACGTCAACGAATATATCACTCAATGACTGTGTACTGATTGGCCCAAAAATTCAAAAAGATTTGCGAACAATTTTACTAAAATTCCGAACGTTTAAAATCACAATTACGGCAGACGTGGAAAAAATGTATCGTATGGTGGAGGTGTCGAAAGAGGACACTAATTTTCAAAGGATATTGTGGAGAGAAAATCCTTTCGACCAAATCAATCATTACAGGTTAACAACTGTTACCTATGGAACGTCATGTGCACCCTTTTTGGCGATAATAACCCTCCAGCAGATAGCGCTAGATAACAAGCAACAGTATCCTTCAGCCTGCTCTATAATACAAAAGTCGTTCTATGTTGACGACTTGCTCACAGGAGCTGACAGTATCGAGGAAGCAGAATCTTTGCAATACGATCTTATAAATGTCCTGCAATCTGGGGGATTCCATCTCCGTAAATGGGTGTCAAACTGTTCTTCCCTCTCTGAGGATTTAACGCCAGGAAGTATTAAGATTGCTGATGATTCCAGCACCGTAAAAATATTAGGTTTACAGTGGAAGCCGAATCAAGACATGTTTAGTTTTCGAGTATTTCTTCCAGCAGAAAATATCCTCACCAAGAGGCAAATGTTATCAGAGCTTGCAAAGATATACGACCCTCTCGGTTGGCTTTCACCTTCTACAATTATTGGGAAGATCCTTCTTCAGAAATTATGGTTACTCGGCTTGAATTGGGATGCTCCATTACCATCACCCTGTTCTGGAAGGTGGGCGAAACTGAGAACAGAATTACAACATCTCGAAAATATTGAAATTCCTCGCTGGGTAGATATATCTAATAAAGATACTCAATTGCATTGCTTCGCAGATGCATCAGAACTGGCCTTCGCAGCTGCAATCTACTGCAGAAGTCTTCAAGAAGATGGTTGAGTCCATATTAGTTTGATCACAGCAGCAACAAGGGTTGCCCCTCTAAAACAAATTTCACTACCCCGGCTCGAGCTTAGCGGAGCGCTACTTGGGTCACGGTTATTGCTTAAGGTCATTGAAGCATTTGAACTTAAGCAGGTTTCAATAACAGCTTGGTCTGATTCAAAGGTAGTATTAGCTTGGTTAGCAGATCATCCTCAGAGGTGGAGTACATTCGTTGGAAATCGCACGGCGGAAATTTTAGAGACAATTCCTCGAGATAACTGGCGATACATTCCTTCAAAATCCAACCCAGCTGATGTAGCATCGAGAGGTATTATGCCAAATGAACTAGTGTCATCTGATCTATGGTGGCATGGACCAAAGTGGCTATATCAAGATCCGTCTAGTTGGCCTCAGGATACCGATTCAAATCAATCACATGAAATTAAGGCAGAAGAAAAAGGCTCATTTATCAATACATTCAGCTTGCAAACTGAAAATGAAACTTTGACATCGCTAGTTGAAGCTTATTCATCCTGGTTTAAGATACTTCGTATAGTAGCCTATTGTCGTCGTTTCATCAGTAGAGTTCGTGGTTCGCCCATTGATTCTTTTACAAAATTTCTTTCTCATGAAGAATTGAATAGCTCCAGAGATATTCTTATAAAATGGGTTCAACATAGTGCCTTCAAGGAGGAGCTACAGAGCATTAATTCAAATAAGCCAATTTCACGTAAAAGCCGACTCATTACACTCACGCCATTTTTGGATACTGCAGGAGTTTTGCGTGTTGGAGGAAGGTTACAAAATTCTGATTTATCTTTTCATCAAAGACATCCGATCATCTTACCGAAGGAACATCGGATTTCTCATCTCATTGTTGAATCATTTCACAAGATCTTCCTTCACCCTGGGACATCAGTAGCAATGAACATCATTAGACAACAATATTGGATAATTTCATTGCGCAGCTTAGTAAAGAGTTACAGCAACAAATGTAGTACTTGTTTCAGATATAGAAGGTTGTCAGCACAGCAACTCATGGGAAGTCTTCCTCACGATAGAGTGTCACCATCTCGTCCCTTCTCCAAGACAGGCGTAGATTACGCCGGGCCGATTTTGCTCCTTAATCACAAGGGTCGAGGTGCTAAATCAATAAAAGGATACATCTCAGTCTTTGTTTGTATGGTCACAAAGGCTGTCCATTTAGAAATAGTGAGTGATCTTACCACAGAGGCATTTATAGCATGTCTACGTAGGTTTATTGCTCGTCGTGGTTATCCTACTGATATCTTTTCTGACAATGGCACCAACTTTATTGGTGCCCACAGAAAGCTCTCAGAATTTCATGCATTGACTTTATCAAGCTCACATAATAAAGTTGTTTCTAATTTTTTGCTAGATCTTGGAATAAATTGGCACTTCAACCCACCAAGTGCCCCACACTTTGGAGGACTATGGGAGGCTGCGGTGAAATCCACCAAAACACACTTGCGAAAGGTCGTCGGAGATACAAGGCTGACCTTTGAAGAAATGGCGACCCTACTGTGCCAAGTAGAATCAATTCTCAACTCTCGTCCATTATGCCCAGTGAGCAACGGCACCGCAGATATCGACATATTGACTCCAGCACATTTTCTTGTTGGTGATAACCTTATCGTCTTACCAGAGCCTTACGACGAAACGAAGATATCATTATCGACCAGATGGACACTTATTCAACGGCTAACACAGGACTTCTGGAAACGCTGGCAGCGAGATTACTTGACACATCTCCAACAGCGACAAAAATGGCAGTACCCCAAGAAAAATTTAGAAATAAATGACATAGTAATCATCAAGGAAGAAGGGCCGCCATGTAAATGGCCTTTAGCTCGAGTGATTGAGCTTCACAAGGGGAACTATGGTCTTCTTAGAGTCGTGACACTGAAGACAACGAATGGAACAATTAAAAGACCCATAACGAAAGTATGCAGATTACCATTTCAAGAGGATTAAGGAGTTGACTCCTTAATGCTGGGGAGTATGTTAAGAAATAATGCTCTAATATAGTCATAAGATTTACATCATTAATATTGAATTAAGAAACACTCTAAGTATTGTAACTCAATCGGTAAGCTAGTTCTATAAGGTACTTATTTGTTTGTGTAGTAGAAACTCAGCTCCATTGTCTATTTCTTTACACATACAATGTTAGATCTCTCTAGAAAAAATTGCTTGTAATACTCAATTCAGACACTTACCAAGCGGCAGTCAACTGATTCGTTTCACAAGTTTATATTTCAAAAAGAATTACAGTCCACTTAAATTAAGCAGATAAAATAAAGTTTATAAAGATTCAAAAAAGTGCATTTCATTGACGAGGCTTAGTTTGGAACATTTTCATCAACAATCACTTTAAATAAGACTAAACGATTAAATTTAGGGGTGAACTCTAAGGATCGCACAATATTACACGGATATGGCAAAGGAAAAACTTCGAGTGTAGGACCTACTACAGTTAAACTAATGATTGACGAGGTTGAAGCAACAGTGAAAGCAATTGTTGTACTATACCAAGAACAAATTATTCCTGTAATCGTTGGACGGACGTTTACAGAACTTCCGAATGTGGTAGTATATAAAGATGAATTTATCTTACGGAGACATTATTATTAAAGAAGGTGAGGTGATTGCTCGCGCATGGCCGTGCGAAAGGGAAGAAGAATCATTGGAAAGAATTCTTAGTTTAAGAAATACTGAATTGTCTGATTTGTGCAGCGACGAAATGGCAGTTGGACCTGTTGATGAAGAAGACAAACAAAAACACTTTACACTCTTAACTGAGTATCGAGATTGTTTCGCGCAAAATATAAGTGAGTTGGGCTGTGCCAAATCAACAGAAATGGAAATACAATTGAGGGAGGACAAGCCCTTTTGTTACCGCCCATATCGCATGGCGAGATTTGAGCAAGAAGTTGTAAAAGAAATGGTGAATGAGCTTTTAGCAAATGATATTGTGAGAGAATCAAATTCGAATTATTCTTCACCCGTATTATTGGTAAGAAAGAAAAATGGTGAGCAACGACTATGAATCGATTACCGGAAGTTGAATTCCTTAACCGTAAAAGATAATTATCCATTGCCAGGAATTGACGACCAAATCGACAGACTCCAAGGAGGTGTATACATTACGAGCTTGGATATGTGTTCGTGATGTCATCAAATACCAATGAAGGAGGAATCAAAACGCTTTACGGCCTTCATAACGCCTTCAGCCCAATATGAATAATCGTGTGCCATTTAGCCTCACGAATGCTCCGAGAACTTTCCAGCGATTTATAAATAATATTCTGATGCCGATTGGAGATTTAGCTGCAGTTTATCTGGACGATATGTTACTGCATGCCAGAACGGTTGCAGAAGCTCTAGAAGACTTACGAAAAATGCTGCAAATATTCCGGGAAGAAGGACTAACACTTAATCTGAAGAAATGTTCATTTTTGACGACCAAAGTTACCTTCTTAGGTTTCGAAATTGGTAATGGAAAAGTTCAACCTGGAAAAGATAAAATGAAAGCAGTTGAAGACTTCGAGGTACCAAAGACTGTACATCAAATTCGACAGTTTTTGGGACTGACGGGATATTTCCGTCACTTTTTGAAGAACTACGCATTACATGCACGTCCACTTACAGTATTAACGAGGAAAAGCGTTGCCTGGAATTGGACAGATATCGAGGAGAAATCATTTAGACGGCTTCAAAAGGCATTGGTCGAGCGACCTATATTAGCCTTATTCAACCCGGATGCTAACACCAAAGTACATACAGATGCGAGTGCAATTGGACTTGCTGGAATCCTGCTACAGAAACAAGAAGACGAGAGATTGCATCCTGTGGCATATTTCAGCCGCAAACGACAGATGCGGATTGCAAGTTTCATTCTTATGAACTTGAGACCCTGGCAGTAGTTGAAAGCTGAAAAAAATTCCGTGTATACCTACTTGGACTAAGATTTATAGTTGTAACTGATTGCAATGCCCTAAAAGCGACAAGTGAAAGGAAACAGCTGATTCCAAGGATTGCGCGATAGTGGCTTCAGCTACAGGAATTTTCGTTTGAAGTACAGTATCGACCGGGAAACCGAATGAAACACGTGGGTGCCTTAAGCTGAAATCCAGCGAAAAATGAAGAAGCCGAAACTATAATGCATATTGACCAAGCTGATTGGGTTTTGGCGGGACAATTAACAGATGAAAAAATTAAGGGAATCCTTGTAATCTTGTCACGACCACCTGCTACTGAATATGAAAAGAGTGTATATCGAAATTATGCATTACGTGATGGACGAGTGTATCGAATCACTGCTCGTGGTATACAGTGGGTAGTACCGCGAGGCATGAGGTATCAAGTTGTGACGGCATCACATGATGAACTTGGACACCTCGCTTTAGAAAAGACATTGCAGAGACTATGTGAGCATTATTGGTTTCCTAGAATGCGAGAGTACGTCGAGAAATATATATCATGCTGCATTCGATGTTTATACAATAAGCGACTAGCAGAAAAGAAAGAAGGTTTTCTACACCCCATACCCAAGGATCCTGAACCGATGAAGGCGGATCATCTAGGACCGTTTCCCAAAAGTAAAAGAGGAAACATATATATAATAGCGCTTATTGATGCATTTACAAAATTCGCATTTCTCCGTGCAGTGAAATCAACTAAAACCAAAAATGTCATCGAATATTTTAAAGACTTGTTTCCGATATACGGCGCACCGAAAGTGATTATTTCTGATCAAGGCAGCTGTTTTACGGCAAAGCAATTTATGAATTTTTGTCGACAAAACAACGTAAAACAAATAAAAAATTCTGTGGTGACACCTAGATCAAACGGACAAGTCGAGAGACTTAATCGATCGATATTAAACGCACTGATGATAAGTACTTTGGAAGATGAAAGATGGGATGAGAATTTGCAACAAGTGCAATTTCTAATCAATAATGTGATTAAGAAATCCACTGGAAAGACTCCAAGCGAATTGCTATTCCGCTATAAACCAAGAGGGGAAAGCGATGTATTATTAAAGGATGAAGTGACTCAGACTGCTCGAATAATAAATGATGTAATGGCTGAGAGAGAATCTGCTGCGACTAAGATTGCTGAATTCCAGGAAAACCAGAAGACACACTTTGACCGAAAACCAAAGAAGCCTAGAAAATACAAAGAAGGAGAAATAGTTTTAGTAGAGAAAAATGAAATGGCTTTAAATACCAGCAAGAAACTATTTCTGCCATACAGCGGGCCATTTGTTATTAAAGCTGTTTTGCCTAACGATCGTTATATCGTCCAGGATATGGAAGGTGGTCATCGTACCTCTAGAAGAGGCACATATGAGCGCACAATTTCTGTAGATCGAATGAGGCCATGGACCATATCAGGAGGGGTACCGGACGCAACCGCCAGTGAAAGTGGAGACGATGGTGTAGTTCTATCCCCAGATGAAGAACCAACTATTACCAACTCGGGACGGGTTGAATGCACGATGGCCGAATTTAAGACGTAAATTAATTTGGGTATAAGAATAAAAGAAAAGGAAAGAACAATAAAAAAGAAAAAAAGTCACACGAAACAGTATTGAGTTTTTTCTTTCATTAACTTTCCCTTTTACCCGGAATTGTGTTTTCTGACACAAAACAAAAAGAACGGCCTGGTTAACATAAACTGAATCCTTTACGATCAGGATCAGTTTTATTATTCACTTTCTAGTGAACATATCGTTAAATTTGTGTAGTACAGAAAATTAGCAAGAATGTGAGTATATTCACTGAGTGTTATTTTTCCTGTGTTTTTGCATGTGCAGATTTAGATTAAATAAATCCTGTGTACCTGTGATTGATAAAAGGTCCATATTGAATGTAATAAATTGTTATTACATAATAATGCATAGGCGAGCTAATAATTCTACTGACACGTAGCATAGTTTTGCTCTGATGTTTATGAAGGTGCGCGGATGGTGTTCTCCTTGCACTGTTTTCGTTAGCGTGGTGTTCCGCTAACAGACAAAAGCATTGTTTGTGGTGTTCCGACAATGTTTAATTGTGACTGCGACTGTATTGAGTCAGGGAAGTGGTTCGCCTATGCCTTGCCTTAGGTTTTTCTTGTGTAATGGACGAATCATTCTGGGTACACATCTACATTTTTGAACTAGTATGGAAGAGTTTCGCTCATGCGTTGTTTAAAATTTTCTTACAGACGCTTCTACATCACTACGCCAAACAGATGAATTTCAGGCAAGGTAATTTAAGAGGAATAAGGCGAAAACATCTCTTTGATGTCGGGCTATGATATTAGCCATTTTACTTTTATCTGGAAATATTTTATGTTTTAAAAGAAAAAAAAATATACCTCCTTACATATGGGCTTGTTGAATTTTGTTTCGAAGGATATAGATGTAGTTTTCGTGGTCATATATTGGTTCGGGCTTACGCTTAATATTGGAGTTAAGGTAAAAAAGTTTCTTAAGTATTCCCCTAATGATTGATGGGATCTTTCGTAGCCCCCGGAATATAATACAAGCCATGAAGTCACCGAAGGCACCGATACAATAAAAGGCCTTAACATGCCGGATACAGCATGCAGTAAGAGCTCACTCTCACTGCTTTTTGTATAGTCGTCATGGAGGAAAAACGAAAATTTCATATTAAACAGGTCCTAAAGCCCAAAACTGTCGCTCCCACAGCAAAATGAAGTTAAAACAATTGCAGCCAAATATGTTTTCTTTCTAATAGTTTAAAAACCACATTGCATGTAGAACAAATTTAAGGAAATTATAGCGTTTGAACAAAATACAAGCAACTTTTATATTTAAAATTCCTGCAGTAAGACAAGGCAAGAAGACTGTGGATGTCGCCTGCTGACCGGGCCGCTGCTCTCTTTTTTCGACTTTGTTCATGGCTTGTATATTCCGGGGTACGGATCTTTCCAAAGCACTATTTGGTGATACGCAGAAGTGTTGAGTTTTTAAATTTTCAAGAATTTACATAACGCTTAAATAAGTCACTCATGAAATTAGTGCCTTGATAAGTTACTAATTTCTTCGGTATTCTATAGCGTGTCATTATCTCTTCATAAAACGTTTTAGCCATAGTACCCGCTTCTCCATAAACCTTGTTAGGTCATCCTCAAATGTAAGTATGTACTTATTTTCTTGGTTGATCACAGGAAGTGGACCTAGTATGTCGATATACACTTTGTCGAAAGGCCCTTTTGCTATATCCGGCATTACCATTGGCATTCGAAATTGTGTACTACGTTTATTTTTCTGACATTTAGGACAGGATTTAATGAATTATCTTTCTTCCACCTGTATTATCGTCGAATGCGATGATATGTCCGTGCAATGTGCGTGCAATGTCTTGGTGATATCTTTTTCATCCGTAATAATCTGATTGTGAGTAGCGTTTTCTACTGAAATAGATAAATCACCTTGCTATTCTGTTCCCGAGCTTAAAACCGAATCTTCTTCGATTATCATTCCTTTTTGGTTTAGATTTTCGATGTCTTTCGATGTTTCTGGTTTCTTGTTTTGAGATCTGATGGTGATTAGTATAGAATTTTCTTCCTGAGGTATGCGGCTTAAGGCGTTCGCGTTGGAGTTTTTTCGACCTGGCCTGTACTTGTTGTCGTAGTCGTAATCCCAAAGTTTATGGTGAAATCGTATCAGTCTTGAAGTGGGGTCTTTCATATTGAATACTCCCAGCAGTGGCTGATGGTCACTATAGACCTAAAATTTTCTTCCAAGAATATAACATCGAAAAATTTTTACAGCCCAGACTATGGCTAACAACTCCTTTTCTAGTAGCGTCTCCGTGCATTACTGAGGGTCCGACTAGCGTACACAATGGGACGATCACGACCTGGGAGGCCTTGAGATAGGACCGCACCTAATGCTTCATTGCTGGCGTCTGTTGTAACATTAAAAGCTTGTGTAAAGTCAGGATAGGCCAAAAGATAAAGTGTGGTTAACGCTTTTTTAATTTCTTGGAAGGCTTCTTCACTTGTTGGGGACCACGCGAATTTCCTTGTAACATTTTTGTCAAAGGCTCTGCTATGTTAAAGAAATTTGCTATAAACTTTCTGTAGTAATTAGCTAAACCTAAAAAACTTTGAAGTTGTTTAATTGTTCTGGATGTGGGGAATTCTTGTATACATTTGATTTTGTCTGTATCAGGGGCACAACCTTCTTGTGTACATTTGTGGCCTAAGTATACTACTTCTTTCCTAAGAAAGTGGTATTTATTAGATTGAATCTTAAATTATGTTCTCTGAGTCTATCAAATACTTGCTTTATTTTTTTCATATGGTCTTCCAGGTTTTTTCCGTAGACGACTATATCATCTAGGTAAACAAAACAATCCCAGTAAACCGGTTAGTACATGATTAATTGCGCGTTGGAAAGTAGCTGGAGCCGTTTTTAAACCGAAAGGCATGTGAAAGAATTCATAATGACCATATGACGTGCTAAAAGCCCATTAATATTTTATGGTAACCGCTCGCTAAATCCAAGGTTGTTGATTAAGTTTTTGGAAATCTATAACGAGCCTTCAACGTTTTTTACCATTTGGGCCAAGTTTTATTCTACTAGTAATGGTGAGTTCCATGGGCTGTTGCTTGGAATAATAATGTTATCTTGCATCATTTTGCCGATTTGTTTATTGATTTCGTTTTTACGAATATCAGGTAAACGGTAAGGCCTTTGATTTATTGGTGCTTGGTCGTATTTTACAGGAATAGTGTGACATGCGGCAGTGGAGTAATGTAACGGGTCACCTTCTAAATAAAATAAATCATTATACTCTTCACATAAATTTTTTATTGCCTCCAGCTCTTCGATATTATGCGTTAGATCAGTATTTATTTCAATTGATAGTCTATCGAGGCGATTTTTTGTAGAAACATTTAACTGGTTTATCTGTTTTTTTCTCTAGTTTAAAAGTAGTGAAGTTTTGTAAAGGTTCGAACTTTGGCTCGAAATGTGGTAGTGTAATTTCCCGGTCATGCGTATTTATTACACTTAACCTTATCTTTCCATTTTGTGGCTGTATTAAAGTATTGGATGTGAGAACGCCGGGTAAAACCTATTGTGAGAAACAAAATATTTCACCTTCACAGTTATGTCATGAAGAAAATTAGTGTTTATATTTGTTTCTTTAGATTTGCTTGAGGTTAAAGAATTGAAAATGTTTGATTGTTTTCCTTTACTATGGGTGGTGTAGTGTGTACTACTAATTATTGCATAAGGATCAAGTGATAGTGAACATTTTGCATTAGGTTTATGCTTATGATCTAATGATTTCGCTACTGTTTTATTTAAAAAAGGGAGTTCTAGGTCGATTGGGTTGTTATTATTGTACGGGAAGTATAAAATGTCTTCTGTTGTGAGAATATTTGCATTTTGCCATAGAAAGTTATGGCCTAATATACCATCGAAAAGAACAGAGTTTTAGAATTACAGATATTAAACTCACATTTTAGACCTTCCCCTATAAGAAAAATTCCTATGCAAGAACCAAGCGTTGTGTCATTACCACAATATAATCCTGAGAGGTGAAGTATTTTTTGAGAATTTATGACAGTAGTGCTGCTTAAGCTTTTTTTTTTTAAATACTTACTTCCCGTATTGACCAAAAGGCCTGTTTTTGAAATATTTAACGGTAGTTCGATTACTGCTTCATTCTTAGGTTTTGCATTATTCTGCAAGGGAATGGTAGTAAAGGTGGGCGTATTAGGAATAAGTTGATTGTTCTGAAATTTATTGCACCCATCTGTAGAAGGGTTAGCCATAGGGCGCAGTAGGCTAGCCCCCTTTGGTTTCCCGAATGATTGTGGTTTGTTTGGTTCTGTTTTTGCTCCCAAGATGTTTTTTTCTCGACACTCTGTTGTAGTATGATAGAGCCTTTCACACCAATCACATTTTACTGGTATGGGGTTTGCATTTACCTGGGTCTTTCTTTTGTTACTAAGCAGTTTTGGAAAATATGACCATAGCTTCGACAAATTGTACAGTATGGAGTACGTTGTCGGGTCTGGCACTCTTGATAAGTGTGGCCGTCTTTTTGAAGGTATAAGTGGCTCCCGGGAATTGTGGCTCAGCACGGTATCACGCAAGAGATCTTTAAGTTGCCTGATTTCTGTTTCACTCAATGTATCTGGGGAGGTAATAGAAGTAGTATGCCAGTTAAAACAAATTTGTCGACTTTAAACTTGTCGATCTTCAGTCTTTTTAATTCTTTGGGCTATTAGCTCCTTAACACGTTTATCTACATTACCTAGCAAGCTTTGTCTTATTATGGGGCTGAGGATACCTGTTTTAAAAACATAACAAGCTTCCTCCTTCATCTATTAATGCCTGATTATTTTCGGGATACTTGTTATTAATAGCTCTTTTGCATTCCACCAAAAGCACACGTATTAACAGTTTCTCCCGGCAATTGCATGCACCGTCGTATGTCGCTTATTATATCATTAATGGACTTTTCTGGGGTGAATGAATTTAATAACATCGACTCGAATTCAGTATTTTTTTATATTTTTAGGTGTTTTACTAAGTTGTAGGCTTCCCCTCTCAACTTAGTTTCCAATAACGGTATCAGAATGCCTTTCTCATCTGTAGGTAAAGCATCATGGGAACTTAAATTATCTAAAGAAAGTGAATTTATTCGTTTACAAAGATGTTCATATTCTTTAGTGCGAGTAATATGCTCTAGGGACAATTTAGGGACTCTTGATCGTCGAGTTCGGCTACCAGGAATTCGAGCTAGATCTGGGAAAAATTACATTTATATGTGTTCTACAGAACCGTGGTTATCTTGTTTTTTCATATTACGAAATGTGAAAAAACGGAAGTAGAATTTTTATTAACTGAACAGCAACAACAAAGCACGTGAAAGTGGAAAAAATTGGAGAAACAAGACACCAGATCAAACCATCGTATGTAAGTCAGCCAATTTTGTAAATATATACATACATATATGTAGGTACCGATTATTTTATTCATATAATATTCTAAACATAAAACAAAAATCAGATTTTATTAACTACGTAGGTATATATGCGGGTACTTAATTGATAACGCAGAACAGGGTATAAAAAACAATGTTAGCCATATATGTATATATGTACGTAAGGGCTTGAATAAAATCGAGTCGATCTGTAATTATCGTGAAAAAAAATGTTCAGCGAACTCAACTTACTTAATTCGTAATATGAGAAAACAATAATTATCGTATAAAAAACAAGATCAGTTAATAAAAATTCTACTTACGTTTTTTCACATTTCGTAATATGAAAAAACAAGATGACAACTGTTCTGTAGAACACATATAAATGTCTTTTGCTTAAACCTGTGTACATAACCGCCGAAAATACAACGATTCCATGCTCTCTTCCAGAGGCCTAAGTTCACACTTCAATACAACCCATACTGACACTATATACATGGCACTATATACATGTAAATAGGTCAAACTCCGTTTTATGAACGCACTCTATAAAGTTGTGTCAATTACCACTTGTGCCTCATTTATCAACCTGCCCAAAAAAGCTCACTTCTGTCATCTCCACTAAGTCGTGTTTATAAAGCTATACGAACAAGTCTCATCTCCGGCTCAAGATCATAAGAGCAGTATTTAAAATTAACTAAAAAGCAGATTGTGAATTTATGTTAGTTTTAATAATTGAAGTGATTATAATAAATAGTTGATATAATTAAACGGTAACGGGTTTTAATTACAAACCCTATAGTATTCTTTGCTACGTCATCATAAGGATGGCTACATTAAGGACGGAGTCCCAACTTAGCAACAAACATGTACAACCAAATAAATTTGAAAATATGAAAGTTTGTTATACAGCACAAATTTGTAGCTTAACAGTTGCTGTTAGGATAAGACATCACTTGCTGGTAAATTTTCAAAATCAACTGAAGAAAAAGCAATAGCTACTGCAAATTTTGTTACTAAAGTGAATAATATTTTTGACTATTTAAACAATCGCAATTTATAGGACAAAATTCCTTTACAAAAGACCTTGATTTTAAATGGTATTCCTGCAAAATATTTAAAAGACTCTCTAGATTTTTTTAAAAACGTTAAATTAGTGCAAAATAACCAAAACTGGAATCAAGATACAAAAAAAAAAAATATTTTTGCGCAAATTTGTGCTCAATGAGAAATCCTTCGGTTCATGAATTCAAATACATAATTGCAAAACTTATGTCCATGAAGATTGCAAATATTGTTTCCCCAAGTAAAAACTGAGAGAATGACATCGACCTCATGCTTGAATGGCTTGAAATTTATTCAGATAGTGCGAAGACAACAAAAGGAAGTGGACCTAATGTACAAAACGATTTATCTTTACCAGTTGATATCTTGCAAAACATTGAAAATGCTTACGAGGATCCTTCTAATACAGATAATTTTATTGAAGTTGTTGCCTTGCCAACTAGTGCTACACAGGAAATATTTATGTTAGAAGAAAATGCAAAAGTGTATTATTTGGGTTGTGCTATTTACAAAATTGTTGTCGAAAAGATAAATTGTATTTCATGTGCTTCAGTTATGACAAAAGAAATTACTGATATAGTTTTAAATTATGAACAATTAATTATTCACAAAGATTTTAAGGAAGATGTGAATTCGCTAATTTTAAGAAATCCTTCCGATTATTTTTCATTTTTTTTTTTTCAGTATGTCAATTTAATTTTTCAACATATGAAAAATATTTCAATAGTTATTGGAGAATTTATCATGTAAAGGAAAAGGTTAGAAAATTATGCACAAGTAAATCAAATGACATATATCCCGATTGGTTTTTCTGAAAAATTACCTGTTTTGAGCATAGAAAATCAATACTGAATTTCTTAATTCTCGTTCTTTTGAGAATTAATTACACTTGGAAAATCAAAAAAGAAATAGAAAATAAAGTTGTTTATCATAATTGTTTAAAAAATTTGAAACAATAAATATATTTTCGAGTTGAAATTCTAAAAACTAAAAATCATAAAAAAAAATTTGTATGTAAACATTTCTATATTAGCGCATAAGTAAAAATCCCCGTATAACATACCAATTTTTTATACTCAATCTCCAAAAGTCTTTTACTTTTGTTCCTTCCCGATTAGATCAATATTTATGTACGTAATATTGAAATGCATACCCACATAGAGAAAAAACTGTTCTCTCATTATTATTATCTCTCGTCTCTACATTTTACACAGCGGTGCACACACATAGCAAGCAGGCACAGGCAATAGCAGCAGGACGGCAAAAAATGCTTCCAATATTATTCTACCCACTGACTTATAACAATACATAGACTGAGCGATTTTCTATTTTATGTGTCACTGACTTATAACAATGGACTGACCGATTTGCTATTTCATGTGGCACAAAAAATATTGTGTTTCTGTATATCACCGATAGAGCACCCTTTAAAACGTTTACTACATAAAAATATGTAAAACTCAACCAATCAGATGAAATTTTACACCCGTAAATCGAATTAAATTAAAAAAATATATTTTCTTTTGTCCAAGTGATATTTTAATCGCTTATAAGCACTCTTATAAAAAATTAAACTAATTCCGACTATAATTTTCAAAAGTTATTCTTAACTGAATCCTGCGTATGGGCAAGAGAAACGGCACATGGTAAACACTATCTTTACCTTATTCTTTCTGCTGTGATTGCAACTGCAGCAAACATAAAAACATCAAATGGCATAAGTAAACGTTCAGCAAGCAATATGTTGTGTTGGTAGCTCCAACTCTGCCATAGGGCGAAAGAGAGAACTGTAAAACTTGTGCCATTCTTTCCTATAGGAAAATGGCAATACGCTCAGTCCATTGTTATAAGTCAGTGTGTTTGAACACAGCTGAAAAAAAAACATTTACAATACAATATATAAAGTATTTAATACTTCCCTATAATTCCAAGATCCTGTGTCCAGTCTTCACTTGCCTCCTGTATCTTCAACGTAACTGAAATGAAAAAGATAAACAAATATTAGTTTAAAGCAACTAATTAAACAAAGTAGTATACAAAAAACTACAAGTACGAGCAAATTTCATGCAAAACTTCCAAGAATCCAATTTCTTGGCAGTACAACAACAACACTGTGTACATGTACTTATGCGAATTTCTTAGCGAAATTCATGTTCCCTGCATAATGAACTATTGCAAAATATGCAATTATGTTCATAGATGCAAACAACATAAAGTCGCAGCATATATACATACTACAAGTTACGAAATTCAACAAATTTTGTCATTGTTGACATTTCATAAATCACTTTCAAAATATACAATAATTTGCATAATTTGCAGATTTCTTGCAAATTATGCATAGTCAAACTAATATTAAAGAATTAAAGATAATATTTATGCACTTACCTTAATAATTAATCCTTTAATTGCGACGAAAAAACACATAAACAACACGGCACTTTCACAATAAAATATCGCGATACGAACTGTCAAATTGACTCGCGAGAAAGTCAATTAGACGAAGTTGGCTACGCGCTACCTGTTGGTAATGCTTAAAAACCGCGAAAGTTACCAGGTAAGCAAATATTCGCGAAAAAAGGTAAATTAAATTCCCGTAATAACTGGGAAAGAGAAAGATGCGAAAACGAGATGCAAGAAAAATGAGAAATATTTGCGTTCCACATTGGAAATTGTCATAATATGGCAGGAAGTCGCCATCTTGATAAATTTCAGAAAAATTAAAATATTTAATAAAATAAATTACGAAAATTCATGGATAATTTAAAATAAATTAGTTGAAGGAAATTGGCACATTTTGACATAAGCATACAAGTCAAGCAAAGTCGAAAAATATGCTTAATTTGCATTTTTCTTGTGGAACATATGTCAAAATGGCCGCTTAGAGCCTATAAAAAGGGGGCAATTTCTAAGATCTTTCTCAGTTTTTCGACAGCGATCATCAAGTGTAATTCAAAGCAGTATAATTTCAACCCAGTTTTTTCTCAGTTTTTTGACATTTCCTCAGCAGATAATATTTGTTTCATTTTTTCAGCAAATAAGCATAAAATAAACGTGCCATATTAAAGGTACAATATTTTTACATGCTTGAAATTTGTGGGCAGTGGGTGTTGGCAGAGGACAGGAAGTTTTTGGGTTATTGTATTCTACAGATAAGTATTGTGTCAATTAATTTAGTAAATAAGTTTCTTGCATAAAAATTAAATACATGCCAGCTTTCGGCATTTTAATGATACATGCAAAGAAACAAATTAGTTAAGTAAGTTAAAATAAGCGCAAAGTGAATAACGCGTAAAATTAGAAAGGGCTACAAATTGCATTTAGTTAAATACAGGCCAAAATACGGCATAATAACTACATATGCAATCGAGCAATTAGTGAAAAAATTAATTTGTAGTGAATTTATAAATTGAAGTGTTTCACATTAGAGTTATTTAATAAATACAGCAGTAAACATAAGCACACATATCTTTTTTTCATACCGCTACACTGTCCACCTAAATGCCGTAATATAGCTGTAGTTATCGATTGCAGCTACATTACAAAACACAGTGGTTTCTGTACTTCACCGTTAGAGCACCCTTTAAAACGTTTACTACATAAAAAACATGTAAAACTCAACGAATCAGATGAAATTTTACACTCGAAAATTGAATTAATTTAAAAAAATATATTTTCTTGTGTCCAAATTATATTTTAATAGCTTATAAGGAATTAAACCCATTCCGACTTTAATTTTCGAAAGTTATTTTTATCTGAATCCTGCGTATGGGCAAGAGAGACGGAGCATGATAAGTACTATCTTCCTGCGTTGATTGCATCTGCGGCCAACATATAAACATCACATGGCATAAGAAAACGTTCAGTAAGCAATATTTTGTGTTGGTAGCTTTAACTTTACCATAGGGCAAAAGGGAAAACTGTAAAACTTGTGCCATTCTTTCCTATAGGAAAATGGAAATACGCTCAGTGCATTGTTATAAGTCAGAAACAAACCAATTTTTGCTCGAGCTTTTGGTATTAAAGTGTCTTCATATATTAAGGTATCTTTACCCTCTCCAATTTGACTGATGCTTGATCTATTCGGGAGCTGAACAAGAGTTCTGGTGTGGCGATAGCCCCGATCGCCCTCCGCTGCATCCGTTCGTATGTGAGCTACATACATATATACAAAAGTAATGAACCCCATTCCCATGACGAAGGAAATATGCATTCTTCGATACTAATATATGTATAGCGGGAAGCTCTTTTCAATTAGTTTCTATTGTTTTTAAACATGTCGACTGATGTAACGGGTCGAAAACCATCGCAAATGTAATGCGGGCAGAATTGAGAAAGCCAGTCAAAGAGAATTATACGAGCTTGTATGGATTTGCTAAGTAAATTTTTGGGAAAATTTCAAATGCTTCACTAATCACTTTTGTGTCAAGCAACGGCAGAAGACCTAAAAATTGACTATTTAAAAAAATGAGAAATATGAAATTCTCTACAGTAAATGGCTACTCGACACTTTTATTGGTAGAATTGTAATATCCTCATTTAAAATATTGCGAAAATTAATTAAAGCTATTTCGATACAGCAATCAAGGAATAGAATGGTCTGTTCTATCAAAGAATGCAGCGCAGTATTCGGGCATCCGAATCTCAGTTCAGAAATTAGGGAGACTCTGTTGCAGAGGTTGATATCCTGGCAAGACCAATCCTTATGATACCCTAGATGACTTCCCGTATGTAATTTCGTATGGACACCCAACTGTGCAAGTTTGATTTTTAAAGTGATTTTTCACATATATTTCTAAAACGGTTCGTCGGACAGTAAAAAGGTTATAACCAATTTAATAGCATTTCATATTCTGAAGAGCTTTGCAGTACAATAAAAACGTCTGGGACTGTTGGCTTTTACAGTATACTTTCAAAATTTAACGAACGCGTTCTCGAGTTATCGTAAGGACGAACAAATGGTCAGACGGAATGTTCAGAACTTAGCGTCAGACAGACAGGCGTATCTTTAACCGCTTAAAGACTACACCCGAGTATACTCGGACGGCTATTACGTGCGAAAATCCCCACACCAGAGGTAGCTCGGGCTTTACTTGCAGAAAAGATCACTGCTGAATATACTCGCAAAAGATAAATTTCGCTATGGCCAAGATGTAAAATTCTCATTATTCCCAAAATCATCAGAGAATCCAACATAAGTTTCTCCCACTTAATCTCTTCAGAGCAAAACGAATGTAAACAGAAGCACGTGCTGTTCAAATGTCATAGGATTACAGCAACAACATGCGACCAAACTCTGTCAATATTTCATGAAAACCGGTTTTCACAAAACCGCGGGAACATTTTATGAGAGCAAAATCTCAAACCGCCGCGGCGCCCCTTCTCATTTATTTACGAAAATGAATCATTTGCGTTTTTACATTTTTTGTCTTCTACCGTAAAAGAGAGTGTGATTTTTTTTATTTCTTATTCCTCTTTCCTTTTCTAGCCATGCACATTTTAAATACGAAACAGCCAAAAATCTGGAAACACAATGCTACGGTCATCAGAGCTCATCAGCTCAAATATCAATTTATTCCTATATCTGATAACAGAATTGAATGAAATCTGAGCTGATGAACGCTGATGGCCGTCCTATTGTGCTTCCAGCTTTACTGTTAAGTTAACTTTGGCAGTATTTTGAGCAGTGATTTTGTGTGTTTTTTTGCTTGCATTACATGATTCAATTTTGATTGATTTTATCGATAATCTTTTACATGTATTATCTTATTGCTTTTTATGATGAGTGATCTTGACGATTCAGACTTTGATTATGTAAATTTAGATGAAAGTGAAATTGAGGACAGTGATGAATGTGATTTGTACTCTGATAGTTCCAGTGATGAAGATGATAAACGAAGTGCTTGGCGTCGAGTAAATATCGATCAACCTGATGTTCCACCTCTACGATTTCCATTTATTGGTAATCCGGGTTGTACTTGTGATTTAGAGGACTATCATGATGTACTAAAGTATTTTAGACTATATTTGTTGATGATGAATTGTTAGATTTGTTTGTTACGGAAAGAAATAGATACGCAGAAGAACAACCAAGCACCGCATCCCATCTTTGGAAGCCAGTTGCATGAAATGAAATAATGATATATTTAACAGTGAATATAATTCAGGGTATTCTCAAACTACCAGAGGAGAAAATGTATTGGACCACCAGCGATGTATTTTTAACGTCGATTTTCCCCAAACTGATGACCAGGAGAAGGTACTTTGAAATAAAGAAAATTTATGGAATAACCAAAGTTGAAATTTTTTTATTGAGGTGTTGAAAGACAGACAAAATTTTGTGCAGTTTAGGGTTTGGGTGTAATTCTGCATTATACTCAGCATTCTGAAAGTTGAAATTTTTTTATTGAGGTGTTGAAAGACAGACAAAATTTTGTGCAGTTTAGGGTTTGGGTGTAATTCTGCATTATACTCAGCATGCTCAATACTCAAATTTTCCTTAATTTTAAAATTAAACACCAATTATTTGGATACTAAGACTTATTATTTACAAAAGATGTTCATACTGCCTTCCTTCAAATTCAACTGCTTCTGTAATTCTTTGCCGAAGCTAAGCTAAATTTTCAATTGACTTCTTATAAACTTTCTCTTTTACTGCTCCCCAGTAAAAGAAATCTAATATCATGTGAACGGGCTGGCCACGAGATCGTACCAGACCGCCCTATCCATCTGTCCGGATATTATTCATTGAGATATTCTCTAACTGTAAGGGCATAGTGCGTTGGGCAGCCGTCTTCCTGATACCACATCTCTCTGTAAATACTTAGTGGGATGTATTCCAGTAAATTAGGTATGGTTTTGCAAAAACTCTAAATGAACTTCAGCATTAAAGACGTCTGGCAACTCAAAAGGTCCTATGACTTTTCCGTTTAAAATTCTGGTCCACATGTTTATTTTAAAACGATATTGAGATCTATTTTGTCTCATTAAATTCGGATTCTCTACGTGCCACTCGTGTAAGTTGTGTAGGTTCATCTATCCGTATTTTTTAAATGTCGATTCATCCGACCACAAAATTTTCTCGAAGAATCGCGGGTCTTCCCGTGCTCTTTGTAGCACCGTTTAGCAAAACGAAACCCGAGGTTGATAATCCCGAGGTAGCAGGGTTTGTACTCGCTGTACATGGTATGGGTGTAGCTCATGGTTTTGTAATATTCGGTGAGCTTGGCTTAGAATTTAAAGCAACGGGTTACATAAGCACTATCACTAAGTCACACTCTATCTCACTCACACTTCATGGAATGACTCTCCGTCTCACTCAAACTGAAATCTCAAAGTTACGGTATCATATTTGCCGAGATGTTAATTATGGATGAATAATACGAACTATACATGATAACGGAGCATCCTTTTTTTTATTTGTATTTATTTACATACTGGGCGAGGAATATATTACAACTCATTTTTATATACTTCAAACTGAATAGTAGGAGTAATTATTTTATTTCTTGTAATAGCAACAGTTTATAGGATATGTATTACCTTGAGGTCAAATATCTTTTTGAGGTGCAACTGTAATTACCAATTTATTATCTGCTATTCCTTATTTAAGAACAACTCTAGTACAATGAGTATGAGGAAGGTTTGCAATAGATAATGCTACATTAACTCGTTTCTTTAGTTTTCATTTTATTTTACCTTTTATTATTTCAGCAATAACAATAATTCATTTATTATTTCTTCATCAAACTGCATCTAATAACCCTGTAGGATTAAATGCTAATATTGATAAAATTCCCTTTGTCATTTTTTGACATTTGACAAGTAGAAACTACGCCATTAATAAAAATGGAACGACAGACGATTCAGCAACGCTTTGAAATTATTAAAATTCACTATAAAAATGGTGAAAATGTGGCAGAGACGGTTCGTAAAACTCGAACATTTTTTGGTCGTCGTGAAGCACCCTGTCGGACGGCAATACAGAAATTGGTACAAAAATTCGAGCTGTCGGGACAAGTTAGTGATGTGCAGAAGAAAACCCGTGCACGTCGCTCAAGAACAGCCGAGAATATTGCTGCTGTAACCGAAAATGTTGAAGAAAACCCAGGTTTGTCCATTCGTCGTCGTTCTTTGGAATTAGGCATTCCACAAACGTCATTACACCGTATTTTGCATAAAGATTTGGGTCTTAAGGCTTATAAAGTTCAGTTAACACAAGAACTCAAGCCGGCCGATCATCAACAACGTCGAGTCTTTGCTGATTGGGTCCTTGAAATGCATGAAAATGATCCGGAATTCCATCGAAAACTCATCTTGAGTGATGAGGCCCATTTCCACCTCGATGGCTTCGTCAACAAGCAAAATTGTCGCATCTGGGGCTCGGAAAACCCAAGAGTTATTGTTGAAAAGCCTCTCTATCGTCAACGTGTGACTGTTTGGTGCGGTTTATGGTCCCGCGTGGTCATTGGACCTTACTTTTTCGAAAATGAGGCTGGAGCAACAGTTACGGTGAATGGATTGCGCTATCGACAGATGATTAATGATTTTTTATGGCCGGAATTGGATGGTATTGATCTAGACAACGTTTACTTTCAACAAGACTGCGCTACGTGCCATACAAGCAACGAAACCATTGATCTTTTACGGGAAAAGTTTCCGGACCGTGTTATCTCTCGAAGTGGTGATCATAATTGGCCCCCGAGATCTTGTGACTTAACACCTTGCGACTTCTTCCTTTGGGGCCACGTGAAAGAGAAGGTCTACGCCAACAGCCCAGCGTCCATTCAAGACCTCAAAGATGGAATTCGTGAGGCTATCGAGGACATAGGGCAGCCACTTTGCGATTTGGTTATGGAAAATTTCATGAAAAGGATATGGTCCTGTAGGCGTGGTCGTGGTGGTCATTTGGCTGATGTTATTTTCCATTATTAACGGCATACCTTTCTCTTTATAATGAAATAAAGATCCAATCATTTATCTAAAAAACTGGCATTTTTCTTTGAATATCAAAATAACACCTCTTATTGGAAAACCCTTTATTAATAATTTTATCCATTTTAGTACTATTTAACCCATATATATTAGGAGATCCTGATAACTTTATCCCAGCTAATCCTCTTGTTACTCCAGTTCATATTCAACCTGAATGATATTTCCTTTTTGCCTATGCAATTTTACGATCAATTCCCAATAAATTTGGAGGAGTAATTGCCCTAATTATATCAATTACAATTTTAATAATTTTACCATTTTATCACTTAAGAAAATTTCAAGGATTACAGTTTTACCCTATCAATCAATTTATATTTTGATTAATAGTAATTACAGTTATTTTATTAACATGAATTGGAGCCCGACCAGTAGAAGATCCTTATATTATTATATATATATATATATATATTATTGGTCAACTATTAACTATTATTTATTTTTTATACTATTTAATAAATCCTTTAATTGTAAAAATGAGATAATTTATTAAACTAGTTAAGCCTATGTTTTGAGAACATAATATAGAAACATAAATTTTCTATTAACTTTTACTAATAATAATTAACAATATGGAAGATACAAATAAAATTTTAATACCAATAAAAAATATTAGATAATTTAATGAAAAAGTTAACAAACATTTTCAAGCTAATCCTATTAACTTATCATAACGAAAACGAGGTAATGTTCCACGAACTCAAATAAATAAAAAAGAAATAAAAACCAATTTAATATAAAAATTTGTTTCATAAATATTACACCCTATAAATAATACTGAAAATAGTATACTTGTAAATAAATTTCTTGAATGCTCAGCCAAAAAAATAAGAGCAAATCCTCCTCTTCTATATTCTACATTAAATCCAGATACTGATTCAGATTCTCCTTCAGAAAAATCAAAAGGAGAACGATTTGTTTCAGAAACAAATCAGATTAAAGCCAAAGGAATAATATAATAAAAAACCAAATATATTTTTGATAAATATAAATACAATTAAATTATACTACTAATTAAAAAAACAGAAGATAGTAAAATTAAAGTTAATCTGACTTCATAAGAATTAGTTTGAGCTACTGCAGGAAGTCCTCCTAATAGAGAATAATTAGAATTAGATGATCAACCAGCAATTATAATTGTATAAACTCCCAAACTAGCACAACATAAAAAAAATAATAATCCTAAATTAAAAGAATAAATTTTTCCAAATAAAGGAATACAAGATCATAATAAAAGAGATAAAAATAAAGAAAAAATTGGAGAAAAATAATAAGAAATATAATTAAACATTAAAGGATAAGTTTGCTCCTTAGTAAATAATTTAATTGCATCACAAAAAGCTGTGGAATACCAAAAGTACCTACTTTATTAGGACCCTTTCGAACCTGAATATAACCTAAAACTTTACGCTCAAATAAAGTTAAAAAAGCAACTCCTACTAATACACAAATAATAATTATTAATATTCTAATAAATAATAATAATAATTCAGTTTTTATCAAGTAGGTACTATTTATAATAAAAATTATATAAATAAATTCTAAATTTATTTCACTAGTCTCCCAAAATAGTTACATAAATTAATTTTATTCTTAATAAAAAAAAAAAAAATTCAAATAAATGGCCCTTTCGTACTAAAATATTTAATATTTTTTAAGATAGAAACCAACCTGGCTCACTCCGGTTTGAACTCAGATCATGTAAGAAATTAAAAGTCGAACAGACTTATTAACTGAGCTACTGCACCGAATTATATCTCTTAATCCAACATCGAGGTCGCAATCTTTCTTATCAGATAAGAACTTTCAAAGAAAATTACGCTGTTATCCCTAAGGTAACTTAATTTATTAATCTTTAATAAAGGATCAAAATTAATTTATTTCATACATTAATGTAATAATAATTTTAAGAGTTTTTTTCAATCTTAATATCACCCCAATAAAATAATAATAATTAATTATAATTTAAATAATCTTAATAAATATAAATAATTTATTATAAAGATCTATAGGGTCTTCTCGTCTTTAAAATAAATTTTAGCTTTTTAACTAAAAAATAAAATTCTATATAAAACTTTATGAAACAGTTAATATTTCGTCCAACCATTCATTCCAGTTTTCAATTAAAAAACTAATGATTATGCTACCTTTGCACAGTTAAAATACTGCGGCCTTTTAATATTAAATCAATGGGCAGGATAGACCTTAAATTAAATTCAAAAGGACATGTTTTTGTTAAACAGGCGAACATTAATTTGCCGAATTATTTATAATAATTCTACCGTATTTATAAATTAAACAACATTATAAATATACTAATTTTATCATTATTACCTAAGTTTTTTTTATTAAAATAAAAATCTTAATAACCTAAACTTAAAATTTAAAATAAATAATAAACTATATAAATAAATTATAATAAACTTAAAATTAATTGCTATTATTAAACATACAATTTAAATATTATTAAACAAAATTTTTAATTATCTATTTTATAGCTTATCCCATAAAATATCACCCAAATAATAAAGTTAAAATAATAAATTATAATTAACTCATATAAAAAGATAAATTAAATTTATTTCTTAAGAAACTAGATACCTTTAAAAACGAATAACATTTCATTTCCAGCTAAGAATTATTAATAATTATTCAACATTAACTAAATTACTTAACTAAATCTTTTAAAATCATAAATAAATTAACTATTAATTATTTAATAAACCCTGACACACAAGGTACAATAAATTAAATATTCTTTTTAAATATAAATTTTTCAATATATTTCAATATTCTTTTACAATACTTAATAAACTATAACTAATATTAATTTTTTCAATAAAAATTACTAAAACAAATAAAATTTTATAATTAATTTTAATAAACTAAAAAAAAAACACTTAACAAAAAAGTAAACAAATATTAATAATCAGTTTATATTGATTTGCACAACAATCTTTTCAATGTAAATGAAATACTTTACTATTAAAGATTTCAACTGTTTCTAGATACACTTTCCAGTACATCTACTATATTACGACTTATCTTACGTATATTAATAAGAATGACGGGCGATGTGTACACATTTTAGAGCTATATTCAACCTAATAATCTTAATAAATTTACTATCAAATCCACCTTCATTAACTATTTAAAATCAAAATTCATATAAATAAATTTATTGTAACCCATTACTACTTAATTATAAACTGCACCTTGACCTGATATTTATTATTATATTAATAATTGAAAATTATTTAATTCTAATAAAATATTCCATAACGGAGGTATACAAATTGATAAACAAAATTAAGTAAGATTCAACGTGGAATATCGATTAAAGAACAGGTTCCTCTGAATAGACTAAAATACCGCCAAATTTTTTAAGTTTCAAGATCATAACTATTACTACCTTAACATTTCATAAATTACATAATAAAACAATAGGGTATCTCATCCTAGTTTAAACCTAAAATTTTAAAGTTTAGTAAATAATTAATTAATATATTTAATATTTAAAATTTCACCTAATAAAAATTATAATAAATTAAAAATTAATAACCTAACTTATGCTAATATAAATTAATTTGTATTTTATGTATAACCGCAGATGCTGGCACAAATTTATCCAATACTAAATAAAATTACTATTTATAAATTTCTTTAATTTTAATAATATTAATTACTGCAAATAACATAAATATTTATATAATTCATTTAGAATAAAATAAATTCACGATAAACCTTACATATAAAATAAATTAATAACTAAATATTAAAGCCAAAATGAAACTATTAAATAAAATTTAAAAATAAAAACAATTTTATAATAATAATTATAAAATTATTATATAAATAACTATCTAAAGTAATGTATAAACTATTATTCATATTTAATAACTAATTTATGTAAATACCTCCCATAAATATTAAAATTAATTAATTGCCCCTTATAATTAATTATTTAATATTATATTAAATAAAATTTAAATATACATATTAATTTATATACAAATATATATCTATATAATTTATATAAATAATATATATATATATATATAAATTATTTATATTTTATTTTTAATTATAAAATAATTAAAAATAATATTAAAAAATTTCATATTTATATATATTAATATATTAAATATAAATTATTTATATATATATAATAATAATAATAGTAATGCATTTGTTTGGAACAGTACTAAGATAACAAGATCTTTAAATGTACATTACATGTAGGCATTCAACGTGGAAAAAAAAAGTTAAAGCAAGAGACTTATATGTACTAACAAATGAAGAAATGAGTAAAATTAAAATAATGCTAAGTGAAAAGAAAATAGAAAAAAAAAATTAAGAGAAAAAAAAATAAATTTAGAAAAATAAAAATAGAGATAACTAAATAATGCAATCCAATAAAAACTAAGGTGTATCAATTGATTTTAATTGTCTACTGAAAGTCCCCCTGGTCCTAAGTAGTAAGTTGCATATCATGTGGTAACAGATTCCATTTGCGAACACATTGGACAAAGTAGGAACGCTGCCCGTATGTCTATTCGACTGCAAGAAACTCAGCTTTTCAAATAGGTATCCGGGCTGCTGGCTGAAAATGAGTCGATGTAAAAACTTTAGCCTATATTGAGTTAAATAGGCTTCTAATGGGCAATCAAGAAAAGAAGTAATATATGGGGAGATATGACTACCTCGAGATAGTTTATATATAAAGCGAAGTACATCATTATAAGCCACTAGGAGCCTTCTTGGGCAGACGGAGTCAAGCGAGGAAAATATTATACAGCCATAAGTAAAGTAGGGAAGAATTAGGGATTTGACAAGCTTTTTCCGAACATGGAGTGCTAGTAGCTCTGAATTTAGCCATAGTCTTCTTAAGCAGCCATATATTTTACCTAAGGTAGCACTAATGGTTCAAAGCCCAGACTTTTAGCAGAATCAACGTAGACAAGTCTCGTTTTATTGAAAAATATGGCTGGTAAAGATAGAGAATCGATTTTATTCCTATAAACTGCCAAGCATGTAGATTTGTCAGGATTTAAGTCTAATTTATTGAGCAAAGACCAGTTATAAATGCGTTGTAGATCATCGTTTAATCGGCATACACAGTCTTCCATTAAGCCTATGGGTCTGGTTAAGTATATCTGTACATCATCAGCATACATATGAATAGATGCATCCATGACGGCATCAGGAAGGTCATTTATGTAAAGACTGAGTAATAATGGACCCAATATAGATCCTTGAGGAACACCGCGGTGTAAGAATGCTATATCTGAGATCTGGTCATGTACTCTTACCACTTGGCTGCGCCTATTTAGAAGGCTGCAAATTAGTTTAGCTGCTGATGATGAAAAAGAGAATTGGCGAGAGAGCTTTTGCAGCAAATGACGATGGTCAATAGAGTCAAACGCTTTGCTGAAATCTAGTAGTGTTAATATTGATAGATGATCATTAAGCCTCGTGAATATCAGATGTTACTTTAAGCATCGCAGTTTCACAGCTATGATTACAGCGGAAACCTGATTGGCAGTGGGTTAAGAGACCCTTGTGGTCTATATATTCCGTGATTTGCGAATAGAGCGCCTTTTCAAATACTTTGGCAAAGAAACAGAGAAGACTAATTGGACGGTAATTACTCGGCAGAGAACTATTCGACTTTTTTGGAATGGGTACCACTAGAGCTTTGTTCCATTGAGTAGGAAACTGACATGTCATGAGGCAGTAGTTGAAGATATGAGCTAGTATCCTAGCTATATCTAGTCCAATCAATTTAACAAACCGGGGAGGTAGCTCATCTGGTCCCGTTGCATTAGATTTTATAGAGGACATAGTCAGTAAAACTTCTCTTTCATCAATGTTTCGAAAAGCAAAGCCATCAGAATAAAAGTCTTCAGCAGAAATATCAGTGATTGAAGCTTGTGAAAAAGTATTAGGTGCTGACGAATTTCCTGCGAAGAAATTATTCAATGCATTTGGATCTACACATACTTTTGTGGATTCACGTCCATGTATCCCAAAACTTCGAAAGTTTGCCCATAGTTTTTTTGGTGGTAATTTCACGTCTAGTTTACTATTAAAATAAGCTTGCTTTGAATATCTTATCAGTACACTGGTTCTATTACGAACTTTCTTGTACATCCTACGAACTTCATCAGAGCGCGTAGCTTTATAGCGTCTATAAAGGAAATCACGTTCCGCCAGTAGACTGTGAATTTGAGGAGTCAACCATGAGCAACCTTTATTTTTGATAATACAAATTCGCTGTGGGACATATTTATTGTATAGATTTAAAAGTGTGACTTCAAAAGTAGCTACCTCGTTATCTACAGATACTGAGTTATATATGTTTTCCCATGTTGTTTGTCGGCATTCAGATACAAGCTGTTCAAGATTTATATTTTTGAAGTCGCGATACGAGAAAGAAGTTACTCTAGGGACAGGTTTCGATTTAAGGTCATAGGTCATGAATAGAAAATCATGATCAAATTCACTTGGTGGACTAATTTGATTATGAAATAGAACCTTGTCAATATCAGTCGTAAGTACATGGTAGAGCTGAGATGGGTTAGCAGTATTAAAATAAGTTGGCAGGCTATTAACCATTTTTAAGTTGAGCGTTCTGTATAATTAATGTAAATTCTCAGTAGTAGAACAAGAACTAAGATTATTTACATTCATATCACCGCAAACGACTACATTATCACTTTTTAGGATCTGCTGTAACACTGAGTCTTTGAAACGCATAGCAGTTTCATCATTGAAAACATTTGGTGGACAATAGCTGCTTATTAGGAGACACTTTTCGAAACCGGAGTCAACCTCAACACTTAAGAATTCCAATTTATCTTCTGCAGCAGAAGATTGTGTTACCGTCGTCTTTAAGGAATTATGAACATAGATCGCAACGCCTCCCCCAATTCTGCCAACACGATCATTTCGTAATACAGTGTAACCTGGCAAAGATATCGATTGTGAGGCTAGATCGCTAGTAAGCCAGGTCTGACATACTAATAATGCATGGACAGTAGTACCGGAGAAAATTTCCTGCAGCAGACCGACTTTATTTCTAAGACTTCTTGCATTGAAACAGCATATGTTAAACCCATTCGCGCGAGAACTGAAGATATTAAAAAGCGTTCTTACTTTCACCAATGGAGAGATACTATCGCCCATTATTTTTAATGTACGAACACCAGAAGAACTTTAGCAGGCGTGAGTATAGACCATCAGTTTCAGTGATCGTTTTGCGGATGACACAAGCATTACAAAGATTTAATAAAAAGAGATAAAAAAGAATAAAGAAGAGATAGAGAAAGATAAGCAAAAAAGAAAGCAAAAACATATCAAGGTTCCTATTTCGCATTACTACTACCAGCTCCTTCAGAGTCCGCTTCAGCGATGATTGTCTGCAGAGCATCCAGTGTTGTAACTTTGATTGGTGTCTCGTCTTTTTTACACGAACAAAGACTTCACCATTACGAGTAAAAGCTGCGTGTAAATGACCCTCTCTGTTAGATTTTAAAGCATTTCGCAGAATTTTATAGTTACATTGTGTAAGGCTTTCGAATACATTGATCTTATTATCGGAGAGAAATCCGCAGTCTATACTACTCAACGTGACGGTGCCGGACCTCTTAAATTTGTAAATAAACTCCCTTTGATTAGCATGGGTAGGAAACTTTACAACAATTGGTACGATCGAACCACGCTTATTTTGTTTGAGAGCTGATGGCTTTGGTCTAAATGCTGTCATATTAGCTGGGAGTATATAATCTACTTTAGCTGAAACTTGATTTAGTATTTGCCTTGGGTTTTCATTCTGGACATGAGGAATACCGGTAATAATAACATCAGTGCATCTGCTAATGCGACGAATATCATTCATTTCATGACGAGTTTCAGCGAGCTCTACTTCCAGCCATTCCACTTCATCACTCAGTCTAGTTAGCTCTGCCTGTAAGAGAGCCATTTTCATTATTTTGGCTCTTATGACTCTTAGATGCCCCTCGTGTTAGTATTGGAGTATTTGTATCATGCACAGTTACCTTCGAATTTGATTTAGAGTTTGCGGATTTGCTCATGATGAGAGACTTTTTTCACTTTTACACTTAATATAAAAGGAATCAATTCAAGTTTTTCTAATATTTTTGCGGAAACAATGTTTTATGTTGGATCACTATTGCACTAAAATTGGAAAAGAAAACTCGCGGAATAAAACAAACTATGAAGGAGCTTTTCAAAACACGTCTATCCACTAGCAAACATCACACTTATATATAATATATTTAAGTTAATTTTTATATATATCTATATAATTTATATAAATAATATATATATATATATAAATTATTTATATATTATTTTTAATTATAAAAAATTTCATATTTATATATATTAATATTACGATTTGGTCTATCACCCGGTTCCGGCTTGACGTCGACTTACGGGACACCCTGTATATGTTCAGTAAATAAAACTCATTCATAAAAAAAATGTGTTTTTTTAATTTTTTAATAATTACTTAAGTGGTTAAAGGTTGAGAAATATTATTGTACATATCTCGCGGAGCGAAGTAAATGCTGAGTGTTACTAAAGTTACAGTTACTTCATGTAACTTTTACTGCAGCGCAGCATGAAAAGCTGAGCTACTCGAGGTTTGCAATATGCTCGATGCTTGCAACTTTTTCGTTCTACCGCAGTCTCGGAAGTTGCAATGTGTAAACATCTAAGTAGAAGGTTGCAGTAGCAGTACAAAAATATTACAATTTGGTGGAAATTTTGTCTGAGGTCGCTAGTTCAGTTTTTTTAGATGTTGCTTAAGTTTGTGTGGTAAATAACCACATTTTAATTCCAAATACTTCAAAATTTATAGTTACTGTGTTTATTATAATTTTGCGGAACGGATATGGTAAATTGCAAATTGCCTGTAAATTAATGACTTATGTGGAAAATGCCAATACTATCAAAGGCCAGCGATCATAAGTCGATCTCCTGCATCACTCTGGCAGTCTAGTACAGAACTTCGTAGCGTGAACTCGTGTAGATAAGCCATAGATATTGTACTTACATTAGATAATAAACATTTTATATTAATTAGAATCCGTGTTCTTTAATTATTCAGTCTTTCAACGCTTTCTCCGATTGTTAGTTTCGACAACTTATGTGAATAGTTCCAGAAATATTTATATATATAAATTTACTTAAGTTAAAGCTAACCATTCAGTGGGAGATACAACCGTCACGTGATAAGCGCAAGAAATATTTTACTATAAATATCATGTCCATTACGTAATCCTTTCATTAAATTATCTACGCGTCCAGTACCCTCTTTATTAACTATCTATTTTTTCACCCAACATCTCGTGCTGTTCAGCTTCGTATTGCAAATTTTTAGCAAAATTAATGACAAACCAGCGGCAGGTTGCACTTCTGAATCATCGAAATAAATGAATTATATCCACCAAACCCTTCAGAGTTTATCTGGAGACTATTGACAACAAAAGCTGAGTACAGCAAAACCTGTAGTATGTATAATCACCTTTGTTACTTCTTTCGAAAGATTGCAGCCTGTGAGCTGTTCACAGAAAAAAAGCAGGATACACGTAACTTTATTCTACTACGTATAAACACCATTCCATTTTTTGCTCCTACAACCTTAAAAGCTGCGGAGCAAAAGTTACAATGCATAATCGTACAGGTAGGAAGTACCACTGCTTCAAAAGTTGCTCATTGTGGAAAATTAATAATAGCGTACGCCCGTATCAGATAATAAAATAATAAAATTAAGTGCAAATAAAACTGTAAATGTACCGAATTCAGTACAATCAGTCTTAAGAAATTACGATGAGCAACTGTTGCGCTTTCAATACAGTCTTTGGAATTTGTTAAAAAGTAACTATGAAGTTTAGGGTGAAAGTGTTGGAGAGCTTCATCACGTGACTACAAACCAGTTATAATATGTACTTATATACTGTTTCTATATCATAATTGTCTTTTTTGTCGAAATAAATATTATCCATTGTTCGAAAGTTTTACTGTCGATCCTGATTCTCATGGAATTTATCTTGTTTTCTGTCGTAGCCTGGACTTGAATTATTGTATTAGACAGTTTTTTAAATTTCTTATTATAAATAATATATATATGCAGACACAATAATAGTCGATATAAGGACTGATTCGGAACAAAAAACTACCACCTATGAATGATAAAATCAACAAGATTTTTTTTTTTTTGTTATTAAATAACTTTAATTAAAGTATTACTTAATCATCTACATTATGCACAGCCGACATTACATGTATAATTACTGCGTATTATAAAATTTCTTGAATTTTTTTCGTTACGTTCTTCAGTAAATTTTGTACAGAGGCATCGGATGCTCTTTTATACTGCCTACATAATGTGTCTATGTAAGTATTTTTTTATTTTCTTTAATTTTCTTTTAATATAAGCCCAATATTTTTCTATTGGCTTTAGTTCCGAACCATTTGGAGGATTCGGTTCCTTGGGTACTACGGGCATGCATGCGGCATAGTATAGTGGCAAGTTGCTAAATCCATACAAAAGAAAGCTGATCCGTCATGCTTTCTGAAGAATGGAACAAAGCGCTTCTAAAGACACTCCTTAAAGTACACATTCATGTTGATTTTGCCTGTTGTCACGGGAGTTGATGATTTCTGGCCACACGTATATATAGCTTGCCAAATTAAGTATTTGCAGGGCAATTTGATGCACGGAAATCTGCGTCACCGATTTGTTTTGTCACATTAATTTCCTGCCTTGAAAGCTGGTCTGCTTTTATCTAAATTTCATCATTCATAATGTAGCAGTCGAATTTCGTTAGCAAATTTTCATACAAAATTCTGCTCCTGGATTTAGCAACTTAGTTCTTTTCTGCTGCTCTGTCCGATGTTTTCTGAACATTGAAATTTCGTAGCCCTTGGAATTTCATTTAAATGTGTCTACGAGTACTTCTTTGCTCAATTTTTGATCCTGAACTCTCTCTGGATACTAGAAGATTCCCGAAATTTACTGAGAATTTTTTGAATGGTCGTCTTCGGAATTTTCCACTTTTTAGCTAAGCCTCTTTGAGACATATTCGGAACAGAATTAATTTACTAACCTCTTCTTCGCTGACTTCCATTTTCAGTCCATAAGAACTTTCTACTTAATGGCTTGCAATTACAAGTGCACAGAGAAGTCATTATATGGAGCTTGCATGCGCTATGCATGTTTGCCATAGAGGCAGTATCCCGTCATAACACACACATAACACACATCATGCCAGTCTCTCCTTAGCAGAGATTCAGTTTTACAGGACAAATCTCAGGCCAAAGCTGACTTGAAATCGTACATGAGGTCAAATCGGCCAATCTGATATTTTCTAGCTAACAGACCGGCACATCTCTAGAATCCTTTTCACTGATTCTAGGGACCGACCTATAGATTCCTCCGCTAAAAATATATTCATAGCAGAACCATTTCTGGCCAGAGCATCAGCTGCCTCCTTTCCAGGTATGTCACTGGAATAACCCTGTGGTTGTGGTTAACAGCCAGTGCTACCTGCTACTTTCCGTACGCACATATTCTCAGATTAGGATGCCGCGTAGTTCAGTGGAGAAGGGGGTGAGTTTTCGTGCTACAAGAATAGTTAAACGCCACCTCAATTTGAAGCTGATTGAGGAACTCGAGATATACGGCAATTACAAAGGGAAATCTGGTAAAGCGAGACTTTGGTTTATGGCACTAAACGCTCAAAATTTATTTGTGGTTTGCACTACCGATATTGTGCTAACTGGGCTGCGCACATGTAATTCATCTCATAGCTATTCCACTCACAATAGTCTTTATGAAAATCAACAAAAAAACAATATTATCCTCAATATATTCTACACAATAAAAGCTTGTCGCAGTATGCTAAATCATCTTGAATATATTACGCCAAAACTTATTTTATATAAAATCAAATTAGAATTTAACTTTAAGATATATATAAGTATATTATATTCTACCAAGAAACTTATCTGCAAAAAAACGAAATTATCTTCGGTATCTAACAAAGAAACTCCTTTTTCCTGAAAGTGCCCAGGGGGCGTAAAGTACAACTCACAATGTGGAATTACGTCGTGCTTATGGTAGGTACTTATTAATTCAGTCTTTATTTAAAAAAAAAATGCAATTAACTCAGGTACGCTAGGCAAAGAAACTTGTCCTATATACATATACGCTCACTGGGCCAGGCCAGAATTAGCCGCACTTAGAAATGAGATTTCTATTTAAAACTACCAATCAGTAATACAATATTTTCAACGGGATAATCATCTTCTAACAGTGCAAGGACTGTTCACTCCTAATTTATCTTGGCTTTACAAGAATTATAATCCCGGCTCATCGAAGCAATCTCTACCTTTTCCTGGGGTTCTTTCTTAATAACTGCTGCCGAAACTCGATGCTTTTCCTTATTCTCTTATTATTTCTTTGTTCTTCCGCTTTTCTTTTCCCGATTACCTTTTCTTCAAAAACCAAAACTCACAATCTCGTTCAGCTGACACAAAATGACAACCTGCCTCTTCTTGCTTCTGCCAAAACACAACACCCGCTGCACAAACAGAGGTAAAAAAGGTACCAAGCAAGCTCGGTTTGCGGGTCGGACTAGATTTGTGTTATGCTAGCTGATAACTCGCTTATTTGGGCGTACTAGTACTTGACCATTTCTTTTCTAATTTCTTTTCTTGCTTAGTTTCTTTTTTTTCCGAGTTGGTTCCCTCTGCCGTATTGGCGTGTTCTAAGTGTTATTTTATCCTCATTTAGGGGCAATTAGATTCTTTTAGTTAGCAAGGTTTCTTTTCAGCTGGTTTACCAAGAAAGAAGACCAGACAAATTAAGCGGGCTCATTTAGGGCTTAACCCGACTTGTGTCCATATACTGTACATGAGTACGAAGATTACTCTGAATATAACTTTTAAGACCTGTGCTAACCCAATTTTTTATTCTTTTTTTTTTAATTCAAATTCTTATCTCAAATTACACGTCTAGTTAGGGTTATACATTGCATTTTTTTTTCTCTAAGGTTTTAACTTATTTATTTATTACCTAGCCAGAATCTCGTTTTAAATTGATATTCTTAATTCCAATCGCTTTTAGATCCACTTTAATTCTTTGAGTTCCCTTTGTAGGAATTACTCCAAAGCTTAAACTTAGGCTTAATATGTTGTCCTGTATGTCCCACGGCTTGATGCAAGTCTCTTTCTTCTTTAGGCCTACTTCTAGCCTATTAAACTCATTTCGCCTGCTACTTCCAGCTCTTTCAATTTATTTCGGCTCCTCCTTCCAGCTCTCTCCAAGCGACTGAGAATAAGCAGGGTGCTCTGAAAGTGAACATGATTGAAGTATGCTACCACGTCACGAAGTGCAGTTTCAACGGATTTATCTTTTAAGTATGCGTGCTTTGATCTAGAAATCTCACTTCTCCTAACCAGGCTGTCCATGGGCGGCTCCAACAACCTTGCTTATTAGCTACAAATTATAATTACGTAAATTTATAGACTTGCTTATTGAATTTTGGAATTAATTGTTTACGAAGAACGCCGAATCAATATTTTTTTTCTTTTCTTATCTTTTGTGTTGAATTAATATTCAGTCCTAAACTGTTGTATTTATTATTCCGAATGAACTGAATGTTCGCCCGTTTAGATTAATAAATGTGCATAGCACCTATATCTATTCTGGTTCTACGTTAGGAAGGACTGGCGCTATCAGCAAAGAGCATATGTAATTCAATCAAAATCGGATCATGTAACAGCTTCACTCAATGCTTCATCATAATAAGAAGACTCCAGATTCGTCTATGGCTGTCATCAGATAAACTAAGACAAGTGATACCAAATATTTTGTAAACACAATGTTGTAGTACTTGTTGCTTTTACTACATTAGTTTGATCCTGACGTGTTAACACTGTCCTTCTAGTCAGGGACAAGATTAATTCGCGAAGTTTTAATGGGAGAAATATCAAAGTACGAGCTCTAATTGACCAGGGTCGCAAGCCATATTCTTATCTTCTTATGTAACAACCTACTTACAAACAACTAAAAAAAGCAAGTGTTACTGGAATCGGACCATATGATGGTCAAGCAAAGCGATTGCTCGAGTTCATATACCGAGTTCTGTGTATCAAATCTTCGTAATCTATGTCAAGTTAGTTAAGTTAGTAATACTAGACAAACTAAAAATGATTACTACAAGACAAATATGATTAGTTTAGTGTCACCACCATATAATACCCATCTATAAAGCTAAACAAAATGTGAATGCAATAATGCATCATAAATCCCATGTTATGTACCCTGAGGTTCGTTTGGTCAGAACCAATAGCCCCCCGCCGTTACAGAATAGGTCTCCTTTAACTTTCAGAAACAATTAACACATTTTCATTTCTCCGGTATTGCTTTATTTCAATCACAAACTTTCACCAAAAAATTGCTTATTGAATATAATACCCATCTATAAAGCTAAACAAAATGTGAATGCAATAATGCATCATAAATCCCATGTTATGTACCCTGAGGTTCGTTTGGTCAGAACCAATAGCCCCCCGCCGTTACAGAATAGGTCTCCTTTAACTTTCAGAAACAATTAACACATTTTCATTTCTCCGGTATTGCTTTATTTCAATCACAAACTTTCACCAAAAAATTGCTTGAGTTTAGTTTATGTTTCACAGATCTAATCGTTTATCTTACTATTAAAATTTTTTTTCTCACTATTATATACAAGTTCACGTTTATTTCCTTTTTATGACTTTATTCTAATTACAATCATCAATTTTAATCACCTTTCTTACTGTTATAACCAAGCGATACCGAGACCGAACTTATTATTTTCCAAGACTCTTTGAGTGACCACTCTGATTCGTTTCTAAAAATCTACTCTGCGAGACTTGATTTCCTCAATCATCAAGTCTTGTCGTTCAGGGTAAGAAAAATGCTTAATTAACACTTTTCTTCCCTGAGAAAATTATTTTCACTGGACATGTTTGAACATGTCCAGAATTATCACGACGGATGATGGCTAGCAGTGTTCGGAGGTGGTTGTGATGAAAATTCCCTCCAAAATGGGATTTTCTGGGCACTTTTCCCACAGATTATGATGCAATTTCTCACATTTTTTCCCTGGAACGAAAAGCCATAGAAATACACTAGAAGGAACAACTAGAGTAATATTTCAAAACAAGTTCGATTTCACTTTTAACAATTTCAAATAAACTACAACATTTAATCAAACAGCTATATCATGAGAAAGCCTTCTTCCTCTATAAAAGTATGCTCGTATTATTCGTATTCTTCATTAAATTATAGTAATTATATGTAGTACATATTCTGGAGAGTCCCTTTGGGAAAAAGAGTGCTCTAAAAAACTTCTTGAAATGCTTTCCTAGAAACTCGCAGCGCCTCCATTCACTATCCTAGTTCATTACTTTTTTACTACGCAGAGGCAAGCATTTCACTGTTCTAAAGGGATGGGCGAAGAAGATTTTCGAAGGTGACTCTTGAAAGGCTTTATTTTGAGTAATCATCGCAGTGCTTCTTCCTTAATCTCATAAGAGACCATCAAGACTTCTTCCCGAGAACAGTAGTAAGGCGCTTGCAACTGTAAGCATCGCTATGAGGCAAGACATTGGTATAAAGAAAGGCAGCGGTGCATGCTTCCGAAGAAGCGCTTCAGTAGACTAATCTTCTATGGAACTTCCAAGTGATGGCTATAGAAGCTCTTGAGTTACTTACTTTTTATCTGGATAGAGCACTGACTTATAACAATGGACTGAGCGTATTGCCATTTTCCTATAGGAAAGCATGGCACAAGTTTTATAGTTCTCTCTTTCGCCCTATGGCAGAGTTGGAGCTACCAACACAAAATATTGCATTCGGGAACATTTGCTTATGCCATTTGAAGTTTTTATGTTGGCTACAGATGCAATCACTTCAGAAGGAATAAGGCAAAGATAGTGTTTACCATGCTCCGTCTCTCTTGCCCATAAGCAGGATTCACGATTAACCATTAAAATATCACTTGGACACAAGAAAATACATTTTTTTTAATTTAATTCGATTTTCGGGTGTAAAATTTCATCTGATTGGTTGAGTTTTACATGTTTTTTATGTAATCGTTTTAAAGGGTGCTCTAACGGTGATATACAAAAACACAATATTTTTTGTGCCACATGAAATAGCAAATCGCTCAGTCCATTGTTATAAGTCAGTGGGATAGAGTTTCAAATTATATCTCAAAAGCACTTAAATTGTACTTCTTTCAGAATCGCTGTTTTCTCATCTCGTCGCTTATAGTCATTAAAGTTCTCAAAGCTCTTATTTCAGAAGTGCTTGATATTTTAATTTTATGGTTTTGAACGCGCTATTTCAAGAAATATGTAACTATAAATTGCAGGGCGGATTTCCCTAAAGGTCGAGTTGGCCCAGGACTAGGGTGGTGAATTTAGGGGGCGGCAAATCTTGGTGAGATCTTATTTTAGTAGTCGCGCCTTCTGTGAACCCCACGCCAATGTTTGAAAATTCACAAATGTGTCCATAGCACCCCACAAAAAATTTACACGTATGGAGAATACGATTATTAATAGTTTGGATAATCGAACTGGATCTTTTCTTACTAGTTTACTCCAATCTCAAGCGTATAATTTTCATTTTGCTCCACTACAGATTACATATATTATTATTTGGTATTTTCGCAGCTACTACTATTAGTTTTCGTAAACGGTGAAGAAATGAATGAATTTTTCGTGTTTTACAGGGAGTAAGGGTCGGCAATCTTCCATAGGCCTAGGGCAGCCAAGTTATCAAATCCGCCCCTGATAAATTGTCTCAATTTTTTATATTTTAGTAATATTCCATGCTCATGTTGTCTTAATTATGCAGGTAAATCTAATTTTTGTGTAAAATTTCAGACAATATTTTTGTGTATAATTTTTCCCACGATTTTGTTCTAGGAGACGCGATTATTTCCTGTTCCCTTTTACAATTTTTTGGTGATGAAAATTCCCATAATATGAGAGAATGCCCTGCATCTACCAACACTGGATGGAAGTGTAATTTGATATTTTTATAAATATCAAGCCATCGTCTTGCCTTTGGTGCATACATTGTTGCACCTCCCGCAATGCATGCAGCTCCCGATAATGTGCTGTTAAGACCTTTTTTCGTTGAAGGCTTGATCGTTTCAATCTTCACCGATGTAAAATTTATGTGCCCGATATGTACGTGTATACAATGTCCATACGTACATACATATTCTGTTTTTGATAAATATTACTGAAGGTAAGATTTGTTGTAGAGCTTTTTTCTATTGAAACGGCTTGGGTTCAAATTTAAAGCTTTTGTTTTTCCCAAGTCGTTTTGTGGGAAAATATTTTTATTATTTTCAGCTAAGGAATTTGAAGAAATTGCTGATTGCCTTGTAGGGAGATAAGCTAACCATGTTTTAAGCATGATTAGCTTATACATATGTATGAGAATAGCTTTTTAAATTACTCTTTTTAGATAATTTAGGTATACAACACCCCACGCGTAACAATTATATATCAACATGGAATGACGGAATCTGTTGAGAGAGAAAGTAATAAAAGGCAAACCGTAATATTAATGTTGCTGTTTGTATTTATTTCTTATAAAAATAAGCAAATTAGAAGAAGCATTTTTCAAAAGTTAGTATGCAAGCTTTTCACTTGTATAAATGAATTAAATAATCAGCTGCGAAAAATTTATTGCTTTACATGAAGACGTGGGAGAGCATAGTACATACTATATTTTTTATAACCAAGATGAAATCTCACAATGTATACTAAGATTGTGATTCCCTTGTAGCGCATAGGAATAATGGTGGAAATTATATACGTAGCGTTTTCATCAATATTATAAATAAAAGTGTACAAATACAAAACTTTGGTCGACGTAGAGAGTTGAAATTTTTTGCACAGCGTTTTCATAACAACAGTAACAAGAGTAACAGCTATAATTGGCTAAGACCAATAATGTTATACTCGATATGAAAATAAAAGTTAAATAAAATTACAACCAAAAGTTTTGTATGGCAATTCCAAGAAGGGGTTGCCCGATTTAGTAATTTTTGAAATTATTTTTGCTATATTTCAGTTCTCTATGTCGATGCATTCTCAGACGGTATCTAAATACATATATAGTGAAATTTCCACGTTTTGTGTAAGACGTAAATTAATTTAGGTGTAAATAAGAAAAAAAAAAGGAAAAGAACAATAAAAAATAAAGTCACACGAAACAATATTGAATCTTTCCTTTCAATAACGTTCCCTTTTTTCTGACACAAAACAAAAACGGACTGGTTATCATAAACTGAATGCTTTATTGTTTTATTGTTAACCTTCTAGTGAACATATCGTTGAATTTGTGTAGTACAGAAATATTAGCAAAAAAGTAAGTATATTCACTGAGTGTTTTTTTCCTGTGTTTTTGCATGTGTAGATTTCGATTAAATAAATCCTGTACCTGTGATTGATAAAAGATCTATATTAAATGTAATAAATTGTTGTGAAATAATATTGCATAGGCGAGCTGATAATTCTACTGACACGCAGCACAGTTTTGCTCAAATGTTTATGAGGGTGCGCGGATGGTGTTCTCCTTACACTGTGTTCGTTAGTGTGGTGTTCCCCTAACAGACTAAAGCATTGTTTGTGGTGTTCCGACAATGTTTAATTGTGTCTGCAACTGTATTCAGTCAGAGGAGTGGTTCGCCTATGCCTCGTCTTAGTTTTTCTTTGTGCAATGGATGAATCCTTCAGGGTACACAGTTATATTTTTAAACTAGTATGGAAGGGTTTCGCTTATGCGTTGTTTAAAATTTTCTTACAGACGCGTATACATCACTATCACCGAACTGATGAATTTCCGCAAGGTAATTTAAGAGGAATAAGGTAAAAACATCTCTTTAATGTCGGGCTATTATATTAGCCATTTTACTTTTATCTGGAAATATTTTATGTTTTAAAAGGAAAAAAATATACCTTCTTACATTTGTATGGAAACACTAAGAAAAGGTTGCCCGATTTAGTTCATTTTTGAACTTTTTACTATTTTTATGAAAACACCACGTAGCAAATTCAAATACTACGTTCTTAGGTAGTGTCGAAATATATGGTGCAAAATGAAATTTTTGTATGGTAACCCTACCAAGGAGTGGGCGTCCAACCCATTTGCTAACGTTAAATATTTGCGTTACACACGGAATGACGAACTTAATATACCCTATGATTTCATCATTACCATACAAAATTTCGGGTTTTTACTTTATTTAACTTTTAGTGTCATCTAGGGTATAATATTATTGGTCTTTCTTTTATTTAATTATATTGTAAAGATTGTTGATTTTTATTCGTCTTCTTTTCATTTACCAATGGTTGCGGAATGTCTTATGAAAAGAAGAACAAACTTTTATTAAAACAGAGATACAAGCGATAGAGCTATATGGAGCTTCTAGGTACTTGTATCTCGACCATGTGAGAGCCGGAAAGCTCAAAGTATGGTCTTAATATAAGTGATGTAGAAATCACCAGAGCTGCAGACATCTCTATATGGGATGCCTTGATTAGCTTAGAGCTAAAGAGCTCTATTAATATCAGGTAATGGTATGAGAGCTAGAGAGCTCTATTTACCTTGAAGGGTATCCATTATTAGGAGATAAAGGAGCTTCGCAATAGTGAAAGACACCTTGAGAGTTCTACAGGTCTACAGGTTACAGGTCTTTTATACATTAACAAAATCGCTTACTTCATCATTATGCATGTAAAAATTAAATTTCCACAATTGACCACCTGAAATCGATGATTGCATACAAGAATGCCGAGTAAGCTTTATACCGCTACACAAAGTTCATTGCACATGCATAGTCATTTGGACAAGCTTTAATGAAAGAATTGTTTTTCTTTATTTTTCTTTGCATGTATACGATTACTCTAGTGCAATTTCATTCATGCATTGTATGATCCATTCATGAATCATGTAGTAAAGCAATTTTTTTTGTTTTAATATTTTTCGTTGGATATTTGTTATATGTATTTGTGTGTAGATCAGTATGCTTCTCTTTGCATATTATGTTGTGTGCATTATATCAATGCACTTATGCTCTACATCCTTACCGTAAGGAAGAAGAAATATTTTTTGTGCATGAGAAAAAAAATATTTTTTTGCTATATTGAATGAAGTAAACGTTTAATATTAAGTCTTAAAAGCTTAGTTTAAGATAACGTGTACATTAAAATTATTAGCTATTTGTTATTAATTTAGATGTCCTATCTTTAAAATTAAGTTCAAAAATTAATTTAATGCTGGTTACAGTACCTATATATGATATTTACAATCTTTTTAAACCTCATGATAAAATCTAATCTATATATTGTTATGACAAAGTTGATATTAAGATATGGTGATTGTTTTTATTTGAATGTTATATTATACAGTTGTCTTATTTAACTTCGTAAACTATTTTCTTTAGCCTATTCTTGTGTACCTTCTTTACTTTATTATCTATTTCTAAGTATACATTTACGCCCTGTATGTTTTTTATCTTATATGGTCCTTTATATAGACATTCATGTTTTCTCCTATCATTTTTATTTAATAGTACATTGTTACCAATTTCTAAATCTATTACATTTAATATCTTGTCAGCTTTTTCTTTTCTATTCGCTTTTGCTATGTTTAGTGAATTTCTAGCTTTCTCGTTTGCTTTAGTTAAACGAAATTTAAGTTCATTAGAATAGTCTTCGTAATTATATATTGGGTTATTGTCATTAAGTTCAAGATTATTGAATAAACTTGATAATTTTCCAAAAACAAGTTCGAACGAGGAGTATCCTGTATCAGAATGAGGTGTTGTATTATAACAGAAGGTATAATATGGAATCCATTCATCCCAGTTGTAATCTTGAGTGAATGATAAAAGATATTCATTTAGTACTCTGTGATTACTCTCTATTGAGCCTAACGTCTGATGATGGTATGGTGTTGATGTCACATTTTATTTTCAAATATTTACATATGTTAGTGAAAATTTCATTCACGAATTCCGTTCCCATATCAGTCTTTATTGTTTTAAAGTTGCCATATTTTAATATGCAATTGTTAACCAGAGCTTTTGGTACTGTTATTGCTTCTTTATTCTTTAATGGAATGGCTTCAATATATTTAGTCAAGTCGCACTGTTTAGTTAGTATATATCTGTATTCGTTCGATATCTTTGATGGTCCTACAGTGTCTATAGATATAATCTCAAAGCTTGTAGATGGTGTCCCTCTTATCACCATTTTTTCTTTTGTATGTTTCAGAATTTTATTTTTAGCACATTTTTCACACTTACTTATATGATTCTAACCATTCTGCTCATATTTTTCCATATTTATCCTTCTTTAATCTTGTTGATTGTTCTCTTGACACCTGAGTGTCCTCCATGCGAAGAGTTGTGGAATTCTTCAATTATATCATTTTTACTTGCTTCACCTAGAATTGTTTTGGGAGGATTATATATCAATATCCTTACTTCTGTTTGCCCATTTTTCTTATTTATTTTGCGCTGCAGCTCATTAAATATTATTTTAAGTTTGTCGACATTTATGTATTGAAATATGATGTCATCTTTCGCTAACGATAGTGACTCTATTTTCATTTTCTTCATTTCGAAGATCAGTGTCTCCAAGATCAAACCTAAGCCATGATATGGATTATTACTGATTTTGATTATCACTCCCTTTTTATTCATTATTATTTCTGGCAAACTTTCATTAATTCTTTTTCTTGTTTTCCTAGAGCTATTTTGTTTATCAGCATTGTTGCTGTTATTGTTATTGCTTTCAAAGCGTAATGTTTTGACCCTTCTTACTTCATTAATTGATATGCATTCCCATGCATAAAGGTGATCAGTCTTTACGTCGGTAGGGGATTCATACTGGGTCGCTTTCTTTTTATCGTTATTTCGATTGTCCTCTTTAGACATTCCTCTAGTTGTTATTTTTATATTTGCAGTACATAGGTATCATCGCTTTAAGGATATTAGAATCTATTTTTATCCTCGATAAAGCATCAGCATTAGTGTTCTTTTTGCCTTGCTTATATATAATCTCGAAATTGTAATCAGATAGGTCAAGCCTTATTCTTGTTATTTTGGAAAATGGGTTTTTATGAGTGAAAGGACTTACCAAAGGTATGTGGTCTGTGCCATATACGTACGGTCTGAAATAATTAATTGCCCAGTGTATTGCTAGGAGTTCTTTTTCAATAATTGGTTTATTGAGTTCGTGTTTAGTTAATGTTCTGCTAGCGTATGAAATCGGTAGATCTGAGCCAATTTCACATTGAAACAAAACTGCTCCAAGGGCAAATTGTGAAGCATCTGTGGTTATGATGAATTTTTCACCAAAATTTGGTTATTTTAAGATTGGTGCATTTACCAATTTACATTTAAGTGTCGAGAATGCTTCTTGGCATTCCTTCGACCAAATAAAAGGTGTATTTTTTTTAGATAGCGAATTTATTGGTTTTGCCATGTGGGCAAATTTTGGTATAAATCTTCTGTAGTAATTACAGAAAGCAATAAATCATCTGGCATCATCAGCATTTGTAGGGGTAGGGTAACTCAATACCGTATCAAATTTTTTTGGATCTGTCCTGACATCTTTTTCTGTTATTATATGTCCTAAATAGGTAACTTCCGTTTGAAAAAATCTACATTTTTGAGGATTTAGCTTTAGGTTATATTTTCTCAGTCTGTGAAAAGTTTTTATTAAGTTTTGGTTATGATGTTGTAGACTACATCCGAAAATTATAATATCATCCGCGTAGAATAATGCTTTTGAATCTAACCCAGCTAAAGCTATTGAAAGCATTCGCTGAAAACTGTTAGTGGAAATTTTTAGGCCAAAAGGTAATCTTTTGAATTAATAATGTCCCTTGTTACTAGAAAATGCTGTTGAAAAAGCATATAGCTCTTCCGAGTTTATCTAGTACGTCTTCAAGTCTTGTCAAAGGGAATTTATCATCTAGAATTTTCTTGTTTAATTGTCTGAAATCGACAACAAGACGCCATTTTTCTGTATCTTTATCTGATTTCTTTGGGACGATCAACAGTGGTGAATTGTAAGGACTAACTGATGGTTCAATTATATCTTTATTAATGACACTGTCGATTTGTGTGTTTATTTCCTCAATCTGGGTGTGAGGAAGGCTATAGTTCTTTATATAAACTGGATTTTTATCTGTAGTGGAGATTTTCTGGTTGTAAAAATTATTTACCGTTAATTTATCACCTGGTAAATAGAAGATATCTGAGAAATTTTTACAAATGTATAAAATAGAGTTAGTTGCATGTCGGTCTAGATTTTCAATATTTAATTCTTTCTTGCTTGATATTAGTATTGAAAATGTAATAATTTTGAAGTGGTTCAGTTTTAAGTTTAAAATTATATAAAGTTACTTCTTTATCTAAGGTGTTTAGGATTTTAACATGAGCGATGCCTTTTGCCGGTATGATGGAATTTGCTATATAAATTACATCCTGAATTTCTTCATTCAAAACTATGCTATCTTCAATAATGTCGGCTTTTATTACTTGTATTATTTCAGATCTACCAGGAATTTTTATCTCTTTCAAATTAGGTTATTTAGTGTACATTGGCAGAATGTATTTTGCATCATTGAAAAAAATTGAAATTGTAAAATTGTAATAATTTATTTTACAGGATTTTTTTATGAGAAAGTCTCTTCCTAATATTCCAGTGGTCATTATAGGAAATGTTTCATCGACAATGTGGAATTCTTGTTGGATTTCTTGACTATCTATATTTATATTTGCACTTATTGTGGCTAGGCAATTTGATTCTGATTGCGTGATACCTTTTATTTTGCATTTATTATGCTCTTGAATTCCTTCTCTTGATTTCAACTCATATATTTTCAAGATTGATATGTCGGCTCCTGTGTCAATAAGGAATATTTTGCTGCCGAGTAATACATTTATGGATACAGAGATGTAATTGGCTAAAATTTCATTTATATTATAAATTTTTACTGTGTTTCCCCCGATTCTGTTTCGGGGCTTCGCCCGTTTCCCGATTGGGCTATTTGTTCCGAGTGTACCTATTGCCATTATTTTGGTCGTTATGGTAATTTTTAAAAACTTGTGGGTTAAACGATCGATTGTTATTCATAAACATAAACATAAACATCAATTTATTTGAGTACCCGTGCCAGAGGCACGCATAGCGCTGGGCACATCATAGATAGTTACATGGTAGATTAGCATTGTAGCAAAACAAATTAAAAAAGTACAGATATAGGCACTTAGAATATAGTATAATCTAGTGAAATGTAGCAAACAACATAGTAGCTTCGCAATGTAGCAAAATAACATGAATTTACAAGTATCAGCACTTAGGACAAAGCACCACTTAGTAAAATATAGCAAAATAAAACTAAATAAATACATAGTAGCTTAGCATTGTAGCGAGTGAAGCAATAGAAGAACAAACATAGGTACTTAGAACATATAAAAGTTTTAGTGATGTGTAACAGTATCAAAATTGTAGCAATGAACAAAAACATTAAAAGAATAAAAACACATAATTAATAATAAAAAATAATAAAAACATATAATTAATTCCGTTGAGGTTTATTGCGATAATTGCCTCTTGAGTCGTTACGATTGTTATTGAAGTTTTTGAAGATTTTCCGAGCATTGTACTTATTAAATTCGTACACATTTGCTTCCTGCCTTAGTATTTCAATTTCTGCCGGTATCTGTATAGCTTCACTGAGCGTTTTGGGTCTTGCAGCAAAGACTGTTGCTTTTAATTGTTCTTGTAGGCCATTTTTGAAAACGTTTAGTGCCAGTTGATCATTCAATTTTACGATCAATGACCTGTTTGTTTCACCTTGCTCCGTTATTTGTATGGTATTTAGTTGTGCAACTAAACCTTTTATTTTTGTTGTAAAATCTGTGATACTTCTTTTGGATTGAGTGACTTTTGCTAGCTCAGTGTGAATATTGAGTGGTGTTTTATTCGTTTTATATATTTCTCGTAGATTCTTTTGAAATGTCTCTAAAGTGGTGGGGGTTGGCAATGTGCACAGTTTATTCCTTACTGTTGCTGTTAGAAGAGTTTTCGAAACGAAATCTAGCAGTCTTTTCTTTTGTGCTTCCTCTCATAAATCATCATCAAATTCTGAAATCACTTTCACTGCAGGGACTATGTCAAAGTTCGGCATTATGATTTTCTCAGTTTCTTTATCCAATGTATCTCTTGCCTTATTCTCTTATTCTTCAAAATCGCAATTATGTTATCGTACAATTTTTCAAAATTCTTTTTGTGTTCGATCGCTTGTTCTTCATTTACTTTTAATAATTCTTCATATTTTGAATTGAAGCTATCTTTTATGTCTTCAACTTCTGTAGTTTTTATTTTAAATATGAGTGGACGAATATTGTCTATTTGGAGTTTTCTTTAAATTCTCCAATATGTCTTTTAATTTTGTCGTTAAATCTTTTTATTCTTGACGGTTGCGACGGCTACTTGCTTCTTTACTTGTTTTATGAGCATTTTCTTTATTTTCCAAAATGCTAGTAGGCACAAAGCAATGATTGCTAGTATTAGCAAAATTAGTTCGATGTCTGATAAGCTTCATGTACTTTGAGTGATATTATTAGTTGAAGCACCTGCATTATTATTAATGAGTATTTCCTCTGTTTGTAATTTGGAGGCTTTTTTACCCATATTGATATTTTTCTTTGACTGACCTGGGAACGGAATTGCAATCATGCTGTCGTGAAGACAATGTTAAAAAAAATAGAAGAATTCCCAAAACTAGCTGAATATTTGGAAGACACAACAGTAGAATAAAAATATGAAATTCTTTCAAAGCTAATAGAAAAGACGAAACTTTATAAAGAAGCCAGTTTTATTACTATTTATTTATTTATTTTATGTAAAGTTTGTTTTATTGCTATTTATTCATTCCATTTCTATTTTTATTATTATTTTTCTTATACTCTTTTCTTTTTATTTTTAGTTCTTTTATTTTTCTTAAAAATAAATCGCGCTGTTTTCCTGTAGCTATTACCAGGGGATGATGGTAATCTTTTATCTCCGCCCTTATTTTGACTTCGAAACCAGCTGTTTTCTTCTTTGTTGCTTCTTGGTTTTCCACTTGCTGTACCGTGAGTTTTCCTCTCTTTCTATTGTCATCCAAAGTAATCGGACGCGGTCCCGCTGTAGGATTTTTTAACGCCTCCTCTAATGACTTCTTAAGCTCCTTGAATGGGTTAAGTAGTTGCTCGTCAGTTTGCTGTGATCCCACGTTTGGTTGGGCAGGGTCGCCATGTAAAGTTTGTTGGTTTTTATTCGTCTTCTTTTCGTTTACCAATGGTTGCGGAATGTCTTATGAAAAGAAGAACAAACTTTTATTAAAACAGAGATACAAGCGATAGAGCTATATGGAACTTCTAGGTACTTGTATCTAGACCATGTGAGAGCTGAAAAGCTCAAAGTATGGTCTTAATATGAGCTCTATATGAGATGCCTTGATTAGCTTAGAGCTAAAGAGCTCTATTAATATCAGGCAATGGAATGCGAGCTAGACAGCTCTATTTACCTTGAACGGTATCCATTATTAGGAGCTAAGGGAGCTTCGCAATAGTGAAAGACACCTTGAGAGTTCTGATAATACTCTGATTTTATTAACCAAATTACAGGTCTTTTATACATTAACAAAATCGCTTACTTCATCATTATGCATGTCAAAATTAAATTTGCACGATTGATCATCTAAAATCGGTGATTGCATACAAGAATGTCGAGTAAGCTTTATACCGCTACACAAAGTTCATTGCACACGAATAGTGCTTATTTACTCATGATGGGTCATTTGGACAAGCTTTAATGAAAGAATTGCTTTTCTTTATTTTTCTTTGCATGTATACGATTACTCTAGTGTAATTTCATTCATGCAGTGTATGATCTCTTCATGTAGTAAAGCAATTTTTTTTTTTTAATATTTTTCGTTGGATATTTGTTATGTGCATTTGTGTGTAGATTAGTATGTTTCTCTTTGCGAATTATGTTGTGTGCATTATATCAATGCACTTATGCTCTACAATATAATGAAGTGAAATATCATTTTCAAATCTGAGCTGTCAAAAAAAAAAAGATTTGATTACATCGTTTTGTACATAATCTTAATAAAGCAGGGATAGAGGTATGAGTAACATAATTCGATATTTACCAAATAAGTACCTTTCACATCGTACAAATGTCAATATTTAATAAATATGTCGATGTAATGAGGTAAAATTTTATATATCTACACTCAGAGAAAAAATATGATCAGTTCAAATATGTTTTTAAGAACTATAGTATAGTGGGGCTTTGTGGTTGGAACTACTATATTACATTTATACTATAGTTGAAATTTTTGTAACTAAACAATATATAATATAGTAACTTTTCGCAAACTAATTTTGTGAGAATAAGATCATGACTATGACCATCATTTCCTCATACAAATTTATGTTCTTGTTGATAATTCTTAATGTTTTCAATTCGATAATAAGGATTAGTATTTTTGCATTAACCCAAATTATATTCTTGGATCAAATATAATATATTTACCTGAATTATAAGGCTCAGTCTTAAGTACTAACATGATGCAAATACAGCCTAGCATAGTTGTTCAGAATATGTAAAGTTATTGCAATTGTTATGATTACCTCCGCGTAGGTAAAAGGGATTCCACTCCGAGAAAGAGTTTTAACTAAAAAAAAACTCCTGTTTTTCACTAAAGTGAATTACTGAAAGGCTTTTATTGCAATAAATCAAAATATTTTAAAATTAATCATTTGTACTTCAATCGCGGTTAAACAGATATATGACAAATGCTTCAAATTAATATAATTTATTGGGAGAGTGAAATATACATATTCGTTTTCATGTTATAAGCAATATAATGGAAATCGAAACAATGAAGATAAATAAAAATAAAACCTATTTTCATATTTAATTACGCAATCAATTTGAACAATTTGTAAACTGCAATAAGTAGGTACTATAGCGTCAGCTTTAATGTGGAATTAATTAAATTTGATGAATTTAGTATGAAAGACTCTTTCTGTAGGTACACTTTATATCTTATATCTTTCATAACATTCTCTTTACAATATTTTTAAGATACCATGTTCCAAATGAAATTATGTTAATTTATAATAATTTAATAAAAGCTTGAGTTTTGAATACTGTTTTTAGTGGTAAGACTCTCAATAATATTGAGTTTGCATTTACTATTACATGTTATTTTCTTAAAGTATGATGAAACGCATCGAACCGAATATAAGAAATGTTCTTCAAGGAACCAACATTTTTCAATACAAAAGCATAATGTAGTAGTAATCGGAATTTTATAGTTAGATTGCTTTTTGAAATTGTTAGATACAATTCATTATGTTCTTTTAATGATGATCTAATAGTCCATACAAATCTTTGGGACCAATATCATTAAAAAAATGGCGAGAATTTTACGCAAAGAAGTATATAGCTCACACTCTTTACATTCTTCTCGAATGAAATCCCAAATGTGAAGTGAAAAATTTTCAACAAAATAATGCATTTCAGATTGCCAACCAATCCTTATGATACTCTAGATGAATGATCGTATGTAATTTCGTTTCTGCCCAAGTTTGATTTTTCAAAGTTGTTTTTTGCATATATTTCTAGAATCGTTCATCAGACAGTAAATTTCATGGGATTTCATATTGTGTAGAACTTTTCAGTACAATAAAAACGTCTAGGACTGATCGTTTTTACAGTATATGTCAAAAACATAAATTTTTATAAGGCAACACCAAGATGGGGTGACCCGATTTAGTCCATCTCTGATATTTAATTTACCTGTGCTATAAAAATACTATACACCAAATTTTAGCTCTATACGTCCACGCATATTCAGGATGTGTCCAAATATACAATGAAAACCGAATTCTTTATACTGGGTGTCTCAGAGTAATATGTCAATATTTTGGAAAATGTTTCGTCTCATCCAGACAAGTAAAATATTGTATGGTAGGGGGAGCAAAATGTCACCCTACCGAGTTACAGGGTCATTAGTAAAATATGCTCTTTTTCAGTAAACACCCTATATATTAAGAAGTACAGGGTGTACGGCTTATTTTAAGACGGCATGGCCTTTTCTATGAATGCTAAACCACTCCATACTCCTCCCCAGTCCAGAGTTATAACGATTCAAATTCAAAATTTGGTTTTTTTTTTGGAATTTTTTGGTGTTTTCAATACGCCCACTAATATACACTTTTTTTTTTACAAAATTTCGAAGGACTAACTTATTCAGGTCACAGATTATTTGTTCACTTAGTAACTGAAAACACGTCATTTTAAAAAAAATATCGTCTAATTTCGGTATGACACCCGAATAGTTTATGAGCTAATAACTCCTTAACAGCTTCAGTTAGCACATGGGGTGTAAGGTTATATTAAAGAGGAGACTCTAGGCTTTAGAAATTTGGTGGAGAAGTGTATGTTAGTGGGGATATTTAAAAAATAAAAAATAAAATAAAACGGAAAAATAAAAAATAAACAAAATTTAAAACCCGAAATTTTGAATTTGAATTTAAGTGGAGAGGGGTACGGGGACGGTTGAGCATTCATAGGAAAGGCCATAAGCTCTGCATACAATGCCGACTTAAGATAGACCGTACACGTTGTACCTTTTAAGACATAGGGTGTTTAGTGAAAAAAGAGCATATTTGGCTAATCACCCTTTAAGTTAAAGCTGACATTTTGCCCCCCCCTGCCATACAATTTTTTACTTGTATAGACGAGAGGAATCATTTGACAAAATATTGACATTAGTCTGGGACACCCTGTATAGGCAATCTTACGAAGGAGTTGCCCAATTGGTCCCATTTTCGAACTTAAATTTACTGTTTTTAAGAAAGTCCATATGCAAAATTTCGTGAGGACGGACAGACGAACATACAAAAATCAAAATAACTTTTAATATTATGCTTGAGTGCCCAATCCATTGTAACGATTGTGTAGTGATCTCATTATATCTCATTATAATGATCTCATGATCTCCTGATATCACGATCTCATGATATCATTACACCACTACGTTCGTACCGATAGAAGCGAGTATCCACACTTTGACTCATTATTTCTACAGACACGACAAATATTATGAAGCCCCATGTACTGGGTCAAGTATACGTAAAGCGCTTGTGTATTATGAATCACCGTGTGTATATTCATGAATGGGCCATCCCAGACAAGTACTCGTTTGAGATGGGCCATTGCAAGTGGCTTGCAACAATCAGGACATATGATAGTAAACAAAAAGAAAGTATGTGATTAAAGTAAAAAAAAGAATGTACTGCCAATGTAAGGAATTTTATTGTGAATCGCTTCAATTTCTATTGTATAATTTTTGTATGAATTCAGCGAAGTCGAAAGACAAAACTATAGTTTGAGTTTGTAAGCTAATGCTGTCATACGGTTTATCTCTGACGGCGTATCCGCTGCACTGCAGTCTTGACGCCACTGAACAGCAGTTATCCACTAATGACGAGCTACAGATAGGCATCATACAGTACTCGAAGAGAAAAACGCTCAGTTATTCAAATATATGATACATCCATAACAATTGGAGCACGCCGTATTTCTGCAATGGTCTCAATTGGTGTCGGGCTGAGCCAAAATCATCGAGAATACTTCCCAACCAAAGTTCTTAGACCGGTGCCATCATTGATAAAAGAATTGGCGGGAAGTTGAAAAATGAGCACGTAGGTCGCAAAACGATTATAATGAAACATTTCGAATTTAGGCTGCACATCTTATCTTAAAAAAAAATATATAAACGAAAAAGTTATTAAATTTTTAAACCCCATGGTGACTTTTGGCCCACCCTGTATTACCTTTAGTAAAACAATTATATCCGTAATAACCCTAAATAATTAATTTTAAAACATTTATTTCGACGGACCCTCTTATTTATTTGTTATTTACAATTCTCCTCAGTAGGTACTTGGTGCTTAGACCGAAAGAGTCAGCAATATAGCAGTGAGCCCGATTTTTATTAACTTAATCAGTCTATATTATACATGTCAGTATTCCCAAGCCATGAAACAAATCTATATGTGTGCGTTCGGAGTCCGTTTTCTAAAATTATATATATTGACTAGGGTGAACCCGCCGGCGATGCCCGGCGAGAGGGTGGGGATGGGTGTGACGTTTTCCCATAGGTAGGGGGAGGGGTTGGCTATCATTTGAGAGAAGAATGAAGAGAAACGGTCCAGAGGGTGAGGAGCAATGGACAAAAGAGTGGAGGCATGTCGGAAATTTTTTATTGAATGTAGATTGTAGATTGGAATGGTGTGCTGCGCGAGGGTGTGAGGGGAGGAACAGATGATTGCCTGTTTGTAGAGAGAGGGGTTGGCTACCATATGCAAAAAGAATGAAGAGAAACGGTAAGGAGGGTGAGGAGCAATAGCCAAAAGAGTGGAGTCAATTCTGGTTTTTATTCCCACCCTCCCCATCTTTTTCACTAAATTATATGGATGGGGTAAAATATTTTTACATGTTCATAATACACTCATCGAGACCTTTCCAATGAGTGGTCATACGTTAAGATTGGATGAAAAATAGTAAATTGATGTTTTACCACTTACATACATACATAATGTATGGAACGTACACCAATCCCCAATTAGATAGGGGCTTAAATACTTTGAATTTTGATATCTCCTGAACGCTAAAAGCTAAGTGAGTATAACTTTCTCCTATATTGGAAGTCTCGATAATTCAAGGGAGCGCCGCGCCGGTATAAGGCTATCTTCTCAGGTACATGAGCGTACCCCAATGTATATAGAATTCATGTTATTCCCATTACGAACCATGTTCCACCATTAGATGATGTCATATCGTGAAATGTATAGGAAAGCACGGTACAGGGAACACAATACGCTCTCTGATCTCTCTGTCTTTCCTATAAACATGCAAGTACATTAGTTACACAATTACGTCACAGGCTATCAGCTTCAATGTGTCAAAATTCTAATGGGAATACTTGTCGTGTATCTACCTTCAGCGTAACCAAAATGCCGGCTTATCTGTGCGTGAAGTTCGGCCATATTAGAGCCTGACTGCCAAATTTCAAAGCGGGAACTTGGCACTTTGGTACTTTTGTTTATCTTGTTTGGAAACTGACGCAAGAACGTAGTAAGATACAGGAAAAATAAAAATTTCCCAATTAACTGAGTTGAAATTTTGCACACTGGCTTTTAAAAAAAAAACAAATCGGGTATCTCTTTCATAGGGCTTTCTTTAAAAATTTAGTTTTTCGCTATATATTTGAGAATATTTGAGAATGCATCTACGTAGTGAGCTGAAATTTTGTATACGAATTTTTTTATAGGCATAGTTCACTTAGAGCGCTGAAAGTTAGCAGACGGCCTTTTTCATAAAAATAGTAAATAAAATCACAATGGACCAACTCTAATCAATATTACTATCAGTTGTAAAAGTGGACTTGGTTCACTTTAGCAATAAACCCGTCATATATAAAAAAAAAATTAAAAAAAAATAAACAAAAAAGAAACCTTGCCACTGTCAACAATCGAACCCATACCCGCCCTACTCGAGGACTTTGACCTACCGCCCTACTGACTGAGCCAAACTTCCTTATTCAGTTTGGGCTATAAATGTATATTTAGACCGAATTGTGTTCGATCTCACGGGTGTATGCAGACGCGTAAAAATTAAACGTGAGATTTTATTTTTTTTAATAGATATGATAACAATTGTAGGAAAAAATTAAAAATTGGAATAACCGTTATTTCATACAATAAAATTTTCAAATCACTTTTCAAGGTGGAAATTTGGCGCTCAAGAATTTCTGATTACGCCACGTTGTTCGTTGCAGGAGTTTGCAGAAAAATTCACAATAACAGAAAATCGAAAAATTTTCTGAAATAAGTGAATAATTGTAGGAGATACACGTGCTCAAACTGTACGCGCAGTACAAATAATTCTTTCCCCGCCTTCCTTTTCACTAAATTATATGGTGGGGGTAAAATGTTTTTGCATATTCTAAATGTACTCGCCAAGACCTTTCCAATGAGTGGTCAATCGCTAAGATAGGATGAAAAATAGAAATTTTTGTTATTTCTGTAATCTACTCATCGAGACCTTTCCAATGAGTCCCCACATGTTGGAGTAGGCTCAAAAAATGAAATCGTGATATTTTGAGATTTTTTGATGGGCAAACCCCTTACAAAATGCTTGATTTCGCAAATCTTGGCTGGACTTGTCGAAGTGAAATTCTTGTAGAATTTGAAGGAAGTAACCGAATTGGCTCAAATAAATTTTAAACGATAAAGCAGGAATGTCAAAAGCCACTTCTTGAAATAGTTGGTCCAGTTGCTTTCTGTGGCCCCCACCAGGAGTCGTCTAATGGACCTTACATTTCCAGGACATTTTAATTTTTTTAAATAGGAAAATAAAATCAGAGAATGCTAAAATTCGGTATAGACAATCCTTTTATGATCACAATTGTAGAAAAAAATTAAAAATTGGAATAATTGTTATTTCGTATAACGAAATTTCCAAATCAATTTTCAGGACGCTGATTTCGGGCGCCAAATATTCAGATTTTGTCACGTATGTCGGAGGAGTTTGAAAATATACTCAAAAAATCAGAAAAAAATCATAATAAAAATTAAGCTAAAAAAATTATCACATTAATTAAAAAATACTGTGATTTTTAATTAATTCCTTAATATGAACATGCAAATTAAATGACATATAAAATCTATGTATGACAATATTTTAAAGAGTTAATCGGATAACGTTAAAAAAAATACAATAAATTAGGAACAGTAGTATATTACTTTTATATTTATAACAGGACTTACAGGATTGCGAAAAGTCCCGTTAAAATTAAAACATTTCAAACATATGTACGTCAAATTCCCCATATATAAATGAGTAACGAATCTAATTAGAAACTAATTTAGCGAACCATGCAAACTTATTTGGTTAGTTATTGCTAAACGGCTTTGAATAATGTCTTGTAGTTTATTTTAGATAAAAGCGAGTGGATTAGAAATAATGTTAAGAGAAAAAAAGTGGCTTAATTGTTGCAGGATATACAAAAAAGATGGCGCTGAATGTAATGTAATGACCGATGAAAGATAGTATCATACAAAACTCATCGGCGAATCAGTAATTAGAATCGCATCGAGATTTAGTAAAAAGATTTATTTTTAGGACATAAAGTTAAATCTAATTAGTTTTCCGATCGGCCTAATAGTTTAGAAGAAAAATTAATAAGAGTAGAACAACCTCCTGCCGTGGAAATATCTAAATCAGGGTATATATACAGGTTATGTAATCATGGGTTATACGCAGATTATTAAAAGTTATTTTGAGTTTTGCATGTCCGTCCATCCGGGGGAAAAAATTTGCAAATGGGCTTTAAAAAAAAATTAAATTTGAATGTTACATTTCACATAATAATATGAAACCTACATAGCAATCTTCCAAATCCGTCTCATATATCATATTTTTCTTTATTTTTTTCCATATAGGTACTCTAATAATAAATAGGCCAACCTTGCTTTATGTTGAAAAAAATCCTCATAATAAGCATCAAGTCTCACTTTTACTGGTAAATTTATTTCCAACCAATTTACTTGAATATCATACAATTCTAAGTAGCCGTCAAGAAAGGGATAAACCTAAAGCTTGAAAAAGATTTGTGCTTGGTTCACTTTAGCAATGAACCCGCCATATATATAAAAAATAAAATATTAAAAAAAATTCATGCTCAACACTCGAACTGACAATCCCTAAATTCTCTGACCTAGCGCCCTACCGTCTAAGCCAAACTATCTTGCTTGCCTTGTGCTATAAAGGCATATATCAATGAAATTGTGTACATCTTAGCTCATATACAAATGCTTACATACACAAGTGAAAATTAGTTTCGAATTATAATATATTGAGGGGGTGGGCAAGAAACCTATAACCCGGCACCCTACGAAACTCGTAATAGTCTTAAAAAATCAGAAAAAATTCACTAAGATGAATTTAGTAAAAAGAATTTTGAAAATCGGTTGGAATTTGGCGGAGATAAAAAGGGTGGTAGTTTTCAGTAGCACACCTATGTACCTATGTGTGTGCATCAAACTAATTTAGCTTGCCTCGCAATGTAATTATGGGAATGAAATTTGTTATTTTGTGAACAGGGTGATTAAATGGGCCCGTAGGAGCCCTTCCCGGCTCCGGAAAAAATTGAAAAAAATCCACAAGATTCCCAGGGGTCATAGTTATCATAGAAAAAACTATGAAGATCCGGTTAAAAATAGCTAAAATAAAAACAAAAGTATCTCAACAAAACGGCTCAAATTAAGGAAATGCCGGTTTTTCATGGCGTTTTCTGACCGTTTTGGTCGTTTTCAAAGTTTTTATTTCTACTATTACTACTTAATTATACACTTTTTGAGTATAATGTCAGCGGATAAAATGAAGCCTGTTTTGTTGGAAACGTTTATTTCTAATTAGTTTTCCGCTCGGACTAATAGTTTAAGAGAAATTTTAATAATAGTAGAACAACCTCCTTTTACGACGGCTTTTTGCCGCTTTTTGCCGTGAGATGATGTAAAAATTTACAATTTCTCTTTACGGAATAACGGTGCTTCGGAGAAATTTTTTTGTAAAGATAAAAAAGTTTCGTAATCGAACACTAATGCCTATGGTGGATAAAAAATTGGAAAAATAACTCATATGTAGTAATGGGGTATATGGGACCCAGATGAGGAAAAACTTTGAACTTCGGGAGGAAAAACTCAGTGAGAAAATGTCTCAAATCACAAATGAAAACCTTCTAATGGATAGAGAATTTGGTTACCTTTAATTTGAATATAAAATTTTTTCCCTACGGGTATCAGTTATGATGCAGAGTCCGACAAAGTGAAAAAGTGGTTTTCAGGTAAAATGTAAGAGGGTGAAAAAAATATACTACGAAGTATACTCAATTGAAATTTGAAAAACGCCATTCGATAGAGCTCGGCGGGGGCTTTAATTAGACACCCCACATGCCAAATTTGGGGCTTGTGGGGGGTGGGGGTAACAACCCCCCACCACAAAATTCCCCCTCACCAATTTTTTTTTCATAACTTTAATCCCTTTATTGAATTAAAGACGAATCTGAAGTTAGCTTTTTGATCGGGCCCCCCCTCTCCCCGCAAAACAGGTTCGAATATTGAAAATAATTAAAGCAAATTTCTGAACTTCAAATACTATTATTAAGTAAATAAGGGCAGAAAAAGAAAATCGATCACACCAATTTGTTTTTCGCTGATGTTTTATTAAGTTTTCCAGAAAGTTTCATGCTCTTTGATGCGCTATTACTTATGTTTTGGGATCCCAAATTTGCAATAACTTTTTTTGTGGGGTAGCACCGTGATGCGGGTAGATGTAAATTGAACACCCTGTTAAATCAACGCAGTACCACCCTTAAGCGATATTAGTGCACAAATCGATAGTCCTCGAAGGGATCTTTCATTTGGCGCATTCGAAATTTTCCTCGGACACCCCCCTCCCCCGCTCCACCCCCTAACATTTTACGTTACGTTTTACCTCCCCCCACCCACAAGGAAGGGTGAAGGGGGGTGAAATTTCAGATTCGTAAAATTTGAAGTGTTCTCTTTCCAACGATACCCCACTCGACCCAGTGGAGTTGGAATTTCACTTGTTATAAGCCGGGCAAATGACCTTTACGTTTTTCGAAAATCATCAATTTTGTATGAAAATTTTTCGAAATTCGAAAAAAAATACCATCATGCTATGGGAAATTTTAAGTGGAATTTAGGTGTAGAATTTCATCACCATGTGATAAGAAGTACGGAATCTAGGACGATTTTCGTGATAGCACCCTTCACCCTATTTCCCCCTTTTCCGAGCGTTTCGAAAATACCGTTTTTCTAAATTTTTGATATTTTATAGCCACGCCCATAGGCTTTCCAACGAATCTTAAAACATCTCGCTAGACCCTCAGGAAGTGGAGAAATAAAGGAAAATCTGAAATGACGATTTGAAAATTTCAACTGCGTGAATTTTGAAATCTATTTCGAATTTCGAATATTTTCGAAAACCAAAAGATAGCTTATCAAAAGATCTATAAGGTGTATAAATTTCATCCCCCTACTCCTTAAATTACTCAAGTTAGAGTTAATAACGAAAATTCCCCCCACCCTATTTTTCTCCCCACTCAAAAGTCCAAATGAACTAAGACTTGAAAAAATTGGTTCAGAATAAAAAGATCTTTCAAAAAAGTGCTATAATTAAAAAATCGTACGATTCAAATAAAAGTTATTCTAATTCGAAAATGTCTAACTTTAACCATTATAAAAGGTATTTTAAAATTCGAATTTCGAAAAACCATTCCGAGGGGAGAAAAATTCAATATATATTTTATCAATATATGAAATTTGATAAAAATCCAACAATAATTATAAAAGTTTTTATACCAAAGACTTTTTCATGTTTTTCACTCATCACTTTTTACTTTATAGAAGATACTTTGGAAAAGTGCTAAACATTGGCCTTATATATGTCATAGAGCCTAAACTACTATCTATACAGGAAAATAATCTTCTAGTAATTTACAAGTTGATTCCTTATATTTTCAAAGACTACACTTACTATATACCGTACTTAACAAAATAATAAAATAGTTTTGATTACAAACTAACCTTACCATTTAACGCTCAATAACTCTCAGCTGAGTAATAACACAGTATAATTATACAGTAACCCAGCTTAGAACAAACTACTGAAAAGCGAATTTTAGAATTTTAATTACAAAAAAAAACCTTAAAATATCTCCCATAAGAGGGAACTATTAAGTATGATACGGATGTAAATGAACGAACAGTAGCTAGTTGCACAATGGTTGGGAGAAGTATTAGTTTTATGTAAGTACACATCTCAGCACCAGCCTGCAAATGTATTGTTCCATTACCAAACAGCTGTTTTATTGCAAAGTGGTGTTCGTTCCATGGACAGTGTTACAGGCAAAGTGGCTGTAATAACTTAGAATATATAGCAAACAGTGTTGGTAGTCCATCTTTACATGTATTTACATGCCATCCCTATTCTAAGCAACTTGTCAATTTGCAAAAAGTAAACAAAGGTTTTGAGCGGAGCATCTGCGGTAAAATATGTTCTTTTTCTACTTTATTTTGAAACAATTCACATAATTAATTTATATAATTCTTTGCTTCTATTAACAAAAAAAGATAATTTAGATAGTGCAGTTGCCTCAAACAGGATTCCCTAGTTTATAATCCAATTTATATTTGCAAGACCTGACTGAACACTTCATTTCTGTTTTTCTAATTGATATGAAGATTTTAATAGGCACTAGTGGTACTATAAAACTTTGCACTAAATAAACTTCAAAGATAAATAGTTTTGAAAAGAATTTATTACGTACTTTTGTTAAATTTCACAAAAGAATTTTAAATTGACTAAATCTGCTCACAAAACAAAAGCACATTTGACAATCATGCACGCAGCTTTGACAACTTACTCTCATATATACGAATTATACACGATTCAACCATTACTATTTGCTATATATCTAAGGTAATAATGTTTGTACAGTTTGATAATTCTACCAAGCCAAATGGCATGGGAAGTGGAAGAAATTGTTTTTAGCTTTTTTTTTTCTTGCAGAAATAGTTTTGATTGTCATTTTGTCCCTCTTCCTCTAGCACAAGTTTGTGCATGCTGTAAGTTTTGTTTTTTCCACTTAAGATCTGCATAAGAACCTTTGCATTAGAAATTTACTATTGTGTTAGTTAAAACTGTTCAAAGAGAAAGCATAGTCTCTTTAAAGAAGTATCCTACTTGCTTGACAGTTTTGACAGAGCTGGGCTACCGTATGATATATACTGTGGTAATAATTGCAAGTGCATTCATATGTGCAGCCGGAGTCCGAATCTGTAGGCAGCTACATTCGATATCATCAGCCCATGGCTTGCCATGACGGCACAGGGACATTACAATATGATTACTCAGCTGAGAGTTTTAGTTTGAGAAATCGTAGTCATTTAGTTCAGATAAATGTTTTTAAATAATTTTGTTAGGAAATATGTAAGAAATTTATTTCGATTCGGAAGATAAAAAAGCAAGCCTAAGATTATCAGAACATGAATAGTAGTTTAGGGTGGAAGAGCTATTCAAATGAAACTTTTGTCAGTTTTCCATAGGAACACTGCGAATATTTTAAAATGTTACGACTCCGTTGGGGCTGTCATGTGGTAATGAGGGAGACTGTTTCATGGCTCGTGAAGTATTCTCGAGGGTTTTGGCTGAGCTGATTCAGCCAACATGAAGTTGTAAAACCTGGCGTTAGATACTGTCTAAAGGTTGAAATATAATGACTGCGACACGCATTTGTCGACACCAAAATAATTTTCAAATATATGTTACGACATTAGGGCATAGCAAATGCTGCGACGCGATAATGTCGTCGTCAAAAAGTACAGCAAATTTCTAAAATTGTCGTTGCGCAATGCGACACTTGAGTTTGACAGTATTATGGTCCTATGAAAAGTGATTCGCTTGGGACGTAAAGTCCCGAGCTGACAGATCACTCGACGGGCAGCGTTGACTGCAGGGCGGCACGCTAGTTGGCCTCAGCTATTGGCGGAGAGTGTGGGGAGGTTCCACAAAAAACCTGCCGCTGCCGTCAGCCATAATCAAAAAAATTTCGTGCCTATCAACACAAAAGCCGGCACACATTCGGTCGTGAAGGGACCCTTACGTCACTTACCTGTATACCATCGAAGGCGCAGATGTTCTGCCTTCTATGCCTGCCCCATCCTCCCATCTGACTCTGAGGGGCATACTTCTTCAGAGTCCCTAGTTGACCTGGAAAGAGAGACTAGACGGACCTAGACGACCTTCATACGAGAGGGCTCCGGAACAGTGATAGGAAAATTAAAACTCTTAACGGTTCATGTTCACGTTATAATTACTGATAGGTAATGCTTCATTTACCCTCGAAGGCACATACGTATATGTACAAGTATATCACTAGCTCAAAGGTATATACAGGTAAGCATATCAAAAATTAGAGCCACATAAATATAAATATAATATTAAATCAAAAGTACTATTATTTCAAGGTACATACATGTAAACATATCAAACTTGAGCCGTATATGTATATATATATAGTATTAAATCAAAAGTACTATTATTTCAAGGTAGATATGTACATGTAAATATATCAAACTTGAGCCGTATATGTATATATATATATAGTATTAAATCAAAAGTACCATTATTCCAAGGTACATACATGTAAATATATCAAAAACTTAAGCCAAATAAATATATATATATAGTATTAAATCGAAGTTATACATAGCCACATGATAAGAATATCAACAAAAAGGAAGTCTTACATGTGTAAGTCGCTACAGAAGCCGAAGTATGCGTATACCAAAAGAAAGTGTGTAATATAACAATAATACTCACGGTGAAAATTCCACGGCATGATGAAGCGCTTCAGCACCCGCCATCTAGTTAAAAGAATTAAATTGGAATTTAATGCTTCGACTTGCTGTCTGTAGGCTCTATCACAAAAGTAATTTTTGTTGAGTTAAAATAATATTGCCCAGTGGCACATATCTACACTTATCTTGGACGAAATTAACTAAGAACGTGCGGAACGTAATTATAATAAAAATTAAAATTTAAAACAATTTACAAATTCATTCCATAGTGGACGACTGTATCTACGTTGTGCAAGTGAAGGATTATAACCTGGCGGTGAAGGAATATCAGCATTTTCCTTGTAGTAAAATTTATTGACCATTTACACTTTTTGTGCTGGATTTTGTTGACATTTTGGAGCACAAGTCCCAAGAAAACGATTGTTGGAATTTTAACAATTGCTAATCTATATTGCTGCGTGTTCACAAAACTCTCAGGCGGATATATTTGCCTTTGAAAAAGTATTGAGTTTATACCATATTTGAAGTATTCCGACACTATGACTGTATTAAATGCTGACAAATGTGGATACCACCGAAAATTGAACAAATCACGGAGCCTTATTTCAAGCAAAGTGTTGCACTGGAACAAGTTTTCCCGTATATATAAACTATCCAGTTAATATTGTTCAGATTTCTTTACACTTTGCACTTTCTGCAATAAGGTACAGTGGCTGCCACTAATTAGTATAGCGTTGGTGTAATTGATACATTAGAATATCCTTAGGCACCTTTTTGAATAGAGTCGACTGTTCTTCCAGCCAAGTAATTTTTCCTGCCCGAAAAAGTGGCGGATTTTGTGCGGGGTAGACGAAAATAACTAGATTATTGGAAAATAGGTCAGTCTTAGAACTGAAAAATAGTTTAAATTTACTTACAGGCTGTGCTTACTAGCAGATGATTGCGGAAATTTAATTTTGGTTCCTTCACTGATATAGCTGCTCGATGGATCACAAATGACAGAGAAGATTGTCTTCTTCTTCTTTTCTTTTTCTCATCAGCATGTCACCCCGAGCTCGAGGAAACGCACTTCTCTCGCTCTGGGTGCATTCGGATATTCTGATGTAAAAAATATTCCGTAGACATCACAAAAAAGCAAAACTCAACTCAACTGCCTTGAAATGATGACGATAATGTCGCATTCATTGTATTACGTCTGCGACAAATGACGACGCCAATTGGCGTCGACAATTTCGTGTCGCATTCATTGTATTTCAGGCTTAATAAGGCAGGCGAAATAAGCTAATCCGAAAGATATACGAGAATGGCATCAGCGTCAGAGACTGCCTCATTATAAAGGCGAGAAAGCTCAGCCTATGTATTGCGCCGGTGTGTAAGCGAGACAGCTCAGGCGATATGTGCACAAGGAAGGATGGCGTCAGTGACTGCCTAAGTTTAACGAGGAGAGGATTTACTAAAGAAAGCCAAAGAAAAACTTTCCTTGTCTAAAAACGGAATGTGGCTTTATTTTCTAAAAATCAACTTATTTATATTTTTCTTTGCTAACCCTACCTAACGTGTAAAAGTAAAGCATTCACAATATCATCAATAAATCAAAAATTAATGGTATAGGAATTACTGATCTGATGTGTCGGAATCAAACAGTTCCCCGTAGCACATTCTAAGCATTCCAAGCATTTAAAGCATTCGGGTTCGTTGAGATCAGTGCAGTGCATAAACGGTGTGAAATGTCGTGCCAGCAAACTAACGCGTGCCGTAGCAAGTTCCCATTCTTATTTTTATGAAAGAAAATGTGAGTGAATTACCATGAATGGAATTAATGACGATATTTGATCAGTTTGTTTTTGCCACTGATTCTTTTAATGTACTTGAATTATTATGTGATTTTATGTACTTTTCTTTATAGTTTTCATCTAGGGTATAACAAGTAAAAAACTATAATTGGTCTAAGACCAATTCTTATGATAACCTAGATGAATACTCGTATGTAATTTCGTATGGTCACCAATCAGTGCAAGTTTGATCGTTGAAGTAGTTTTTCGCATATATTTATAGAATGGCTCGTCTGACAGTAAAATAATTATAACTAATTTCGTAGGATTTCATATTCAGAAGAACTTTGCAGTACAATAAAAACTAAGGCTAATCGTTTTGTGTCCACAATATACGTAAATTACCTAAATTTTTATATGGCAACACCAAGGGGTTGCCAGATTCAGCCCATTTTTGAAATCGTATTTATAATTTTTATGAAAACACTGTACCAAATTTCAGCTCCCTACGTTTATGCGTTCTCAGGCAGTGACTAATTAGGAAACGGCATATCGGGATGATAAAAAAGTCATTCGGTGAAATGTGTTAGTGTGCTGTGTTTGTATTCGTTTCGTCATGGAAGTAGTGAAATCGTGACATTTTGAAGGGGGACGTTTCTTATAATCAAAATTGCTATGTAAAATAAACAAATTTTTAGCGACTCCTTATTCTCAGATATATTTCTTGGCGTTGCCTTTGATAATTTAATGAACTTGTTACAATTCAATTGTAACCAAACAAACCGGTATCCCGATAAAAAAAAAAATTCCCGCTCACAAAACAATATTTCACTTTAATATTTCACCATTGTTAAGTAAATATCACTTTTAATTTGTTATTTACCACCAAATCGCTACATCAAATCCGAACTTTCTTTTCATGAAATCTGAAATGTCAGAAATCAAGCAGAATTTTCAAATCATGCATAGCCTTCTTGTCATTTCTTTCCCCGCTCAACGGGTCTGATTGTCATTGAATTGCTTCAACACGTATACTGTATTCGCACGATACCTCGCTTCTTCATTAGTTATTTATTCAATGATATGTAGCTATAAACGAAATTTTTGTATGGCAACTGTGGGTGTACATAAAAATAATGTTGGAAAACAATATAGGTGAAACCGATTCAATGAAAAATTAAACGTTTATTCAGACTTCTTAAAATTAATAATAATTTATTAATTCTTTGAAAAATACAAATGTAGTTTTTTAAAAGGAATTAAAAAATAAACAATAAAATTCAACGGAAATTAAACTAAAAGAAAAAGAAAACTGAAAAATTTATGTTAAGCCTTAACTAATTATTCTCTACTTATTATTATTATTCTGCAATTAGAGAAAAAGTTAATATTAATTAAGTGAAATAGAAATTAAAATTTTTGTTCAATATAATTCAATATGATAAAAAGTTAGTTAGTATATCTTATCGTATTTCATTATACTTATAAAACTCCCTGTGGTATACCCAACCGTGAATGGTAGAAGTAGCTAATCCCTGTGCTAGTGCCTAATCTAAATCTGGGACTCTAATCGATTTAGAACTGACCCCTTGAAATTTTCTTCCCAAAAGGTTCAATGCCGATCTATGCTTCTGTGTTCAAACCTAGGGTTCAAACCAAATCAACGATGAACCACTGGAAATCTCCCAAAAGGTTTACTGCCATTCTAGTCTGGACTTCCATTTGAAAAATTTATATAGTATGGAAATCACCCAATACTTTAGTTTCCTAACTAACCTAGGATGAATAAAGTTCCATACAACATTACACTTGGATATTACTCGAATGAAATATTATGTGAAACCCGTCTAATATCTCCCAAATTAGCTGATTGAATACTGATTGTGTAGAAAAAAAGGTGAGGAGATTAAAAACACTTGAAATTATAGAATTTATTCTTAGCTTGGTAAATATCCGAAAACTTCGAATTTATTCTTAGATCTCAGTGTAATGTTAAATTTAAGTGAGAAGATCCGAAAATATTTTCCTTTTTCATGATGAAGAAAGGAAAAACGACCTGAAACTTCGAATTTATTATAAACTTCAGTTTGTATTTATGAAAAGTAAATAATCCTACAAGGTCGTTATACAGAAACTTGACCAATTATGTGTAAATTTATGATCGGACTGCCTTGGATTTTGATAAAATTTCACAAGCAGGTTGGATATACATATTATACATAGTATTTTTCTGAAAAATATTTTGTAGCGATCGATTTCTGACCGAAATACGGTGTTTTGAAATTTTAAAAAAGTGGATCATTTTTGTTAGTAGATGTTAATTTTAAAATTGATAATTAAGAATGTGATCAGCATCTTTTTTAAATAAACGGAACTTATTTTCGGAAGTCTTGAAGTTTCAGAGAAAAAAATTTGTGAAAATTTGCTTTCAAGGATAATAGATATTTCTGTTATCCTTGAATATCTCAAAGTGTATAAATGAGAAAATGGAATTTCTTAAAGTTTGGATGGGGTTATTTTTTAAGTATATGTATGCATGTAATTCGGAAAACTGATCGAAAATTGATGAGGAATGGTGAGTTGGCAGATGCAGTGTGTTCGGTAAAAATGTATGTTGAAGTATGCCAATATATTCTTTAATATGTCCTGATGACACTTTCGTTGAGACTCGTTTCCCTAAAATCACCACTTCCGTCAAAAATTTACGTTTGACAGTTTTTCGTTTGTGGAAGGAAGTGTAGTCACTTAACAACTCATAAGTCCTTTCACGGATATTGGATTAAACTTGAGCACTAGTTCCAAAGGGAATCTTTCATCTTTCAAGTATAACGATAATTAACATGGCACATGTTACAAATGATAGCTTTTTCTTTTAGTTTTCGAGTTAGTATTCTATCAACTAAGCTATCTTCAAACCCATTGTTATGTGCTATCTTTTTTATAGTTCTAATTTCCTCTCTCATGTCGTCCATATCCATGGGGGTATATATAGCCCTGTGAACCATGTTCTAGAAGGGAGACTGCTTATATTTGGGATATGTGAAAGAGGTTTTGTGTATCACCATATCAGTATTAAAGTGTACTTTGTTAGACACACTGTAAATGAGACACACTTTGTTTTAGCTCTCAGGCTTTAATTCAATTCAATACTAATACATAACATTTCCCCCTTTCTTTAAGAATTTTAATCTCTCTGGAGCCTTCCGAATTCTCGAAGAACGTCTTAAAGGCTCAGGCGGAAGCCCGTCCTGAGTTCGCTGTGGTGACTTCTGCGATGATTGACTTACTAGCCCCTTAGCAGAGTTTGGTAACTGCGGAGAGCTCGATGACTGCTCGTTAATAGAGCTATAAGCTAATGCTTCTGCTTCAGAAGCAATCGAGTTATAAGACTTTACAGGGCGTAGCTGATGTTGATGTACATGCCGGACCTTTTTTTCATGTTGAATGAGAAGCCGAGTTCCGCTTAACAGTTCCACTATTTTAGCCTTTTCCCATTGGCTATTATGATAATACCAAAGTGAATCACCTGGTGTATATAATTTGGGAGGACGATATGACTCGATTTTAATATTTGTGGGAGATATTGTGTAGCCCAGTGGTGGTTTCAGTACCGGATTAAGCCCATCGGGGGCCCTAGGCCATTAAAATTTTGGGGCCCCCCATTGTTTAAATAACTGTAAAATTGATCGTTATTTATGCATTCATAGAATTCGTACAACCTATTCATATGATTCCAAGGTTCTAAACACAATAAAACGAACAAAATGATTTTTTTTTCTGTTAAATTATATATTTTTCAAAATATCGCTCCACAAAACCAGCATAAAAACAAATTCGAAGGTTTGAATTTTCTCCGCAATACATTCAGCTTCGTGTCTACAGTCACTTTTTTGTGTCACATCATCAGCAATTTCATATAATGCTGCTACGATTTCGTTGAAAGATTTGAGAGCAGCCTCAGTGGCGTTCGCATGAGCTTCCCAACGAGTTTCGGATAACGATTTCAACACCTTTTCGTTTTCGATATGTTTCTTTAAAACGTGCCACCGGTGTGTCGAGCTAGAAAAAAAAGTGTACAATAATTGTACGATAGAAAAAAAATTCACGGTGAACAAGCAGCACTTCACAGCGGTTTCTCCAACTAGGTTAAGCGAATGCGCTGCGCACGGTAAATAAATCGCGAATTTGTTGAGATTCAATAAGATCGCTTGAATACCGGACATGTTCGGGGAATTATCATAAGATTGGCCCCTGCAGTATTTAAAATCTAAGCCGCAAATCGCAAGAAATTCTAAAACATGTTCAGCTATCTCAACACCTCTATGACCATCAAAGTTCAAAAAAGTCAAAAATCTTTCAAAAGGCTTTCCATTCTTGGTAACATATCGGACAACTATACTGAGTTGATCAACGTGAGCGATATCTGGAGTTGAATCAACTGAAAGACCAAAATATCGCGCGGCTATAATCTCCTGTACAATTCGATATCTAACTTTTGCTCCCATAACGTTAACCAACTCCTCACAAATTGTTTCCGATAAATAAGAAGTATTCCCCTTGCCGCGGTTCGCGAAATTTTCAATGTGACTTTTCAAGAACGGGTCAAATTGTGCAACAAGTTCGAGTAAACCTAAGTAATTTCCATTATTTGGAACGCCAAAATGCTCGTTTGTTCCTCGAAAAGGTAGTCCTCATTCAGCCAACGTTATGATGACAGCAATCAATCGTCTCAGTACCTCTTTCCAATAATTTTTCTCTCTCTGGTACTCAATTTGAAGGTTGTCGGAAACATCGTCACAGTTCTGTCGCCTTTGAATGTAAGTCAACATACATTCTCTGTGAAGAGGTCCATTCTCGTGTTGATGTAATAAGGAAACATTTTTCCAATCATTAAATCCATCGCTGGTGAGTTTGTTTTGTTTGTCTTTGGGAGTGAAAAGTTTGCTCACGAAACAATAGACGCAACCAGTTGTTGGAGAATAAATTAGCCATTCGCGTTGAAACTGCTCTTGATTTGCCTTTCTTCCTAAAAACGTGTTTTTCGAGCAATATCTTGCTCTTGATTCTGCATCGTAATACCTACGAGACGGCTCAAACGGTCCAGAGTGATTTTGGCACATGCTTGGACCACGATTGATCCAATAATTGACGTCATCGACAGTGAAATCACCCCACTTGCCTGGATCGCTGGAACAATTTTCATTCTCCGCTGCAGTTTCAAGAGTATCCGAATCAGCGGCTCTGAACTCTTCGCAGTCGTTCAGACTAACATCAGGCTGCGTGTTTGATCCGTCATCTTCATCCAAAGATTCAGAGGTCTTGCGATGATCGATTTGCTCTATCTCAGATTGGATCTGCAAATTTGATAATTGTAAACTCAAAAGTTTTCCAAGTTACGTACGAATTAAAAAAATAGAAAAATACTACAATTGATATTTCATAAGAAAGCTATAATTTATTTCTATTAACAACTAATTATGATTTGATTCTTACTTCTTCATTAGATTCGATCTGTTCACTAGCTGATGACAAAGCAAGTGAAGTAGAACTTTGAAAGAATGACGTCAACTTCGGTACTTTTGATAGAGTTGCCTCCATTTGTTTTTTTTTTCTCCTCCGCAACTTTTCTTTTTTGTGCCCCGCTCTGATAAGATCTTCGCATTATGTAATCTATAAACATGATGATTGTTGAATTTAAATTGCGATTTCTCAGTTCAAACATTTCGAACTTTAAACAGTACGAGCATTTCATACTTTGAACAGTTCGAGCATTTCGAACTTTGAACTGTTCGAGCTTTCCGAACTTCTGAACAGTTCACACTTTCCGAACTTTTGAGAGCCTTAATTATGAGCCTCATCGTTAATGTAGTCAAACAAATTTTAACGCCTTTTAACGTTTGAAAATGTAATCATTTTATATTCAGAAACAATGAAATTTGCGTTTTCGTCAAAATCGTTTCAAAAAATGAAACATTTTACTCTTAAAAAGGTTAACAAACAAGGAAAGTAGATTTGATCGACGATGTTATTGTGTATAGATGAAATATAAAATAGAACTTACCTTTTTTCAACAAACCCGTAGTTTTCAATATGAGTATTACACTCAATATCACAATTTCTCATAAAACAACAGCTCAATTTGTCACTAATTGAAAAAACGTTCTTTTTTATCAAGAAAACCGACCAAATGTGTTTTGCAAAACGACCCAGCACGAAATGGTTTTGTGACATTGAAAACACTGGATCGTTTTTGTTTATATAAACGAGCTCGAGTTTGTAAGCGCTCTTGCGGGTTTTTAGCGCGCACTTTGAAATTCGAAACGTCATATGAAATAACAATCGAAAGAATAAATGAATGAACATTTTGGAATATTTTGCGTTTAAGAATACATATAAATATGATAAATAAATTGGTTGGAAATAAAAAATAACAAATTTCTTTTTCTTGAAATTGGAAATCGTATTAAAAAAAAATTCATATCGGGGGCCCCTGCTCGTCGGGGGCCCTAGGCCATGGCCTAGTCCGGCCTAATGGGTAATCCAGCACTGGGTGGTTTCAATTGATGTAATATTGTCCGTGGTTGGATTTTTAGTATCAGTTCTGCTGGACATTTCGCCGTTGAAGGACAAGGAGAATTTCTATAAGAAAATAAAAAATTATAAATGCGTTTTTTAATTTCAGTTTTACTATAATTTTCTTTTGTCGAAAAGGCTTTTTTGAAATTTTGCTTCACAGTTTGTACTGTTCTCTCAGCACAACCATTGGCCTGAGGAAAATACGGTGGGCTTTTAAGTACTACTACTCCATTTGATTTTAGGAAATTTATGAATTTGGAAGATTTGAACGGTGGTCCATTGTCAGAGACCAGTTGTTCTGGGAGTCCAAACGACGCGAAAATTCGTTCCAATACTTCAATTACAGATTCTACATTTGTTTTATTTATTAGAGCTATGTCTATCCATTTAGAAGTAGAGTCAACCACTAGCAGGAAGTGATGACCTAGAAAGTAGAAGAAGTCGATATGGATACGTTTCCATGGCTTTTCGCACGTAGGCCATCCTCTGAATGGTGGTATCTCGTTGTTTTTTCTATGGCGTTGACACAAATGACACTCCTCCACTGTAGCCTGTATATCGTCGTCAATCCTTGGCCACCAGCAAATTGATCGCGCTAGCAGCTTCATCTTTACTATACCCGGATGCTCTTCATGAAGTAGTTGTAGTATTTTTCGTCTCAAGGCTGCGGGGACCACGACTCTTACACCCCATAAAATACAATCTTGTTCTAACGATAATGAATTCCTGAGATGAAAATATGGTTTAATATTCGGATCGTCGACATGATTGCTCCATCCATATTTAATTAAATCTAGCACCTTACATAGAACAGGATCCGCTTTTGTGAAGCGTGTAACGTCCTTAAAGGAAAGCGGTAATTCGTCAGCATATGAAAAAGAATTTATCAATGAATCTCGCATCTCTTGTGTTGTAACCTCCTTTTGCGGCAGGCGCGACATTGCGTCAGGCGTACACATAGTTGTACCTTTTCTATATTTTATTATGTAGTTATAAGCAGATAAAATTATACTCCATCTTTGCAAGCGACTAGCTGTTGTAGTAATGACAGACTTTTCTGGATGAAAAATTGTTTTTAATGGCTGGTGGTCGGTATATAACACAAAACTCATTCCTGCCAAAAATTTATGGAATTTACGCACACCAAAAATAATAGCTAGTGCCTCTCTCTCTAACTGAGAGTAATTTCGCTCTGCATTTGACAACGTAGTAGATGCGAAAGCAACAGGAACTTCATTTCCATTACAAAATGTACTAAGCACTGCTCCTATACCATCCTGACTAGTATCAGTAGCCAAGAAAATTGGTTTAGACAAGTCATACTGAGCAAGCAATATATTCTTCGATATAGCTTCTTTACTTATTTCAAAGGTCAGTTGACACTCTTCGGTCCACCTAAAGGTAATGTTTTTTTTTGTTAAGTTGTACAATGGGGCAAGCTTGCTAGCCTGCATGGGAACAAATTTCCTGTAATACGTTATTAGCCCCAGGTATGATTTAACCTGCGTCACTGTAGTTGGAATGGGTGCATTTCGTATCGCTTCTACTTTGCTGGGACTGGGTTCAATACCCCTACTACTAACTATATGTCCCAAGTATTCGACCTTGCTCTTAAAAAATTGACATTTGTTTAAGTTCACACGTAATCTATATTCCGACAAACGACACAATACTTCTTTTAGGCTATGAGCACATTCCTCAAATGTTGCACCTTTAACGATGACATCATCTTTGTAGCATCTCGCGTCAGGTCCCGCAGAATGTTGTCCATAACGCTTTGAAAAATACATGGCGCTGTCTTTAACCTAAAAGGTAATCTAACGAATCTAAACAAACCTACGTGAGTATTCACCGTAAATAGTTCAAGACATTCTTCAGAAATTTTCAGTTGCTGAAATGCTCCAACAAGATCTAGGACACAGAAGTATTTACCACCACTTAAAGAAATTAGGATATCATCTGCGGTTGGCAACGGATAGTTTTGCATATCTATTACTCGATTTAAACTAACTTTAAAATCGACACATAGTCTGATGGTTCCATTTTTTTTCGCAACTAGGACTAAAGGACTCGCCCATCTACTGTAAGCGTTCTTATAATGACGCCTGATTTTTCCAATCTTTTTAACTCGTCTTCTACTTTGGCTGCTAATGCATATGGAACACTGTAAGATTTACAAAATATTGGCGTGACATTTTCTTTTAAATTCACTGTAGCTTTAAAATTTTTGATTGATGACCCATCGTTTGAAAACACATCACTAAAATTCTTTTTAATTAAGTCAACTTGTTTTTCAATTTTCTGTTCCATATCTACTACCGTTTTAATAAACCTTGAGTTTGCTTTACCAAAAACTAATCTCCAGTCGGAAAAAAATACATCCAGCCAAGTTCGTCCCATCAATGGCTTAAAATTGAGATCACCTTTTATAATATAAAGCTTTAAAGTACGAATTATTCCATTACATTCAACAGAAACGTTTATTTGTCCTAACACTTCAATCTGTTCGCCAGTTATTGATTTAAGGTCACTAGTAGGTTCAATATTAAAGTTTTTTACATTAAAATATTTTTATAAAGTACTCACTGACATAATGGATTCACAAGCACCTGTGTCTATTTCCAGTTTTACTATCCTGTTATTTATTTTAACTTCTATTAAATGAGGCCTCGGTCTAGACTTGTTGAGAGAATTTCTATCATTCTCGTTTGCCTTTCCAATTTGAAATTTAACGCAATTAATCATATTCTTAGTTACAGATGCATTTTCACATACATAACGGGTTACTTCATTATTATAAGACACCATACATACATTGCTTAAAAAATCAGTATCCTCTTCAGCTGAAATTTCTTGCTCGTCTGACTCATTGATCACTTTTATTGCTTTCTGCTCCGACTGTTTTGATTGTCTACACATACTAGCGATATGTCCTCTCCTTTTGCAATGATAGCATCTCCACGATATAGCTGGGCAGTCATGGGATTTATGTTTTTTTCCGCAACGGTAGCAGCGTTCATTCTGATTATTATTATTTCTGGAACTAAATTTTTTCTTTAGGTTTGAATTTTTCGAGTATTTATACTTAGCTTGTGAATGTTGCAGGCCTGCTACACTGTTATCTGCTGTAAGATCGTGGATAAGTTTCGACTCGTTAGAAGCAAGTTCGTAGCTGATTGCTTTACTACAAGCTACTTCGAATGCAATATCACCTTCTGACAATAATTTCTTTTGTATTGTGTCCTTTTAGAGACCATAAATTAATTTGTCACGAAGAGCGTCCATAAGAAATGCTCCGAATTCACATGCTCGTGCCAACTGTTTTAATTGTACCGTATATTCAGCAATTGTTTCTGTAGGTTTTTGATCGCGTTTATAGAATTTAAAGCGTTCAAGAATTTTTAACTTTTTCGGACTGTAATATGATTTGAGTAATTCTACACATTCAACATAAGTCTTTTGAATTGGATCACTTGGTGTACACAAATTTTTTAATACCCCGTATGTTTCACCGCCTATCAAGGTTATTAAAAATGGCAATTTTTTATTCGCTTCTACATCATTTATTTTATATAACTGTTCTAAACGTTCCACGTACGATTCAAAATCGTTTTTAGAGTCATCAAAAGTTTCAATTGACCCGATAAAATTCATTTTAAAACGGATTGTAATAACCACGCTAATCCTCGTCGCCACTAAAATGTACTTTGTTAGACACACTGTAAATGAGACACACTTTGTTTGAGCTCTCAGGCTTTAATTCAATTCAATACTAATACATAACAAGTATAAGTCAGTTTTCTATATATTTTAAATTTGTGTTAATTATTGTGCTTTTCTACTGTTAAATCTAAGAAATTAATTTTATTTTCGTTTTCAAGTTCTAATGTTAATTGTATTTTCTGGTTAAAGGTGTTCATGTATTTAAGGAAATTGTCTAATTGTCTTTCGGTACCTGTCCAGAGACATAACACATCGTCCACATATCTATACCAATATATGACGTTACATAAAAGTGGAGAATTCGATTTAGATATTTTATTTTCCAAGTTATTCATGAATAAATCCGCCAGAAACGGAGATATCGGGGAACCCATAACTAACCCATCGTTCTGTTTATAAAATTGGTTATTAAAAGTAAAATAATTTTGGTTGAGAATCGCGTCTAGTTCATATTTTTGAACCGAACTAAAGTCAGACTGCTTAATAATGTTCTTACTAATCTCCCTACACTCTACACAGGGTATGTTTGTAAAAAGATTAGTGACATCAAATGAGACCAGTTTGGCATTTTTTGCAATCTCTAAGTCTTTAATTTTGTTTAATAAATCAAGAGAGTTTTTGATGGTATATCTGAAGCTTGGAGTGATGCTTTTAAAGATATTGTTTAACTCCTTGGACACATTGTAACAGGGGGAGTTTATACTTGAAACTACTGGTCTGATGGGTTTGTTTACTTTATGTAATTTTGGATAGCCTGACAGTTTTGGGGGTATAGCATTCATGGTTTTCAGTCGGAATATCTTATAATTAGTTAATAAGTTCTATTGTCAAGTATCTTTCTAATATTACGATTAAAGCTTATAGTTGGATCACAGTTCAATTTACCAAAATTATCACAGTCTAAAAAGTTGTTAACCTTATTTAGGTAATTCTCTTTAGTCATAACCACGAGAGAGTTTCCTTTATCCGCTTTAGTAACTATTAGATTATTATTTTTAATTTTTCTTTCTTTCTAGCTGTATTTAACTCTTCCACGTTCGCGTCTTTGTTACGGAATGATCTTATACATTTAGCACATTCTTCCTTGAGTAACCTAACATCTTTATTCATCGGTATTTTACTGATAGCAATTTCAGTATCAACATCTAAATATTCAAGATCTTTTTTATTTATATTATGTTCAGGAGTGTACAGCATAAAACTAGAATTGGTTTAAGACAACACAAAATTTAGGTAATATTCTTCCCAATATAAAAGATAAGACGTTAGAGCTACAAAAGAATGAGGTTTATAGTTTGAAATGTTCAACATGTCAGGGAGTGTACATTGGTCAAACGGGGCGTTCATTCAAGGAAAGAGTAGATAAGCTATGCCGGTTCTGTCGCACTTTTTGTGCCTCCAGGATTTCCCCACAGATGGCGCCACCGTCGCTAGGGGGGGGGGGGGGTGTAAATCCATACTAAATGTGGGTTTGTGTCTTGGATGTCCTGGTTTATGTCTTGGATGTTGGGGATACGAGACCACGAGACCACTTTTAGCACTCTCCAGCATAGGGAAATAGCATAGGATTTCGATTTTGTTTCTGAAGTTTGCTTATTTTTCATCTCGAATCTTGGGGATACGAGACCACTTTTAGCTCTCTCCAGCATAGGGAAATAGCATAGGATTTCAATTTTGTTTCTGGAGTTCGCTTATTTTTCATCTCAGTCTCGTAGCCTCTAAGTTTTTCATCTCGAGTTTTGGGATACGAGATCACTTTCAGTTCTATATATTTGTGAAGGGGTGGGAAGCTTTATTGATGGATTTGGTCTTCACTGCGCCCTAGTGGCATTATTCGGTACTACGGTGTTCTTGGGTAGATATGTGGTGCGCCTAAATGTAGGCTTTTGGTTTTGAACTAATATTAGTAATAATTAAAGTTAACGGTAGGAAATTTTTGTTGGAGGGTGGTAATGAAATTTTCATCAGAAATCCCCTACGGGCTCTGGTTTTCGAGATATTAGCGTATTAATAATTCAAGTTATTTTTGCTCATGGAAATGGATTCTAGGTGGTGTATGGTGGGAGGGGGAACGAAAATCTGATCAGAAATCCTCTACGGGCTCGCCATTTCTTGAGTAAGGTTACCTAGCGGCATTAGCCGGAACTACTAGCATGCCTTGCTTTTGCTGTTTTCTTTTATTAGCTGGGAAGTTCTAGATATCAGCAAGACGTCATCTTGGTTTTGTTGTTTTCAAGTGCTGTTGTAGATATCAGCATCATTCGAATTTCACAACATGATATCACCTTGGCTTGCACCATTGAGTCTCGACTGCGCCCTAGCGGGATTAACCGGTACTACCGGGATGTATCATTTGGTCTTGACTGCGCCCTAGCGGCATTAGCAGGTACTACCAGCATGCTCCGGTACTACGGTTTTCTAGCGACATCTGTTCGGGCGCAAACGCCATTTCTTGAGTAAGGTTCCCTAGCGGCCTTAGCCAGAAATACCAGCATGCCTTGGCTTTGCTGTTTTCTTTTATTGGCGGGAGACTTCAGCATCATTTGAATTTCACAACATGACATCACCATGAATAGATTCTAGAAGATGTCAGTGAGACATTAGCCGATACTGCCAGCATGCTCCGGTACTGCGGCTTTCTTGGATGTGTGGTACGGTTCTCTTGGAATTTTTTTGCTTCACTTTTGGCCCACACGTGGCAGCATGCTACGGTTTTGTGAAGTTTTTGCTTCTCTTTTGCCCACACGGGGCACCATGCTACGGTTTTGGGAAGTTTTTTGCTTCACTTTTTTGGATGTGTGGTGCGCCTAAATGTAGGCTTTTGTTGTTTTCAAGTTTTGCGCCTGGTTTTGAATTAATATTAGTAATAATTGATTTTTCTTGAGCGCCTAAATGTAGGCTTTTGGTTTTGAACTAATAATTAAAGTTAATAGTAGGAAATTGTTGTTCATGCCAATGGATTCTAGATGGTGGGTATGTGGGGGGGATAAAGATAGGGAGGGGGGGTAATGAAATTTTCATCAGAAATCCTCTACGGGCTTTGGTTTTCGAGATATTAGCGACATCTGTTTGAGCGCAAAACGCCATTTCTTGAGTAAGGTACTCTAGTGGCCTTAGCCGGAACTACCACCATGCCTTGGTTTTGCTGTTTTCTGTTATTAGCGGGAGAGTTCTAGATATCAGCATGACGTCATCATGGTTTTGCTGCACCTAAATAAGTTTTCTTAGCAGGGAAGTTGTAGATATAGGATTGTATGGGTGTGTTGGATTGGGCTACGTTACCTGTTCCAAGGCTTGGGTAGAATGTGTGTGTGTGTGTGTGTGTGTGTGTGTGTGTGTGTGTGTGTGTGGCTTATCATATTATGAGCGGAACGACGGATACTCTACCATGGGGGGCATTACTCCATTTCATCAGATCAACAAGTGGCAACCGCTGAAAGAATCTAAGTCTAGTGTAAATAAATTATGTATTATAGTTTTAATTTCATTTATTAAAGTAATTAAAGTGTTATAATTATAAATTTATTTGAAATTGTATTATAGGTGTTTTTCAAGAAATTAAAAAACATCTTTTTTATTGATCCAAGAATTGTGTGTTGATGAAAATCCAAGCCATTTAACGTAAGCTTTATCTCCACTCTTCTTTAAGATTTTCTCTACGAGGTATAGGTGTTTAACTTTCAGCAGCTCCAGTTCGTAAAAGCATCCTGTCATTGGATTTCCTTGATAATCTTCCAGCCGATAGGTGATGGGGTTTGTGCTTTGAACATTAATAATTTTAAAAATCTCAGCTGTCCAGTTTGGTGTATAGCCTTTCTCAAATATATGCTTGTGTTTGCTGATGCGTACAAAATCCCCAACTTTATATGATTGTATACAGTTGAAAGCAGTTGTTTCTCATTGGAGATGTTGATATCACGGGGTCTCATTTTTGTAGTTCGATGTATTCTTGAGTTGTATTCAGTGAGCAGTTTCTTTACCATACTAATCCACTGATAAGTTCCATTAAAACTGAATTCCTTCCACATCATATCCTTTAGAGTTCGGTTAAATCGTTCCAATATTGATGCTTTGAGGAAACTGTACGTAGAGTAATGATCAATTGCATGCTTCATCATTAGATTTTTAAAGAGGCTGTTATAGAATTCCTTTCCATCATCAGTCTGCAGGTTTTTAGGTATTCGTCCCTCGCTTAATATAGATTGCATGGCATGTCTTACTTCTGCACCAGTTTTTCTTTTAATTGGAATTGCCCATGCATATTTGGAGAAGGTATCAATTACTGTTAGCAGATAGCGGTAACTCTTGTTCACATACTTGTAGGGATCCATTTCAACCAAGTCTGCCTGCCACAAGTCATCTAGTCCTTTGATGATCACACGACGCCGTTTGAAATTTTTTCTCGCTGGTTTATGCAGCTCATTTACCACTTGTCTCTTACTCATCGTAATTATAAATGAAACCGATTTCTCAAGAGTTTTTACTCATATACACCATCTTTCGTTGTCAAGCTTTTCTTATTTATTACTGAAGTAAACAGATAGCTTTCAATCTTCGTGATTTCATCATTGATATATAGCGTTAAATTTGCTACCTCTATATTAATAGTTTTTTTTTATTTCTTCAACACTTATTTTAATTTTCTTATCAACATACTCTTTGGTAGTAGCATCATCATTTTCAAGGGGTTCACCAAGTCGTTTTATACACTTTGAGTTTAGATCGTAGTCTCCGTTTATCGTTAAATTAAATCCAATACCCCGCTATCCTTGTTCACCAGCTGGACCTTGTGCTCCTTGTTTACCAGCTGGTCCTTGAATTCCTTGTTCACCGGCTGGTCCTTGAGCTCCTGTTGGTCCACGTTCACCTGCTATCCCAAAATATCCCCGCTTAGAGAAACGTCCAAACTTGTCAACGCTCATTTGTAGATTGTGTAGAAGTATGGCAATGGAGTAGTATTTAAACTATAATATCGGCTTCTCGCAACTCCTCCAGTATAGATACAATTTCATTGTTGTGACTGGTGTTTCCAGCCTGCTTTGATGCCATTAGAAGGCGCATCCTATTCACTAATTCACTTGGATCTTCCCAGTAAATGTGATCAATGTTTTCCTTAGGCAGACGCATTAGTCCCATGCCTTTATGCTGTATAAGTTTACTGATTATAGCTTTATACTTAGCCGCTCTAGTACCTTTTATTTGTCCATCTTCAGCATGGTCACGTTTATATGCATTGGTATCTTTTAAAATAGATCCATAATTAGTTAAATCCTCTTTAGTATATAGACTTTTTACAGGATCTTTCATAAATAGCAGCTCACATAACCCCAAAGTTGTTTTATAGCTCTTCCCCTTGATAACAATATTTCCTACATCATCAACATCAAACGTTGAATTACCGATTCTCCACACGCTATCATCATATTAAACTCCATAGGTTGGATCAATTTTAGGGCTATTATCAGTGAATAGCTTTAAATAGTTTGAAACTATGTATCCAGACGTATCGGGGGAGGTGACACAACCGCATTGGATTCTTCTTCTTCTTCTGCTTCTTCTTCTTCTTCTTTTACATCTTTTGTTTCAAATTTGACTATATCCGGCGGCTCGTATTTAACTGTTCTAACAAAATCTTTTAAGGGTTTAGTGATTGGCTTAAAGGTTTCTTCAAGTCGAGCTTCTGCTTCAATTTTTCCCATCCTTAGGGCTTTTAATTTCCTTCGCACTGCATTCATAGTCTTGATAATTTCTTTTAATAGATTTTCATTCATCTTCATTATTAACTCAATAACAGCTTTCCAAACAGCTCTGATAACAGCTTAACAGCTTTCCAAACAGCTCTGATAACAGCTTAACAGCTTTTCAAACAGCTCTCATAACTGCTTAACAGCTTTCCAAACAGCTCTTATAACAGCTTATCAGCTTTCCAAACAGCTCTGATAACAGCTTAACAGCTTTCCAAACAGCTATGATAACAGCTTAACAGCTTTCCAAACAGCTTTGATAACAGCTTAACAGCTTTGATAACAGCTTAACAGCTTAACAGCTTTTCAAACAGCTCTGATAACAGCTTAAGTAAAACAGCTCTGATAACAGCTTAACAGCTTTCTAAACAGCTCTGACAACAGCTTAACAGCTTTTAAACAGCTCTGGTAACAGCTTAACAGCTTTTCAAACAGCTCTGATAACAGCCTAACAGCTTTTAAAACAGCTTAACAGCTTTTAAACAGCTCTGATAACAGCATAACAGCTATTAAAACAGCTCTGATAACAGCTTAACAGCTTTCCAAATAGCTCTGATAACAGCTTAGCAGCTTTCCAAGCAGCTCTGGTAACAGCTTAACAGCTTTTCATACAGCTCTGATAACAGCTTAACAGCTTTTCAAACAGGTCTGATAACAGGTGAACAGCTATAATCTATTCAGCAGGTCCACAGGATTCCGTGTGCTTTCGGCTGAGTTCCAACTTCGACTTATGAATATTTCGCATGTTTCATCCTTTTATAGTACAATGAAGGTATCAAATCCTTTACGGTAGCGCCCCTTGTTTAATGAGCTGTCCTTATCAATCATCAAGAAACCATATTCATCCTTCCAACACTCAGCACAGGCTCTTCGAAATTTATCAAACTTCATGTCTGTATTCACATGATCATTATAGATATGTTTCAAATTCAAGTCATCTTGCTTGAATAAGATGATTAAATTAGCATTGTCACGTATTAAGTGCTTTGGTATATGCGTATATGTTTGACAGAAATAGAAGCTATCTATATCTTCGTGGCGACCCATGCAAAGATAGGATCGCACATTATTTTGCTTTCCACATGCTACATCATCGAAAATAAACACTGAATGTGATTTGGCTTCCTCTGGAGGTAGAACGTCACAGTTGTTTGAGAATGTATAATACCCCAATCCTGATATGGGAGTCATCACTCGCTTCAAGTATTCATACTTTGGTTGATGTAAAGATTTTGAATATATGCAAATATTTTCATATCTCAGACCATTGGGATGTTCCAGCAAACTTATCATAACATTAGTTTTTCCACAATTGGATGGTCCAACAATAATGCTCCTTATACTATTAGGCAATAGGGGACCATGCTTCTCTTTCACCTTCATAACAGCTACATCAGCATTTCGAACAGGAAAAGCTTGTTGTTGTTTAATGAACCGCATATTGAAGACAAACGGGATTCCTATAAATACACCTGCTTATATTACATTTCAACAGTATCATCGGAAACTTATTAGATGTCGGATCACAAATCGAAACGCTCCAGAAAATCTTTGAAAGGGGGCAGAGGACTATTAAATTCAATCATCAACAAATTACCTGTAGAATTACATCTACCGGGATACCAGTACTGTGGACCAGGAACAAAGTTACAACAAAGATTAGCAAGAGGAGATCCAGGCATTAATCCACTGGATGCAGCCTGCAAAGAACACGGTATAGCATACTCGCGACATAAAGATACAGATGATCAACATATAGCTGATAAAATATTAGCTGAAAAAGCCTGGCAGCGTGCAAAATCTACGGATGCAAATTTGAGTGAACGTGCCAACGCCTGGCTTATAACAAACGCAATGAAGGCTAAAATTAAGCTAGGTATGGGTCTTAAGGCTAAAAATAAACGCCAACCCACATTCCGAGAAGCAGTACGAAATGCACGTAAAATTTTAAAAGTAAAAAAACCGAAAGACTTGATGGAAGCTACAAAAATAGCTCTTAGTGCAGCTAAAAATATTGTGAAAAGAAAGAAGAAATCAATTAAAACTCCACGAGTGATACCTGTACCAAAGGTTGGCGGGGCACTTCCGTTCCTCATCCCGCTGTTTGCTGGGCTTTCAGCATTGGGAGCACTATCGGGAGATGCAGCAGGCATAGCTAAATCAGTAAATGATACCAGTGCCGCAAAGGCAAAATTGGAAGAAAGCAAACATCATAACCAAGCAATGGAAACTATAGCGGTTGGTAAAGATGGAAACGGGCTGTTCTTGAAGCCGTACAGAAAAGACTTGGACTCTATCTACAATCTCAACCAAAAAACTATTAAAGACGCTATCCAAAAGACCGCTAAATGAGTTGGATCTTCACAAGTATACCACAAACTTGCCACACTTCAGAGGAGTATTTATGCGTGATAATCTACCTAAAAAGCCATGGAAGCGAGAAAGTGGAATTGTTAACGTGGACATCTCAACTGGAGCAGGTACACACTGAGTAGCGTACTACAAGAAAGGTGATAACATCGAATACTTTGATAGCTTTGGCAATCTCCAACCACCAAGGGAGCTCATAAACTACTTGAGTAGTAATATTACGTACAACTACAGCTCTTATCAGAACTATGATGCAGTAATTTGCGGTCACTTATGTTTAGAGTTTTTATATAATTGTTATTGCCATTAATTATTATCTCTAAATAAATGTATCTACATTGAAATTGTGACAGTTCATTATCAACCGCCATGTCATTAACACTTACTCTCACGGGAAATTCATCTCTACTCACTGCTGAGTACTTTCCTCCGCTGGAGCTAGCAACGGATTATGTTTGTGGATTAATTGATTTTCAAACATACAACTCTATACCAAATATTGATGTGAGCAATAATCTGGTTCATGTAGGGAATGAGATTGTTGAGATACCTGTTGGATCCTATGAGATTGATGATATAGCAAAATATGTACAAGGATACTTGAATAAAGAAGGGAGAAGGATAAAGGTTACAATAAAGGCTAACAATAATACATTGAAGAGTGAAGTCAAGGCAACTGAAGAAATACATTTTGAAAAACAGAGATCCATAGCACCTCTGCTAGGATTCAGTAAAAGAAATTTGACTGCTAATATAGTGCATACATCAGAGTTGCCAGTCAACATCATTAAAGTAAATACTATACGCATCGAATGTAATATTATATCAGGATCATTCTTCAACAACACACAAGAACACACTATCCACGAGTTTTCCCCGAACGTTGGGCCTGGGTATAAAATAGTGGAGGTACCCAAAAATGTAATCTATTTGCCTGTGAAAACCAAACGTATAAGTTCTCTAACATTGAAGCTCCTTAATCAAGACGGTGACTTAATCAACTTCAGAGGAGAGACTATAACCATCAGGTTACATTTGAAGCCACAGCATGTTGATATACAATAATGATAAATACGAGTTCGGAGCAGACAAGACCATTAGTCAGCGGACAACCTTGAAGCGATCAAGACCTACATTAACACCTGCAAATACAGCTAATTTTCAATCAATTGGCTTAACGCTGAAACAATGAATAAAGGAATACTAGATATTGCACCAGACGCTGACTTTGATAACAGTGTTACTAAATTTGAACATCACTTCTATTCACCATTTCTAACATCATTTAAAAACAGCGATGAAATCCGTATCTCTGTACAACATCAGGACTTGAATCTTCTACCCAGCAGGAGTTTTCTTTACATTCAGGGGTCGCTAACAAAGCTGGATGGAACCGTTTCAGCCACTGCAAAATTAGCTAACAACGCTCTACCATTTCTTTTTGAGGAAATACGCTATGAATTGAATGCAGTGGAAATCGATCGTACAAGAAATCTTGGGATTGCGAAAACATTAAAAAACTACGTATAGCTAAATGCAAATGTAAGCAGGATACTACTCAACGGCAGTTGGTCACCAGATTCATACATTATACCAACCAATCGACTGTTTAACTATTGTGTACCTTTGAAATATTTATTGGGATTCGCTGAAGATTACAAGAAAATTCTTATAAATTCCAAACATGAACTCATATTGATCCGGAGCAGGACAGACGATAATGCCATTATATCACCCACTGATGTGGTGAAAATTGAAATTACCAAACTTCAATGGAGCATTCCGCATGTTACAGTATCCGATGATGAAAAGCTGCAGCTATTTAAAATTATCGGGAGAACCTAGCCCGATACAAATACCATTCCGCAGCTGGGACATATATAAGTATCCAGTACTACCGGAATCCACGCATCAAACCTGGTCAGTTAAGACTTCCACTCAACTGGAGAAACCTCGATTTATCATCTTAGCATTACAAACGGATCGAAGGAACGATAAAACCAAAGATGCAAGCAAGTTTGATCACTGTCAACTCACCGATGTTACAGTTCATTTGAACTCAGAATCATATCCCTATGATGATTTGAATTTGAAATTTGATTTGAATAGATACGCATTGCTGTATGAGATGTATATAAAGTTTACACAATCATACTCCCATTGCTGGCATTGATTGCTCACATCAAAATGAAACAATAAAAACTGGACATAAGGCTAGAATTCAAGACATCTGAAAATATACCGGCTAATACAACAGCATATTGCCTGCTTCTACACGATCGAATAGTGGAATACAGTCAGCTGACAAGTGAAGTTAGAAAGTTAAATTAAGAAGATGGCTGTCATCGTAGACGTCCAAGGATTCAAAACAAACCTCAATGAACTTATCACTAAAGAACTGGCAATTTTAAACAATGAAAACCAGATACAGCACTTTATATTTCAACCACCGTTCAGATACAAGGATTTGACTTCAGCAAAAAAGAGGCAAGTAAAATTGCTTCAACACAATTTTCATGGATTCCGCTGGGATGATGGCTACATACCGTATCACAAGCTGTACACTATAGTTGAACAACTGCTTCAAAACAAAACCATATATGTAAAGGGAACTGAAAAAGTTCATTGGATGCAGAAGATAGTTGGAGAGGGTGAAATCATTATCAACGTCGAAGACGAATACAACTGTGGAAAACTAATAGAGATTAGCACAAATGCACCATCTTGCCAAGTTCATATTGGACAATGTGCTATAAGAAACACTTTTATAATAAGAAATTTTATTGGAAATAAAAACAAATGTTTATAAAACATAAGACCTTTCAATACACACATACCCCAGAACCCTCACTGACACCTTCTAGAATCTGTTCATGGTGATGTCATTTTGTGAAATTAGAATGATGCTGATATCTACAACTTCCCTGCTAAAAAAACTTATTTAGGTGCAGCAAAACCATGATGACGTCATGCCGATATCTAGAACTCTCCTGCTAATAACAGAAAACAGCAAAACCAAGGCATGGTGGTAGTTCCGGCTAAGGCCGCTAGGGTACCTTACTCAAGAAATGGCGTTTTGCGCTCAAACAGATGTCGCTAATATCTCGAAAACCAAAGCCCGTAGAGGATTTCTATGAAAACTCCCACTCCACACCGCCAAGAATCCATTTCCATGAGCAAAAATAACTTGAATTATTAATACGCTAATATCTCGAAAACCAGAGCCCGTAGAGCATTTCTGATGAAAATTTCATTACCCCCCCTCCCTATTATTATCCCCCCCACATACCCACCATCTAGAATCCATTGGCATGAACAAAAATTTCCTACTACTAACTTTAATTCAAAACTACTAACTTTAGTTCAAAACCAAAAGCCTACATTTAGGCGCTCAAGAAAAATCAATTATTACTAATATTAATTCAAAACCAGGCGCAAAACATGAAAACAACAAAAGCCTACATTTAGGCACACCACACATCCAAAAAAGTGAAGCAAAAACCGTACCACACATCCAAGAAAGCCGTAGTACCGGAGCATGCTGGCAGTATCGGCTAATGTCTCACTGACATCTTCTAGAATCTGTTCATGGTGATGTCATGTTGTGAAATTCGAACGATGCTGAACTCTCCCGCCAATAAAAGAAAACAGCAAAGCCAAGGCATGCTGGTAGTTCTGGCTAAGGCCGCTAGGGAACCTTACTCAAGAAATGGCGTTTGCGCCCGAACAGATGTCGCTAGATAACCGTAGTACCGGAGCATGCTGGTAGTACCTGCTAATGCCGCTAGGGCGCAGTCAAGCCCAAATGATACATCCAGGTAATACCGGTTAATCCCGCTAGGGCGCAGTCCAGACTCAATGGTGCAAGCCAAGGTGATTTCATGTTGTGAAATTCGAATGATGCTGATATCTACAACAGCACTTGAAAACAACAAAACCAAGATGACGTCTTGCTGATATCTAGAACTTCCCAGCTAATAAAAGAAAACAGCAAAACCAAGGCATGCTAGTAGTTCCGGCTAATGCCGCTAGGTAACCTTACTCAAGAAATGGCGAGCCCGTAGAGGATTTCTGATCAGAATTTCGTCCCCCCTCCCACCTTACACCACCTAGAATCCATTTCCATGAGCAAAAATAACTTGAATTATTAATACGCTAATATCTCGAAAACCAGAGCCCGTAGAGGATTTTTGATGAAAATTTCATTACCCCCCTACCTATCCTATACTATAATACCCCCTCACAAACCACCCATCTAGAATCCATTGGCATGAACAAAATTTCCTACCGTTAACTTTAATTATTACTAATATTAGTTCAAAACCAAAAGCCTACATTTAGGCGCACCACATATCTATCCAAGAACACCGTAGTACCGACTAATGCCACTAGGGCGCAGTCAAGACCAAATCCATCAATAAAGCTTCCCACCCCTTCACAAATATATAGAACTGAAAGTGATCTCGTATCCCAAAACTCGAGATGAAAAACTAAGAGGCTACTAGTCTGAGATGAAAAATAAGCGTACTCCTGAAAAAAATTGAAATCCTATGCTATTTCCCTATGCTGGAGAGAGCTAAAAGTGGTCTCGTATCCCCAAATTGGTCTCGTATCCCCAAGATTCGAGATGAAAAATAAGCAAACTTCAGAAACAAAATCGAAATCCTATGCTATTTCCCTATGCTGGAGAGTGCTAAAAGTGGTCTCGTATCTCCATACCAGCTCCTTCAGAAACAAAAATAACAAATCCAGTTATGCGACTCATTTATTAGACAACAATCATGTACCTGATATAAACGCAAAAATTCTATATGTGTGTAATAAAGGAAAATTAAATCTATTGGAATCATTAGAGATATCTCGAGCACTACAAGACAAAGACCATCCCTGCTTTAACGACCAAACAGAGCTCTATTACTCACCACTCTGCACGCCACTGTATGAGATCAGTTTGGGAGCAATACAATTTTAGTGTACTGATGTTAGCCGATGTGCTGAAACCGGTATGCACTCAATTAAAAAGTAAGTGTGATTGATAATCTCGTTCTATATCAATATGTCGTATCACACAATCTCTGCCGAAACCATAGAATTAATTACTATGAATGAGTTTTCTTGTGTTATTTATAAATCACAACATGTAGGCTGCGATTCGTTACAGTTTATTAAATGAATTCTTGTGATTGATTTCATTCAGAAAGTGTGATCTCTCATTTGGCACTGTTATAGCTAGCGAACTTCTTTTTAATTCTGGTACGAGCTTCCCCCTTAACATACGGAGCTGGCCAAATAGATTTAGCGCCATGCAGAAACATCGGGCCGTAAAACCATAAATTTTTAGCAGCCAGCCTTTCCGGAGAAATACCTCGGGATATAATGTCGGCAGGATTTTGTTTAGAGGGCACGTGGTGCCATTGGTCAGACCTCGTAGCTTGTTGAATATATGCAACTCTATTTGCCACAAACTTTTGTAGCGATGATGATGTTGAGTTTATCCAAGCCAGTGTCACTTCGGAATCGGTCCATAAATATATGACTTCTCCGTTGAGTTTCAGGTCCAATTTAATCCGTTGTGCGAATTCTGCTCCTACTTTCGCAGCACAAAGCTCTAGCCGTGGCACAGTTTGTTGCATAACCGGAGCGATTCGAGATTTAGTGCATAACAGCCGAACTGTGATTACGTTGTTCTTATATGTATAACGGACGTAGGCCGCTGCTCCGAATGCCCTCTCCGAGGTATCAGTAAATATGTGGAGTTGCATAGAACTTGGCGTTCGATGCGAAAATATATGCCTGGGAAAGTTGGTATCGTTCAATATTTTTAAGCTTTCCTTAAATCTTGTCCAATACGTAGAATGCTCCTGTGCCAGAGCGGCATCCCATTGTAGTTTCAAACTCCATAACTTCTATAAGAATAGTTTGGCGACGACCACGACTGGTCCCATGATTCCCAATGGGTCAAATAAATGAGCAACATCAGAAGCAATTGTCCGTTTTGTAACTCGCCGATCTTCGGAATGGTTTGCCTTAAGACGGAATGAGTCGTTCTTAGGTGACCAAATCAGTCCCATAGTCTTAATGTGTTCTTCGGTGTCAGTGCTGAAGTCTAACTGCAATTCTCTTTCATTTTGAGGAATATCTCGCAGCAGTTGTGAATGGTTGGCACACCATTTTCTTAACCTGAATCCACCTTTGATCAGTATTGATTGTAGCTGCCTTTGCATCTTCATTGCTTCTACAGATAAGACATCGTCTATGTAGAAGTTTTGTTTAATAATTTGTGATCCTAAGGGATGTGTCTCCGCTTCTTCTTCAGCTAGTCTTCGAAGGGATTTGACAGCAAGGTATGGTGCACACGCTGTCCCATATGTTACTGTAGATAGCTGGAAGCATTTAAGTTAATTCGTTGGGCTGTTGCGCCACCAAACAAGTTGGAGTTGTTGATCATCTTCGTCTACTTGAATCTGCCGATTCATTTTTTCAATGTCGGCAGTGAATGCGAATCTGGGGAGCCGGATTCTCAGGAGTACGGTGAAAACGTCGTCTAGAATAAGCGTCCCAACGTGCAGAATACCATTTAGTGAAATATCTGCCGTGGTCTTTGCGGAGGCATCAAAAACTACACGCAGCTTCGTAGTGCTACTATCTGGCTTAACTACTGCATGGAGTGGCATGAAATAATATGGCCTATGAATGCAGTTAACGTTTACTTCCTTCATGTGGCCCAATTGTTGGTATTCTTCCATGAACTTAATTTATTGCTCTTTCAGATCCTTGCTAGAGCTGAGCCTTCGCTCCAGTCCCATAAATTGCTTGTAGGCTATATCTTTAGATTCGCCAAGGGTGCGTGGATCTCCTCGAAATGGATGTTTTAGTATAAATCGTCCGTCAGCACCTCGTCTATGGGTTTGATTAAAGTGTGTCTCACATTGATTTTCAACAGTTATTAGTCCAGTGATTGGGCCATCAACTTCTTCGAAGCGCCAAAATTTTTCGATTTGGTCGCTTAAACATTGGTCATCAGTACATATAGCGCAGGTGGTGGAATCAGAGGCCATTCCCTGTAGTTTCCCCGCTATTGTCCACCCGAACACTGTATTTTGAAGCGTCGGCAGTTATTTATTCAACTTAATTTGTCCTACAGCGAGTATTGAATAGTATATCTCCGCCCCAATTAGTAAATCAATACCTCCCCGTTTGTAGAAATTCGGGTCAGCAAGAGCTACATTATGTGATATGGACCATGATGATACATCTATTGTTTGTGTTGGTTGGGGCGATATGATCTGAGGTAAGACATGCGCTTCAATTCTGGTGGTGAATCCGTTCACTCTTGATTGTAATGTCACTGACACCCGTTTCTGTGACTTATGCTTTTGCTGCCCTATTCTTTCGATGCTCATTCGTTCAGGTACACCTTCCAATCCAAACCTTTTAGCAATTCTATTGGTTATGAAGTTCAATAGTGAACCCGAGTCCAGGATTGCTCGGCATTCAATGCCCAACCTCTTGTCGTTGCACACATTAACCATGACCGTGCTCAATAATACATATCCAGGAGCAGGCTGACTGGTAGTAAGAGCTGTTGACTGGATGGCACCCGTGGCTTCGACAGTATTCTTTATGGCCTTATTGTCTGTTGATAATGTATTTACTGTCTGGAGCATTGTTGGGGTGTCTGTATGTATTAACGTGTTATGTCTTTGACAGCATTTTAAGCGTCCCCTTGATTGACAATCACGCAGACTTTGTCCCGATTTTAAGCAATTGGAGCATAATTTGGTTGATCGCACCGTGTTTAGTCGACTGGATGGAGACATCCTCAAGAATCACTGACAGGAAAATAATTGATGATGCCTTTACATAAATTGCACGATGGGCCTAATGTAACCATTGATGTAGCCGCCTTAAAGAACGGTTTCTCACAATTATCTTCTGAGGGCTTCATCTTACTACCCGGTGCTTTAAGTGACTGGAATCGCGATTCCAGAAATTTAAAGAACTCGTTTATCGATGGTAGTGATCTAGGTTCCGTAAGTGATTGTTCCCATAGGGTATGGGTGGTTCGATCTAACTTTTTAATAAGTATGTGCAGTACGACCGGGTCCCAAAGTGTCGTCTCTATTTCGAGATTTTTGAGGCCAAGCAAGCATTCCTTCGTTGTATCGTGCAAGGCCCTAATTGTTGATACGTTCTCCACATTCATTGAAGGTTGAGAGAGAAGTTTGTTGAGTAGGGTTGTGACCCTTCTATTTTCATAATGTTCAATTATGACTCCCCATGCTGCTTCATAGTTAGCGTCTGACACGGTGAAGTGGCGTACAATCTTTTCTGCATCAGCCACCAAACTACTTCTAAATACCACATTTTTTGGCAATCGGCAATATTTTGATTGTAGATCAATTCCATAAATAAGTCGTTAAATTGACGCCATTTGAGGTAGTCGCCATCGAACTTAGGCAAGACCACCTCTGTTAACTTCACTGTTGTTTGCTTAGCTTCAAATGATGACGGCTTACGTGACTGATTTGACCTGTCATACAACTCAATGATCTTAGCTTGTACTTCATCTTCTAATATGAAATGGTTCTCGCTGTCATAGCCATCTACTTTGGGTTCATTCAGCTGATTCCAGATTTCCTGGTGTAAACTCTGTATGTCTTTCCAATATCTCCCGATCATCTTTACCTATACGAGATAGTACCGATCTGATTGCCCTTTTTCGTCTAATTTTATGGTCTGTATTATTCTCCGTAAGGCGGGTACTAGAGCATCATACTTTCTGATGGTGCCTGATATCATTGTACTTGGAGCTTGCTTAGTTGCCGAGCGTTTGAAATGAATACCCTTTGAACCTCCTTGTAAGGGGGCTTGCTTATCCATTGTCTTAGGAGCCGGTGGCTCTTTAGAGGCTCGAATGGCATTGGTGTCTCGTTGATGTGCATCGCTTTGGCCATGTGTAATTGTTTCGGGATCTTGGATTCCCGATGAGCCAGTTTCTGAAGTCAGGGATCCTATCATTTCTGACAATTTTGGTTGGTATCGCTCGTAGACCTTCTGAATTGATTTATAGTACTCCTTGGCGAAGAGAATTTCCAATTGATGCAACCTGTCCGTCAAATACGGAAGCGTCTTTCGGTCAGCTGAATCTTTCGCGAAATTGTTAGCAACACGCTGTATCTCGTCTCTAGTCTCCTTTTGAAATTTCGGCAATTCGTCCATGCTGCGATTCCAATGTTGTTACTTAAGTGAATTCACTGTATCACGTCGGGGTCACCAAAAAATGTAGAATAACTCTTTTGTTACTCAGATGATATACTGATCACACGCTCTTTTACCTGGACCTTTTTGTGGGAGCTACTGGTTCGTTATACCAGAACTCCAGAATTAAATGTCTCGTCCAATGTGGATATGAAATTGCTTTCCTTGACTGCTTGTTCTAAACTGCCTTACCACTGGTGGGGGCAAAAGAACTTCGTAGTAGCCGTAGATAATTAAGAGAACACCTCTGATCGACTCATAATTTATTCTTCCTCATACCGTAATTTATAATAAAAAGTTACTTACTCGGCTAAAACAAAACAAATACCTACCACTACCTTAATATTAAATTGAAATATCATAGCTGCACTCGCGAATTCCACCGTCGTATTTTTCCACGAAAATTGCAGTCTTTGGCAACTGAAAGTGCCTTATCAACGAGATTCGCACACAAGCTGCATATCCGATTTCACTTGTGTGAACAGTGAAGACAAGTGGAATTCGCGAGGCAAGCTTTATCAGCTAACTTCTAATTGCTTCATGCTGTAAATTGTACAATATCGTCAACATAGACGAAACATTGAATGCCCTGCAGGCCCATCAGCACGTTATTTATCAAACGCTGGAAAGTTGTTGGTGCATTCTTTAACCCAAACGTCATCCTATTATATTCATAGTGTCCTAATAAAAGCTGTCTTTTCTTTGTCCTTCTCATCGACCAAAATTTGGTGAAAACCACTGGCCATGTCTAATGTGCTAAAGTACTTGGATTTGCCCAGCTGGTCCAATATATCCGTTCTATTGGGCAGCGGATATGCATCTCCTACAGTATTGTAGTTTAGACCACGGAAATCCACTACTACTCTCCATCGCTTATTACCCGAATTGTCAGCCTTTTTGGGCACGAGGAGTATGGGCGAGTTCCAAGGGCTGAAACTTGTTCTAACCACATTATTTTGCAACATCTCGTTAACCTGCTTGTGAATCTCTTCTCTATGCGACTCTGGAAGTCTGTAGGGCCGTTTATATAAGGGCGGTTTTCCCGGTTGGGTTATTATTTTATTCGTTATCGCGTTTGTGTAGGACAGACGATCTCCTTCCAAATGAAACAGATAATTATAACTTCTGCAAATGTTTAATATAGAGACCTTCTCCTCCGAGTTACAGTGCTCCAGCTCTAGTGAAGTTTTAATTTGCTCAGACGATTTTCAACTAAATCTACTTTATGTTCAGGTCTGATGACGTTAAAATGGTCCAAGTCTTCCCATTCAAATTCTAATTCGTTAGGTCGTACCTCCACCTCATTGTTATTTGCGTTCATAATTAATACCTTAATTTTCTTTTCTATCGGTTTAGCTACTGTTGCTCCGAGATATACACCTGGTCTAATGTCTTTGTTGACCAGAACGAGGTCGCTCGGGTAAGTTAAGGGAATTTCCACAATTTGTTCGCTTCTAGGAAGCAGTACTATATATGCTGGCCTTATCAGACTAGTGTTTTCATTTCCACCACTAACTGTGTTGCTTGCTTTAAGCTTTATATTTTCTTCCGATGGTATGTTACATTCACGAATTTTATTACATGGCTCCTCGTTACAGCTAATTTTCTCCACGGGTCACGGGCTGCGAAATTTCCATTCTAGAAGTTTCCCCGAGTTTCCCTAAATATTAACCGCTCCTCTGAGTGCACTGATTTTCCATGGGTTGGATATCAGGATTTGAAAACTGAAAGTTCCAGTTTTCCCTTATATTCTCCATAGTAAATTGGTTTTTAGGAATTTCCTCCATGGATTGGATATCAGGATTTGAAAACTGAAGGTTCGAGTTTTCCCTCTTATTCCCCATAGTCAATTCGTTTTTAGAAATTTTCTCTGTGGATTGGTTATCAGAATTTGAAAACTGAAGGTTCGAGTTTTCCCTCATATTCCCCATAGTCAATTCGTTTTTAGGAATTTTCTCCACAAAGTTAGGTTGAATCTCCAGCTCACTGTTGCTATAATTTATACAACAACCGTACTTTTTTAAAAAGTCATTTCCTATAATCCCATCGTAAGCAAGACTAGTATTAGATGGAAACAAATGAAAATGGTGCCGTAGTTGTGGCTTGAAGTTTTTGCTTGGGAAAGCGAGAGTTCCCTTTAAAATATCAAGGGTTGCCACCGATTCTCCTGTTATTGTAGAAATAGTGCAATTCTCCGTTATTACGTCGCTACTTTTAGTCTCCGGTTGGTATCTTATCAGACTGATATCCGCTCCGGTATCTATAAGAAAAGTTGAGTGTGTTTTGATTGAAGGAGTGAAAGGCACGCAGATGGTCGTTCCATTCGGATAGGCGGAGAGTGACACTGTTATCTTAAAAGGTTGTTTAAGGTTTATTGGTGGTGAACATCGGCTGAGTGAGTAATTCCGGATGGAGGGCCGATTTTCTCCGCCCGAAGATTTTCGTTTCCCGTTTGTGTCGAAATGTGTGAGAATTCATCATGCATTATCTCTCCTCTCTGATTTCTCCTGGCGACGTTATTATTGTTAGGCATGTGATACAGGGCTTATTTCTGAAGTCTTGCCGTCCTGCTCCGAGTCCCGAATTAGCGTGATATCGCGCAGTGGTGTATTTCTGACTCCCATGATTCTCACGAGATTCATCTTGAAGCATTCGAGCATTCTGTGGCAAGCGTTGTCAGCATTCTCTCATACTGTGAATAGGTTTCTTACAGTAGTTGCAAATTATACGCTGAACTTCCGTTTTGATTTGTCTAGGTGCAAAGTTTGGGAATCTGATATTTCGGAAACACGTATCCTGAGTATGACCGTCACGATTACATATTTGGAAAATATGCATTCGCCTGGGGAATTGCTTAGGAGGTTGGGTCGTTGACAACGACGCATTTTCTAAACGCAGGGCTTGTTCTGCAGCATAGGATAATCTTCGGCGCCGCAAGCCTTGACCAATAGCTTTAGACTGTGGCTCCTCAAACCATCTTCAAAAGCTCGTATTGCCAATTTCTGGTTTTCCTTTAGTAGAAATTCGCGCACTCGCTGTCCTCAATGCAGGAATATGTAGCTGAATTCATGCCCATCAATAATTGCGAGAGTCTGTCGCCGAATTCTCTGACAGTCTCTTTATATGACTGTTTTGCTTGGGGAATTTCATTTTGGATCCCAGTCCTTCACTTTTCGTCTTTAAAGTTGCTTTTTGGTTCCTGTGCCAAGTCATCCCATTTGCCACAGGTTTTGTATTGAACTAATTCAAATGCCGGGCCCTGTAGTTTAGTTTTGACAAAGTCGAGGAAAGCGTCGGACTTTGTTGAAGAAAATAGTATGTTACCACAAGCAATAAATTTTTCCAACTCTTTGGGGTTTCCATCAAAGTTTGAGACAATGGCATGGACATCAGCCAAATTAAGTTTAATTTCAGTCATCTCTGGAAAGTTGTTTTCCTTGGGATGTGAAATCAGTGAGTGAAATGGTAGCTCGGCAAACCGGCGTACGTTTCCGGCTTGATTTCTGGTTATTTCCGTATATATCGTTGGCAATTACTAGAAATCTAGGTGATTACAATTGAAGATCGTTGTTTGATCACCATAAAAAGAGTTCAGTAAGGTTAACTAAGTTTGTGTAACCAAAGTCAAGCACCCTTACGATGATTCGAGATGATTAACAGGATCAAAAATCAACAAGTTACAGTCGAGATAGAGCAGAGAATTTATATAAAAGGTTCGTCATACAACGTTATTGGTTGTATACGGGCATAAGGGCGTCGTCATTTTTTGATTATTGAAAATTCGATGCACGCCTTTTATACCCAAAATCAGATCTCTGATCTTTTCATCAAAAGATCAGGCGGTTAGGTGTTCTACTGCCTTTCATTAAATTGGTGAGGTTATTAAACCAGGTTTCGCCAGGATTATAAGAGCTGTGAAAAGTTGTGTGAAAGGTCACTGCCCTTAAAAATAAAATAATTTAGGTCAACAAAAAAAAGATTTCTTTTTTCTTTTCTTATCTTGTACTCGTTCACATTTCTGAATGAAATTGTGAGCAAAATTTAATTGAGAAGACCAGGACTTAAACTTGAGCAGTAAAGAAATTAAACACAGCGTCACCGCTCTTAAAAAGGAAAAAGGTGATTAAAATTTCAATTTTTTTTTTACAGTCCTTGTGATAAGTCAAAGAATATAGAGAAGAATCGCTTGATAAGAAAATTATCCTGGACACTCTTGTACTTCGCATGTGAGAGCAGAAAGAATTTCCGTCAGAGAGTTAATTGAGAGGACCAGGGCTCGAACCCTCACTTTCACTTTGCGCACGCACAATTTTCTAAAATTATTATTTTTCTCTAACACCACTTAAAATTAAATTCCTAGGTACAAGAAACTAAAATGTCGAATTTTACGCTTCAGAAATTATCTTCGGTAATCTAGTAATTGTACGAAGGAAGAGATGTGTTTTTCTTCTTTTTGTTGTGTTTGTGTGATATAAATTCTTATTATTTTTTGTGTTTGGAAATCAATATGTATGATACTAATTACAAGAAAATTACTACTATAGAAATATATATGAAATTCTTATAGTATGTATTCGTTGATTTTTGATTGCCACTTACTGGTTATATCTTTCGATATTAAGGGATTGCCCTTCCCTTTCAGGATCTCACCAGTGCTGGATCGGGACTGTCCGTCCACCGATCTTTAACTTTATACACTTGTGCACTTTTTCAGGATGATTAGATAAATTTTCTTTATTTATGAAGTGCCTATATATATACACTTGAGCGTTGCAAAAATAAAGGACCCTCCGTCCTTCTCAGGATCTCTCCAGTGTTGGGTCGGGAACGTCCGTAAAACTTTATTTATTTAGAACATTTAGAAAAGTTCGTTTAGAAAAGTTTTATTATTTAAAACCTTGAGACAAAGTTATTTATTTAGAACTTTCAAAGAAAATGAGTTTCTTAGAAACTTGTAGAAAATTTTATTTATTTAGAGTATTTAGAAAAGTTCGTTTAGAAAAGTTTTATTATTTAAAACCTTTAGACAAAGTTATTTATTTAGAACTTTCAAAGAAAATGAGTTTATTAGAAACTTGTAGAAAAATTTATTTATTTAGAATATTTAGGAAAGTTCGTTTAGAAAAGTTTTATTATTTAAAACTTTTAGGCAAAGTTATTTATTTAGAACTTTCAAAGAAAATGAGTTTATTAAAAACTTGTAGAAAAATTTATTTATTTAGAATATTTAAGAAAGTTCGTTTAGAAAAGTTTTATTATTTAAAACTTTTAGGCAAAGTTATTTATTTAGAACTTTCAAAGAAAATGAGTTTATTAAAAACTTGTAGAAAAATTTATTTATTTAGAATATTTAAGAAAGTTCGTTTAGAAAAGTTTTATTATTTAAAACTTTTAGGCAAAGTTATTTATTTAGGACTGTTTTTTTAGAAATTCGTTTAATAAAAAAAATTTTATTATTTAAAACTTTTAGCGAAAAAAAATTTAAAGAAACTTTTTATTAGAACTTGTGTTGCGTATCGGCACCGCTGCCACCAGTGTTACGTCTGCGGCTCCGTGCTTTCCCACTTGCCGGGAGAAGAGAGCACAGCGGAGTCTTGGGGTTGGTCTGAGGATTTTTTATTAGGAAAAGATAAAATGCAATTTCTACCAAATTTTTAATATTTCTCTCAGATTTTAAATACACTTTCGCTTTTTAAAGAATTTAAATTATTTCAACTTTTCCTCAGAACGAACATTCGTGTGTTGCGCGCTCGCGACCTTTACCAAGACTGCCCATTTCTTTCTTCTACCGATTCTTTTAATATCAAACGCCACAATCAACACTCGCACCATCATCAAAACTTCCCACGATCGCGTCGATCACGTGGTATGTTTTGATGATAACCGCGCGTGTTATTTGATACTCCACTGGTGGCGTGTGTTTACATAAAAGGGCAAAAAGGAAATTGCTTGCAATAAAGTCCACAATTTATGTGACTTTATGTTTAGGAAAAGTAAAATTTTATGCTGACAAATCCAAGTGGATGTCAGGGATTTCATTTCAAGCGATTTGAAATGAAATCGAAGAAAAAGTTTATGCATTTGATATGCACTTGAAATGGGGCAAATGCGAGTTATGACATGTGAATTTCATAACACGCCTCCTGTGACGTTTGGCTTTGGTAGGCCTTGTTTCGCCTAAGTCATTGCGAGCGCCTGCTGCAACTTGTGCTGCGGATCCCGCCTCCGCTATTGCAGAGCTAGGGCCTACAACGTTTGCTGTCACATATTGTGACAGTGGAGAGTTTTTTTTAAAAAAATATTATTAGGATTCATTTTTGGTCCCATAAGAATGGAGGGAAAAGCGGTCCGCTCGGATAGAGCCCCCAAAATCGGAGTGAGGCAATTTGTACAATCGAGTGCACCCTATGCCGCAAGGAGATCGTTTGCGACAGTACAATAACTACCCACTGCCATGCAGCCCTCGGCACGCTGACATTTACACCTTGGCAAGCGTTTTGAGGGGGTATACTCCCCTGGGGTCAGGATTAGGATCAGAAAGGAAATATGGTGTCAAAGGGAAGGCAACAGTTCGCTATACAACACTGTACATTGCCCGGGATGAACCGACATGATGATCCCTACCTTTGTTTTTTTTTAATTTGAGTTCTTTTTTTTCAAAAGGGCCATTTACATAACTTTTTGTTATAAAAACTGCAATATGTATACTCTCATTATTAATTTGACCTATTACACCCTATGTGCTATCTGTAGCTGTTAAGAAGTTATTAGCTCTTAACCTATCCTCAAACCTATCCTCAAACCTATTCTACAAGATAATTTGTTCCATTAGTAACTGAAAACACGTCATATACAAAAGATATTGACTAATTTCGGTATGACCTGAATAAGTTGTGAGCTAATAACTCCCTGACGACTGCAAATAACACACAAATTTAAGAGCAGAATCCACAGTTTAGAATTTTTATAAAAAAAGTTATGTTAATATCAAATTAAAAACACGGTAAGAAAATCCGAAATTTTTAGTTTAGACCACAATAACTCCTGAGAGGAGATGAGCAAAGGGTTGGTTGAGCAGTTTTTGGAAAGGCCATAAAGTTTTACATACCAGCTTTAAATAATGGCCATAAATGCTGTACTCTTTAAGATTCAGGATATTTTGTGAAAAACTAGGTTTTTTCTTAATCACCCTATAACTCCAAAACGGTTTATATGGAGCCCCTCTCCCCCCCCCCCCGTCAACACATTTTTTTGTTTTTGTGAGTAAGATCACCTCCTGATCTATGGACTCCACAGGTAGAAACACCTGTATAATACACTCGATTCTGTGTATATACATAATTGGTTTATCGCGACAGATGGCATGCATTTTTATACTACATATTGTTCCAAGTATTATAATTTTTAATTAAAATTTAAATTTCATTTAATTGTAAAACTAACAATTGTTAAGAATTGGAAACTTATATTCGTCTTTTTCACAGGTGATGAGATCATAGAGATAAATGGGATATCAGTGCAAGGAATGAGCCACGCTGAAACTATAGCTTTATTTAAAAATGTTAAGGAAGGTATAATCTCATTAAAAGTAGTCAAAAGAAGGTAACGCATTCAACTAAGGAGTTTTCTTTAACAAATTATCAATAATTTCTTTTCAGATTACAAAACTCTCTTTTTTTAGTTGAATAACTGGTGTACTTATTTTCTAACATGGAATATAGAGAAATTTATTATGTTCATATTATACTATACTCCTGCTAAACTTATAATTTCTAAGATGTAAAATAAATCCAATCGACGAACTTAGGTAAAAATTATAAACACATAAATTATAACAAATCAATTAAATTTTAACAGAAGAACGATTTATTGTTTGTATAGTTCAATAATTTAATTATTTTTTTAATTCCTCGATCTGACTGCTCAGTTGTGTCATATCTATTATAGATGTCGCTCACCGACTGCAATAGTGGCACAACACAAAATTCACAAAATTTGTACCAATTTCATGTTCTATGATCCTACGAAACCGGCGCATTACTAGCCTATTTAAATTCCGAAATTCCGATATAATTCATTTTGTTCTGAAATGTTTTTATTGAAACTATTGCATTTCGTTTTACCAGTATTGACACATCTAAAAATGGTGGGTAATTTCACCCCATCTGATAAAAATGGTCAAAACGTACCATATCATTAAAATTTATATAATTAAAGGCAAACAATCGCCTTTTCAAAAAACTAAACCCCTTACTGAGCTTATCTGGTCAATGTTTCTTATTATCAAAACTTGTTTTGAGCCACTATTGCATAAGTACATAATTAATCGGTGACAACATTCTCAAACCTCATAAGAAAATGGATTGGACACCCACTCATAATATTAAAAGTTATTTTGATTTTTGCATGTCCGTCCGTCCGTCCGTCCGTCCGTGCGCACGATAACTCGAGAACGCGTATACTTAGAGAGCTGAAATTTTGTGCATGGACTTAAAAAAAAAAGTAAAATTAATTTCGAAAATGAGACAAATCGAGCAACTCCTTCGTGGGGTTGCCATATAAAAATTTCGTTTTCCGCTATATATTTGGACACTCCTTGAGAACGCGTCTACGTAGAGAGCTGAAATTTCGTACATGATGTTCTTACTACATTAGCAAATAAAATGTCAAAAACGGACTAAATCGGGCAACTTCTTCTTGGTTTTGCCATATAAAAATTTAGGTTTTTTACGTATACTTTGAAAACTATCAGTCCAAGACATTTTTATTGTACCAACAATTTCTGCAGAATACGAAATCCTATAAAATTGGTTATGATCATTTTTTCTGTGCGACAAACCGTTCTAGAAATATATGCGAAAAACAACTTCAAAAGCAAACTTGAATAGATCGGTGACCATACGAAATTTAATACGGGCATTCATCTAGGGTATCATAAGAATTGGTCTTAGACCAATTCTAGCTTTTTTACTTGTTATATATGTTATTCAGTTCCGGGCCGCGATGAAAAATCCAAGTTTAGACCCTTGAGGGTGGTCCGCGCGGTCAGGCATCTTGAATTAAAGGTACCAAAAATTGATTTTTTCAAAATAATTCCTCAACGGTTGATTCTGCGACAAGAATGTAAAAACATAAATTTAAAGAACACTAAATTCCCTACATTTTTTGCAAAAACCCTGTTTATGTAAGTCTGATGTGTAACGAGTTATAGAGGAGGAAACGTGAATATTTTCCCAAAACCCTTTATACATATAGTACCATTTATACAGGGTGTTTCGTCCATGCTGGTCCATAGAACAGGAGGTGATAGTAGTTACCTAAGCAAACAAAAAATTGTATGGCAAGGGGGAGCGGCATCTCAACCGTTTTGGGGTTACAAGGTGATTAAGAAAATTCGGTAGTCTTTCATAAAGTACCCTGTATTTTAAAAAGTACTTAGTGTACGGCCACTTACAGAGCTCATTGGATGCAGAACTTTATGACTTTTCCAACGACTACTCGACCAGCCCCGGAGTCCTCTCTCCTAAAGACTTATGGTGAGCTAAACTAAAGACAATTTCTTCCCTTATTGACTGAAAGCACGTGATTTAAAAAAACTATCGTCTAATTTAATATGAGCTAATAACTGTTTAACGGCTACAGTGATCAGATAGGTATCCTAGGTCAAATTAAAGGGGAGAGCCTATAATTCACGCTTTTTATAAAAAAATTATGTTAAGCACAAAATAAAATTAAACGTAAAGAAAAAAAGGTAAGAAAATCCGAAATTATTAGTTTAGCCCACCACAACTCCTCAGGGGAGAGGAATACGGGGCTGATCGAGCAGTCGTTGGAAAGGTCATGGAATTCTGGATACAATGAGCTCTGCAAGTGGCCATAGACTTTGTACTTTTTTAAATGCAAGGTATTTTGTGAAAGACTACCGAATTTTTTTAATCACCGTGTAACTCCGAAACGGTTGAGATGCCGCTCTCCCCTATACGTACAATGTTTTGTTTGACTAGGTAACTACTATCAACTCCTGTCCTATGGACCACCATGAACGAAACACCCTATATAAATCTGACTATATGCATACATTTTTTTGGAAGAATGTTCACGTTTCCACCTATGTAAATCGTTACACATCTGAGTTACATAAAAAGGGTTTGTACAAAAAATGTAGGGAATTTAGTCCTCTTCAAATTGTTTTTTTTTTTTATATTTTTGTCGGAGGATCAACCGTTGAGGAATTATTTTTAAAAAAAACAATTTTTGGTACCTTTAATCCAAGATGGGGACCGCGCGGCCTCCTCTCAAGGGTCTAAATTTGGATTTTTCATCGGGCCCTGGAACTGAATAGCATATAAAAAATCACAACTACCTCGCCTTTTGTAGGGCAGAGGCCTTATTTAGTCCGTATTGACTAGACTAATATGAAATTTATAAAAGAAATAAAAAAAGAACACATGGTTTGAAAACACAAGACAAACCAACTAATTCAGCGATTGATTTGCAGAATATCATATTTTTTGTAAACATCGTGTAAAAGTACTCTATTACTTTATTCAGATTTTATTTAAAAAGTACCCACAGTAGGAAACCCGGAAATTCTTCAAACAGAAAAACAATACGATCAACAAGCTTAAAATAATATAAGCATACATTTTTTGCTTTCTTTCATAGAAACTATAGAAACTAAACTAGTATGTATTCACTTATGTATTTGTTAGGTACGCTATGTGCCATGGCGATGGAAAATTTTGGCCGTACGAACTTTTCTGTGCTCAGTGTCCTTTGAGTTTTACGTTTCTTTTTCCCTTGTGTATGGTAATAAACTAAAAATATAAATAATTACTAACTTTCATCAGAAACTCCATTTGCGCCAGGATAATCTGGTTCTGGGAGGGTTTACTCTAGAAAATGGTTTATCAGATAGCAACAAAAATTATGCCATTAAATAGTATCTACTCACCCAGACCTTTAATTTGATACTAAGTAGGCCCAATGTGTAAATCTTGAAATACGAGCTGAATAATAAGCCCTAACCACAACATTTTACACATATCTTAAAACTGCGCTTTTCCTCATTTTAAATCAAAAAATCATTTTGCTCCACGCTAATCCGCCACTGGCTACAGCGCGTGGGAGATATTACAAACTATACCGATTGAAAAGCAACGAGATTATACTGTACAGGCGATAGAATTACGTTATGTAAATGAACACATGCAGCAAGTATATTGCCTGCAGTTACGTAACAGGATTCAAGAGCATGGCGTATCACTCCCAGTGGGAAAAATGGGAATGCCTGACTTAGATAAGGTTTACTATGTTAATAGCTGGAATGCATTAGTAATGAGTACATGAACATACCTTACGTTTACCGGGTTTAGGAAGGCAGGCGTAATGTATTGATGCGTCATATTTTTGAGCATGTCATGTGCCTTCCTGGGAATGCTTAGAGAAGGCAGAGGTAATTCATTCATGCTGTATATACTTTACGGTGAACTCGTTTAGGAAGGCAGGCGTAATGTATTGATGCGTCGTATTTTTGAGCAAGCTGTGTATCTTCCAGGAAATACTTAGAGAAAGCAAACGTAATGAGTAGATATATTCATTCGTGTTGTTATCAAAAAGAAATAGAAATTTATCCGGCTATATTTGCAGAGGTTACTTCGAGGGAGTGCGTGCAGGTCGAAAATGAGTCATGTAGTTTCATTGTTTTTCTAAGAACAATAAAGGAAGGAAAATGCTGGAAGATGGAAAATATTCTGATTTGTGCGTTATTTTAGAAGAAGAAGTGTGGTATTTTCATTTATATACAAGATTCAAATAAGTCAATCAAGACCTTTCTAAGAAAGCAGGAAAACTTCTTCCCTTTATCTCTCAGTGAAAACAGGAAGAGTACTTAGCTCCACCTTCCTGAGAGTACCTGAGAGTCTAAATTTAATGTTTTTTTTCAGCTTTCCGGAAAACTGATCCTTAATGATCCCGTACACTTTTCTGAAATGGCAGAATAACTGTTTCCACTAAATTTAAAAGTGATCCTTTTTTCACCTTCCAAAGAATTTAAAAGTAATGCTTCTTTCCACCATCAAAAGAATTAATAAGGAATGCTTCCTTTGACCTTCCAAAGACTTAGTAAGGAAGGCTTCAGTAGCTATGGGCGTTCAAGCGCAATTCCCCCTTTAAAATACACAGGGCAAAATATCGCAACAATCCGCCATCTTGGATTTCTAATTGTGGCATCGCATGCGTATACACATGTTAGATCGGAAGGAATAGAGTATGTATGTGTTGATGTGCGCGCGCGGGCACGTGTGTGTGTGCGTGTGTGTGTGTGTGTGTGTGTGTGTGTGTGTGTGTGTGTGTGTGTGTGTGTGTGTGTAAACGCAAGAATATTATATATTTGTTTCACCATGTTGTAAAATATGACCGTTTTCTATAATTATTTGTATTTATAATTTAAATGGGAAGTAAATTTCAAATCCTCAATTGGGAACCACCGAAATGCTTAACAAGGTACTAGGTTACCAGAAGCCATCTGAATGCAGAAGACGACTTGCTATATTTACAATGCCAAGCAACCGCATCTTATTCAACGTGTAATTTGAAGAAAAACCTGTTTTGCAAGTTCCTTATTCATTTGTAATCGACTATCACAAATATCACTAGCATTACAAACTATGTGTTCCTGATATAAACATTTAGGTCGCCGTTGAAGAGAAGATAGTTAAAGAATATTAGCATAACTAAATTTATAAATTTAACCTCTTAGCTCAATTAACAAATATATCAAGAGAAGGTAATAATGTCTTCTCGAAAAAATTACATACGTAAAACCTTTCTGGTAAAAATTAATTATAAAAGGTATATAAGTAAGGAGAATAAATCGGCAAGTTCATTCTTTACATTGTATTTATAAATATAAGATGTTCACGTAAGTAAGAAAATCTTATAAAGTAAAATTGTCATCTTTCACGGAAAATTTAAAAAGCGCGGAAGAAACATTGAAATCGGTTAACGAAGAAAACATTGAAGATGTAAAAAGGTGCATCAAAGAGTGTTCGAAAACTTTACGATCTTTAAACAACGCTTTGAAAATACTAAAAATATTGGTACCATAAACAATTTATTGAGCGTTATTAGTAGAATGATGGGATGCAGGACAAAATTAAAAGCTGCTTTATTACGAGGAGGAGGATATAAACCAACACGCTCAATTAGGAAAAAATGGACAGCAAACAGAATCAAATGGGAACATATGAATTCTGTTGTTGGCGGAAGAACTAGACCCTCATGCATAACAAACTGGAAGCATAAAGATCCTATTGAATTTTTGGAAGATTGTGGTTCGCTGTTTGTCCGCCGTATTGCAAATATTTTAAAAAAGGAACCTTTCCTTAAAGTAAATGACATATTTTGCTGTAAATTTGCTAAATTTTAAAAGAAGGAAGAAATCGAAGAGTGCAAATATTTAAACACAAGGAATAAGGTATATGAGATTCAAGTTGACGATGTATACGCAGACTTAAAACAAAACTTACACCGATTTGATACGTCAGATTACTCCAAAGGCAACCCATATGACATGCCATGAATCAACAAGAAGGTGCCAGGCCTTATGAAGGATGAGAGCAATGGATCCATCATGCTAGAATTTGTCGGTCTCCGAGCGAAACTGTACTCTCAACGCATTTGGACAGATAGTGAAAATCAAAATACTATAAAGAAAGCTAAAGGAGTGAAAAGCTACGTAGTTAAAAATAAAATCACATTTTACGACTATTTAAAATGTTTGTTGGAAAATAAGGAAATGATATACGAGCAGAATGGAATTAGATTTATCACCATGTGCTCTTCAGAACTGCTCAGAGAAAAATAGCACTAAGCCCTTTTGATAAAAAGCGGTTTGTGAAACGTAACTCAACAGAAACGCTACCCTGGGGACATTTCAGCATTATGGATGTGGATTAAATATGAATAATTACATAAATAAATGTTTATCTTAATTGTTTAAAAATATGTCTTATATACATACTTATAACAATTTTGTAATCATTACTATGTTCCTGGAAAAAAAAGAGATAAATAAAAATAATTTTTTTTTATTTACAGAATGTTTTGAATTTTTGAATTAAGTTTTTCCTCCCCATTTAAAAATTAACGGAAAGCCTCTAATATGCACATGTATAAGATAGGTTCCTGTGATTTCAGCGAATTTTAAAATAACTAATGGAAATATTAAAGATTATTTACTTAAATTATTGTATTTTCCCAACAAACACAACACAATAAAGCAATTTGTAATATGTAACATTACAATAATTTACTAGTTCGTAGAAAGCTCAAAAATTTATTATTTAGTGCAACGCTAACATAAAAAGTTGTACAAATCTTAAGATTTGCAAAACATTTAAAAGCTTTTGTGAGTTTGTTTAATAATTGATGTACAATTTAAAAAATATAGCAAATTAATATAATAATGTGGAACATTTAATGAGATATACGGACATATATTATAAAAATTTTACCAGCAAGCAGGCATAAATTTTACAAATACATATAATATTTGGAAATCCACTAGAAATTTACCGATTTTTCGGAAATAAATAGGAATTTCAATATTTTAAACCATTTTTGGGAAAAATTATTTGTGGAAATATTCAAATAATTTTGGGAAATACTGAAAACAATACGAGTTTCTACTAACTCATTCACAATAGAAAACAAAACATAATTTTTGAAAGCATTTATAATTAAAAAAACAATTCCTGGGTTTTATTTCATCAAATTTAATGCATTTCATTTATTTGTTTAACACACAATTTTTATTTGATAATCAATTAGTAGGTAGCTGTTATGTTGTACATATTGTTATATTAGCATACTTATAATTTTATATTAATTACCCACACCCAAGCTAATCAATATCTTAAATATTAATTGTAAGAAACTGGAATTTGTAATCTAAAGCACAGGAATCCCACCACTTGTTTTATTTCAAAATACGCTAAGACTCAGCTTTTATTCCAGATTATTTTATTAACGAGCAGCAGCCTCATCACATACCTTACACCGGTCGCAAAGATGCACTCACTCTGCTTATATCATTTTGCTTTTCAAACTTGCCTACGTCTGGTCACCTTACTGGAAAGTAGATTCCTTCTAAATTTAATACAGTAAAGTAGTGTGGGTACTTTGTAACATGGGATCCTTTTTAGCAGAGTCCATTGCAGACACCACCGTCCAAGCAAAGCACGTGTTGTCATTATTTTTAACATTAACGCAAGCATGTTTTTTCATAATAACAGGTGGTAGTTCGATGTAAGATGAGCCCAACAGGGGTGTATATTTATTGATGTTTATTGTAATATTTACCACCTCCCTCTTGAAATTCACCCAAATCCGATAGGATGGTATTCATAACGTCCTCCGCAAACCATTCCGTGAGATTTGTATCTTGAAATTACATTATTCCTTATGTTTAAATATTTGCACTCTTCGATTTCTTCCTTCTTTGAAAATTTTGCACATTTACAGCAAAATATGTCATTCACTTTAAGGTAAGGCTTTTTTTTTAATATTTGCAATACGACGGACAAACAGCGGACCAAAATCTTCCAAAAATTCAATAGGATCTTTATGCTTCCAGTTTGTTATGCATGAGGTTCTAATTCTTCCGCCAACAACAGATTTTATATCCTTCCATTTGATTCTGTTTGCTGTCCATTTTTTCCTATTTGGGCGTGTTGGTTTATATCCTCCTCCTCGTAATAATGCAGCTTTTAATTTTGTCCTGCATCCCATCATTCTACTAATAACGCTCAATAAATTGTTTATGGTACCAATATTTTTAGTATTTTTCAAAGCGTTGTTTAAAGATCGTAAATTTTTACATCTTCAATGTTTTCTTCGTTAACCGATTTTAATGTTTCTTCCGCGCTTTTTAAATTTTCCGTGAAAGATGACAATTTTACTTTATAAGATTTTCTTACTTACGTAAACGTCTTGTATTTATGATTACAATGTAAAGAATGAACTTGCCGATTTATTCTACTTACTTATATACCTTTTAGAATTAATCTTTACCAGAAAGGTTTTACGTATGTAATATTTTCGAGAAGATAATATTCCCTTCTCTTGATATATTTGTTAATTGAGCTAAGAGGTTAAATTTATAAATTTAGTTATGCTAATATACTTTAACTATCTTCTCTTCAACGGCGACCTAAAAGGTTTATATCAGCCGTGCCTTCAGCCACACGCAGAATGTCAAATAGTGTCACGTTTTTACACACCATGTCGTTCAGGCGACCAAAGCGTTGTCATTTCCCGAGCACATCAAAGCACATTGCAGCGTTCAGCCGCCCAAATGTACACACCGGTGTGCACATTTTTACGCTACGGTCTGTTAGCGTAGTGTCCCGGTGCGTTTAGTAGTCTTGACGTTAGCGTGGTTTTATGCTTTCAAAATTGACATTTAGCGCGAATTTACAATTTGGATTCAATTGATTGCAATTTAAAAATGGAACAAATTTTTAATTTTATTTTAAACGAAGATAATTCCTTTGTTCAGTCAGTGGAATAAAGAATTGTCTGGTGAATTTGTAATAAATTGCATTTTGGTGATCTGATTTGTGCGTTCATTTATTTTATTAGTTTAATTAACCTTCCATAAGAAGCAAAAACTCTTGTTATTTTCATTGGCGACCGTGACAGGACTTATTTTGTGTTAAGTAATAAAAAACTCTGGTGATATAGTGACTTTTAAATAAAAAAGGCCTTTTAGAAAGTGAAACTAATCGATTGCAACCAAGCTAACTAAGGTGTTTGCAGTTAACGAGTACATTGTGATTAAGTTTGAGACAAATTAATCTGCATATTTCATCGTTGGATGGTGCACACAATTTGGAAAAATAATTGAAAGTTGTAATGTATTATCGATTCATATAATATCAGGATCAATGGTAAGAGTATAGTCTTTACGTTTTAAAACAAAGGGTTCTTGCAAACAATAAAATTTATTGGTAAGAAGAGTGATAATTAAAAAAATTCAGTAGCAATTATCCAATTTTAGACGAATTTTCTTATTAATAAACTGTACATACATAGCGTTCATATGAACTCAGTACATTCCTACAGCCATATACAAGCTTGCATTGAAATGAAACTGGAATATACCGTATGGTCTGCATTGTTCAATATTTTTGGAAATAATTACTTGAACAAACACTTCACCAGAATATTAGCCAAAATTCAATAAAGAACAATTATATAAGAGACAGATGAGTGAATTAAATAATTTAAGCTATTAATCGTTTTTAAAATTTCTTTTGAACGCATATTATTACATATACATATTTTCTTAAATTATAATTTAATATTATTTATCAAGACTATCATATTACTTTGAACTAATAAAAAATTAAAATAAATAACCAAAAGTGTCGTGCAAGAGTGCAAGTCATAAACGAGAACGCTTCACTTAAATTTTGTTGTTGAACTATACGCCTTGTTGCATCATTTTGTTGAGATTCAACAACTTTGTTGTAGAATATCAAAGTATTCGCATTCTCGTTAATCTAGTGAACTTTTTTTTTATGAGTCCAATTATATTGGTTGTTGAATTGAGACCATTTCTTTCATCCATTGTTGTTCGAAATATCGTAAAATGAGTGATGATGAGCAAGTAAAGAAGCAATTAGAGGACTTAAAATCCCAGCGAGCAAACACAAAAGGGTGTATCACACGGATCAAAACATTGATAAATAGCAAAGCAGATACACTGAGCGCTACGGAATTAGAATGTAGACTAGGTATCCTTGAATCGTATTGGAAATTTATTCTTGCTCATCAATCTTCAATTGAAAGACTATCGCCAGATGATGTCAGCAATAGTAGTGCACGGGGTGAATTAGAAGATTTATATTGTGGAATTAAATCCAAAATTTTGTCGTTATTACCTTCTCGGAACCGCGCAAGCATTACTGATGGTAATATTACTATTTTACCAGCCAGTTCAACAAGTTCCAAGTTACCACCTCTGAAATTACCACAATTTTCTGGTAAATATTCCGATTATCCCAATTTTATCGCAACATTCAACAAATTAGTTCATGATGACGCTGAAAAAACAATTACAGAAAAATATAATCACTTGCTTAGTTGCGTTTCTGGCCCTGCTCTGCGAGCGATAGAGTCTTTAGGAAAATCGGCAATCACGTATACGCAAGCCTTGGATAAATTGAAAGAAAGGTTTGATAACAAACACATGATTGTCCAAGAGCATATTATTGAACTGTTCGAACTACCTAAGGTAGTAAAAGGCTCTGCACTCCATTTGCGAAATCTCGTTGATAACATTAGTGCGCATTTCAGCGCGTTACGAGCTCTTGGCTCTGACTCCGAGATCTTACACTCAATTATAGTCCATCTTGCGAATTCGAAATTAGATCCTGAAGCTCAATCACGTTGGGAAGAGGCAATTGACTATACAAAGTTTCCTACTTGGGAAGAATGTGAAAAAATTCTTAGTCGCCGATGTCAGTTTCTTGAAGGAAGGGAAAAGAACTGCACTCCTACTTATGCCGAGCAAAATAAAGCCAAAGTTGACATCCTTAAAGGTTACATCAGATAAATGTTCGTTCTGTTCGGAGCTACATCATAACATCAACGGTTGTGCAAAATTTAATGAATTACCCGTGAATGAACGTCTTGAGGCTGCAAAAAGATTAGCATTGTGCATAAACTGTCTAAGAAAGGGTCACACTGTCAAGTCTTGTCATTCCTCAAAATGCAGAGTTTGCTTTAGACCGCACCACACGAAGTTGCATCGATACCCTTCGAACACTGGGAATTCTCCCTCCAATTTGTGGCTTTCATCTTCCAAAGGAACAAGCTCACCCCCAATAGCAAATTCGTCACCAAACGTGGGTGCTCAAGAGCAGTCCGTAGTCTCAGGACCATCTAGTTTATGCTCAGCAGCTAGAGCAAAACAAGAGCACGTTTTCTTAGCAACTGCAATAATAAACATAAAGGATAAATATGGGTGCTACCATTTGGCTCGAGTCTTGCTAGACTCAGCGTCACAATTAAACTTTATCACGACAGCTTTAGCACAAAAACTTGGTTTAAAACGTAGAAGAATAAATGCAGATATCAACGGCATTGGCGACATATCTGCAAAAGTAATGTATGAGGTTGATTCCACTATAAAATCGCGCACAACAAACTACCAAACAGATGTACATATGTGGGTTTTACTGGTGTGCAACCAGAACATGAAATCAATATCAAAGATTGGAATATCCCACCTAATTTAGAACTCGCTGATCCGAGTTTTCACAAACCACAGCCTATTGACTTGTTGATTGGAGCAGATAAATTTTTTGAATTGCTTTCGGTGGGTCAAATTCGATTAAACAAAAACTTGCCAACTCTTCAAAAAACCCTCTTTGGTTGGATTATTTGCGGAACATATAAGGTTCCATCGCTCGTTAAACAAATATGTAACTTAGTGGCTGTCGTTGAACCGATCAAAACTGATCCTGAGCTTACTTCGTTAGTTGAAAAATTTTGGAGCATCGAAAATTTTGACACTGGCCATTCCCAGTATAATCATGAACAACAGCACTGTGAAGATTTGTTTTTAGAAACGGTTAAAAGAATGCAGGACGGCAGATTCATGGTTAAACTGCCATTCAAGAAACCACCTAGCGCTTTAGGACGGTCTTTCGATACTGCACTACGTCGACTCTTATCGCTGGAAAAACGGTTTCAACGCAATCCAACTTTGAAGCAAGAATATGTGGAATTCCTGAGTGAATACCACCAGTTAGGTCATATGGAGTTATTACGTCATTATCAAATTGCTCCTGTACATTATTATTTGCCTCATAGCTGCGTGCTACGCCCTGAGAGTTCATCCACGCGTCTTAGAGTAGTATTCGATGCGTCCTCTCAAACTTCCTCCCAAATATCGTTGAATGACATCATGATGGTTGGGCCTACTGTACAAAATGACTTATACACGATTCTTTTAAGATTTCGTTGTCACAGATATGCACTTACAGCAGATGTGTCGAAGATGTACAGGCAAATACTGGTTGATTCTGAAGACACTACTTTTCAGTATATTTTGTGGAGAAATCAAACAACTGGTGAGCTTCAGACATTCAGATTGAAAACTGTCACATATGATGATAATCTTCCTCCCCAAAGATGGTTATTAGGAAGAATCATCAATCTCATAGAAGGAAAAGATGGTAAAGTTCGGGTGGCTGACGTTCATACGAAGACAGGAGTAATACGTCGAGTAATACATAAGTTGGCACCACTACCCACATCCGAGGAGGAAAATTGACAACCCGTTACGAGTTGTCAAGGCGGGCGGCATGTTCAGTCATCGCATCATTTAACAAAACAAACAAAAAGTCTCCAATACTAACTTGTTTTAATACTAGATCAGGTTCAATAATAACTATGTATAAGTACATGCAGATTCCATTGTAGTCAGTGATTTCATTTCCAAAATGTTGTTGTCTAGTAAAAATTGCTAATTCTATAATTATTGTTGCTACAAATCACTTCGTATTGTCAATACACTGCAAACATTGTAATAAGCTCTTGCTATCAGCTTTGTACCGCTATGCTTGTATCATGATAAAAGTGCCGGCTTCACTTGCACTCTAGATCTCGTGGAATAAAGAATTGTCTGGTGAATTTGTAATAAATTGCATTTTGGTGATCTGATTTGTGCGTTCATTTATTTTATTAGTTTAATTAACCTTCCATAAGAAGCAAAAACTCTTGTTATTTTCATCCTTTTTGCACAAGGAAAATACGGTTGGTGCTCTGAATGATGGGGTAAAAATTCCGTAATTTAGTAAAAAAATTAATTTTTTAATAAAATAATTTATTTTATTTCAGTTAACGAAATCGTTTTCATCCAAATCAACGGAAAATCTTTGCAAATGATGAAAAACAGCTGTTACAGAATAGCGGAGGAATTATTACCTCGAACCGAGATTATATTAGAAAAAAAATTACTATAATTCGAGATGGTAAAATCATAAATTAATCTTGAATTTCAGTTAGTTTTAATTAAGCGATTCATTTTAATTGCAGATAGTAACACGTCATGGCCCAGAGCCGTAATATTGTTGCTCTTATCGGTCTATAAAGATAATGCGGATAAAATTGGCAGCTCGGAAATCCGAAATTCCGCAGTATGGAAGGATATTTCGAAGGAGCTGATTTCCGCAAGACATTGCTACACTTGTCAGCAATGCAAGTGGAAAATCTCCTATCTAAAATCCAAATATATGAGGGCAAAGGTTTCGGCTGTTCCAAGAAATTCTGGAGGGTTTAGATCCTCTTTACAATTCTTTAACGAAATGGATGACATTTTTGGAAGCAGCACTCCGTCCAACTACCACAGCAAGCCAGTTCGTCACGTTATCAACCTGTTCGTCCACAAGCGCAGGAAATTGTTGAATTGGAAGAACCCGTTCTTGTAGTTGAGCCTCCAGTAAGAAGGAGAACGATTACCCATGCTTTATCTTCCGCGTTAGAACAGGAGGAAGAAAATAAAAGTAAGCGTCATGCCCAATACATGGGATTGTTAGAGAAAGCCACTGACACCTATAGGGAAATGATGCTAAAGTTGATAGAAAGGTTGTAAAAATTTCATTTACTTTATTAACTTTTATATTTTAATTAGCTCTAACTTTGTCTGCTTAGTATAGGTAGGCTGCTTTTGCCACAATAGTCCATGTATGTATATGTATATGATTCATGTGATAATTATTTCTTATTTATCCTTATTTATTATTCGCTTTTCCATATTTATTATTGCCTGCCCGCAAATACTATTGCTCTCCGTATTAGTCTTTAAGTGAGCCTCAGTAAAGAGGTTTTAGTTTGTATTACGTGGTGCCTTGCTTGTTAATTTTAAGCTTTTCTTCTTTTTATACCCTAGATGTAATCATAGGGGTATACTAAGTTTCCCATTCCGTTTGTAACACCTCGAAATAATGATGGTAGAGCAAAATGGATTGGACACCCATTCATAATATTAAAAGTTATTCCGATTTTTGCATGTCCGTCCGTCTGTCCGTCCGTCCGTCCGTCTGTGCGCACGATAACTCGAGAACGCGTATACTTAAAGAGCTGAAATTTTGTACACGGACTTTAAAATAAAAAAGTAAAATTAAGTTCGAAAATGAGACAAATCGGGCTGCTGTTTCGTGGGGTTGCATATAAAAATGTCGTTTTCCGCTATATATTTGGACACCGCCTGAGAACGCGTCTACGTAGAGAGCTGAAATTTCGTACATGTTGTTTTTACTACATTAGCAAATAAAATCTCAAAAATGGACTAAATCGGGCAACTACTTCTTGGTGTTGCCATATAAAAATTTTGGTTTTTTACGTATACTTAGAAAACGATCAGTCCAAGACATTTTTATTGTACTAAAAACTTTTGCAGAATACGAAATCCTATAAAATTGGTTATAATCATTTTTTCTGTGCGACAAACTGCTCTAGAAATATATGCGAAGAACAACATCAAAATCAGTACTTGAATAGATCGGTGACCATACGAAATTAATACGGGCATTCATCTAGGGTATCATAAGAATTGGTCTTAGACCAATTCTAGCTTTTTTACTTGTTTAATAATACTTTTTACAGTTTATATGCTGACTTAGTCTATGTAGGCTGCTTTTGCCATAATAGTCCAGGTATGTATATGTATATGATTCATATGATAATTATTTCTTATTTATCCTTATTTATTATTCGCTTTACCATATTTATTATTGCCTGCCCGCAAATACTATGGTGTATCAATATTGGTATGGTATATTGATGACTTGTGAATTCTTAACTTCACACAGTAGGTAGGGATGAATATGAGTAATGTAATTTGTCTAAATAAGTTGATTTTGATATAATAAAACAGAGTACGTTTTAGAGAGTCAAGGTGTTTTCTTTTATACTCACTCCTTGATAAACTTTGACAGTATTTGATGCCATACATTGTGCGGATATCGGGTGAGCATTCATCGGTTGAATTAACCAAATCATCTAACTGGAGGACGACGGCTTGATGCAGGCATTACAAGACGACCCTAACTAAATCATTACAAGGCAACCTCACCGCAATGCTTATATAACAACCGCTATATTACTTGCAACGTATACTAATTTTAATCACCAATTTTTGTAGTATCTTAGGACCAACTTTATCTCAACAATGTGCTAATTGTGAGTGAACGTACACGTTGCAGTATACTTCACTTTATGTCAGTTTATGTGGATGGTAGATACTCGGGGTGGGGGGATTTCCTTGCTTCGATTGTCTCTCAAAAACAAAAAGTGACACAAAGTGAAGTATACTACAGCGTGTTCGCCTAGGCTATTTTAGTAATTATTATCTTATATCCCGATCGCTCAACCCCAACGTTTATTTACGTGGCGCTTATGACAACTTATAATATATATATCAATTGGGTTCCATACTAAATTCACATGCAATAAAACATTTCTCTGAATATTTTAGAAATATATTTTTTCATAATTTGGTTAAGTTAAAATATTGAGTTCTAAAAATGCCATGGTACCAAAATCCTCTGTTCCCAAAATTGTATAAGTCCCATGCTTTGAGAAGTCTTCAAAATGTACTCATACTAGCAGCAGAGAAACTGTCGTGTCGCAAAAGATAAAGTTAGGCTAAAAATATAGAATGTCGTGTTACTGACTGCTTTTAAAATTAATTATAAAATTGCGCCAAACTATTTAGTGAATGATTTGAGATATGTTAGTGAGATACTTACAATATAAGGAACGCTAACAAATTCAGACTACCCCTACGTGCGCAGGATAAGGACCCAAAAACAGATGATGTACAAAGACTTACAGATGTGTAATAGTCAGTGAAATTTAAGTCTAAAGAAACATTAAAAAAAATTTATATAATACAAGTATTATTATATATACACTGCGAAATAAATATTTAACAATATGTATATTCAATATATTTCTGCAAAGTGATGCTATTTTATCTTCTTCCCCTGTAAGAAAGAACTACAATGAGTATTTTTTAGAGTATGAACAGTTTTTACAAAAAGCATCATTTACCTTATTTCTGATTGACATGTACATAATGTACATTTCAATTTAATTATTCCTTCTAGCCCAAAGAAAATCGGCCATTGAATTTCTTTTTTGTTGAGTTTCCATATTTTCTGGGTTCTGTGTTTCAGCATCACTTGAGATATTTTCACGTGCATAGCTTTCACCAACAACTAAATATTCCTCAATATAACTGTAATTGAAGTTAAGCACACATTATGCAAAACGCAGGCTGCCAAAATTGTTGCTGGAATTTGGTCTGTTAAATTCATGTCAATGTACCTCAATCATCCAAACAGAAGAGAAAAACTTCTCTCTATTGCAACACGAGAGGAAGCATGTTTCGTATTGAAATATTTCTGCTTGTCTGTAAGTCTGCCACGATTTATGTAAGGAGGAATGCACCATGTGAGAAAAGGTAAGACTTATCACCAAGATTTTTCTCTCATGTTGAAAAAAAAACTGGCTCGGTTTGCTGTGACATTTTCATACAAGTCGGAGTTTTTGAAAATTCTGCAATCATGAACGGAGCTTGGGAATATTTCCTGTTTGTATACTCTGCGTTTTGCTGACATGGTACTTTTGCAGGTATGTAGCATCCGTCAGTTGCTCCAATTACAGCAATCATTTCAATAGACTCAAACTGAGACTTTATTTCTTCTTTTTCTTCTGGCGATGGATATTTAGTAGTTTTTCTATGAGAGTACCAGGACACTGTTTAAGCTTCCAGGATTTCGCGGTTTGAGTCCATACTAAATGTGGCTTTGTGTCTTTACTGTATTGGTTTATGTGATGCATCATTGGGTCTTGAATGTACTGGTTTATGTCTTGGAAGCACCATTGCGTCTTGACTGGCTTATGTCTTGGGTACACCATTGAGTCTTGACTGGCTTATGTAACGGATGTGTCATTTGGTCTTGACTGCACCCTATAGGCATTAGCCGGTACTACCAGCATGCTCCGGTACTACGGTTTTCTTGGATAGATATGTGGTGCGCCTAAATGTAGGCTGTTTTATTATGTTGTTTGGTTTTGAATTAATATTGTTTTGTAATGTAGCTGCAATCGATAACTACAGCTATATTACGGCATTTAGGCGGACAGTGTAGCGGTATGAAAAAAAGATATGTGTGCTTATATTTAATGCTGTATTTATTGAATAATTCTAATGTGAAACACTCCAATTTGTAAATTCACTACAATTTAATTCTGTTCATTAATGGCTCGATTGCATATGTAGTTATTATGCCGTATTTTGACATATATTCAACTAAATGCAATTTGCAGCCTTTTCTAGTTTTTACGCGTTATGCACTTATTTTTTAATTCACTTTGCGCTTAATTTGACTTAACTACTTAACTAATTTGTCTCGTTGCATGTATCATTAAAATGCCGAAAGCTGGCATGTATTTCATTTTTATGCAAGAAACTTATTTACTAAATTAATTGATATCCACACAATACTTATCTTAAGAAATTCCAACCAAAGCTTCTTGTTAATTGCCAACACCAACTGCACATAAATTTTCAGCATGTATGACAATGCACCTTAACTATGGCACTTTTTATCTTATGCTTATTGCTGAAATTGAAAAATATTTATTAACACTTGATCGTATGCTAGAACTTGCATATATAATCGATTTGAAAAAAAACTTGCTTTAAATTACACTGATGATCGCTGTCGAAAAACTGAGAGAGATCTTAGGAATTGCCCCCTTTTTATAGGCTCTAAGCGGCCATTTTGACATAAGTTCCACAAGAAAAATGCAAATTAAGCATATTTTTCGACTTTGCTTGACTTGTATACTTATGTTATTAAATATTTTAATTTTTCTGAAATTTATCAAGATGGCGGCTCCCTGACAATTTCCACTGTGGAACGCAAATATTTCTCATTTTTCTTGCATCTCGTTTTCGCATCTTTCTCTTTCCCACTTATTATGGGAATTAATTTTACCTTTTTTCGCGAATATTTATTTAGCTGGTAACTTTCGCGGTTTCTAAGCGTTACCAACAGGTAGCGCGTACCCAACTTCGTAAAATCAGCTTTTCACCGTGTGAAGTTGACAGTCGCGATCGCGGTATTTTAGTTCGTTAGTGCCGTGTTGTTTTTAGTGTTTTCGTCGCAATTAAAGGATTAATTCTTAAGGTAAGTGGTTTTAATTGTTCTTTGAGTGTTTACTATTAATTGTGTATAAGTTCCAGCATGAATAATTTGCAGGAACTATGTAAATTCTGATAATTATTCATGTTGGAAAGGTGAATTTTGAAATGTCAACAATGGTATAAATTGTTGCATTTCATTAATTATAATGTATGTGCGTGTTGCAGTTCTTTATGTTTTGCATATTTAAACATATTTGCATGTTTTGCAAATGTTTATTATGTAGAGCATATGAATTTTGCACAGAAATTGCACTAATTGAATTTGCATGTTTTTGTTGTTGTACTGCCAAGAAATTGGTTTCTTGGCAGTCTGCATGTAATTTGCCTATTTCCATAGTTTTTTATATGCTACTTTGTTATATTAGTTGCTTTAAACTAATATCTGTTTATCTTATTCATTTCAGATACGTTCCTGTGGTGGTGGATATACCTGCAGCTGAAACTGGAGGAATCAGGAGAATCTAAGGGAAGTAAGAAATACTTAATATATTTCTTCTAATATATTATTATTTATTTCAGGTGTGTTCAACAAATATAATTAAAGTTAGCAGAAGGAAATTTTTGTTCACGCCAATGGATTCTAGATGGTGGGTAAGTGGGAGGTATTATAATGTAGGACTAGGAAGGGGGAATGACAGTTTCATCAGAAATCCTCTACGGGCTCTGGTTTTCGAGATATTAGTGTATTAATAATTCAAGTTCTTTTTATTCATGCCAATGGATTCTAGGTAGTGTGGGGTGGGAATTTTAGTTCCAGGGGGACGAAATTTTCATCAGCATGACGTCATCTTGGTTTTATTGTTTTCAAGTGCTGCAAGTTTTCTTAGCGGGGAAATTGTAGATATTGGCATCATTCGAATTTCACAACATGACATTACCATGAACAGATTCTAGAAGATGTCAGTGGGGGTTCTAGGTGCAAACATTAAATGTTGCGCCTAGACTTTTACAGGATTCGAGTGCAAACGGCATTTCTTGAGTAAGGTTACCTAGCGGAATTAGCCGGTAGCACCAACAAGCCTTGAATTTGCTGTTTTCTTTTATTAGCGGGGAATTTGTAGATATCAGCATGCGCCTAGAGTTTTACAGGATACGAGTACAGACGCCATTTCTTGAGTAAGGTTCCCTAGTGGCATTAGTCGGTACAACCAACATGCCTTGGTTTTGCTGTTTTCTTGTATTAGCGGGCAAGATGTAGATATCACGTATGAAGTTATATTGGTTTTTGCTGTTTACAGGTGCTGCACCTAAATAAGTTTTCTTAGCAGGGAAGTTGTAGAATCAGCATCACTTGAATTTCACAACATAACATCACCTTGGTTTGATGTTTTCTTACCAAATTGTTATTATTGGGTTTACGGGTGCGTGTATTGAAAAGTCACAGTTACTCTTTCGAGTGCAAACACCTTCTCTTGGGTAAAGTTCCCTAGCGGAATTAGCAGGTACTAAATGTGTTATTCATCTCAGATTTGGGTATACGAGATCACTTCGGGGATATAAGATCACTTTCAGCAATCTCCATCATAGGGAAATAGCATAGGTCTTCGATTTTGTTTCTGGAGTTCAATTATTTTTCATCTCGGAGATCGTAGCTCTAAACATTTGTAAAGGGGTGGGAAGTTTTATTGGTGGAGGTTGCTGGTTAAGATTGATATGGTCTTGGAGTCTACAATTTGACCCTTCGATGTCTGGGTACTTGAGGTTAGCTGAGAGCTTTAGTGGCAATATTTGATACTATGACTAGGATTGCCCGGAGTGTGTTATACTGGTCTACGTTACCTGTACCAAGACTTAGGTAGAGCGTGTGAGGCTTATGTGTTTTAAGTAATGATGTAAAATACCCTATGCGAATTTATACCGGGGCTGTATACTTGTCAACTTGAGTTTGATGTTAGTTATTTACTTTAGTGTGAGTGCCTGTGGTATGTTGGGCTGGGCTACTCGGTGACTGAGGAAACGTTACCTAAGGCGTGAGTGGATGTGTGCAGCTGGGTATTAATGCGGATAAGAAATGTTATGAAATTCCCTAAGTGAATAAGTGTCATTAGTATTAGCAATAATTCAAGTTAACTCTAGAATATTTTTGTTCATGCGAATAGATTCTAGAAGGTGTCAGTGGGAGTCTTAGTTCTAGGGGTCAACAAAACTTTCATCTGAAATCTTCCACGGGCTGTGGGTTTCGAGATATTAGCGATCTTGCTTTTTCAGGTGTAGTTAATATTAGTAGCTGAAAAACATAATAAAACCACAACAACTATAACCTAAATTGTGGACTAAAGATTTGATGATATTAATCTGTAGGTGTCTTTTATAAACAAGATTACACCATGTGATCATAAAAATAGATCAGGCGAAGCTGGTTGGGGTGAATCTAGGTAGATATTTTTAGTTAGATAAGTAATGCAATTAGTAAATGTAATGTAATTAGTAAATGCCTAATTTTACACTTCAGGTGTAATGCCTCATATTTGATTGCTTGCATAAACAAATGCGCACAGTCCAGTAAAATAAACAAATTCGAATAATGTAAACAAATTGAGCGATTTATGTTTTTTAATGTAAGATTGCCAATTTCTTCAGCTGATAACAACAACAACTGATAATAGTCTGTAGGATATGAAGTCTTAGATGAGTAGTGGAAGTTATAATTGATATTTCTAGTGCTGGAAACAAAAAACAACAACAACTATAACGTCAGTTGTGGATTAAAAATCTTTTATAAACAAGAGTGATCATGCTATGGTATTCGATATCTAAAAATAGATCACGGCTGCTTGGGATGTTAAGAAATATGAAGTAATGGAAATTAAAGCCTTATCAGAAAATTTTCGATGTAGGTGTGTATGTGTATTGAAAAGTCTTAGGTTTTATGAAAGATTGTTTTTTTTTTATTTTCAATAAAATTTCTTTTTGGGTGGGTTAAATGTAAAGCTTTGATGAGCTATGATATCAATCTGGGGTGATACTAATTCAGTATGATATGTTGACATAGATGAGTAGTGAAAGTTGTATGGGTACATCCAATTTTTGGTGATAAGGTGTAATGGCATGACCTTGTTAGCATAGCCTAAAAGTGGTTTGAACAGCCACATCTGAAAAAAAATCACATATTATGATTAAGAAAGCTTCATGATATTATCAAAAGTGATACCAATGGATTAAATAAGGAAAGTAGATTCACTTAGTCTGCAAACAACAAATTTGACTGAAAGCGACACCCGATGTGAGCAATAATCATTCTTGCTTCAATTATCACTCTTAAGCGACATGTGCCGCAGAAAATATATTAAGTCTAGTCCAAAATATGCATTGTAAATAAAAATTGTATTATGGCTATAATGCCATTTATTGAAATAATCTGTTTTAATTGTATTATAGCTTAAGTCTAAAGTCTTTTTCTTTAGTTCAGGAAAGCCAAGATTTCAAAGATATAGACTGATCCTCATAATGAATATTCCTTATGCCTTTAGACCAACATGGCTTTAGAAGTTTCCTTGTGCACCATTTCCACAAATAACATCTCTCCGTCTTTACTTTTTGCGACCTTTGTAGGAATATCCTGATTTTTCGAGCAGTTGGTAGGGGACAGTCGACTCGTTTTTGGATGAAAAACTTTCTTCTTTATTTCTAGAAAGCATCGATTTCATAGATGTAGACTGAGCCTTATATGAATATTCTTTCCGACTTTCGTCCGTAGTCTTTAAAGGGTTTGTAGTATACTTAGAACTCATGTTGAAATTATTGCGTAATTAGCTTGCCAAGAAACAGTGGTCTGTTTGGGAAAGGAGCAAAACATCAACCGAAAAACAAGTTATGAAACTATTATTTATATGTATTTGGCACATCGTGTTGGAGGCAGCATTTTGTCCTTGACCTCTGACGTCACCTTAACCTATGAAACCGAACGTGTCTGCTCTTGCGTTCACTTGGATGATGAGTAGTGCAAGTTGTATGGGAGATTATAATTAGCTGTTAGTAAACAGTAAAGAAGAGAATTCTGGTAACAGTATGTTCCATACACAATCTTACAGGTGGAAAAAAATTTTATAAGAATCTGGTAACTACATTTCCGTATAAATCTTTTATAAATTCATGTGTCCAAACCGAGCCATAGATTTTTGTTCTAGATGAAAGCACATATCTGAAAATAGATAGCAGCAAAATGCAAGGCTATAGGAATTTGTTTGCAGTATATTCTATACAAAATATAATAACCACAAGAAAATTTTGTAAGAATCTGGTAACATGTTCAGTTCACAATTTAAAAAGTAGAAGAAAATTGTATAAGAATCTGGAAATAGTATGTTCCATAATAAATCTAACAGAAAGAAGAAAATTTTATTAGAATCTGGTAACAGGATGTTCCAAACAAAAATCCAAGATTTTATGCATTTCCTGATGTGTAAGCCTTACATAATAAATCCACATGTTGTATATAAAAAATCGGTATATAAATATCTGTTAAAAAATTAGTTAGGGTATATAGTGATTTTAAAAAATTCATATCTAAAAAAAGGGACCCGAGAGCCATTTTCTCAAGTCTGTTCTAGGAGAAAACATATGCTATAACATGTAAAAATAGATAGTGATAAACAAAATTTTATAAGAATTTGGTATCCAAAATCTACTAGGCAGCAGACAATTTTATACGAATCTGGTATGTTCTATACAAAATCTAAAAGGAGAAAGAAAAACTTCATGAGAATTTGGTTATTGGGTAGTGTCATCATGAATGTTAGACTGTTAAGATGGATATTAAGGAGTTTTTAAGAGAATATAATAACATCTTACTCGATGAGCATAAGAAACAAATTCAAGAATGCTATAATTTTTTTAAATTATATGGAAATATTTGTTACATATACAAAATGTATACGTAAGGCATCAGAAAATAAAAATTACAATTTTTATAAGCCAATCATGCCTAACAGCACGGTTGGCTTATCTCTTGCGCACATGAAGAAAGTTGCGTCAGCAATTTCTTCAACTACGCGCAACATTCCGAAGGGACAAATATCATTTCAAAAACTAAAGAAAAAAACGACCATAGCAAAAGCCCCACGACAAATCTTACCTTTGTCGTAAATACGATATGTATGTACATATATACATTCATACGTATCGGGCGCATGAAATTTTACTTCAGTGAAGACTGAAACGATCAAGTCTTCACCGAAAAAGCTTTTATCAGCAAATTGTCGCGAGCTGCATACATTGTGGGCGCAACGCCTGAACTTTTAGCAGCCAGCGCTCATCTATAAAACGCTAGCAGTCAACGATCCTGAGTTGAAGAGGAAATCGAAGACGGCTCATAAGCCCCCTTTTCAACTAGATCCAGGGAAAGTTAAGACGGCCCAAGGTCCCCCCAGCTGCAAAACAGACCGAAATCAACCGACAAAGGATTCAGAGGGAACTCGAAGGCGGTTAAAGAAACCCCCCTCCCAATCACAGCAAAGGGACTTAAGCAGGCAAGGAGCCCCCCTTTCACCAAACAGCGTATCATATGCCAGCCGACAATCCTGATTTACCTCTGCAGGAAACAGAAACAGCAGCGAGGGAAAACTCTCCATCTTTAGCCGACACGGGATCAGCCCCAGGTGCAAATACACAGCACCTCGGTGAAGGTGCAGCATCTGCTGCAGAATTTTGCCCAACAGGACCTCGACTTCGAAGCGGAACCATTCTGCCAGGTCCTAATAGACAAGTAAGTTTAGATAAGTTTTTAAGTAAATTATACGAGTGAGCGCGGGAATCGTATAAACTGACGATTACCCATTGTGACGCATTAGATCACAAACTAAAAGCAGAGTGCGAGGCCAGGCTCGCCAAGTTAAAAACCTTAAAGGAAAATACAATACAGTTCCGAAAGGAACTAGAACAGTTTTCCGAATCTGGACGCTCACTAAGTTTAGATTTAGAAAAGAATAAGAGTGTTAGGCTAAGTGAAAGTGACAGTGAAAGTGCCGACGGTGATAGTAACGGTGAAGTGGCTGAACCAACTAACGAAGATTGGCTTGAAGAATCCTTCACGGAAATCAGCCCAGAAACAAGCCCAACTAGTCCACCCAAATTTAAATTTCCAGGCAATAGACTATACACAATGGTGGACTACGCTAAAGTAGCGAAGCTAACAGCTCATTCCCTTATTTTTGGGTGAAAGTACCCCACAATTGGGACGCGAACCACAAACCTTCATTGGCTGCTGCAACCAAACTATGCAGTGCCAAAATAATGAAGAAAAAGTGGCTTTCATTCAGGTCCTTCCCACAAGACTCAGAGGTGACACATACCAATTATTTGCTTCAGACGTCCCTGCTTCGTTTACTGAAGTAGAAGAACGTCTAAATAGAACATACCTTCCCCGTGAGACATACCAGAAGTTAGTGAACAAATTAATCACTACCAGGCAAAACTCGTTAGAATCTCTCACTGTCTTCATTATAAGATTGAAACAGTTGTTGCCGATTTGCAACGAGGCAGCGACACAGAAATATGGAGCTGAGGCAGTCCCTGCTGTGAAAACACAGCTGATGGATTTCGCCAAAAATGCTTTAAAAGTGGAGTCACTAACCCACATCTGTGTCAGTATTTGCTCACGCAGGGAGAAGGTGATTTAGAAGCATTAATTCAAAAAGCCCTGACATGGAGAAATTACAACAAAGTGCTACATTCGTCCAGACTCGTCTGCTACAAGCCCCTCCAATGGCTCCAGTAGACCCAGATTTACGAGTGAGAGCTTACTATAGAGCTCCCTACTATCAAATTCCTTCAACACCTATGCTCGCATCACCTCGAGCGCCAAACCCAAATCAGTTTTCACGTAACGTGAATAACCCAGATTCATCACAGTCACGACAACGACCATTTACAAACACTGATGCCAGAAATTCGGGCACAGATGCACTGGTCCGTGACATCACGTGTAACTTCTGCCAGCGAAAGGGTCATACGTATTCAGATTGCCTGAAGTGCAAAAACACCCCTTTCTGCTCAAAGTGCAAGATCTATGGACATGACGTCCGTAATTGCAGAAAAACACAACAAACACAACAGATTGTTCCTCCACGCCTCTCCAATAGATCTACACAGGATCAACACAACACAAAAAGTCCTCAAGTCTTCAACATAAGACTCAAATGCACCTTCTGTGGTCGCCGAGGACATGCAGACGAAGATTGCCGCCAGAAGAAAAAATGGGAAGTCCGGAGTCAGGGAAACGACATGCAGTCAACCCAAAACTCCCCAGATCGACTATAAACCCATACATCAAATCAAAAGGGTCACCTCAAGCGCCCGAATCCGGTGTCCCTACAGAGAAACTTCCACTGGACATAAACCTTAACGGCCATACAAAACTAGTAGTGGACACTGGCGCTGAGGTTAGTATTATTAAGAAAAGAGCAATTAAAGACCTCAATTTAATTAATTCCAATGAAACATGCACTTTACAGACCCCTTTTGGAACCGGAAAGACATTGGGAAATTGCAAGGGCAACTTCAATTTTAAAAATAAAATTCCCTGCAAGTTTCGGGTGGTACAAAACCTGCCAGGTCTTTCCGATGACGGCCTTTCAAGAAACGATTTCCTATCAAACAATTGTAATGTTGAAGGCCGAAATAAGGCACTCAAGTTTCCTTGTATGGAAACAAATCTCGAAGAGTTTACTGTGCCTTTGTCATGCAAAACGGACAAGCTGTACTCCAGAAAAGCAGTCGAAGTGAGGTCACTTGCAGAAAAGATGGAACCTAAACAGGTTAAGCTATCTACATGCAGTGTCTCCAAGGCATCTCAAAGAAGTTACTCCAGGCAGAATTATCTGGCTGCCAGGTTCAACAAGAGCCGACGGAGTGCGAAAAGAGCTGTCTGGGTGATCAAGAAACCAGCGAAATGAGGCAGCATCTGGTTACTTTAGAGGAACCAATATGCATACCTGCTCGGTCACAAATTATCACCACAGTCCCGTTGCGAGTGAAGGAAGAAATACTCTGTCTATCAAAAGAGATAGGCGATGGAGTCTTCCTGGCCAACAGTTTACTCCCTACTGGGAAAGAAACAGTGCTAGTTGCCATACTCAACATTAACAATTTCCAAGTAGTCATCAACAGTTTATTATTACAACTGCTCCCCATACATGACTACGCCGTCATCCCAATAGGAGAACCCACTGATACACAACACGTTCTCAAGCCGAAAAGATCGCAAGCGAGTAACGAAAACATCAGTGAACCTCCCAAAGCAGAACAGAAGGCAACCAAGACTTCTTTCTCAAAAATACCTAGATATAAGTTACTAACGCGGCCCAATAGCCCCATACAAGACACGTGCGAGCTCTGTAAGACCCGAGTAGAGGCAACAATGACTCCACCGTCCAATAGAATAAGTTATAAAAATTTTACATGGCCGCAGAGCCAAATCAGAGATGCGAGCGAGCTCCAAAAGCCGACAAGCAAAATGCAGCTGACTCCTGCATCCAATATACCTAGATGTCAGATAACCACAAAGATAAGGAGCCCAACAATAGGTGCGTGTGAGCTCAGTAAGACCTATTCTCAGGCAAAGACGACTCCACCACCCAACAAAGTTAGTGTTAAGAAACAACCTTGGCCTAAGAGCCCCATTACCAGTGCGTGCGAGCTCAGCAAGACCTATTTAAAGGAAAGTCGACTCCACCACTTAATAAAATTAGTATTAAGAATAAAAAGTGACCCATGAGCCCTATAAAAGACGCGTGCGAGATTCGTAAGACCTCATTGAAGGCAAAGTTGGCTCCACCGTCAAATAGTATTAAGAGAACCAATTTTCCACGGCCCATAAGCCATAATCTCAATGTGTGCGAGTACTTGAACCAATGTAGAGTACCAATAAAAGAGCAGGAAGCACATAATTGCTTTATCGCGACAGATGGCATACATTTTTATACTACATATTGTTCCAAGTATTATAATTTTTAATTTAAATTTAAATTTCATTTAATTGTAAAACTAACAATTGTTAAGAATTGGAAACTTATATTTGTCTTTTTCACAGGTGATGAGATCATAGAGATAAATGGGATATCAGTGCAAGAAATGAGCCACGCTGAAACTATAGCTTTATTTAAAAATGTTAAGGAAGGTATAATCTCATTAAAAGTAGTCAAAAGAAGGTAACGCATTCAACTAAGGAGTTTTCTTTAACAAATTATCAATAATTTCTTTTCAGATTACAAAACTCTCTTTTTTTAGTTGAATAACTGGTGTACTTATTTTCTAACATGGAATATAGAGAAATTTATTATGTTCATATTATACTATACTCCTGCTAAACTCATAATTTCTAAGATGTAAAATAAATCCAATCGACGAACTTAGGTAAAAATTATAAACACATAAATTATAACAAATCAAATAAATTTTAACAGAAGAACGATTTATTGTTTGTATAGTTCAATAATTTAATTATTTTTTTAATTCCTCGATCTGACTGCTCAGTTGTGTCATATCTATTATAGATGTCGCTCACCGACTGCAATAGTGGCACAACACAAAATTCACAAAATTTGTACCAATTAACTGAACTTAAAGTAGAATTTCATGTTCTATGATCCTACGAAACAGGCGCATTACTAGCCTGTTTAAATTCCGAAATTCCGATATAATTCATTTTGTTCTGAAATGTTTTTATTGAAACTATTGCATTTCGTTTTACCAGTATTGGCACATCTAAAAATTGTGAGTAATTTCACCCCATCTGATAAATATGGTCAAAACGTACCATATCATTAAAATTTATCTAATTAAAGGCAAACAATCGCCTTTACAAAAAACTAAACCCCTTACTGAGCTTATCTGGTCAATGTTTCTTATTATCGAAACTTGTTTTGAGCCACTATTGCATAAGTACATAATTAATCGGTGACAACATTCTCAAACCTCATAACTCATTTCAACAAAATTGTACAGTAGAGCAAACAAAAAAACCTTCATTTATATAATATTCCAGTCAGTAGGAGTTTCTGCCCTACAGAAGGTAGGGTAGTTGCGATTTTTATACCCTAGATGAAATCATAGGGGTATACTAAGTTTGTCATTCCGTTTGTAACACCTCGAAATAATTATGGTAGAGCAAAATGGATTGGACACCCATTCATAATATTAAAAGTTATTTTGATTTTTGCATGTCCGTCCGTCCGTCCGTGCACACGATAACTCGAGAACGCGTATACTTAGAGAGCTGAAATTTTGTGCATGGACTTAAAAAAAAAGTAAAATTAATTTCGAAAATGAGACATATCGAGCAACTCCTTCGTGGGGTTGCCATATAAAAATTTCGTTTCCCGCTATATATTTGGACACTACTTGAGAACGCGTCTACGTAGAGAGCTGAAATTTCGTACATGATGTTTTTACTACAGTAGCAAATAAAATGTCAAAAATGGACTAAATCGGGCAACTCCTTCTTGGTTTTGCCATATAAAAAATTTAGGTTTTTTACGTATACTTTGAAAACTATCAGTCCAAGACATTTTTATTGTACTAAAAACTTCTGCAGAATACGAAATCCTATAAAATTGGTTATCATCATTTTTTCTGTGCGACAAACCGTTCTAGAAATATATGCGAAAAACAACTTCAAAATCAAACTTGAATAGATCGGTGACCATACGAAATTTAATACGGGCATTCATCTAGGGTATCATAAGAATTGGTCTTAGACCAATTCTAGCTTTTTTACTTGTTATGTATGTTATTCAGTTCCGGGCCGCGATGAAAAATCCAAGTTTAGACCCTTGAGGGTGGTCCGCGGGGTCAGCCATCTTGAATTAAAGGTACCAAAAATTGATTTTTTCAAAATAATTCCTCAACGGTTGATCCTGCGACAAAAATGTTAAAACATAAATTTAAAGAACACTAAATTCCCTACATTTTTTGCAAAAACCCTGTTTATGTAAGTCTGATGTGTAACGAGTTATAGAGGAGGAAACGTGAATATTCTCCCGAAAACCTTTATACATATAGTACCATTTATACAGGGTGTTTCGTCCATGCTGGTCCATAGAACAGGAGGTGATAGTAGTCACCTAAGCAAACAAAAAATTGTATGGCAAGGGGGAGCGGCATCTCAACCGTTTCGGGGTTACAAGGTGATTAAGAAAATTCGGTAGTCTTTCATAAAGTACCCTGTATTTTAAAAAGTACTTAGTGTACGGCCACTTACAGAGCTCATTGGATGCAGAGCTTTATGACTTTTCCAACGACTACTCGACCAGCCCCGGAGTCCTCTCTCCTAAAGACTTATGGTGAGCTAAACTAAAGACAATTTCTTCCCTTATTGACTGAAAGCACGTGATTTAAAAAAACTATCGTCTAATTTAATATGAGCTAATAACTGTTTAACGGCTACAGTGATCAGATAGGTATCCTAGGTCAAATTAAAGGGGAGAGCCTATAATTCACGCTTTTTATAAAAAAATTATGTTAAGCACAAAAATAAAATTAAAAGTAAAGAAAATAAGGTAAGAAAATCCGAAATTCTTAGTTTAGCCCACCACAACTCCTCAGGGGAGAGGAATACGGGGCTGATCGAGCAGTCGTTGGAAAGGTCATGGAATTCTGGATACAATGAGCTCTGCAAGTGGCCATACACTTTGTACTTTTTTAAATGCAAGGTATTTTGTGAAAGACTATCGAATTTTTTTAATCACCCTGTAACTCCGAAACGGTTGAGATGCCGCTCTCCCCTTAACGTACAATGTTTTGTTTGACTAGGTAACTACTATCAACTCCTGTCCTATGGACCACCATGAACGAAACACCCTATATAAATCTGACTATATATATACATTTTTTTGGAAGAATGTTCACGTTTCCACCTATGTAAATCGTTACACATCTGAGTTACATAAAAAGGGTTTGTAGAAAAAATTTAGGGAATTTAGTCCTCTTCAAATTGTTTTTTTTTTTATATTTTTGTCGGAGGATCAAGCGTTGAGGAATTATTTTGAAAAAAACCAATTTTTGGTACCTTTAATCCAATATGGGGACCCAGCGGACTCCTATCAAGGGTCTAAATTTGGATTTTTCATCGGGCCCTGGAACTGAATAGCATATAAAAAATCACAACTACCTCGCCTTTTGTAGGGCAGAGGCCTTATTTAGTCCGTATTGACTAGACTAATATGAAATTTATAAAAGAAATAAAAAAAGAACACATGGTTTGAAAGCACAAGACAAACCAACTAATTTAGCGATTGATTTGCAGAATATCATATTTTTTGTAAACATCGTGTAAAAGTACTCTTTTACTTTATTCAGATTTTATTTAAAAAGTACCCACAGTAGGAAACCCGGAAATTCTTCAAACAGAAAAACAATACGATCAACAAACTTAAAATAATAGAAGCATACATTTTTTGCTTTCTTTCATAGAAACTATAGAAACTAAACTAGTATGTATTCACTTATGTATTTGTTAGGTACGCTATGTGCCATGGCGATGGAAAATTTTGGCCGTGCGAACTTTTCTGTGCTCAGTGTCCTTTGAGTTTTACGTTTCTTTTTCCTTTGTGTATGGTAATAAACTAAAAATATAAATAATTACTAACTTTCATCAGAAACTCCATTTGCGCCAGGATAATCTGGTTCTGGGAGGGTTTACTCTAGAAAATGGTTTATCAGATAGCAACAAAAATTATGCCATTAAATAGTATCTACTCACCCAGACCTTTAATTTGATACTAAGTAGGCCCAATGTGTAAATCTTGAAATACGAGCTGAATAATAAGCCCTAACCACAACATTTTACACATATCTTAAAACTGCGCTTTTCCTCATTTTAAATCAAAAAATCATTTTGCTCCACGCTAATCCGCCACTGGCTACAGCGCGTGGGAGATATTACAAACTATACCGATTGAAAAGCAACGAGATTATACTGTACAGGCGATAGAATTACGTTATGTAAATGAACACATGCAGCAAGTATATTGCCTGCAGTTACGTAACAGGATTCAAGAGCATGGCGTATCACTCCCAGTGGGAAAAATGGGAATGCCTGACTTAGATAAGGTTTACTATGTTAATAGCTGGAATGCATTAGTAATGAGTACATGAACATACCTTACGTTTACCGGGTTTAGGAAGGCAGGCGTAATGTATTGATGCGTCATATTTTTGAGCATATCATGTGCCTTCCTGGGAATGCTTAGAGAAGGCAGAGGTAATTCATTCATGCTGTATATACTTTACGGTGAACTCGTTTAGGAAGGCAGGCGTAATGTATTGATGCGTCGTATTTTTGAGCAAGCTGTGTATCTTCCAGGAAATACTTAGAGAAGGCAGACGTAATGAGCAGATATATTCATTTTCGTTGTTATCAAAAAGAAATAGAAATTTATCCGGCTATATTTGCAGAGGTTACTTCGAGGGAGTGCGTGCAGGTCGAAAATGAGTCATGTAGTTTCATTGTTTTTCTAAGAACAATAAAGGAAGGAAAGTGCTGGCAGATGGAAAATATTCTGATTTGTGCGTTATTTTAGAAGAAGAAGTGTGGTATTTTCATTTATATACGAGATTCAAATAAGTCAATCAAGACCTTTCTAAGAAAGCAGGAAAACTTCTTCCCTTTATCTTTCAGTGAAAACAGGAAGAGTACTTAGCTCCACCTTCATGAGAGTACCTGAGAGTCTAAATTTAATGTTTTTTTTCAGCTTTCCGGAAAACTGATCCTTAATGATCCCGTACACTTTTCTGAAATGGCAGAATAACTGTTTCCACTAAATTTAACTCATTCACAATAGAAAACAAAACATAATTTTTGAAAGCATTTATAATTAAAAAAACAATTCCTGGGTTTTATTTCATCAAATTTAATGCATTTCATTTATTTGTTTAACACACAATTTTTATTTGATAATCAATTAGTAGGTAGCTGTTATGTTGTACATATTGTTATATTAGCATACTTATAATTTTATATTAATTACCCACACCCACGCTAATCAATATCTTAAATATTAATTGTAAGAAACTGCAATTTGTAATCTAAAGCACAGGAATCCCACCACTTGTTTTATTTCAAAATACGCTAAGACTCAGCTTTTATTCCAGATTATTTTATTAACGAGCAGCAGCCTCATCACATACCTTACCCCGGTCGCAAAGATGCACTCACTCTGCTTATATCATTTTGCTTTTCAAACTTTCCTACGTCTGCTCACCTTACTGGAAAGTAGATTCCTTCTAAATTTAATACAGTAAAGTAGTGTGGGTACTTCGTAACATGGGATCCTTTTTAGCAGAGTCCATTGCAGACACCACCGTCCAAGCAAAGCACGTGTTGTCATTATTTTTAACATTAACGCAAGCATGTTTTTTCATAATAACAGGTGGTAGTTCGATGTAAGATGAGCCCAACAGGGGTGTATATTTATTGATGTTTATTGTAATATTTACCACCTCCCTCCTGAAATTCACCCAAATCCAATAGGATGGTATTCATAACGTCCTCCGCAAACCATTCCGTGAGATTTGTATCTTGAAATTACATTATTCCTTATGTTTAAATATTTGCACTCTTCGATTTCTTCCTTCTTTGAAAATTTTGCACATTTACAGCAAAATATGTCATTCACTTTAAGGTAAGGCTTTTTTTTAATATTTGCAATACGACGGACAAACAGCGGACCAAAATCTTCCAAAAATTCAATAGGATCTTTATGCTTCCAGTTTGTTATGCATGAGGTTCTAATTCTTCCGCCAACAACAGATTTTATATCCTTCCATTTGATTCTGTTTGCTGTCCATTTTTTCCTATTTGGGCGTGTTGGTTTATATCCTCCTCCTCGTAATAATGCAGCTTTTAATTTTGTCCTGCATCCCATCATTCTACTAATAACGCTCAATAAATTGTTTATGGTACCAATATTTTTAGTATTTTTCAAAGCGTTGTTTAAAGATCGTAAATTTTTACATCTTCAATGTTTTCTTCGTTAACCGATTTTAATGTTTCTTCCGCGCTTTTTAAATTTTCCGTGAAAGATGACAATTTTACTTTATAAGATTTTCTTACTTACGTAAACGTCTTGTATTTATGATTACAATGTAAAGAATGAACTTGCCGATTTATTCTACTTACTTATATACCTTTTAGAATTAATCTTTACCAGAAAGGTTTTACGTATGTAATATTTTCGAGAAGATAATATTCCCTTCTCTTGATATATTTGTTAATTGAGCTAAGAGGTTAAATTTATAAATTTAGTTATGCTAATATACTTTAACTATCTTCTCTTCAACGGCGCCCTAAAAGGTTTATATCAGCCGTGCCTTCAGCCACACGCAGAATGTCAAATAGTGTTACGTTTTTACACACCATGTCGTTCAGGCGACCAAAGCGTTGTCATTTCCCGAGCACATCAAAGCACATCGCAGCGTTCAGCCGCCCAAATGTACACACCGGTGTGCACATTTTTACGCTACGGTCTGTTAGCGTAGTGTCCAGGTGCGTTTAGTAGTCTTGACGTTAGCGTGGTTTTATGCTTTCAAAATTGACATTTAGCGCGAATTTACAATTTGGATTCAATTGATTGCAATTTAAAAATGGAACAAATTTTTAATTTTATTTTAAACGAAGATAATTCCTTTTTGCACAAGGAAAATACGGTTGGTGCTCTGAATGATGGGGTAAAAATTCCGTAATTTAGTAAAAAAATTAATTTTTTAATAAAATAATTTATTTTATTTCAGTTAACGAAATCGTTTTCATCCAAATCAACGGAAAATCTTTGCAAATGATGAAAAACAGCTGTTACAGAATAGCGGAGGAATTATTACCTCGAACCGAGATTATATTAGAAAAAAAATTACTATAATTCGAGATGGTAAAATCATAAATTAATCTTGAATTTCAGTTAGTTTTAATTAAGCGATTCATTTTAATTGCAGATAGTAACACGTCATGGCCCAGAGCCGTAATATTGTTGCTCTTATCGGTCTATAAAAATAATGCGGATAAAATTGGCAGCTCGGAAATCCGAAATTCCGCAGTATGGAAGGATATTTCGAAGGAGCTGATTTCCGCATGACATTGCTACACTTGTCAGCAATGCAAGTGGAAAATCTCCTATCTAAAATCCAAATATATGAGGGCAAAGGTTTCGGCTGTTCCAAGAAATTCTGGAGGGTTTAGATCCTCTTTTCAATTCTTTAACGAAATGGATGACATTTTTAGAAGCAGCACTCCGTCCAACTACCACAGCAAGCCAGTTCGTCACGTTATCAACCTGTTCGTCCACAAGCGCAGGAAATTGTTGAATTGGAAGAACCCGTTCTTGTAGTTGAGCCTCCAGTAAGAAGGAGAACGATTACCCATGCTTTATCTTCCGCGTTAGAACAGGCGGAAGAAAATAAAAGTAAGCGTCATGCCCAATACATGGGATTGTTAGAGAAAGCCACTGACACCTATAGGGAAATGATGCTAAAGTTGATAGAAAGGTTGTAAAAATTTCATTTACTTTATTAACTTTTATATTTTAATTAGCTCTAACTTTGTCTGATTAGTATAGGTAGGCTGCTTTTGCCACAATAGTTCATGTATGTATATGATTCATGTGATAATTATTTCTTATTTATCCTTATTTATTATTCGCTTTTCCATATTTATTATTGCCTGCCCGCAAATACTATTGTTCTCCGTATTAGTCTTTAAGTCAGCCTCAGTAAAGAGGTTTTAGTTTGTATTACGTGGTGCCTTGTTTGTTAATCTTAAGCTTTCCTTCTTTTTATACCCTAGATGAAATCATAGGGGTATACTAAGTTTGTCATTCCGTTTGTAACACCTCGAAATAATGATGGTAGAGCAAAATGGATTGGACACCCATTCATAATATTAAAAGTTATTCCGATTTTTGCATGTCCGTCCGTCTGTCCGTCCGTCCGTCCGTCTGTGCGCACGATAACTCGAGAACGCGTATACTTAGAGAGCTGAAATTTTGTACACGGACTTTAAAAAAAAAAGTAAAATTAAGTTCGAAAATGAGACAAATCGGGCAACTCTTTCGTGTGCTTGCCACATAAAAATTTCGTTTTCCGCTATATATTTGGACACCACCTGAGAACGCATCGACGTAGAGAGCTGAAATTTCGTACATGATGTTTTTACTACATTAGCAAATAAAATGTCAAAAATGGACTAAATAGAGCAACTACTTCTTAGTGTTGCCATATAAAAATTTCGGTTTTTTACGTATACTTAGAAAACGATCAGTCCAAGACATTTTTATTGTACTAAAAACTTTTGCAGAATACGAAATCCTATAAAATTTGTTAAAACCATTTTTCTGTGCGACAAACTGCTCTATGTGAAAAACAACATCAAAATCAATACTTGAATAGATCGGTGACCATGCGAAATTTAATACGGGCATTCATCTAGGGTATCATAAGAATTGGTCTTAGACCAATTCTAGCTTTTTTACTTGTTTAATAATACTTTTTACAGTTTATATGCTGACTTAGTCTGTGTAGGCTGCTTTTGCCACAATAGTCCAGGTATGTATATGTATATGATTCATATGATAATTATTTCTTATTTATCCTTATTTATTATTCGCTTTACCATATTTTTTATTGCCTGCCCGCAAATACTATGGTGTACCAATATTGGTATGGTATATTGATGACTTGTGAGTTCTTGACTTCACACAGTAGGTAGGGATGAATATGAGTAATGTAATTTGTCTAAATAAGTTGATTTTGATATAATAAAACAGAGTACGTTTTAGAGAGTCAAGGTGTTTTCTTTTATACTCACTCCTTGATAAACTTTGACAGTATTTGACGCCATATATTGTGCGGATATCGGGTGAGCATTCATCGGTTGAATTAACCAAATCATCTAACTGGAGGACGACGGCTTGATGCAGGCATTACAAGACGACCCTAACTAAATCATTACAAGGCAACCTCACCGCAGTGCTTATATAACAACCGCTATATTACTTGCAACGTATACTAATTTTAATCACCAATTTTTGTAGTATCTTAGGACCAACTTTACCTCAACAATGTGCTAATTGTGAGTGAACGTACACGTTGCAGTGTACTTCACTTTATGTCAGTTTATGTGGATGGTAGATACTCGGGGTGGGGGATTTCCTTGCTTCGATTGTCTCTCAAAAACAAAACGTGACACAAAGTGAAGTATACTACAACGTGTTCGTCTAGGCTATTTTAGTAATTATTATCTTATATCCCGATCGCTCAACCCCAACGTTTATTTACGTGGCGCTTATGACAACTTATAATATATATTTCAATTGGGTTCCATACTAAATTCACATGCAATAAAACATTTCTCTGAATATTTTAGAAATACATTTTTTTCATAATTTGGTTAAGTTAAAATATTGAGTTCTAAAAATGCCATTGTACCAAAATCCTCTGTTCCCAAAATTGTATAAATCCCATGCTTTGAGAAGCCTTCAAAATGTACTCATACTAGCAGCAGAGAAACTGTCGTGTCGCAAAAGATAAAGTTAGGCTAAAAATATAGAATGCCGTGTTACTGACTGCTTTTAAAATTAATTATAAAATTGCGCCAAACTATTTAGTGAATGATTTGAGATATGTTAGTGAGATACTTGCAATATAAGGAACGCTAACAAATTCAGACTACCTCTACGTGCGCAGGATAAAGACCCAAAAACAGATGATGTACAAAGACTTACAGATGTGTAATAGTCAGTGAAATTTAAGTCTAAAGAAACATTTAAAAAAAATTTATATAATATAGGTATTATTAAATATACACTGCGAAATAAATATTTAACAATATGTATATTCAATATATTTCTGCAAAGTGATGCTATTTTATCTTCTTCCCCTGTAAGAAAGAACTACAATGAGTATTTTTTAGAGTATGAACAGTTTTTACAAAAAGCATCATTTACCTTATTTCTGATTGACATGTACATAATGTACATTTCAATTTAATTATTCCTTCTAGCCCAAAGAAAATCGGGCATTGGATTTCTTTTTTGTTGAGTTTCCATATTTTCTGGGTTCTGTGTTTCAGCATCACTTGAGATATTTTCACGTGCATAGCTTTCACCATCAACTGAATATTCCTCAATATAACTGTTGTACTGCCCGTAGTCGGAACGTACACGCAATAAATGATTAAGTGACTGAAATGAATGCACTGGTATAAAGGTAGTGGTTTTATTCGTTTATTCACTGCACTAAATGTTTCGAGTTCAATAAATACGATAACTTGAGAACTACAAGATATATATATATATATATATATATATATTATAATATAAGAAGCTAAAACCAAGACGTTTAATAAATAATTAATATATAGAAATTTGTTTTATTCAACTGTAGCAATTGACTTGTACTCACCTGATCGATATGTAGCAGCTGATTTACTTGACCTTTTATTTGACTGAGGTGTGGGATGAGGATATTCTTTATTGCAGTCGATACCCGCAATAAAGTGGATTTGTTAGGAATTGTCTTATTACAGTCGAGACCCGCAATAAGACTCTTTATTACAGTCGATACCCGCAATAAAGTGTTTTGTGTTAGTGATTTTCTTACTACAGTCGAGACCCGCAGCAAGAATCTTTATTACAGTCGAGACCCGCAATAAAGTGTTTGAGTTAGTAATTGTCTTACTACAGTCGATACCCGCAGTAAGACTCTTTATTACAGTCGATACCCGCAATAAAGTGGTTTTGTTAGTAATTGTGTTATTACAGTCGAGACCCGCAATAAGACTCTTTATTACAGTCGAGACCCGCAATAAAGTGGTGTGAGTTAATAGATTTCTTATTACAGTCGAGACCCGCAATAAGAAACTTTATTACAGTCGAGACCCGCAATAAAGTTATTTGTTAGTAATATATTATCTCAGTCGAGACCCGAGATAATATTCTTTAAGTCAGTCGAGACCCGACTTAAAGTGAATGTTAGTATATATCTTAACTTCAGTCGAGACCCGAAGAAAGATTCTTTATTTCCGTCGAGACCAGAAATAAAGTGTATTGTTAGTAATATGTCTTTTATTGCAGTCGCTACCCACAATAAAAAACCTTTAATTTAATCGCTATCTAAAATAAACTCCTTAATCCAGTCGGTACCCAGAAAAAGAATATTTTATTTTAGCCGTCAATTAAACAAAGTATTTAATTTAGTAAAAAATATAACACTAGGAAAAATCACTAGGAAATAACACAAAGGAATAAATTGCCAAGTTAATCACTGCACTGCTAAATCACAAAAAAGATCCAATCAAGTCAAACTGCTGTTTATATAGCCAGAGTTTGCGCACGGCACCACAGAACGGTAGTCAACGGCGCGTGGCAACAGTATTGGCATAGCAACAACTTGCATAGCAACAATAACCTGACCTAGCAACTGCACTTTATCATTGATTCATAAAGTGTTACCATTTTAGTTATTGTTGTTAACAAGCTGCACTCAACTTATGAATATAAAAATATTTTGCGTATATTCAATTTATTCCTAATCCAGTGTACTATAAATGTTAATAACAACAAAATCTTTCACATTTTGTTGAATGAGAAAGTTTACTTACCCGACAAAATTTGTAAATTCCTAAAACCAACACCTCCAGCTGACTTAGACTTAGCCAGAAGCAGCACACACGATTTGCTGCACATCTCAATCTTCTGCTGCGCAGTAATTTCTCGTGTAATGGCGGAACGTGGTTCGTAATGAGAATTTTTGTATCTCGATACCGTGGTGGCCATACTTGTTGCTGTCCAGCTGACTTGAGCTGACAGCAGCAATTTGTTTACGTAAGGATTTTGCTTCGTGGGATTACTGCGATTAATTAGGTAAGACAATTTTATATTTCTTTAATAAGAGTTGATTCTTGGTGGTTTGTTTTTCTTTCTTTCAGGATCGAGATGCTGAGACCAGCATATACAGCTGTGTACGATCCTGAACATACTGCCCCCCGTTGAAAGGCTGAGATGCTTTTCAATTATATGTGATGAGCAATCTGTTGATAACTCCAGCTGATGTTGAAATTATATAACTTGTGTTAACATATGTAATGTTGTAAACTTTAGTTATACTATTTAATGCTCAAGGCACTGAAAAAGCTCTTGAAACTAAATATTATGCACATTTCCATATATTTAGAGTAGTAAAACTCATTTTGTGTTAAGTGATCATGGTAGTTCATTAAAGTTCACTAAATATTCTATATGTGTTATATTTATATCCAAATGAGATCTGAAAATGGTGGGAAAACAAAATTTCTGCAACCTATGTGGCCCCAAATGTGTCAACGCAGTTTCGATGTGAAGTTTAGGAAGCCCCGGTAGTTATAGTAAAGGAAACGAAATGACAGGTTTCTAGAATGGAAACTAAGAAAATCCTTTTGTAATATTTTATTTAAGAATTTTAATGTGTCCATCCTTTAATAGCCGCACGTTATAATGGGTTCCATCCTTGGTTGTCACTCGTTGCTTTCGTTTCTTCGATTTGATTAACGCATCCCATGAGATGGTGATGTCCTCTACGTCTCCCGTCTGGTTGTCCGTCACGATCAGGTGCAAATCATTGTTTTGCTCTGTGGCAGGTACTACCACAATGTCCTCCAGAATCTTAATCTTGGGCGATGAAGATGTCTGCTGGGCTTCATTCACTATCGGTTCGGATCCAGTTGGTCCTGGTGCTGGCTCTAGCTGAGGCGACCGACCTGGCGAATGCGGTGGAGAATCCGTGATGTCAATCACCTCCGATTCTTCCAGTTGCAGGAAGTTGAGCCGTCTGCCTATTTTTCGTATCCGCTCTTCTGCCTTTAGTTGGTTCAGTTGCTTCTCCAACTCCCAAATTTTCTTCACCTCGCACTCTATGGACTTGCCCGGTGTTGGCGGCGAGTTGGTAGCTTCCTTTACAAACTTGTTGGATGATTCCATTTTGCCTTTTTAAAACTCTGGACTAAACTGTGGCTTGTGAAATGATGAGCTCGCTATTTAAACAAGACTAACGGGTCCTCTTAACTATTCATAATCAGGCTGGGCATTTACATTGAAACAAATTTGCAGAAACGAAAAATTTTTTTTTTTTCAATTTACTGGTCCGTCATGATACATTGTAGAGATACAATTTCAATCACTCTAGTAAAGAATGCACTTTGATGTAAACAATGGATATACATACATACATAGGGGCATACAATTGTGACGATTGGAATTTCAATAGATTATTGAAATTTCGAAAAAAAATTTTTTTTTACGAAGATAAATGTTTTGTTAGCTAATGTAACGGTTTGCATGTTATTGTATGGCAAGAATGCGCTTTTATGGTTAAGAAATAAATTGAAATTTTGCATGGGTATGAAAATTTTGTAAAAACGAAAATAAATTTGATTATGAGGAAATAAATGCTTCGTTGGATATTTTGTTTATTTGTTTGATTTCTTATGTGCGTAGGTATGTATGTATATGCAATTGTTAGCAATGCACTGTCGATTTTTGGGGAATATGGATTTTATTGAAATTTTTCCACGAAAACAAAAAATTAATTTTTATTTTATTTCAGAAAAATGAAAGAGGAAGCACAAAGAATTTTTCCTTTTAAATGCACTTCATTGTGCTGAATGGTGTCAATGTACTGAAGGGCTGTAATTTAGTGCTTCAATCTTAGACTGCCATTTGTTTTGAGTTTCAAGAAATACGTATGGACATTTATGTTGGCGTTTTGCAACTCCATAGTTGGTTTTGGTTTGACATGGATTATTTAAATCTCATTGAAAATTGATGCGAAGCATAATTTACCCTTTTTTCTACTCTTGGGGTGTACTAATTTATGTCTTATGTGGACAGAACCAATTGTAGACTTCCATGTACTGTTTTCGTGTGAATTATTTATTAACCTTGTCAAGTTACTTTCCTTTGACAAGATTGTTGGGGGCTTTTGGTTGTAGAATCGACGTAAAGTCATGCCGCGAGAGTGGCCTAAGCTGGGACTATCTTTTATAAAAGGAAACTTAGCTTGATATTGGCCATTGGCGTTTAGGTAATTAGTTTTTTGGTGATACTCTTCACAATCTCGATTTTCTTTATACAGTTGTCTTCCAGGAGTAACCTTTTCGGTCTTTCGAAACCGTCGTTGAAGTTTATTCAGTGAAGACTTATGCTCGTAGTGAGCGTTTGCTGTTAAAGTAGATGCTGTGGAGATTGTGGAAGTGTTTTTTAAACTTCCGAAAAGAATCCAACCGAGCGTGCTATTTTGCGCGATTGGTGTTCCTGGAGGACCTTTTCGTAATCCTTCTAAGAGAATTTCTCCGTATACATCCGCTCCTAAGAGCAGGTCGATTTTTCCTGGCTTGAAAAAGTATGGATCGGCGAGTTGCAGATAACGTACATGACTCCATTCCTTGTTTGGAATGGTGGACGGAGGTAATATATCTGTGATGGTATTTACGATAAGGGCATTAATTGTGGTTGCTTTATTCGATGTTGAATAAGGGTGTATGTTAATTGCTGCTTGTTTTTTAACAAACGCAGCTTCTGACTGCCCTAAGCCAGTGATTTGTGTCGACGTGTTCACAATGTCCAATTGCAGCTTGCGTGCGGCGGCTTGTGTTATGAACGTGACTTGAGAGCCTGAGTCAATCAAGGCTCGTAGAGTAAACATGTTACCCTTTTTTGACGGAACTTTCACCAATGCTGTGGCAAGCAAGGCTTGTGTAGTTCGTACTGATTGATTCGCGTAAAGCGTGTGAAGATTGGATGTGGAAGATGAAGGTTGAACTTGTATATCTGGGTTTTCTGATGCTTTGATCAAACCCTGTGGAGTTGCGTTATTCCTATGGAGTAAGGAATGATGTTTCCTTCCACATCGCTGGCACGTGAATTTGCTTGAGCAAAACTTCGAGTTGTGACCTTTTGAAAGGCAGTTAATGCACAAGTTGTTTGACGTGACAATTTTGAATCTTGAATCTACGTCTTGTTTAATAAATTTCGAACATTTGAATATTCGATGTTGCTCTTTGCACATTATACATCTGTCTGTAGATGATGAAAGGTGAGTGGATGCTCTTGGAATTTGAGCTGGTTTGCTTACGGAATATGGCTTTGCTTCTGAGATTGCTTCTAGAGTTCGGAATCTCGTCTCTAGAAAAGTCTTTAAAGATTTTAGGGTAGGAAGTTCATTTGTACTATTCACTTCTTGTTCCCATAAGCGATGCGTCTCTGCTGGTAAACATTGCACTAGCATGTAAATCAGGATTGTATCCCAGTGTTTAGTGGGGACTTCCAATGCTTCGAGTTCATAAATACATTCTGAAGATTTGTCTAGCACAGTTTTTATTGCCTTGGCTGACTCGTGTGTTGCTTTAGGTAGATTAAATAGAATTTTTAGCTGAGCATTAATTAATACTCGCTTATTGTCATACCTATTGAGCAATATCTTCCATGTGTTGTCGTAACTCGCATTGGTCATTGGAAGCTGACGCAACAAATGTTCTGCTTCTCCAGAAATATTCGATTTTAAATAATGTAATTTCTGCACTGAAGATAACGCAGAATTTGTATGCACCAGTGACTGGAATAAATCGCGAAACGACCTCCATGACTCATATGACCCTGAGAACTTTGGGATTGTGATGCTAGGTAACCTCAGATACGAAGAAGATTCATTCTCCGTGTTTGGTTTGGAATCTACTTTTGTTTCGAATGCATTTAGTGCATCTCTGAGAATACCTCGAAACGTGTAGTATTGATCTTCCACGCTTGAAAACTGATCTTTTGCAAAATAATCGTATTTTTGCAATTCGCTATCTTCAAAAGCCTGAGTAGGTTGGAGAATCGTATAATGCGTATTTTTATAGTCGGACCAAATTTCGTTTAGGGCGATTAACTGCTCAGAAATAAGTCCTCTTGTTCGTTTTTCTACATCAGTATTTTTGTAGTTATTGAACGATTTTTGGAATATTTGAGCTGAGGTGGCTTGATTAGCGAGAAGTTTTTGCAGTGTAGCCATGTTTGAAAATTTAAGAATATATACCACTAGACTTTAAATCTGGATACGAAGGACCATAAAATGTACTGCCCGTAGTCAGAACGTACACGCAATAAATGATTAAGTGACTGAAATGAATGCACTGGTATAAAGGTAGTGGTTTTATTCGTTTATTCACTGCACTAAATGTTTCGAGTTCAATAAATACGATAACTTGAGAACTACAAGATATATATATATATATATTTTATAATATAAGAAGCTAAAACCAAGACGTTTAATAAATAATTAATATATAGAAATTTGTTTTATTCAACTGTAGCAATTGACTTGTACTCACCTGATCGATATGTAGCAGCTGATTTACTTGACCTTTTATTTGACTGAGGTGTGGGATGAGGATATTCTTTATTGCAGTCGATACCCGCAATAAAGTGGATTTGTTAGGAATTGTCTTATTACAGTCGAGACCCGCAATAAGACTCTTTATTACAGTCGATACCCGCAATAAAGTGTTTTGTGTTAGTGATTTTCTTACTACAGTCAAGACCCGCAGCAAGAATCTTTATTACAGTCGAGACCCGCAATAAAGTGTTTGAGTTAGTAATTGTCTTACTACAGTCGATACCCACAGTAAGACTCTTTATTACAGTCGATACCCGCAATAAAGTGGTTTTGTTAGTAATTGTCTTATTACAGTCGAGACCCGCAATAAGACTCTTTATTACAGTCGAGACCCGCAATAAAGTGGTGTGAGTTAATAGATTTCTTATTACAGTCGAGACCCGCAATAAGAAACTTTATTACAGTCGAGACCCGCAATAAAGTTATTTGTTAGTAATATATTATCTCAGTCGAGACCCGAGATAATATTCTTTAAGTCAGTCGAGACCCGACTTAAAGTGAATGTTAGTATATATCTTAACTTCAGTCGAGACCCGAAGAAAGATTCTTTATTTCCGTCGAGACCAGAAATAAAGTGTATTGTTAGTAATATGTTTTTTATTGCAGTCGCTACCCACAATAAAAAACCTTTAATTTAATCGCTATCTAAAATAAACTCCTTAATCCAGTCGGTACCCAGAAAAAGAATATTTTATTTTAGCCGTCAATTAAACAAAGTATTTAATTTAGTAAAAAATATAACACTAGGAAAAATCACTAGGAAATAACACAAAGGAATAAATTGCCAAGTTAATCACTGCACTGCTAAATCACAAAAAAGATCCAATCAAGTCAAACTGCTGTTTATATAGCCAGAGTTTGCGCACGGCACCAAAGAACGGTAGTCAACGGCGCGTGGCAACAGTATTGGCATAGCAACAACTTGCATAGCAACAATAACCTGACCTAGCAACTGCACTTTATCATTGATTCATAAAGTGTTACCATTTTAGTTATTGTTGTTAACAAGCTGCACTCAACTTATGAATATAAAAATATTTTGCGTATATTCAATTTATTCCTAATCCAGTGTACTATAAATGTTAATAACAACAAAATCTTTCACATTTTGTTGAATGAGAAAGTTTACTTACCCGACAAAATTTGTAAATTCCTAAAACCAACACCTCCAGCTGACTTAGACTTAGCCAGAAGCAGCACACACGATTTGCTGCACATCTCAATCTTCTGCTGCGCAGTAATTTCTCGTGTAATGGCGGAACGTGGTTCGTAATGAGAATTTTTGTATCTCGATACCGTGGTGGCCATACTTGTTGCTGTCCAGCTGACTTGAGCTGACAGCAGCAATTTGTTTACGTAAGGATTTTGCTTCGTGGGATTACTGCGATTAATTAGGTAAGATAATTTTATATTTCTTTAATAAGAGTTGATTCTTGGTGGTTTGTTTTTCTTTCTTTCAGGATCGAGATGCTGAGACCAGCATATACAGCTGTGTACGATCCTGAACACTGTAATTGAAGTTAAGCACACATTATGCAAAAGGCAGGCTGCCAAAATTGTTGCCGGAATTTGGTCTGTTAAATTCATGTCAATGTACCTCAATCATCCAAACAGAAGAGAAAAACTTCTCTCTATTGCAACACGAGAGGAAGCATGTTTCGTATTGAAATATTTCTGCTTGTCTGCAAGTCTGCCTCGATTTATGTAAGGAGGAATGCACCATGTGAGAAAAGGTAAGCCTTATCACCAAGAATTTTCTCTCCTGTTGAGAAAAAACTGGCTCGGTTTGCTGTGACATTTTCATACAAGTCGGAGTTTTTGAAAATTCTGCAATCATGAACGGAGCTTGGGAATATTTCCTGTTTGTATACTCTGCGTTTTGCTGACATGGTACTTTTGCAGGTATGTAGCATCCGTCAATTGCTCCAATTACAGCAATCATATCAATAGACTCAAACTGAGACTTTATTTCTTCTTTTTCTTCTGGCGATGGATATTTAGTAGTTTTTCTATGAGAGTACCAGGACACTGTTTAAGCTTCCAGGATTTCGCCACAGATGGCGCCATCGTCTCTAGGTGGTTTGAGTCCATACTAAATGTGGCTTTGTGTCTTTACTGTATTGGTTTATGTGATGCATCATTGGGTCTTGAATGTACTGGTTTATGTCTTGGAAGCACCATTGCGTCTTGACTGGCTTATGTCTTGGGTGCACCATTGAGTCTTGACTGGCTTATGTAACGGATGTGTCATTTAGTCTTGACTGCACCCTATAGGCATTAGCCGGTACTACCAGCATGCTCCGGTTCCTTTTATTAGCGGGGAATTTGTAGATATCAGCATGCGCCTAGACTTTTACAGGATACGAGTACAGACGCCATTTCCTGAGTAAGGTTCCCTAGTGGCATTAGTCGGTACAACCAACATGCCTTGGTTTTGCTGTTTTCTTGTATTAGCGGACATGTTGTAGATATCACGTATGAAGTTATATTGGTTTTTGCTGTTTACAGGTGCTGCACCTAAATAAGTTTTCTTAGCAGGGAAGTTGTAGAATCAGCATCACTTGAATTTCACAACATGACATCACCTTGGTTTGATGTTTTCTTACCAAATTGTTATTATTGGGTTTACGGGTGCGTGTATTGAAAAGTCACAGTTGCTCTTTCGAGTGCAAACACCTTCTCTTGGGTAAAGTTCCCTAGCGGAATTAGCAGGTACTAAATGTGTTATTCATCTCAGATTTGGGTATACGAGATCACTTCGGGGATATAAGATCCCTTTCAGCACTCTCCAGCATAGGGAAATAGCATAAGTCTTCGATTTTGTTTCTGGAGTTCAATTATTTTTCATCTCGGAGATCGTAGCTCTAAACATTTGTAAAGGGGTGGGAAGTTTTATTGGTAGAGGTTGCTGGTTAAGATTGATATGGTCTTGGAGTCTACAATTTGACCCTTCGATGTCTGGGTACTTGAGGTTAGCTGAGAGCTTTAGTGGCAATATTTGATACTATGACTAGGATTGCCTGGAGTGTGTTATACTGGTCTACGTTACCTGTACCAAGACTTAGGTAGAACTTGTGAGGCTTATGTGTTTTAAGTAATGATGTAAAATACCCTATGCGAATTTATACCGGGGCTGTATACTTGTCAACTTGAGTTTGATGTTAGTTATTTACTTTAGTGTGAGTGCCTGTGGTATGTTGGGCTGGGCTACTCGGTGACTGAGGAAACGTTACCTAAGGCGTGGGTGGATGTGTGCAGGTGGGTATTTATGCGGATAAGAAATGTTATGAAGTGAATAAGGGTCATTAGTATTAGCAATAATTCAAGTTAACTCTAGAATATTTTTGTTCATGCGAATAGATTCTAGAAGGTGTCAGTGGGAGTCTTAGTTCTAGGGGTCAACAAAACTTTCATCTGAAATCTTCCACGGGCTGTGGGTTTCGAGATATTAGCGATCTTGCCTTTTCAGGTGTAGTTAATATTAGTAGCTGAAAAATATAATAAAACCACAACAACTATAACCTAAATTGTGGACTAAAGATTTGATGATATTAATCTGTAGGTGTCTTTTATAAACAAGATTACACCATGTGATCATCAAAATAGATCAGGCGAAGCTAGTTGGGGTGAATCTAGGTAGATATTTTTACTTAGATAAGTAATGGAAATTAGTAAATGCCTAATTTTACACTTCAGGTGTAATGCCTCATATTTGATTGCTTGCATAAACAAATGCGCACAGTCCAGTAAAATAAACAAATTCGAATAATGTAAACAAATTGAGCGATTTATGTTTTTTAATGTAAGATTGCTAATTTCTTCAGCTGATAACAACAACAACTGATAATAGTCTGTAGGATATGAAGTCTTAGATGAGTAGTGGAAGTTATAGTTGATATTTCTAGTGCTGGAAACAAAAAAACAACAACAACTATAACGTCAGTTGTGGATTAAAAATTCAGTATGATATGTTGACATAGATGAGTAGTGAAAGTTGTATGGGTACATCCAATTTTTGGTGATAAGGTGTAATGGCATGACCTTGTTAGCATAGCCTGAAAGTGGTTTGAACAGCCACATCTGAAAAAAAAATCACATATTATGATTAAGAAAGCTTCATGATATTATCAAAAGTGATACCAATGGATTAAATAAGGAAAGTAGATTCACTTAGTCTGCAAACAACAAATTTGACTGAAAGCGACATCCGATATACTGCCCGTAGTTAGAACGTACACGCAAATTTGAATTTACTGAAGACTGCAATGAATGCACTGATAATTATGGATTAAGATCAATGGTCTATGCTCTTATAACTCAAAACACTGTAAACTTCTTTTAACGTTCAATAAACAGACACTTATGTATTTCTTAATGTTGCCCACTAATTATAGTAAGATAAGATTATGTATATAAGGAATTAGGTCAGAGATCCACACATACTAGAAAACACACTTATTGACACAGATTTATAATGCACAATTTCCAAGAATAGTTGTACCGGGATAAAACTCAATATGTAAGTTTTGGGTCAGAGAAAACACGTATTGCCAAAAAATTGCAATATAAGATCGTTAAAAAAGCAATATGTTTATAAAATAAATATAGAGTAAGTTGAATTGATATATTTGATAAATATGCACACGAAGTATATAGTATGTAATTATATATATATATATGAGTAAATTTGTTATAAAATAGATATATAAATAAATAATAAAATGTTACAAGTGGCTGGTACTCACCGATCTAAACTTGGCACTTGAGGTGGTTGGATTTAAGCTAATGTTAAGACCCTTTGTTCTAATATTTTATTAGAACAATTCTTTATTCCCGTCTAGACCAGGAATAAAGTGTTAATGTTAGTAATTTTAATCTCAGTCAAGACCCGAGATACAATATGCTTTAAATCAGTCAATACCCGAATTAAAGTCTTGTCTTAACTTCAGTCAAAACCCAAAGTAAGATTCCTTATTTCAGTCATAACCCGAAATAAAGTGTTTGTTAGTGAGTGATTATTTCAGTCAATCCCCGAAATAATGCTCTTTAAATCAGTCAATACCCGACTTAAAGCGTTATCTTGACTTCAGTCAGGACCCGAAGTAAGATTCTTTATTTCAGTCAAAACCCGAAATAAAGTGTTTGTTAGTAAATGATTATTTCAGTCATTCCCCGAAATAATGCTCTTTAAATCAGTCAATGCCCGACTTAAAGTGTTATCTTGACTTCAGTCAAGACCCGAAGTAAGATTCTTTATTTCAGTCAAAACCTGAAATAAAGTGTATGTTAGTAAATGATTATTTCAGTCAATCCCCGAAATAATGCTCTTTAAATCAGTCAATGGCCGACTTAAAATGTTATCTTGACTTCAGTCAAAACCCGAAGTAAGATTCTTTATTTTCAGTCAAAACCCGAAATAAAGTGTATGTTAGTAAGTGATTACTTCGGTCAGTACCCAAAATAAAATGATTTGTTAATAAAAGTTCTATATCAGTCGATACCCGATATAAAATATTAGTCCCTACCTAGCCAACCTATCCCAAGCGATGCCAAGTGCAAAAAGAGATCGAGATCAGTCAGCTTGTGGTTTTTATAGCCGTTGCTTGCACATGACACCAATGATGGAGTAACAAAGGCGCATGATCACAAGAATTGGCAGAACATCTGTGCACTTACGGTACTAGTGATAAAACTTACCTAGCAACGAACAAAATGCATAGCAACAAGAAACAGACGGCAGCAGATGCTGCTGTGATAAAAAATTTCGATGCAGCAGCCCATGAAGAAAAATAAATTCACGTTCGATGTTTTGTAATGATGATGTAGAATTGCAAATTGATCGGCTTGATCTGATTATATTTGTAGCATGTATTGAATGCTACATGAAATGCTTTTGTTATATGTCGTACCCATTTTTAGGGAACATTGTAATTAGATTAAATTTATTTTATTTTCAGACCTCAATTTTAGCATGATAATTTTTAATATGTTCAGTTTTCAGGATTGTTTTTATCACGAATCTAACGGTTCAATCGTATGATAATGATTTTAACTTAATCTGCTCGAAGAGGCTATAATATTGTATTGTATTTATACAATATGTTATATATAAGACAAATACATGTCTTTGTTTGGTTGTGTATCTGTGTTTTGATTGAGAGTGATTAGATTAGATTTCATTTTATAAAATTTTCATGCTATGTTTTTATTATGTTTTCTTTTCAGAAGTTTTAATATTTATAAAAATATATTCGAATCAGTTTGGTTCGAACACCCGATGTGAGCAATAATCATTCTTGCTTCAATTATCACTCTTAAGCGACATGTGCCGCAGAAAATATATTAAGTCTAGTCCAAAATATGCATTGTAAATAAAAATTGTATTATGGCTATAATGTCATTTATTGAAATAATCTGTTTTAATTGTATTATAGCTTAAGTCTAAAGTCTTTTTCTTTAGTTCAGGAAAGCCAAGATTTCAAAGATATAGACTGATCCTCATAATGAATATTCCTTATGCCTTTAGACCAACATGGCTTTAGAAGTTTCCAAGTGCACCATTTCCACAAATAACATCTCTCCGTCTTTAATTTTTACGACCTTTGTAGGAATGTCCTGATTTTTCGAGCAGTTGGTAGGGGACAGTCCACTCGTTTTTGGATGAAAAACTTTCTTCTTTATTTCTAGAAAGCATCGATTTCATAGATGTAGAATGAGCCTTATATGAATATTCTTTACGACTTTCGTCCGTAGTCTTTAAAAGGTTTGTAGTATACTTAGAACTCATGTTGAAATTATTGCGTAATTAGCTTGCCAAGAAACAGTGGTCTGTTTGGGAAAGGAGCAAAACATCAACCGAAAAACAGGTTATGAAACTATTATTTATATGTATTTGGCACATCGTGTTGGAGGCAGCATTTTGTCCTTGACCTCTGACGTCACCTTAACCTTTGAAACCGAACGTGTCTGCTCTTGCGTTCACTTGGATGATGAGTAGTGCAAGTTGTATGGGAGATTATAATTAGCTGTTAGTAAACAGTAAAGAAGAGATTTCTGGTAACAGTATGTTCCATACACAATCTTACAGGTGGAAAAAAGTTCTATAAGGATCTGGTAACTACATTTCCGTATAAATCTTTTATAAATTCATGTGTCCAAACCGAGCTATAGATTTTTGTTCTAGATGAAAGCACATATCTGAAAATAGATAGCAGCAAAATGCAAGGCTATAAGAATTTGTTTGCAGTATATTCTATACAAAATATAATAACCACAAGAAAATTTTGTAAGAATCTGGTGACATGTTCAGTTCACAATTTAAAAAGTAGAAGAAAATTGTATAAGAATCTGATAATATTATGTTCCATAATAAATCTAACAGAAAGAAGAAAATTTTATTAGAATCTGGTAACAGGATGTTCCAAACAAAAATACAAGATTTTATGCATTTCCTGATGTGTAAGCCTTACATAATAAATCCACATGTTGTATATAAAAAATCGGTATATAAATATCTGTTAAAAAATTAGTTAGGGTATATAGTGATTTTAAAAAATTCATATCTCCAAAACGGAGCCGAGAACCATTTTCTCAAGTCTGTTCTAGGAGAAAACGTATGCTATAACATGTAAAAATAGATAGTGATAAACAAAATTTTATAAGAATTTGGTATCCAAAATCTACTAGGCAGCAGACAATTTTATACGAATCTGGTATGTTCTATACAAAATCTAAAAGGAGAAAGAAAAACATCATGAGAATTTGGTTATTGGGTAGTGTCATCATGAATGTTAGACTGTTAAGATGGATATTAAGAGTTTTTAAGAGAATATAATAACATCTTACTCGATGAGCATAAGAAACAAATTCAAGAATGCTATATTTTTTTTAAATTATATGGAAATATTTGTTACATATACAAAATGTATACGTAAGGCATCAGAAAATAAAAATTACAATTTTTATAAGCCAATCATGCCTAACAGCACGGTTGGCTTATCTCTTGCGCATATGAAGAAAGTTGCATCAGCAATTTCTTCAACTACGCGCAACATTCCGAAGGGACAAATATCATTTCAAAAACCAAAGAAAAAAACGACCATAGCAAAAGCCCCACGACAAATCTTACCTTTGTCGTAAATACGATATGTATGTACATATATACATACATACATATCGGGCGCATGAAATTTTACTTCAGTGAAGACTGAAACGATCAAGTCTTCACCGAAAAAGCAAATTGTCGCGAGCTGCATACATTGTGGGCGCAACGCCTGAACTTTTAGCAGCCAGCGCTCATCTATAAAACGCTAGCAGTCAACGATCCTGAGTTGAAGAGGAAATCGAAGACGGCTCATAAGCCCCCTTTTCAACTAGATCCAGGGGAAGTTAAGACGGCCCAAGGTCCTCCCAGCTGCAAAACAGACCGAAATCAACCGACAAAGGATTCAGAGGGAACTCGAAGGCGGTTAAAGAAACTCCCCTCTCAATGACAGCAAAGGGACTTAAGCAGGCAAGGAGCCCCCCTTTCACCAAACAGCGCATCATATGCCAGCCGACAATCCTGATTTACCTCAGCAGGAAACAGGAACAGCAGCGAGGGAAAACTCTCCATCTTTAGCCGACACGGGATCAGCCCCAGGTGCAAATACACAGCACCTCGGTGAAGGTACAGCATCTGCTGCAGAATGTTGCCCAACAGGACCTCGACTTCGAAGCGGAACCATTCTGCCAGGTCCTAATAGACAAGTAAGTTTAGATAAGTTTTTAAATAAATTATACGAGTGAGCGCGGGAATCGTATAAACTGACGATTACCCATTGTGACGCATTAGATCACAAACTAAAAGCAGAGCGCGAGGCCAGGCTCGCCAAGTTAAAAGCCTTAAAGGAAAATACAATACAGTTCCGAAAGGAACTAGAACAGTTTTCCGAATCTCGACGCTCACTAAGTTTAGATTTAGAAAAGAATAAGAGTGTTAGGCTAAGTGAAAGTGACAGTGAAAGTGCCGACGGTGATAGTAACGGTGAAGTGGCTGAACCAACTAACGAAGACCTGCTGATAGATTGGCTCGAAGAATCCTTAACGGAAATCAGCCCAGAAATAAGCCCAACTAGTCCACCCAAATTTAAATTTCCAGTCAATAGACTATACACAATGGTGGACTACGCTAAAGTAGCGAAGCTAACAGCTCATTCCCTTATTTTCGGGTGAAAGTACCCCACAATTGGGACGCGAACCACAAACCTTCATTGGCTGCTGCAAGCAAACTATACAGTGCCAAAATAATGAAGAAAAAGTGGCTTTCATTCAGGTCCTTCCCACAAGACTCAGAGGTGACACATACCAATTATTTGCTTCTGACGTCCCTGCTTAATTTACTGAAGTAGAAGAACGTCTAAATAGAACATACCTTCCCCGTGACACATACCAAGAGTTAGTGAACAAATTAATCACTACCAGGCAAAACCCGTTAGAATCTCTCACTGTCTTCATTACAAGATTGAAACAGTTGTTGCCGATTTGCAACGAGGCAGCGACACAGAAATATGGAGCTGAGGCAGTCCCTGCTGTGAAAACACAGCTGATGGATTTCGACAAAAATGCTTTAAAAGTGGAGTCACTAACCCACATCTGTGTCAGTATTTGCTCACGCAGGGAGAAGGTGATTTAGAAGCATTAATTCAAAAAGCCCTGACATGGAGAAATTACAGCAAAGTGCTACATTCGTCCAGACTCGTCTGCTACAAGCCCCTCGAATGGCTCCAGTAGACCCAGACTTACGAGTGAGAGCTTACTATAGAGCTCCCTACTAACAAATGCCTTCAACACCTATGCTCGCATCACTTCGAGCGCCAAACCCAAATTAGTTTTCACGTAACGTGAATAACCCAGATTCATCACAGTCACGACAACGACCATTTACAAACACTGATGCCAGAAATTCGGACACAGATGCACTGGTCCATGACATCACGTGTAACTTCTGCCAGCGAAAGGGTCATACGTATTCAGATTGCCTGAAGTGCAAAAACACCCCTTTCTGCTCAAACTGCAAAATCTATGGACATGACGTCCGTGATTGCAGAAAAACACAACAAACACAACAGATTGTTCCTCCACGCCTCTCCAATAGATCTACACAGGATCAACACAACACAAAAAGTCCTCAAGTCTTCAACATAAGACTCAAATGCACCTTCTGTGGTCGCCGAGGACATGCAGACGAAGATTTCCGCCAGAAGAAAAAATGGGAAATCCGGAGTCAGGGAAACGACATGCAGTCGACCCAAAACTCCCCGGATCGAATCCGGTGTCCCTACAGTGAAACTTCCACTGGACATAAACCTTAACGGCCATACAAAACTAGTAGCGGACACTGGCGTTGAGGTTAGTATTATTAAGAAAAGAGCAATTAAAGACCTCAATTTAATTATTTCCAATGAGGCATGCACATTACAGACCCCTTTTGGAGCCGGAAAGACATTGGGAAATTGCAAGGGCAACTTCAATTTTAAAAATAAAATTCCCTGCAAGTTTCAGGTGGTACAAAACCTGCCAGGTCTGTCCGATGACTGCCTTTCAAGAAACGATTTCCTATCAAACAATTGTAATGTTGAAGGCCGAAATAAGGTACTCAAGTTTCCTTGTATGGAAACAAATCTCGAAGAGTTTACTGTGCCTTTGTCATGCAAAACGGACAAGCTGTACTCCAGAAAAGCAGTCGAAGTGAGGTCACTTGCAGAAAAGATGGAACCTAAACAGGTTAAGCTATCTACATGCAGTGTCTCCAAGGCATCTCAACGGAGTAATTCTGGCTGCCAGGTTCAACAAGAGCCGACGGAGTGCGAAAAGAGCTGTCTGGGTGATCAAGAAACCAGCGAAATGAGGCAGCATCTGGTTACTTTAGAGGAACCAATATGCATACCTGCTCGGTCACAAATTATCACCACAGTCCCGTTGCGAGTGAAGGAAGAAATGCTCTGTCTATCAAAAGAGATAGGCGATGGAGTCTTCCTGGCCAACAGTTTACTCCCTACTGGGAAAGAAACAGTGCTAGTTGCCATACTCAACATTAACAATTTCCAAGTAGTCATCAACAGTTTATTATTACAACTGCTCCCCATACATCACTACGCCGTCATCCCAATAGGAGAACCCACTGATACACAACACGTTCTCAAGCCGAAAAGATCGCAAGCGAGTCACGAAAACATCAGTGAACCTCCCAAAGCCGAACAGAAGGCAAACAAGACTTCTTTCTCAAAAATACCTAGATATAAGTTACTAACGCGGCCCAATAGCCCCATACAAGACACGTGCGAGCTCAGTAAGATCCGAGTAGAGGCAACAATGACTCCACCGTCCAATAGAATAAGTTACAAAAATTTTACATGGCCCCAGAGCCAAATCAGAGATGCGAGCGAGCTCCAGAAGCCGACAAGCAAAATGCAGCTGACTCCTCCATCCAATATACCTAGATGTAAGATAACCACAAAGATAAGGAGCCCAACAATAGGTGCGTGTGAGCTCAGTAAGACCTATTCTCAGGCGAAGACGACTCCACCACCCAACAAAGTTAGTGTTAAGAAACAACCTTGGCCTAAGAGCCCCATTACCAGTGCGTGCGAGCTCAGCAAGACCTATTTAAAAGCAGAGTCGACTCCACCACTTAATGAAATTAGTATTAAGAATAAAAAGTGACCCATGAGCCCTATAAAAGACGCGTGCGAGATTCGTAAGACCTCATTGAAGGCAAAGTTGGCTCCACCGTCAAATAGTATTAAAAGAACCAATATTCCACGGCCCATAAAGCAATAATCTGAATGCGTGCGAGTATTTGAACCAATGTAGAGTACCAATAAAAGAGCAGGAAGCACACTCCCTGCCATCTAGTAATATAGGTAAAACAGATAGTAAGTACACAACTACACAAAATGAGGAAAGAAACGCAAGCTTATCGGAAATCACAGCTATCTTACAGCACGTAAGATACTTATTTCCGGATCATGAAGATCCCACACATACTCCGCGAGTGAACAGGCTAGAACAAGAGCTCAGCCTAGACCCAAATCTAAATGCGGAAGAAAAAGCTTCGATATCCGAACTCTGCTACGAGTACAATGATATCTTCTTTCTCAAAGGTGATAAGCTCACATATACAAATGCCATCACTCACAATATCCCTTTTATACAAGATCAAGCGCCCATAAACCAAAAGGCCTACAGATTACCAGAGACCCAGAGACAAGTAATCAACGAACAGTTAAGAGAAATGCTAGACAATTGGCGACGCATTTTCGCTACCCCGAATCGAGGATATTCTTGACCAAGTAGGTCATGCCAGGTACTTTACCACTCTCGATTTGGCCAACGGCTATCACCAAGTCTTAGTCGACAAAAAAGATCAACATAAGACCGCTTTTAGCACTAATTACGGGTACTACGAATTTAAGCGTATGCTATTCGGACTCAAAGGAGCTCCCGCTACATTCCAACGCCTCATGAACTTCGTTCTGACAGGCCTACAAGGCCTCGAATATTTCGTTTATCTTGACGACATCGGTAAAAACCTAAATGACCACAATGATAAACTTCGCAAAGTCTTCGACAAATTGAGAGAAAACAACCTCAAACTGCAGCCAGAGAAGTGCCAGTTCTTGAGACGAGAATTTGTTTATCTAGGGTAGAAATGCTCTAGCGAAGGTTCTTTACCAGACCCCAGCAAAACGGCCTGCGTCCAAACATTCCCTATTCCTAGAACTGTTAGGCAAGTTCAGTCATTTTTAGGACTTGCCAATTACTACAGGAAGTTCATTCTGGACTTCTCAAAAATCGTTCGTCCAATTACGAATTTACTCCGCAAGGACGTAAAATTCACTTGGACCGAGAAATGCCAAGAAGCATTTCAAAGCATTAAAAATGCTCTAATTTCACCACCTCTTTTAATCTATCCAGATTTTTCAAAACCTTTCAATCTTACAACGGATGCCAGCAACGAAGCATTAGGCGCTGTGCTTTCCCAAGGAGAAGTGGGAAAAGACCAGACAATAGCCTATGCAAGCCGAACACTGAACAAAGCCGAGAGGAATTAATCTACTATTGAAAAGAAGTTATTGGCTATAGTGTGGGCCACTAGGAATTTCCAATGCTACCTCCAAGGCAGGAAATTCATGGTCTATACTGACCACAAGCCTCTCAAAGGTGTCTTTAATGTTAAAGACCCGACTTCCCGTTTGGTTAGATTTCACCACAAATTATCAGAATTCGATTATACCATCGAATATCAACCAGGGAAGCATAATTCCAATGCGGATGCCTGACATGGAGAAATTACAGCAAAGTGCTACATTCGTCCAGACTCGTCTGCTACAAGCCCCTCGAATGGCTCCAGTAGACCCAGACTTACGAGTGAGAGCTTACTATAGAGCTCCCTACTAACAAATTCCTTCAACACCTATGCTCGCATCACTTCGAGCGCCAAACCCAAATCAGTTTTCACGTAACGTGAATAACCCAGGTTCATCACAGTCACGACAACGACCATTTACAAAAACTGGTGCCAGAAATTCGGACACAGATGCACTGGTCCATGACATCACGTGTAACTTCTGCCAGCGAAAGGGTCATACGTATTCAGATTGCCTGAAGTGCAAAAACACCCCTTTCTGCTAAAACTGCAAAATCCATGGACATGACGTCCGTGATTGCAGAAAAACACAACAAACACAACAGGTTGTTCCTCCACGCCTCTCCAATAGATCTACACAGGATCAACACAACACAAAAAGTCCTCAAGTCTTCAACATAAGACTCAAATGCACCTTCTGTGGTCGCCGAGGACATGCAGACGAAGATTGCCGCCAGAAGAAAAAATGGGAAATCCGGAGTCAGGGAAACGACATGCAGTCGACCCAAAACTCCCCGGATCGAATCCGGTGTCCCTACAGTGAAACCTCCACTGGACATAAACCTTAACGGCCATACAAAACTAGTAGCGGACACTGGCGCTGAGGTTAGTATTATTAAGAAAAGAGCAATTAAAGACCTCAATTTAATTATTTCCAATGAGGCATGCACATTACAGACCCCTTTTGGAACCGGAAAGACATTGGGAAATTGCAAGGGCAACTTCAATTTTAAAAATAAAATTCCCTGCAAGTTTCAGGTGGTACAAAACCTGCCAGGTCTGTCCGATGACGGCCTTTCAAGAAACGATTTCCTATCAAACAATTGTAATGTTGAAGGCCGAAATAAGGTACTCAAGTTTCCTTGTATGGAAACAAATCTCGAAGAGTTTACTGTGCCTTTGTCATGCAAAACCGACAAGCTGTACTCCAGACAAGCAGTCGAAGTGAGGTAACTTGCAGAAAAGATGGAACCTAAACAGGTTAAGCTATCTACATGCAGTGTCTCCAAGGCATCTCAACGGAGTAATTCTGGCTGCCAGGTTCAACAAGAGCCGACGGAGTGCGAAAAGAGCTGTCTGGGTGATCAAGAAACCAGCGAAATGAGGCAGCATCTGGTTACTTTAGAGGAACCAATATGCATACCTGCTAGGTCGCACATTATCACCACAATCCCATTGCGAGTGAAGGAAGAAATGCTCTGTCTATCAAAAGAGATAGGCGATGGAGTCTTCCTGGCCAATAGTTTACTCCCTACTGGGAAAGAAACAGTGCTAGTTGCCATACTCAATTTTAAGAATTTCCAAGTAGTCATCAACAGTTTATTATTACAACTGCTCCCTATACATGATTACGCTGTCATCCCAATAGGAGAAGCCACTGATACACAACACGTTCTCAAGCCGAATAAATCGCAAGCGAGTAACACAAACATCAGTGAGTTTCCCAAGGCGGAACAGAAGACAAGCAACAAGACTTTTTTCTCAAGAATACCTAGATATAAGTTACTATCACGGCCCAATAGCTCTATACACAACGCAGCTGACTCCTCCATCCAATATACCTAGATGTAAGATAACCACAAAAATAAGGAGCCCAACAATAGGTGCGTGTGAGCTCACTAAGACCTATTCTCAAGCAAAAACGGCTCTACCACCCAACAAAGTTAGTGTTAAGGAACAACCTTGGCCTAAAAGCCCCATTACCAGTGCGTGCGAGCTCAGTATGACCTATTTGAAGGCAAAGTCGACTCCACCACTTAATAAAATTAGTATTAAGAATAAAAAGTGGCCCATGAGCCCTATAAAATACGCGTGCGAGATTCGTAAGACCTCATTGAAGGCAAAGTTGGCTCCACCGTCAAATAGTATTAAGAGAACCAATTTTTCACGGCCCATAAGCCATAATCTCAATGCGTGTGAGTACTTGAACCAATGTAGAGTACCAATAAAGAGCAGGAAGCACACTCCTTGCCATCTAGTAATGTAGGTAAAACAGATGGTAAGTACACAACTACACAAAATGAGGAAAGAAACGCAAGCTTATCGGAAATCACAGCTATCTTACAGCACGTAAGATACTTATTTCCGGATCATGAAGATCCCACACATACTCCGCGAGTCAACAGGCTAGAACAAGAGCTCAGCCTAGACCCAAATCAAAATGCGGAAGAAAAAGCTTCGATATTCGAACTCTGCTACGAGTACAATGATATCTTCTTTCTCAAAGGTGATAAGCTCACATATATAAATGCTATCACTCACAATATACAAGATAAAGCGCCCATAAACCAAAAGGCCTACAGATTACCAGAGACCCAGAGACATGTAATCAACGAACAGTTAAGAGAAATGCTAGACAACGGGATAGTCCAAACTAGCAAAAGCCCTTGGAATTCACCCTTATTAGTAGTCCCCAAAAAGGCGGGACCCGATGGTGAAAAAAGGTGGCGCGTCGTTCTCGATTTTCGAAAATTGAACGAAAAGACAATTGGCGACGCATTTCCGCTATCCCGAATCGGGGATATTCTTCAACAACTAGGTCATGCCAGGTACTTTACCACTCTCGATTTGGCCAACGGCTATCACCAAGTCTTAGTCGATAAAAAAGATCAACATAAGACCGCTATTAGCACTACTTACGGGTACTACGAATTTAAGCGTATGCCATTCGGACTCAAAGGAGCTCCCGCTACATTCCAACGCCTCATGAACTTCGTTCTGACAGGCCTACAAAGCCTCGAATGTTTCGTTTATCTTGACGACATCGTCATTTACGGTAAAAACGTAAATGACCACAATGATAAACTTCGCAAAGTCTTCAACAAATTGAGAGAAAACAACCTCAAACTGCAGCCAGAGAAGTGCCAGTTCTTGAGACGGAAAGTTGCTTATCTAGGGCACAAATGCTCTAGCGAAGGTGCATTACCAGACCCCAGCAAAACGGCCTGCGTCCAAACATTCCCTATTAATAGAACAGTTAGGCAAGTTCAGTCATTTTTAGGACTTGCCAATTACTACAGGAAGTTCATTCCGGACTTCTCAAAAATCGTTCGTCCAATTACGAATTTACTCCGCAAGGACGTAAAATTCACTTGGACCGAGAAATGCCAAGAAGCATTTCAAAGCATTAAAAATGCTCTAATTTCACCACCTCTTTTAATCTATCCAGATTTTTCAAAACCTTTCAATCTTACAACGGCCGCCAGCAACGAGGCATTAGGCGCTGTGCTTTCCCAAGGAGAAGAGCGAAAAGACCAGCCAATCGCCTATGCAAGCCGAACACTGAACAAAGCCGAGAAGAATTAATCTACTATTGAAAAGACGTTATTGGCTATAGTCTGGGCCACTAGAAATTTCCTATGCTACCTCCAAGGCCGAAAATTTACGGTCTATACTGACCACAAGCCTCTCAAAGGTGTCTTTAATATTAAAGACCCGACTTCCCGTTTGGTTAGATTTCACCACAAATTATCAGAATTCGATTATACCATCGAATATCAACCTGGGAGGTATAATTCCAATGCGGATGCATTAAGCCGCATTCCACAAGTATTAAACGAAAACTATACGGGCAACACTTTAACGGTACAAGCCCAAGTCCACCACACTACAGACTCTGAAGTGGAAGAAAATAATTTTCCAAATAAAGAAACCCCCTGCTACGCTTGAGTCCAGTCAAGGCACCTGATATAATTACGAGCCCCAAGGAAGTTCAAAAAATCCTAAAGGGTTATCACTACTCTCCTTTCGGTGGCCATCAGGGTGTCATTAAGACTTATAAAAGAATTAGACGCAAGTATTGGTGGAGACACATGTTTAGCGATATAAAGAAATACGTACAAAAATGCCTTAAGTGCCAAACAATGAAAGCATCTCCCCAATTTAAGATGCTCATGGTAATAACGGACATCGCAGAACAACCCTTCGACAAGGTTTACCTCGATATAGTAGGTCCACTAGAAGAGACCATATCAGGTAATAAATATATCTTAACTTTTCAAGATAATCTCACCAAGTTTGTCGATTGGTATGCCATACCAAATGGAGAAGCAGTAACGGTGGAGAAAATCTTCTTCGATGAGATTGTCACGCGTTATCGCACTACAAAGAGAATAGTCACCGAACACGGAACTAATTTCCTGAGTGAGCTATTCAAGAAGGTCTGCAAACTGCTAAAGGTAAAGAAGTTACAGACTTCAGCATACCATCTTCAGTATAATGGGGCACTAGAACGTGCCCATAGACCATTAATCGAATATCTGCGTACAGTCGTAGACGAAAATCCATCAATTCCTACGAACCGCTGCATTCGTGTACAATAACAGTGTACACGAGGGTACTAAACTAACCCCGACGGATTGCCTTTACTGCTTCACAGCGGATGTCCCATCTAATTTAAAACGGGATCCTGAAGCCGTTAACCACGAAAGTTATTACCATATGCTCAAATACAGATTATAAAAATCATATGCCACGGCTCGTAATAATCTCTTAGCCAGCAAACAACGCTCAAAAGCATATTACGACAAAATTGTCAGGCCTCTCACTTTCCACCTAGGAGACAAAGTCCTCCTCAAAAGTGAAAGCCGCAAACACAAATTGTCTCAAATCTGGGTTGGCCCATATCTTGTAATAAATGTACCCAGTCCAACAAACACTACCATAAAAATAGACAAGCGGCAAGTTGTCGTACAAAACAACCGTTTAAAGCCCTGTTATGAGTAGTATACTGGTACATATATCTTTAGCAAATAAGTTCCCATCATACAAGATTCTACAATTAAATTAAGTTCTTCTGCACAAAATTGTCTCTCTCTGCTATATCAGACAGCGGAAACAAAGGCTCGTCTAGTCCAAGACAAATTAGTCATTAGAATACAACTTCCGATTTTTAATCTACCACAAATGAAGCTGTATAGAGTGCATAGTTTTCCTATACACATTAACAAAAAACAATCTTTGGTACCCGATATACCGTACTCGCACCACGTAGCGCACCAGGTACAGACACAGGATATCCTATTATTAAAAACCCAAGATCTTAAAATCTTCAAAACAATCACGCCATATTCCACAGAGGACACTTACGTCACCAAGCTAAGCATTCCTGTAACAAAGGCCACAATGTCTAAAGAATGCATTGTAAAGCTGCTCTTAAATCCACTAAAGGAAGGGCCACAGTGCCAATTCAGAGCACAAATACCTCCCAGAGACCTACTTATTAAACTAACTAAACCAAATTCTTGGATATTCTCGTTGATAGAACCAACAATTGTACATCTTCAGTTTACCCAACAATTCCTAACTTCAAAATTAGAAGGCCAAGGAATAATCACTATCAACGATCCCTGTCAATTACAAATAGGATCCCAAATTCTACACTATGAGGCAGAAAATATTCAATCTTTGAGTCTCAAACAACCCAACCACTTCCCAAATATCGCTCCATTACAGCAAGTGGTAGAAAAATACCGCACTGAAACCAAAGAAAAGATACAGTCTGAAAAAATACAGACAGAACTATACTCAGGAGATGGCACTAATAGCATCATCCTGGAAGGTACCCAGTCATTAAAAGAACTGGACGGAAAATTAGAAAAAATGGTTCCTAATATCAGTCACCACCCTACACATGTCCTAGCTGCAACATCAGTATCCTTAACTGGTGTTGTCATCACATGTATGGTACTGTACCTGATCGCCAAATGGGTAGTCCCATATATTAAAAATTATCATCCACGTAAATCTGAAAAAACTCTAGAGGCGGAGGAACAAATCGAACAAATCGAACAAATCGAACAAGTGAAACAAACCAATCCAATCGAACCTACCCCTCTCAAAAGGACTCTCACCCTGCCACCTACTAGGTCAGTGCAAGTGATATAGTGCAACCACCTCACATGGTCACAATAACGAAGCACTATCACTGGTAGTAGAATACACAAAAAATTAATTTAAGTGGTTTTTATTAACCCCAAATAAATAAGTTAGTAATAAGAGACAATAATATTAACAAAACGGGAGAAGAAATAAATAAATAATTATTTAGCTTTAGAACTAAAATAAAATAGTGCAGATATAGAAACCCAAAATCAAAGTAAAAGATATCCTCCCCCGCTAGTGTCAAATAATAATAATAAACAATATAAATAAAAATGTATAAGTAATGAAATAAATATAACAAAATATAACAAAACTAATCTAGCATAAAAATTAAATAACCACTAATATTAGAATAGAACATATATCGTTATAAAAAGTATGAAATCATAGTAATACTAAAACTAGGAAAGACAAAGAAAGATAAGTAGAAGTAATAAATAATATAAATAAATAAACATTGTCTAACCTAGTATAACCATTAAATAACCACTAACACCCGCTTAGAAATGAACATACAAATAATAAGCTAAAGTAAGTAAAACACAAAAAAACAGCAAAGGGGGGAGGCAGTCGAAATCCTCCAAAGAAAATAAATGTAAAGCAAATAAATGTAGACAACCCCTAATAAAATAAAATAAATAAGGGTACTTAAAATATAAGGAAAAAGCCAATGTCAAACCAATCAAGAACCGAACGACCGCGCCGCCCAAAAGCAAGAACAAAAATCCTGAAAAAGGAACCGGAAGAAAACGAAGAACAACCTTTTTTCTTTTATACTGAAAGTTTAATTAAAATTTTATAGGAAGAAGAAGGAAAATAGGACAGATACAAAACATTAGTAGAAATTTTTTTTTTTCGCTCAATAGAGACTCTACACAGCTGGCCCATCGGCATCCCAATCGTCAGGGTTTGCATAATCGACGGCATCCCAATCTTCGGGGTCTTCGTAACCATCGGCTGGTTCAGATGGCGATCCTTCGGCATACCAATTTTCAGGGTTTGCATAGACGGCAACATCCCAATCTTCGGGGTCTTCGGCTGGCTCATATGGAGATCCGGGGGGAGTGGCAAACAGTGCCCTGTACAACACCGTGATGGGGACCGATTCAGAATACACACAGCAGGAACAAATCCCGTGCTCCCCGCTGACCAGGGTGCTCCCTGTAAAATACCAATAACCAATAATACAACAAGAAAAGAGAGCGTAAAGAAAATTTTGTTTACCTGAAGCAGACCAGCCCATATCCCCATGGGGAATTAGGACACTAGTCCACCTTGTAGGAATGTCCGGCTACAGCGTCCTCCATCCAAATGACCTCGGATGGCGCGTTGCGTTGATACAACAGTAGACGGATCGGGCCCTGCCAATCAGAAACTACGCGTACCACACAAATCATCGTTGCCCGGAAAGCTAAATACGTTGGACAAACCCAGGGTCTGCGACCTAACGCGATTCCAAACGCCATGGTGAATGATAAACGAAAAACCATAGACCCCTGATTAACCCAAAATACCTTACCATGTATCTGGCCTTATCCACTCGAGATAAGATTCAAGGACCAGAATCGTCTTGCCATAAAACCTAAACAAAACAATAACCCTAACATGCATGATTAAATAAGTGCCTCACTTCCCCCTTAGAATTATTCGTCTTCAAAAAATAATTCTCTTTTTCGCAGGGGGAAGGATTGTTGTATACCTAAAAATAGTCAACAATGATAATTATAAGAAATAATTATCATTGGAAAAATCATTAAAAAATATTTAGTTTTCATAAATAGAAATAAAGCTAATCATGCTTTAAACATGGTTAGCTTATCTCCTAAGAAGGCGAAGTCCTTCAATTCCTTCGCATATAATCAACATATTTTTCCCACAAAACGACTTGGGAAAAATAAAAGTCTTAAATTTCAACCCAAGTGGCTTTCATAGATAAAAAAGCCCCACGACAAATCTTACCTTCAGTAAGACTTGTCGAAAATACGATATGTATGTACATATATACAAACATACATATCGGGCGCATGAAATTTTACGTCGGTGAAGACTGAAATGATCAAGTCTTCACCGAAAAAATCTCTTATTAGCAAATTGTCGCGAGCTGCATACATTGTGATCGCAACAATGTATGCACGATAGCACGACGATGGTTTGATATTTATGAAAATATCAAATTTCATTTTCAACCATCGTCCGTCGCGATAATTCTGGGCATGTAAAAACATGTCCAGCTGTAAATAATTTTCTCAGGATAGCAATGCTAATTAAGCACTTTCCTATCCTGAACAACTAGACTTGCGATTAAAAAGATCGAAGTCAAGCACAGTCGGTTTTCTAGAGTCGAGTTAAAAACATGAAAAGGAGTTGAATTTTGAAAGCGAGAAATTAGATTCGAACAAAGTTACAGAAAATAAAAGAAAAAGGGTACATAACTGCGGTCGGTCGGATTGGTTGACTAGTTGGTCTATTTTTGGTGAAAACAAAAAGTGATTGTAGTAAAATAATAAATAAGTGTAAAAATATACGAGCAAAAGTAAATAAAAGAAAAAGTGACTGCAATCTGTTGAAGGTGTTTTTTTTTAATTTGGATGTGCTCCTGGCGAACACGGATATCAACGGGTGACTAGACAGGTGGGAGTACCTCTAAGGACAAACCCCTTTAATATATAACAAAATTGGATGTTGCATACAACACTTCGCCGTGACCAGAGCTCAAAAGCAGAAAGCCCAAGAGGCCAAAACTAGCTCCAGCGCTGAAACATAGCCCACGGCAGCGGAAAATCAAGAAATTATACTCCCAGAGGTGAAAATACAACCCCCTGCTACGCTTGAACAGAATATAAGTCCAGTCAAGGCACCTGAGATAATCACTAGCCTCAAGGAAGTTCAAACAATCCTAAAGGATTATCACGACTCTCCTTTCGGCGGCCATCAGGGTGTCATTAAGACTAATAAAAGAATTAGACGCAAGTATTGGTGGAGACACATGCTTAGCGATATAAAAAAGTACATACAAAAAATGCCCTAAGTGCCAAACAATGGAAGCATCTCCACAATCCAAGATGCCAATGGTAATAACGGACATCGCAGAACAACCTTTCGACAAGGTTTACCTCGATATAGTAGGTCCACTAGAAGAGACCATATCAGGTAATAAATATATCTTAACTTTTCAAGATAATCTCACCAAGTTTGTCGATTGGTATGCCATACCCAATGGAGAAGCAGTAACGGTGGCGCAAATCTTTTTTAATGAGATTGTCACGCGTTATTGCATTCCAAAGAGAATAGTCACCCATTAGGGAACTAATTTCATGAGTAAGCTATTCAAGAAGGTCTGCAAACTGCTAAAGGTAAAGAAGTTACAAACTTCCGCATACCATCCACAGTCTAATGGAGCACTAGAGCGGGCCCATAGACCATTACTCGAATATCTGCGTACAATCGTAGACGAAAATCCCAAAACATGGGATCAATTCCTGCGAACCGCTGCATTCGTATACAATAACAGTATACACGAGGGTACTAAATTAACCCCGATGGAGTACCATCTAATTTAAAACGGGATCCTGAACCCGTTTATAACCACGAAAGTTATTACCACATGCTGAAATACAGACTCCAAAAATCATATGCCACGGCTCGTAGAAAACCCTTAGCCAACAAACAACGCTCAAAGGTATATTACGACAAAACAGTCAGGCCTCTCACTTTTCACCTAGGAGACAAAGTCCTCCTCAAAAGTTAAAGCCGCAAACACAAATTGTCTCAAATCTGGGTTGGCCCATATCTGGTAATCAACGTACCGAGTCCCACAAACACTACCATAAAAATATGCAAGCGGCAGGTTGTTGTACACAACAACCGTTTGAAGCCCTATTATGAGTAGTGTACTGGTACATTCACCGTCAGAAATCAAGTCCCCTTCAAACAAAAGTTCGCCAGTTAAACTAACAACTATCTACTTAAAAGTTCCGCACTCGGAATTACTTGCTATGACTCATGAAGTCTATCCTTACCTAAACCTTTTTTAAATCTATAAAAATTAGCTAAATACGCAATGTGCGTTATTACTGAAAAGACCTCAATTACAAGAAAATAATAAAAAAAAAAATACCGATAATAACAAATAAATCCTCACATTTTACTGGAAATTTTTGAAAAGGTACAATACTCAATGTCTTAAAAGCTCATAGAGAAGATGATGGAGTTTGGAATGCTTTGACATGCATCCCTCATATCTTGCCTTGACAGTTTTGTATTCCTCTTCATGAATTACTTCTTACTTATTGTAGTAAATTAAACAACTTTCCAATTCAATTTTTGAATGAGTACCATGCTCATACGGTCACGTGATTTAGCAGGAACCGACTTACAGTCCTCCTATCCTGTTCAACCTCGTCTTTCTTTTAGCAACTAAGCCCCCATTATACAAACTATCAACAATTCAATTAAGCAATACTATATTTAAATATTATATGCTATGTAGTATGACCAATTGACTAATGAAGCCTATCCTTCATTTTCTACAGAGCATGAAGCACATGTTAGTGATAATATGCTGTTTCCATCTGGCAATGGGACAAATACAAACGGATTCATACACAATAAGTCCCCTGAACAATACAGGAATACTGTATGAGGACTTAGAAAAATTACAATTATACCACAGTACATGGAATATACTAACGGAGATCAACCTAATGGAACTGGACAACCAACTACTTATGGCAGAACAGGCGGAACACTTAGTTCACCGACTATGTTCAAATCGCTCTCAAACCGATGAGCTATGCCTGGTACAGCAAAAATACGTTCATTCCCTCTTAGAAAATATCAAGAGAAGAACAAGTGTCATTCGAGAAGTGGTCCCAAAATCAAGATCAACAAGATCTATCTTCGACGGAATAGGGAATGCAATGCACTACCTATTCGGGACCATGGACAGCGCTAATGAACAGGAGGTATACAGTCGACTCGAGGAGCTCGACACAAATACAAAAGCACTAGCCAACCTGGAAAGACAGAAGATCAGTGTAGTCAAAACTACACTACAACAAATCCAAAAGCCATTGACATCTCCGCAGGAAAGACAACGTCAAATAAATCTCCAGGTAAATAGAATGCAAAATATAACAGGTGATTTACTGATGAGACAATTGAGGCAGGAAATAATTTCAAGCCTGACCTTACAAATTGTGTAGATTGAGTACAGGCAGCACGCCTTACTAGACATAATAATCGCCAGTAAAAGTAATCAATTGCAACCGCTAGTGGTGTCTCCCAAAAGTTTATTAGACATATACCACAAGTCCCACGCTACTTGCCCAGATGCACAAAATTGTCTCTCCCTGCTATATCAGACAGCGGAAACAAAGGCTCGTCTAATCCAAGACAAATTAGTTATTAGAATACAACTCCCGATTTTCAATCTACCACAAATGAAGTTGTATCGAGTGCATAGCTTTCCAATACACGTAAATAAAAAACAATCATTGGTACCCGATATACAGTACTCGCATGTAGCGCACCAGGTAAAGACACAGGACATATTGTTATTAAAAATACAAGATCTTAAGGTCTTCAAAAAAATCACGCAATATTCCAAAGAGGACACTTACGTAACCAAGCTAAGCATTCCTGTAACAAAGGCCACAATGTCCAAGGAATGCGTAGTGAAGCTGCTCTTTAATCCACTAAAGGAAGAGCCACAATGCTAATTCAGAGCTCAAATACCTCCCAGAGACCTACTTATTAAACTAAGTGATATTCTCGTTGATGGAACCAACAATTGTACACCTTCAGTGTATCCAACAATTCCTAACTTCAGAAATAGAAGGCCAAGGAATAATTACTATCAACCATCCCTGTCAATTGCAAGTAGGATCACAAATCCTACACTGTGAGGCAGAGAATATCCAGCAATTGAGTCTCAAACAACCCACTTATTTCCCAAATATAACTCCATTAGAACAAATAGTGGATAAATATCTTAAGGAAACCAAAAACAAAGTACGGTCTGAAAAAATACAGACAGAATTATACTCAGGAGATGACACTAATAGCATCATCCTAGAAGGTACCCAGTCAATATAAGAACTGGACAAAAAATTATCAAAAATAGCTCCTCCTACAACCATCACCCTACACATGTACTAGCTACAACATCAGTATCCTTAACTGGTATTGTCATCACATGTATGGTGCTGTACCTGGTCGCCAAATGGCTAATACCATTCATTATAAAATATCGCACACGCAAGCCTGAAATATTCCCAGAGGCGGAAGCACAAATCGGACAAATCGAACAAATCGAAATAAGTCAGTACAAGTGGTATAGTGTCACCACTTCAAATGGTCATCAGCATTATCACTAGTACCAAAATACAGACAAAATAAATGTAAGTGGTTCCTACAAACCCCAAAAAAATCATTTACTAATAAAATAATAGTAAAAACAAAAGGGGAGAGGACATACGTATATAATTATTAAAGCATAGATTTAAGGAAAACTAGTGTAATAAAAACATATATATGTCCAAACTAAAAACAAACAAAAAAATGAAAACCATCCCCCGCTAGTAGTAAATAATAAGAAAAACCCGAAATAAAAAATAATAAAAAATAAATAAGAATAACACATCGAATTACAAATAAAGGTAATAAATATTGTAACCAAGCTAACCTAGTATAAAAGCTAAATAACCACTAACACGATAAATAAGTAGTAAGGGTCCCACCTCCCTATACTTTTACATTACGTCCGATAGAGACAACTGCCACGAGGATCCCACTTGCGGCTTTTCTGCAAGACGGTTCCCACCGCCGATAAGAAGTTGTTGAGGAGGGAGTAGGATAGACACGTCCCTGTCGCAAGCATTGGGGGGTAAAAATAAAAAGGTTGAGTTGCCACCGAGTTGTGTTGTTGCAGGATGATGGTTGGAAGGAGAGGCTGGTGCTGTCTGTGGTCCTGTCTGGGTCCCTGTCGCAGACATTGGGAGGCAAAAATAAAAAAAGCTGACTTGATACCGAGTTGTGTTGTTGCAGGATGTTGGTTGGAAGGAGAGAGCTGGTACTGTCTGTGGTAAGGACGGTAGATGGGTCCCTGTCGCAAGCATTGGGGGCAAAAATAAAAAAAGCTGACTTTATACCGAGTTATCTTGATGCCGGCTGTTAGTTGAAAGGAGAGAGCTGGTGCTGTCTATGGCCAGGACGGGAGATGGGTACTATTTTGGAAAGGCCCAGGTGCTAGGATGGCTGAGCTTAGTGGGTGCAATCAGGTGTACTATAGGCGGCTTACGTACAAGCATAGTAAAGTTTTATAAAATTGCACTACCAGGCAAGCAGATAACTAAAGCACAAAATCCTGCGACCATATGTAGCAAGCATACATGGTTTAAACCTGTATCGTTGTCTTCACATCTTCAGTGGTTATCGCGCCTCTTTTTTATATTCCGTTCATTTTTTCTTCCACTCCAAACAAGCTTTGATCAGTTAGTCACACTTCTTCAACGTCATTTTTCCATACGAGTTTTAAAACTTGAACTTGACCACGATGCGGTCAAGAGTTGTTGTTTCTTTATGCATAGAATTTTAAATCTACCTGAATTGAAACTGCAAGACATGTGGGTGACTTTATTTTCTGAATATTTTTTGATGTAAAGGAAAAAAGATTAAGGAAAGATGGCAAAGAGCAAGTTCTGATGCTGCTTATGCAAGGGTTCTTGATTCTTGTGACGTTCAATACCGGCGGCGTATGATAAAGATCTGCAAAACAAGAAAAGATCGGCGGCAGTCAGTGAACTTGATTTTGTGAACGACACGAATGTGGGTGAAGGTGAGCTAAAAGAAACTGGTTGCTTAAGTAAAAAACGAATTCGGCTGAGATGCCTTTATTGAAGGTCAGTAAAGATAGACTGTGGAATATTGGATATGATTAGTACGGGTGGATAATATGCCTTTCGATAAGGCGGCAGTGAGAAAGGATGGGGCTATTGAAATAAAAAGTCGAATTCGATAAGGATATTTTTATTTTTTGCTTTTTGTTTTTACAGTTTTCAATCGCTCGATAAAGATTTTGCATCTGTGTGAGTGACGAAGAATGGAACTTAAAATTAAACTATATTGCATAATGCGCACCTTAAATCTGCATCGATCCAATCCGTAAGTGATCCACGGTCCCTTGCATGCATTTTGATAGGCGTAACTCCATACATGTAAATATCTGACTTCAGGCAGGGTTTGGAATCTTACTTGTTTTTTCATACTTGATGTGCCTAACGTCAGCATGGTGTGTGAGCATGCATAAATATACATATGCATACGCACATGTTTTTTTATACCTCCCGTGTAAACTGTTCGTAAAAATAGTAAATTTCACAACATAAGCCAAACAAAATTAACGCTCCAGCTAAAACTTTCAAAGTGTTTAAAGCCCACTTCGTGCATTCTGATGGTTGTTGCGGGCTATTATACGGTCCACATACGTCATTACCATTGGCATAGAAAATGTTCGGCCCCAACATCTTCAGGATAATTTAATGCACTCATTTCCATACAGCAAAAATAACATTTTGCTATGTCTTTCAGGTTGGTGTAAAAGAAGCCGCTCCTTGCTAGCTTGTGTGATTTCCTGTCATCCAAAGTTAAATTCTTAAGTGTCTTTAACCGATCAGATTCACGCTTTAAGATCAGCATTGTGACTGCAATAAAGGCTGTTTATAAAACGTCTTTTATATTAATCCATGTATTGTGCTTTTGTGGAAAACCAAGCCATTTCACATAAACTTTACCGCCTCGTCTTTTTAAAACTTTTTCTACAAGGTAAGTATTAGGATATTTGACTGAAGATAGCTCGAGCTGGTAAAAGCCGCCCTGTATTATAACCCCCTGATAGTCTTCAAGAATGTAAGTTACTGGATAAGTGTTTTTTACTTCTTTTATTTTGAAAATTTCAGTAGACCAGTTTGGGGTGTAGCCTTTTTCAAAAACATGTTTGTTTCTACTTATACGAACAAAGTCTCCTACTTTGTACTTTGGACGTGATTTTGTTTTTGGCTTTTTATACACAGTTAGCAATAGACGAACCTCATCAACGGGGCCTACGTCTATAGGTCTCATCTTAATAGTTATAAAAAAGATTTACGAAAACTAGTTAATGCAAAAAGATCTGTACCCAGACAACGTAAAATACTGATACAGCGTGGAGGTTTTTTACCAGTGCTGTTAGGAAGTGTATTATGAGGTGTAATTGGTTCATTAATTGAGAAATATGTTTAAAAACAATAATCTGAATAAAATGTTACTTCTTTCACCAGAAGTTTACGAAAAATTGAAAAACGAGATTGCGGATTCCGTGAATCAATCTAGGTTCGATAAGACTATGGATAAAATATTAAAAGACAAGAATTTATCTGATAGGGAAAAATGGTATAATTACCGAAATGAATTAATAAAATTTTCAAACTTAAGACGAAAAGCTACGCGAGTGACAGATGAAAAAACAAATATTCGCATGCTACCAGAAAAGGCTATGAAACAGAAAAGCTTGCGGATATTACTACTCAAACTAAATTTATTTTTAAAGATGAAATATCAACACAAACATCATCCTTAAAAGAAAATACACCTGAAAGAATGGAAGAGGATTTCTTCGAACTGGCTGAGATATCACCACCAAGACAACCGTTATCACCTGCCTCCAAACGCCGCTTATCAGCTAGTGGTATAGGGAAAAGTCTAAAACCACCTTCAAAAATACCTAAGACGGCTCCTAAAGATAAGTCTCGCGATAAAGATTATTAAGTGATCACGGCTGAGGATGGTATAACGCAGTACACTGTACCTGTAGACATGAGTATAGATGAAGCCGCGAACATATTAGAAGTATTCGATACGGAAAGTACTACGGGCGACAAAGGTAGAAAACCATCCAAAAATCAATCTATATTAAAGCCGTCTCTGCTAGATCCGAGTCAATATATGCTTTCGCTACCAGTTAAGAAAGCTGTCCGACAAAGTGACCGCCTAAAAAACGCAGTAAAAGCCAGAAGTGCCAGCATACCAGCAATTGCTTGGGAAAGCCTGTAAAAATAATAAGTCTACTGAGCGTTGATTGGGAAAGAATTTAATAATGCCTGTGGATATAGAAGATAATGACTTTTACGTATGCCTTTAAGTAACAACTCCATGCAGCTTTATCCCGAAAATACACTATCGGCTTTTACAAATGCACTAGCTAGACCGTGCAAGTTTACTGATGACTGGTGTGTTGGAATAACTGAAATTTCATTGCCATACCATGCCATAAAAGGGGGAGTCAAGCGAAATACAACTGAAGAAGTAAATCAGAGTAATGTTAAAAGGGTAAGGCGTGATGCTTCTGATCCGTTGAAAGAAATAAGAGAGCAGCATAGAAACGAAATCAAATCACTTAGCATCATAAATGAAACCGTTAAACTTGAGTGGACTAAAGAGGGTCTTGAGCAGGCTAGTTACAGAGTAGGTCAAGTAAATTTTTCTGCATTCCTACTAACATTTTATAACGCTATTTCGCCGTCATGGTATACCATGTACATGGATGATGTTAAGAAAAAGATGTGGGATCGGTTAGAGGCTGACTTTTTTGATGGCGTTATACCTGAAGTAAGCTACAAACAGGATCCAGACGAATTTACATTACATATATATCAGGGTAAAAGGGCTTCAGAAAATGTTGTTTTAAAATATAAAAATTATGAGTCAGCTGAAGCCTTTGTTGATGACGTATTTGGACAAATTCCTAGACAGAAGAGAAAGTATGCTATCATACAAGACTCGATAGACAATTACACACATCCAACACTTAGCACCAAAAGAGCTCGCGAGACAGAAAAAAATACTGGCGGCAAAAGAGTACACGCTGTATTTGAACTGCGGTTTGAAGATTTGGGAGTCAAAATCAAAATAAAAAAACCACTACCATCTCACCTTAATGCTAGAGATCTTATTACGCTTTTTATATCAAATGTACACTTTGATGATCAAATCCTTAGTGAGCAAGAAAAACAAAAGATAATTATTCAGATTAAGGATACTATTTTTAACATCTTGAATAGATTGAGCAAAGATTCGATTAGTGCTAAACCATCCGAACAGCGAAAAATTGTTAAAGGTAGCAAATTTTGGATGTTCCATACGAAAAGCAAAGCTCCGGTGAATATTTAACACCAGTGCCTATTGATACTAATATAGATAACCTGTCCAACTTCTTTACGGATATATTTCTCCAAACACCTGAAAATAAGCGTGAACCTGACGCCATACTGGCAGAAATAAAAGAATTTTTTAATACGGCAGGATTACGTCAAGAACATATGTCAATAATAGACACACTTAATAGACTGGAAAGATCAGTTACGGACTTGACACTAAGATTGCCGCAAGAGTCTCGGCCAACAGCAGAGGACTGTTATGAAAAATATATAATTTACGTCTACACTGATATTATTCAGCCCAGATTTATAGGTGACCAGTTAGTGCGATACTTACGTGTAATGCCTTTAAAAGAATGTGAAAGCATAATAAGATTTCAACACGTAGATTACTGTCCTATTGAAAAAACTTTTATCGAAAGTATTTCTATACAAATAACTAATCAGCAAGGGGAGCTAATTGATTTCAAGCCAGACTATATTCCTGCATATATAATGCTCCATTTTAAAAGAAAATAGACTATGCATACTCATACAGCAGTCAATTTAACATAGTGCAAAGTTAAGAGCATTTTGTATAGCTTCGAAAATGAATTCATATTATACTAAATATTATTCAATTCAAAGTGGCGGGTCCTTAGCGGATATTGGAGAATTATATCGATCTCCTCTTATTTACCAGCGTGGAAGAGGAATTGGTAGTTTTTTCAGCGGACTATTGCGATATTTACAGCCATTGGTTACATCGGGGGCAAAGGCTTTGAAGCAGCAGGCAATTAAAACAGGAAAAGCTATTTTAGAAGAAGCAGGTAGTAAGCCTTTAACAGATATTTTAAAAGAACATGGAAAAGCTGCTGCCGAAGAATTATTACAGAAAAGTATAAATAAGCTGTTTGAGAGCATGGGTGGTGCAGGAAGAAGCAATCGCATGCTTATAAAAAGGCACAACCCTTTTACAGTTTTACATTTAGCTCCAGCTTCTAAACGTAAAAAGCGTTCAGGATCAAAAAAGTCCGTAAGAATAGGTTAAAAAAAAAAGACAGCTAAAAGAACATCTATTAAAAGCAGACGTAAGACACAGACAAAAAGGACAGCTAAAAGAGCACCTATTAAAGGTAAACGTAAGATACGTAAACGTGTGTTAGATACTTTTGATAAATAGACAACATGCCGTCATACAAAGAATGCATGAAATCTGAGTTAGACCTTTTCTCTACCCGATCTGTACAAAGCAGCATCTTAAAGACTGAAGAGGTATCTTATAAACCTATAGCTTCTCTAAATAACTCGTCGGTGCTCGTATTTGTATCACTAGGACATGGTGACACATATCGAGACTTATCAAGCATATACCTTCGTTTGAAACTACAGTTGGTTAAAATCAAGGATGGAAAAGAAGAACTTTACACAGGCGAAGATATCGAAATAACCAAACCAGATAAGACTAAAGATACTGTTCGTGACGAATGCCGAGGCCTTGTAAAAACATACTCCACTCGCTTTTCCGCCAATGTACAATTTATCTAAATTGAAAACCGATTGCCCAAACAGATAACAATTACAACTATAGAGCCTATATTGAGAATTTATTAAATTACGGAAAAGATGCCGCTTCAACACATTTGGAATCGGTTGGCTGGTATCTCGATCAAAATAATATGGAGGTTGTTGAAAGCCCTGAGCTAAATGAAGGTTTTTTGGCAAGACAAAAGCTGCTTGATAAAAGTAATGTTGTTAAGCTGATGGGAAAGATTCACGGCGATATGTTTAATCAAGATAAATTATTAATGAACGGTGTTGATTTACGGATAGTCTTATCACTCGAAAAACCGGAATTTTACCTTTGGTCAAAAGATGATGACAATTCTCCACGAGTTAAAATAGTAGCAGCAACTATGTACATGAATCATGTAACTATCAATCCTAACATCTTTCTGTCTCATGAAGCTGTTCTCCAACGCTCCAACGTTATATATCCGTATAAACGAATTGAAGTTAAGACTTATACAATACCCGCAAATACATTTACATTGTCACTGGACAATGTGGTTATAGGACAATTACCAAATCTACTAGTCTTTGGCATGGTTGACAACGATGCATACACCGGAAAACGAACAAAAAATTCTTACAACTTCAAGCACAACAACATCACCAGGTTTAACTTATCAGTGAACGGGGTACAGGTGCCAAATCAACCGCTAGAATTTAATTATTCAAAAGAAAATCCTGCTAGCACTCGAGGATATATTACGCTGTTTAAAGGAACCGGTATACATTATTTTGATAAAGGACACCAAATTTCAAAAAAAATTCTTTGACAACGGGTGTTTTCTACTTGCTTTTGATTTAACGACAGATCTCTCGTATAATTCAACATGTGGAAATCTATTGAATCAAGGAACGGTGAGAATTGAAGGAAGGTTTCAGGAAGCACTAAAAAACACAGTGACATGTATTGTATATGCAGAATATGATAGTAGCCTTGATATAGGTAAAGATAAAAATGTATATACCAGCTTCTAAAAAACCCTATATAAGGCTGGCTAACTGTTCTTCGAACTTAATTTCACTCAAGACTCTAAATACGTAATCTATAATGAGCTACTGTTTAGTAAATGTGCAGTTCTTTTCCGGAGGACCCTTCACCTTTTTAAAAAGAGTTTCTTTTGCGGGATTCGCTGCGCAAAATAAGTCTTTTGCGAAAGAAATAATTTTCAAGTACCCCACATCTAGTACAGGATGTACTGAACAAATAAGTAAATTTGGTAATCTCGAACTTAAGCGTATGGACGAAGATCTTATAAAAACTCTATCAAAATTTACCACAATTTTTCTTCGTGGAGCTGCAACCAGAGAATTTATAAATAACTACGCTACTTCTCACACCAAGATCATTGACGTGGAAACCATCATTTGTTCTGAACAAGAATGAACACGCTTGAGCTTACAAATGTATTATCAAACAATCGCATGACAAACAAGTTTTTTAGAGGCATCTTTCCATGCAACCAATTACCACAGAAGATAAGAAAGCCTGCATGTGTAATAGCTAATACGGATCCTGCAAATAAAGGTGGAACTCATTGGGTAGCCTTTTATTTTCCAAAACAAGGCCCCGCAGAGTACTTTGATTCATTTGGAAAGTATCTCGCAAACAGGATTTTTCGAAAATTTTATTAGCTAATTCAAGCTCTTTTAGTAATAATAAAAAACGACTGCAAGGCCAATGTTCATCAACCTGTGGACATTATTGTTGTGTATTTCTATATTCTCGCTGCAGAGGACGAAGCTTTCAGAACTTTTTAAAACAATTTGATTCGAACAATCTAAGTTTAAATGATAGCAAAGTTGTTAATTTATACCACCGTATATATCTAAAGAAAAAAAAAATCGCGCACAATCTGGAGGGGTATTTTGTAGCCAAACATGCAAAGCCGAGATCAAAGCTATAAAAGCCTGAATCCTAGGTCGAAAAAATGGGAAAAAAAACACCTCCAGCAAGCCCATAATTTTAGACTAAATGATAATAAAGTTGTGAATTTATATCGCAAAGTATACTTGAAAAAATGTCTAAAATCTGGAGGGGGTAACCAGTTATGTACATCGGCGTATAAGAGTATAAATACGAGACGACGGTGATGCACATTTAATGTTGAACTATAAGTCTACGCATCAAAATGGAGCAGACACCTAAAATTAAACAGTCTAGAAAGGCACGAGCAAAAAGGATGTGTGAAGAAGAGTTTAAAGTAATGGATACAAAATCCAAAAAGCAAAAAGCTAGGCCGATACCTTTTTTGTTAAACTACACTTATCATCTGGATCATCATCATTATCAGAAGGTTGTCCTCGGATTTGATCCGACCTCGTTTGAAGTAAAAATAGTCTTTCACCGTCATGGTTTTGAACCTGTGTCAACATTTTACTCTGGATGGCTGGAAGTTTATAAACATCTAACCAAACTAAAGGACGAGGTTATTCCAGACATGTTCCCGCCAAACCAAGAAGAGCTTCAGACGAAATACACAATTCCCGTTGGTACACGCAATATTCAGCTCACTCTTAATGACCTCTATAAATTAATTGATATGCTGAGTTTCTTCAAGGTTGTGATATTCCATAATAACAATGCAGCCGAAAGCGTAAAATAATATTATAAAAAATATTGCGAAAAGTGTTTTTATTTTACTTTATAATTTTATTGATTAACATATACAGGTACATATTTACACAGCTTGAAGAGCGCAGCGTAATAAAGATACATTATTGTGGATCTTACAAGGAAGTTGATAATTTGTAAGTTCACTTAGTCTAGGTATTTCTCCAAGTTCGATGATTTCTGAAGTCGGCGAGTATTTACTGACAAATGAAGCCTTGATTTCGCCTTTTACATACACTGTTGCATTTTTAAATCTTGAAAGCACTTCGGGTAAATTGTTGTAGCTAATGTCTCCATCATTCCAATGCAGTCCATTTATATTTCGTACTGGATTTGTCGCCTTGCCTTTGATGACAATTCCTGGTATGGGTAGGGAGGCATAAAGTGTTAAGCATCTGGGATGATCGTTCCAACAACAAGTACGGAAAGTTCTTTAATAAAGTACTGGCCGTTGTTTCCGCACACAAATTAGATGTCCAAAATAAATTTATCCATATTATCATCTGAGGATAAAATACGGTATGTGGCTATATATATATAAATATCTACAGTCAGATTTTAAGCATGGCGCATCCACATTATTTAGCTGTGACTATTTTACAGATTTCCGTAACAAAATAATATCCGTATACCTGATTCCAAGAAGTATGATACAGATAGCTTTGTTAATGCAATAATCAATATAGCAACATATTTCTTAAATATACCCTGAATTTACATTAACTTATTTAATACAATAAATTCTTGGTAAGAAAAGTAATTTTCAGTAACAACACGCTTGTCAAAGGTAAATGACAAATGTTTTTGCTCTAGTGAAGATATAATAATTCCCGGTCGTTTTCGTTTGATTTTTTTCTCATTGTTTACGCAGACTCGATCTTGAAAACCCTCTTCAGTAACCAGCGATTTTAAACAGTCGAAATTGACAATTTTGGAATTTCCGAAATTAATTGTAATACCCTTACATTTGATAATGTACTCAGGACCTTTTTCAGTTTCAATTTTCTGACTGTATGTTTTCGGCCCGGTGCTTACAAATTCTGAAATAAAGGCATTAGCTCCAAAACATTCAACCTCATCTGTGAGATCTGTGCTCTAGCTAAAGGGGGGTGCCGGTTTAAAGGATAACTCAGCTTTGTCTCAATTCAAATATAAAATTTATTCAATATATTGCTTACAAACTATTATCACAAATTCAATAAAAAACTTAACCTATGAAAAAATAATTCAATGCTTAAAATTAACCTAGCCTACTACAAAATTCAATACTATCACTAAATCAATTCAACAGATAAATTCAGTAAAAGACAATACTAAATGCTCCCGCTGAGGTCTGTTCCCCTTATTTCTGAAAAAAGAGAGCGAAAATCCACTATTAATAAAGTAGAAGTTCTTGTGCTGCACGTTTAAGCACTCTAGTATTAATAGAAATAGTTAATGTGGCAGAAGTATTTTTCTGCAGGAGCAGTAGATTCCTGCTTAGACGTAGGATAAAATTAAAGCAGAAGTAGATTTCTGCAGTAGGAGTAAATTCCTACTCAGGTGAGAGATAAAAATAATAAGCAGAATTAAATTTCTGCAGTAGGAGTAAATTCCTACTTAGATGGGAACAAAATTAGGTTTGGATAATTTAGGAAAATCAGAGTAAATTCTGATGTTTTCAGATCAAATTCTGAATTGAGAATGGGTGATTCTGTTGCAGCTCGTCGCCTTTTTATAGCCGCCGCGAACCGCTACGTTTCGGGTTCATGATAGGTTGCCTTGGCAACGCTCGTTCTCAAAGTTGCTATACTTTGATGGCGGCGTCCCGCAGTGACGTCATATGAGACCATTGAGTTGCACTGAACTCTGAAGGCGAGAACATATGATGTGATGTGTTGACATTTTGACGTATCAACGTAAATAATCGGAGGGAAGCTCGAGAAATGGTAATTTTGTAATATTTATTAATATTATTAGTTATTTATGAGAGTTTTTTATTTATTTCCAGGTGAAATATAATGGAGGAAGCCCCAGGACGGCGTTGGACCAAAGGGAGGAAGTTCCCTTATATTAGATAAGTGCCTTTTTTTTAAATTATTGTAAGATAAGATTCTTTGTATTCCCTTTTTTAATATTTTTAGGAACATTATCGGAGGAGGAATTAGAGAATCATCGTGGGATACTGGTGTGGCCTGAACATCCTCCCGCCTCAAAATTGAAGAGGCAAATTAATATATATATATATATATATATATATATATAAGTATTATAAAAAAAAATTAATAAAAGTGTTTGGTTTTAAGTTAACTTACTGTGTCTTGTTTAAAGAAGTGGAATACGTCCTTTCTTCTTGTCATTTTTAGAATGCTGCCGTCAGGAAGTGTGCATCGGAAGAATTTTTTTGCCTTTTTGATCTTGTTAGTTTCTAACAGTTTAATTACGGGAGTAGTCATGATTTGTTCCGAAATGTTGACTGGAATCCCTGGAGTCGCTAATTTGATGTTGTTTGGTGGATGGTCTCGGAATTGGACTGGTGGACTGATCGGAAGATCCATTAATTCAGGTAGTAATTTTAGCATAGCCTCCTCAGCCGGTGGCAGTCGTAGCTGCATGTGAAATCGAACATCCAGCGATGTTCTCTAGCCCTTGACTTGAACTTTAAATTGTCATTTGGCTTGGGTCCCTTTTGTAGCCTTTTCACTTCGGGTGAGACTGGCCTAGACTCGAATGGCCCGAGAAGTTTTTTCACGGGTATAATTTCGTGAGGTGGTGGTCGGACGATGGCTGACTTGATTTTTCGACCCTTTTTTGGTGTCGGAGGTAGTGGGCTGATAGGCCTTATTTTCTTTGGACGGATTAAGAGCTCTGGTGGTGTCGGGGTTAGTCCAATATCCATAGAATCCAAAGATTCGGAATTGAAAATTTGCAAAAGTTCCTCCATGGTAAAAAATAAAAGTAAACTCACAAAAATAAACAACGTATTTAAAACCGCACTTGAGAACTTTCAAAACTAGAATGAATTTTGGCGGAATCTGAACTTGTTTATATTCAAATATAACGGCAAATTTTGAAATTTGGTAATGCCAGAGAGTAGTAGATTTTGGTGGGGATTTTTTAAATTATTATTGAGAGAAGTGATTTAAGGGGAGAGGACAGATTTTTGTGATTGGTCGAGTAAGAATGGTTTTTGGCGTCTGGATGGTTACTAAATTGTTGTGCCCCAAATGAATATCAATTATTCGGCCTAATGGCCACTTTCCTATGGGAATATTGTCTTCTTTGAGAAGAACAAGAGTACCTATTTTTAGGTTTTCCTTCTCAGTCTGCCATTTGTGTCTTTGGTGCAAGGTGTGGAGATAATCTCTTGACCATTGTTTCAAAAGTTGTGAGATAGAGCCTGGATATGTTGCCATCTCTTAAGAGGATGTTGGAGAGAATCGATGGGGGGAGGTTCAGAGATAGTGAGGTTATGTCGACCAGTGAGGAAATGTCCAGGAGTGAGGATATTACAGTCAGATGCATCATTGGATAAGGGAGAGAGAGGTCTGGCATTTAGACATGCCTCGATTTGAACTAGGGTAGTATATAACTCTTCATATGTGAGTTTGGAGTTTTTTATGTTTTGTAGAGATAACGTTTGGTGGATTTTACACCAGCCTCCCATAAGCCTCCAAAATGAGGTGCTGCAGGAGGGTTGAAGTGCCAAGTCATACCTTGATTTGCAATCTCACTAGCTAATTCGACTTCGATTGCTCTGATTGATTTTTCTAGATTTGATTGTAAGAGTTTATTGGCTCCAATGAAATTAGTGCCTCGGTCAGAGTAGATGTGAGAGCAGAGGCCCCTCCGTGCAACAAATCGCTTTAAGGCGGCTATGAAAGCTGGTGTTGACAAGTCAGAGACGAGCTCTATGTGTATGGCCTTGGTGGCCAAGCAAACGAATAGACAAATATAAGCTTTGATTATTTTTGTTCCTCTTAGTGTTGATGTTTTCATATCAAGTGGACCTGCGTAATCTACCCCAGTATGTTGGAATGGTAATGATATATTGATTTTATCTGAGGGTAGAGAACTCATTAACTGAGAGTTAGGTTTTGCGTTGAAACGAAAACAGTCTACACATTTGTGAATGCGATGTCTAATCGTAATACGGGCATTTAATAACCAATAGTGGTTTCTTATAGTGCTCAGTATTGTTTGGGTGCCTCCATGTAGGGTGTAATGGTGGATGTAGTCTATAAGAATATTGGTTATGTGATGGTTATTAGGGAGGATGATTGGATGTTGTTGGTCGTAACTTAACTGAGATTTTGAGAGACGACCTCCAACTCGTAGAATGTTTTCTGAGTCGAGTGTGGGATTGAGGGACAAAATTCGACTTTTTTTAGGAAGGGGTAAATTTTTATGTAAGTGGGAGATTTCGATAGGAAAGGAGATATTTTGGAAAAATTTTATTAGGCATCGTTCTGCATTCTTTAACTCATTTACTGATAAGTATTGAGTAGCAGGACGCAGTTTGCGCAAGCCACTTATAAATCTAAGGCAGTATGCTGCAAAGGTATATGCTCATTGATAGTGGTGGTGAGAGTCTTTGGCCTTTTGTACTCTAATTGCGTTTGTATTTTTGTTGCTTGTTTCGGCCAGAACTCCTCATTTTGATGTAGCCAGTCTGGGCCATTCCACCACATTAAATTTGTAACTAGGATGTTTGGCGGAATACCTCTTGACGCTACATCCGCTGGGTTGTCTTTGGAAGAGACATGTTTCCATATAGGGGATATTTTCATGGATTTCTGAGATGCGGTTGGCCACAAATGTTTTCCATGTGGAGGGGTGTTTACGAAGCCATGCTAAGACTATGTTGGAATCTGACCACGCTATGATCTTAACCTTTTCTAATTCTAGATCAATGATGACTTGTCTGATGAGTCGAGAAAGCAGGACAGCACCACATAGTTCTAAGCGTGGTAGGGAGACTTGTTTGATGGGAGCGACTTTGGTTTTTGCAGTTATGATTTGTACTCTAGAAGTCTCGCCTGACTGTATTTTAACATATAGAACTGATGAGTAGGCAATATTTGACGCATCGCAAAAACCATGTAGCTCCATCTCTGTTGAGTTAGGTTGATAGCCTAGCCAACGTGGGATCTGAATGCTTTGTATTGTATGTAATTGCTCCTTAAAACGATTCCATTGTGTTGATATTTCTAGGGGTACTGAATCGTCCCAATCGCATTTTGAGAGCCAGAGTCTCTGAATGAGAAGTTTGGCTGTAATTAGACAGGGTGCTAGCCATCCCAATGGGTCGAAAAGAGATGAAACCTCAGACAAAATTATTCGCTTAGAATATGTGGTTTTTGGCTCAGGGACATTGACTCTAAAGGAGAAAGAGTCAGTTGTTGGATACCAATGAATACCGAGAGTTTTAATCGACTCATGTTCTGAGAATTCTAACTTTGTTTTTAACTCTCGGTGTTCTAACGGTATATTCCTAAATAGTTCATGGTGGTTAGCAGTCCATTTACGAAGGTTAAAGGTACCTGTGGCTAATCCTTCAATAAGTTCGTTTTGTAATTGTAGTGCTTCGTTCAAACTGTGAGCTCCTGAGACCAAGTTGTCCACATAAAAATCTCGCATTATACTTCTTGCTGCAAGAGGATAGTTACTTGTTTCATCCTTTGCTAATTGCTGTAGTGTTTTGATGGCGAGATACGGTGCCGGCGTGGTCCCAAATGTGACCGTGGTCAAGACATAGTCCTTTAAATTTTATTCTTTGGAAATGTTGATGTTTTGCTGTCATTTGGATCATTCTACACATTTTTTCTAGGTCTGCGGTAAATGCAAACTTGTATAGACGCCATCTTAATAGAATGGTCCAAAGCGTTGGTTGGATTGTAGGTCCAACTAGTAGATGTTCGTTTAATGATTTGCCGTTTGAAGTACGTGCTGATGCATTAAACACAACTCGAAGCTTTGTAGTGGTGCTCTCTTTTAGCACTGCATGGTGTGGTAAGTAGAAGAAGGGGGTAATGTCGCATGATGTGACCAAGATGAGCGTACTCATCTATGCATACTTTGCATAATTTGTACATGGCTGGATTATTAGATAATTTTTTCTCTAACTGAAAAAATTGTTTGACAGCCATGTTTTTGGACTGACCAAGCTAAGGTAAGTCTTGGCTCCTGAAAGGCAGATTAACCTCATATTTGCAGATGGTAATCGTTTAGTTGTCTCCTGATAAATCCTTTCGCATAATTCATCATCGGGAGATAATTTTGGTTGAGTAGTACACTCTTCAAGTTCCCAGAACTTTCTCAATTGATCGTCCAACTTAGAGTTTATGGTGGTGTGAGCGGATAATACAGTAGTAGTGTTGCATTTGGTTTCTGGCACTGCTCCGACCAGAATCCAGCCCAGTTCTGTGTTTTGGGCTGCAGGTGAGTTGCCAGATCCCCTTTTTATGCCATTTTTGATAATGGCGGCGTAAACCTCAGCTCCTAGGAGAATGTCAATTTCCCCGGGAGTAGTGATTTTGGGATCTGCTACAGGGAGATCGTTTATATGTCTCCATTTTGAAGCTTCTATGAATTGAAATGGCAGTAAATCGGTGATTTCTTTTATCACGAGCATATTGCTTTTAATTTTGAACTTGGTGTGTAGGGATTTTATTATGACAGTCGCTTGTTTTAAGGCTGTATTTGTAAGAGTTGTACCAAGTCCAATAAGTTGATGGGTGGTTGAAGATCCTTTAAGCTGTAGTCTTTTAAAGGTTTTTTCGGTCATAATCGAGACTTGTGACCCTGAGTCTATCAACGCTCGGAATGTCATCGTGATTCCGGATGGTGTAGTGACGTTAATTAGAGCGGTGGAGAGAAGAGCTCTTTTCATGTTTGCAGTGAGAAAGTTTTGAACTTGTTGTTGATTATTACAGTTGGGGGAATTTTGCTTTGTCAGCGTATTGGTTTTTTGGGTGGACCGCTCGTAGTGGAGTGATTTTTTAGACAATGATAACACTTTTTATTGCTAGTGCAATTTGAGGTTGTGTGGTTGGGAGATAAGTAATTTTTGCATAAATGATTATTTGTGACAACTTCATGTCGTTGTCGGGTGTTCATATTTCTAAAGGTAGGACAGTGAAATATGATATGGTCACCCTTGCAATGGCTGCAAGAGGATTTTTTTGTAGGTGGGTGATTTGGTGCTGAACTTTAATTTCTGTTCAACAGACCATATGTAGGTTTGGGTGAGAATGGTTTTCTCTGTGTCATATTGGATGACGTAATCTTGTTTCCAATCATTTCTAGAGTTCGGAAGCGAGACTCTAGAAATTTGGTTAAAGTCCTTAGTTCAGGTAGGTCTGCGCTACTCTGTAAACTTTGCTGCCATAATTGGTGTGTGTCTGGGTGTAGTTTTTGCACTGTCAAGTATATGATCAGTGGATCCCAATTAATTGTTTCTATTCCTAAGTTTTGTAATGCTAATAACGCTTCGGTTATATTGTCTAATAGCCTTTTGATATTATCGGCGGTATCATGGTTTATAGAAGGGAGAGACAACAATTTTTTTAATTGTACGTTGACTAATATTCGCTTATTTGAATAGCGATCCTTTAGGAGCTGCCAAGCTAGTCGGTAGTTTGCATCGCATACTTCATACTGCCTGAGCAATTTCTCAGCCTCTCCTATTAGATTCGTTTTTAAAAAATACAATTTGTCAACGTCTCTCAAACTATTGTTGTTGTGTATAACCGACTTGAATAAATCGTGGAATGAGATCCACGTAGAGTATTCTCCATTGAAGGTGGGAAGTTTAATTCTGGGAAGTCTTTCATTATTACATGAATTGGTGCTAGCATGTGATGTCTGAGTTTGAGGAGGATTGTTGACAGGCGTTGGTGTTAGTCTGTCTATATCCTCTTCCATGCTTGCTGCTTTTTCGATGTAATACTCCTGTACATCACTAAATGTCTCTTTCGTGAAATATTCTAATTTGCGGTCTTCCTTTGTCGCTTTCTTTTGAATCACCCTATGCCGTGTTTGGAATTCTTTCCAATATTCGGTAAACGTTTGTAAACGTTTCTCTGTCGATTTGACAGTCTTTTTCCTGCCTTCTCTTTGATGCCTTTTAAATAGGTCTTCCATTAACTCTTGGACCTCTTTTTGGGACTCAACCAACTCTAATACTGAGCTAATGGTCTTGTCCCCGACGTCAGATTCGTTATCTGTAGACATTTTGAATGGAGAGGCTTAGCTTTTTCTCACTGTGATGTAATAAGCAATATTTTTCTCAATTCTATATTTGAATAGCTGAGTTATCCGGCTCTAAAGGACCAATGTAAGATCTGTGCTCAAGCTAAAGGGGGGTGCCGGTTTAAAGGATAACTCAGCTTTGTCTCAATTCAAATATAAAATTTATTCAATATATTGCTTACAAACTATTATCACAAATTCAATAAAAAGCTTAACTTATGAAAAAATAATTCAATGCTTAAAATTAACCTAGCCTACTACAAAATTCAATACTATCACTAAATCAATTCAACAGATAAATTCAGTAAAAGACAATACTAAATGCTCCCGCTGAGGTCTGTTCCCCTTATTTCTGAAAAAAGAGAGAGAAAATCCACTATTAATAAAGTAGAAGTTCTTGTGCTGCACGTTTAAGCACTCTAGTATTAATAGAAATAGTTAATGTGGCAGAAGTATGTTTCTGCAGCAGGAGTAGATTCCTGCTTAGACGTAGGATAAAATTAAAGCAGAAGTAGATTTCTGCAGTAGGAGTAAATTCCTACTCAGGTGAGAGATAAAAATGATAAGCAGAATTAAATTTCTGCAGTAGGAGTAAATTCCTACTCAGGTGGGAGATAAAATATAAGCAGAATTAAATTTCTGCAGTAGGAGTAATTTCCTACTTAGGTGTGGGATGGATTTAGCAGAATTAAATTTCTGCAGTAGGAGTAAATTCCTACTTAGGTATGGGATGGAATTAGCAGAATTAAATTTCTGCAGTAGGAGTAAATTCCTACTTAGATATGGGATGGAATTAGCAGAATTAAATTTCTGCAGTAGGAATAAATTCCTACTTAGATAGGAACAAAATTAGGTTTGGATAATTTAGGAAAATCAGAGTAAATTCTGATGTTTTCAGATCGAATTCTGAATTGGGAATGGGTGATTCTATTGCAGCTCGTCGCCTTTTTATAGCCGCCGCGAACCGCTACGTTTCGGTTCCATACTAGGTTGCCTTGGCAACGCTCGTTCTCAAAGTTGTTATACTTTGATGGCGGCGTCCCGCAGTGACATCATATGAGACCATTGAGTTGCACTGAACTCTGAAGGCGAGAACATATGATGTATGTGTTGACATTTTGACGTATCAACGTAAATAATCGGAGGGAAGCTCGAGAAATGGTAAGTTTGTAATATTTATTAATATTATTAGTTATTTATGAGAGTTCTTTGTTTATTTCCAGGTGAAATATAATGGAGGAAGCTCCAGGACGGCGTTGGACCAAAGGGAGGAAGTTCCCTTATATTAGATAAGTGCCTTTTTTTAAATTATTGTAAGATAAGATTCTTTGTATTCCCTTTTTTAATCTTTTTATGAACATTATCGGAGGAGGAATTAGAGAATCATCGTGGGATACTGGTTTTTTACGCAGACTCGATCTTGAAAACCCTCTTCAGTAACCAGCGATTTTAAACAGTCGAAATTGACAATTTTAGAATTTCCGAAATTAATTGTAATACCCTTACATTTGATAATGTAATCAGGACCTTTTTCAGTTTCAATTTTCAGACTGTTTGTTTTCGGCCCGGTGCTTACAAATTCTGAAATAAAGGCATTAGCTCCAAAACATTCAACCTCATCCGTTAGGTCACCCAGAAAGCTGGAAATGTCAAATGGTAAAGGATCTTCTTTACTATCCACAAAAATCAAGCTATCGGTATCACAATATAAAATATTATCTCCTACTTTTTGTAACACCTCGTAAAGTTTAAGTCTAGCAAAAGCAGTTGTGTACGCTGCAATAGGGATATTTACGTGCGGCAAACTGTTAAGGTTTTCTTGAATATATTTCCATGTTACCCACATTGTGTTTTTATTAATTGGATGTAAGGAACAAATTTCAATTCCTGGAGATTGTATAAAGTCACAAAACTCTTTAAAGTTATTGAAAACTTTAGTATAACTCCTATCTTCTCTTTGAGCAAATTTACCCCAAAAAGAATTTTGACAAATTTTTGCTGTGTTACGTCTACCAGAATTTTTGCGAATTTCATCTTTGTCCAAAATAATGTTTTCTCTTATCTTATATGATTTAAGAAAATTATCTTTCTCATCTTCAGTTACACATCTACTCCCCCATCCGCTTGCCTCTTGTTTAATTTTTAAGAAGGTGTTGACATAATCTGTAAATAGGCCACCGGTCCTTGTTACCGGATCATAGACAGTATAGTCATACTTCCAGACTTCCAAAATCCTTTTTATTTGATACCCTTTTTTCACAGCTAAAGCTACTTCGGGTATAACCCACACGCCTGTAATTTCCCTTTCTTTTTCATTGTGACAACATGCAGAAATTTTATTTTCATCTGAACATTTTCTACAAAGAGCAGAATATAATTTTAGATTAGTTTTAAAAGGTAGCACAGGTAAAAATAAGTTAGAAGGTGGGATAACAGAGCATAAAGCCGTGCATTAACAGTATTTCTGATACTGCAGGCATATCACAATTTCGAAATATAGTAGGGTGGCCTATAAGATAAGGTGAGTATTTATTAATATATGGGTACAAGCTTGTGAAATCTAAATACCTTATTACCTCATTTTCTTTTACTTTATGGTATAGTTTAAAAACTTCTGTACGACCACCAAAAACAGCATTACGTGGATTAAGCGGTAGAGGGGTATTTGCAACGCGGTCATTTAATTTTTGGTCTACATCAGGATTGGCTTTTAAGAATTTTCTGAATTCACATTCCCATATATAATTCAAGTTGTAATCCAATAGTTTAATTGTATCAATTCTTTTAAGAGTGCTCTCAAATCTTTGACTCATAGTCTCGATTTTCTGAGTGGTGTTATTAGCCACTTCTTGGATTTTAAAGCACTCTTTACATCCGTGGTAGAAACAACCAAAGAATTCATAAACCGTATTTGTTTCTGAATTAAACCCATCTACTTGTAATCCACCTTTTGCCAGTTTCACTTCTCCTTTATTATATACAGATACAATCTCTAAATTGGTTTTCAGACTTTCTCAAATTAGCCATTTTATGGCAATAAGGGAATGATTTTGAGACTTGCAATATCCATTTTTAGGCATTATACCCAAAATATTATTTTTAAGGTAATTTTTCCGGAAAGCGAGCATGCAGATTGATGCAATAGTTATAGCTTCTGTAAAAGGATTTAATTGTGTTATATCCAAAAACTCTTGCATAAATCGAGTGCATCCCAAACGTAAAATATTAACATCGTTTTCACAATATTTTAATATGAAGAATGTGGTGACTTATTGGGGATCTCCGATCATCAGTGAAAACACAGGCTACTTTCTTATGTTTTCATTTTATTTATGTTATGGCCCGACGTTTCGACTCTTGCTGTGAGTCCTTTTCTGAGGGCTTATTAAGTCAATATGCGATGGTTAATTTAATAATAAGCCCTCAGAAAAGGACTCACAGCAAGAGTCGAAACGTCGGGCCATAACATAAATAAAATGAAAACATAAGAAAGTAGCCTGTGTTTTCACTGATGATCGGAGAACCCCAATAAGTCACCACATTCTTCATGTATCATCCTCCCGATCAGAAACACGAAAATAGCTAATATTTGAACATCTCTTTTCTATTGTCAAAAGTGCCCTTAGATACGGTGTTATACCAGTTTGAAAACTTTTCTTTTTCCTTTAACTTCATAGTGGTGTATCCATATAACTCAGGGGAGAGGGGAGGGGTAGCTACCTATGTAGTCAATATTTTCAGCAGTGTTAAAGTAATAAGGGTAATAACCCTTTTCATAACCTTTAATGTCAAAAACGTCGGGATATTTAGAAAGGGGGAGTGACAAAAAGTTTAAAGAGTTAATAAATATTAAATTCTCGCATGTCATTTTCATAATTTTAGAGCCATTCATTATAGGCTCTATTTTTAGATTTCTATTTAATAGCTCAGAAATAATAAAGTGCCCGTCATATCCCTGTAGGTTATGCGCAATACAGTGCACCTTATACACAAAAGATCGGGTGTTCAGGCAGTAATCTAGAAATTTTTTTACAGCGTTTGTCTCACTACCGTATTTAAACACATGCTGCGTATCACGACAAACATCACATTTTTCTCTAATATCTGGCTTTGTATAACAGTTATGACATATTTGCTGTGCAACAATTAAGTTTACAATATGCAAATAAGATGTGTTGCTATTTTCACATAAGGTGTTCTGAGTGCTCTCGCAATCAAAAAATATTATTAATAAATTTTTATCGACACTTCCTCTATACCTCCTAATATAGCAAAGATGCTCTTGTGGAACAATTCTAGAACAAATTTTGCAAAAATATTCATTACAAGAATGTTCTTTGAACTCTCTCTTGGTAAGAACAAGAAACTTACCACACAATTTACATATTTTAAAAGTCTCGCACATGCTTTTATTCTGAATTTTATTTAGGGTATGATTCGTAAAACAAGCATCGCCTCTAAACATGCGATTGCAGTTTTCGCATGCTTTGACTTTTTCAACAAAAATACACGGCGGATAAGAGTAAGAATATCGACACTTCTGATCACATTTATGCATTTTCATGTTTGTTAACCTATCGCAAAAAGAACAGGCATATTTTTTATTAAAAAGGCCTGTTAGCAACTGAATTACATAGAAATGCTTTAACGTCTCTGAATAATAAAGAAATATTTTTTTTACTAAATCGCTTTCAACAGGTAGCCTAAAAATAATCGAATCCGAATCTCTCAAATTATCGAAAACAATGATTTGGTAATTTTTCAAAAAATTTTGAAATTTGTAAATGTCTTTTATTCTGGTCCCTGGTCAAAACCATCAGGAACAACTTCAGCAGTTCCTCTATACCTTCACTACTTAATAATGGTGAAGTCGTTGTTGACTCCCTGGATAAAGCTAATATTTTGGCTGCTAAATTCGTATCAAATTCTTTTCTTCCACCCACTTCACAGGCACCTAACGTGCATCCCCCGTGCGGATGTGTACAAGAGCCAATACACATCCGTACGAGGGATGTGTTCAAGGTCCTTAAAGTAATCAACGTCTCTAAAGCCGCAGGCCCTGATGGTTTCTCGCCCCTATTAATTAAAAGCTGTGCCTCATCCTTGGCTAAACCTCTGCGCAAACTATTCTACCTGTCCTATTCGACTGGAAAATTTCCAACTGCTTGGAAACTAGCTCACGTTCAGCCTATTCCCAAGAAAGGAGAGGGTAGCGATCCCTCAAATTATCGGCCAATTGCAATCACTTCGATTATTTCAAAGGTTTTTGAATCTATCATTAACTCCAAATTAATGAAGTATCTGGAAACCAATCAGCTCATCAACGATCGCCAATACGGCTTCCGGCACGGACGCTCATCTGGAGACTTGCTGATTTTTCTTACGGAACGTTGGAATCGTAGTTTTCACAATTTTGCTGAGTCCAAAATCGTTGCTCTAGATATTTCAAAGGCCTTTGATAGAGTCTGGCATTCAGCCCTTTTAGCCAAACTCAAAGCACTTGGTCTTTCCCCTCCTGTTCTATTATGGATTGAAAGTTTTTTATCTAGTCGCCAAATACGAGTTGTATTAGATGGCGTTATATCTGATCCTCATCCTATTAATGCCGGTGTCCTCCAGGGCTCTGTTATTTCTCCGACTCTATTTCTAATCTTAATTAATGATCTGCTTTCCCTTACTTTCAATCCTATCCATAGCTTTGCTGATGACAGTACCCTTGATTTCGCATACTCCTTTGACACCCTTGCGGATTCCAGAGGGAACGAAGCATGTGTTAAACGAGACTGCATGATTAGATCATTGAATAACGATCTTGACAATATTCTCGCTTGGGGCAAAGTGAATCGCGTCGAATTCAATGCATCTAAGACCCAAAGCTGTCTCATCTCATTAAAACAAGACCATCACTTAACCACTCCCGTTTGGTTTGATGGTGCATTAATTTCCGAATCACCGTCAGTAAGAATTCTTGGCATTAATATTTCCAGTAAGTTAAGCTGAACAGATCACATCTTCTCGGTTGCCAAAGAAGCATCCAAATGTCTTGGTTTTTTGAAAAGGTGTAAGAGTAGATAAGCTATGCCGGTTCTGGCTCACTTTTTTGAGCCTCCAGAATTTCACGACAGATGGCGCCACCGTCGCTAGGTGGTGTAAATCCATACTAAATGTGGGTTTGTGTCTTGGATATCCTGGTTTATGTCTTGGATGTTGGGGATACGAGACCACTTTGGGGGATACGAGACCACTTTTAGCACTCTCCAGCATAGGGAAATAGCATAGGATTTCGATTTTGTTCCTGAAGTTCGCTTATTTTTCATCTCGAATCTTGGGGATACGAGACCACTTTGGGGGACACGAGACCACTTTTAGCTCTCTCCAGCATAGGGAAATAGCATAGGATTTCAATTTTGTTTCTGGAGTTCGCTTATTTTTCACCTCAGACTCGTAGCCTCTAAGTTTTTCATCTCGAGTTTTGGGATACGAGATCACTTTCAGTTGTGAAGGGGTGGGAAGCTTTATTGATGGATTTGGTCTTGACTGCGCCCTAGTGGCATTAGTCGGTACTACGGTTTTCTTGGATAGATATGTGGTGCGCCTAAATGTAGGCTTTTGGTTTTGAACTAATATTAGTAATAATTAAAGTTAACGGTAGGAAATTTTTGTTCATGCCAATGGATTCTAGATGGGAGGTTTGTGAGGGGGTATTATAGTATAGGATAGGGAGGGGGGGTAATGAAATTTTCATCAGAAATCCCCTACGGGCTCTGGTTTTCGAGATATTAGCGTATAAGTTATTTTTGTTCATGCCAATGGATTCTAGGTGGTGTAGGGTGGGAGGGGGGGACGAAATTCTCATCAGAAATCCGCTACGGGCTCGCCATTTCTTGAGTAAGGTTACCTAGCGGCATTAGTCGGAACTACTAGCATGCCTTGGTTTTGCTGTTTTCTTTTATTAGCGGGGAAGTTCTAGATATCAGCATGACGTCATCTTGGTTTTTTTTGTTTTCAAGTGCTGCTGTAGATATCAGCATCATTCGAATTTCACAACATGATATCACCTTGGCTTGATGTTTTCTTATTATTATTGGGTCCTGGGGGTGCGTGTATTGAAAAGTAACAGTTGCTCTTTCGAGTGCAAGCACCATTTCTTTAGCAAGGTCCCCTAGCGGCATTAGTCGGTACTTACATATGTTGCTCATCTCGGGCTTGGGGATACGAGATTACTTTCAGCACTCTCCAGCCCCTAGGAAATTTTTTGTCCATGCCAATAGTATTAGTACTAGTGGGGTAAAATTTTCATCAGAAATCCTCTACGGGCTATGGTTCGAGATATTAGCGATCTTACCTTCTCAGGTGTAATTAATATTAGTAGCTCAAAAACAAAAAAGCAACAACAACTATAACCTAAGTTGTGGATTAAAGATTTGATGATATTAATCTGTCGGTGTTTTTTCTAAACAAGATTGCACCATATGATCATATATCTAAAAATAGATCAGGCGAAGCTGATTGGGGCGAATGTAGGTAGACATGTTCACTTAGATAAGTAATGGAAATTAGTAAATGTGTAATTTTGCTCTTCAGGTGGAATGCTTCTGATTTTATTCCTTGCATAAACAAATTCGCACAGTCCAGCAAAGTAAACAAATTCGCAGTCGAATAATGTAAACAAATTCGCATAGCAGCCGAGTAAAGTAAACAAATTGAGCGATTTATGTAAGATTCCCAATTTCTTTAACTGAAAACAACAACAACCGATATTAATCTGTGGGATATGATGCCTTAGATGAGTAGTGGAAGATATACTTTAAAATTTCTTTTGCTGAAAAAACAACAACAACAACAACTATTACGTAAGTTGTGGTCTATAGGTGTCTTTTATAAAGAAGAGTGATCATGTTATGATATTCGATGTGTAAAAATTGATCACGGCTGCTTGGGATGGTAAGACACATGAAATCATTAGAAGTAATGGAAATTAAAGCATTAGAAAAGGCGGCCAGGTCGCTGGTAATTTGATATCTTGCGTAAACAAATATAGCCGAGTAAAGCAGACAAATTGAGCGATTAATGTTTTTTTTTGTATCTAGGAGTTTGTATTGAAAAGTCTTTATGACGAATTGTTTTTTTATTTTCAATAAAATTTCTCAACCAGTCACACTGTTATGAGATTTGATTGATTCCCCGATATCATAGTTCACATGAAGCTGATAAGAATATGATAATTTTATCTTCATACCCAATAATATGAACAGGTACATTGTTTACTTACCATTAAGTTGAGAGTGGGTTAAATTAAAAGCTTTAATAGACGAACGCTGTGTTATGATATTAATGTGGTATGATATGTTGTCTGAGGTGAGTAGTGGAAGTTGTATGGGAGCTATGAATAAGCAGTAAAATCCTAATCAGCAATCTCGCTGGATATGTGATAATTCTCCATGTCCATAGTGAAGATCATGGTGGTGGGTTGAGAGTAGGTATTGTAAGTTATGTATTGAGTTAAAAGTTTTGCTGGATGGTATTTGACATTTATCTCCTCGAAATGGTGTTGTATGAGTATCAGGAAGGTTGAAAAAAAGTTGATAATGCTTCAAGTTCAATAGTGAACCGCGATGTTGAGAGTGGGTATTTGGAATGATATAACTCTAGTAGGATATCTTACCACATTTGAAAAAAATTACATAATATGATTAAGAAAGCTTCATGATATATATCAAAAGTGATCCCAATGGATTACATAAGGAAAGTATGTTCACTTCATCTGCAAACAACAAATTTGGCTGAAAGCGACACACGGTGTGAGCAATAATCATTTTTTTTTTTGCTTCAATTATCACTATTAAGCGACATGTGTCGCAGAAAATATATTAAGTCTAGTCTAGTCTAAAATATGTATTGTAAATAAAAATTGTATTATGGTTATAATGCCATTTATTGAAATAATTTGTTTTAATTACATTATAGTTTAAGTCTAAGGTCTTTTTTTCTTTAACTCAGGAAAGCCAGGATTTCAAAAACTGATCCTTATAATGAATATTCCTTATACCTTTAGACCAACATGACTTTAGAAGGTTCCTTGTGCACCATTTTCACAAATAATATCTCTCCGTCTTTACTTTTTGCAATCTTTGTTGGAATATCCTGATTTATCGACCTGTTGGTAGGGGACAGTCGACTCGTTTTTGGATGAAAAACTTTCTTCTTTATTTCTGGAAAGCATCGATTTCATAGATGTAGACTTAGCTTTATATGAATATTCTTTACTCCTTTCTTCCGTAGGCTTTAGAAGGTTTGTAGTGTCCTTAGAACTCATGTTGAAATTATTGCGTAATTAGCTTGCCAAGAAACAGTGATCTGTTTGGGTAAAGAGCAAAATATCAACTGAAAAAACAAGTTATGAAACTACTATTTATATATATTTGACACATGGGCTTAAAGGCAGTAATTTGTCCTTGACCTCTGGCGTCACCTTAATCTTTGAAACCGAAAGTGTCTGCTCTTGGGTTCACTTGGATGATGATGAGTAGTGCAAGTTGTATGGGAGATTATAATTAGCTGTGCTTCAAGTTCAATAGTGAAGACCGCGATGTGGAGAGTGGATATTTGGAATGATATAAGTCTATTAGGATATGGAAGTATTATTTATTCATCTTTAAATCTTGCCATGAAAGTATTAGGTTGGGAGTGGATTAAATTAAATGTTTTGACGAAAGAAGGTGGAGTTATTATATTAATATAGTATAATATGTTATCTTAGATGAGTATATTGAGAGCTGTGAGTAATATCTCACTCGGGATTTGGTCATATACTTGCCAGCTGTGGATATGTATGTATGCAACACTGAAATGAATTAATGTAATATGTTGTGTAGTGTAAAAGAAAAACTTTCATGGGCGATATGGGGATTGAATCGATGTATGTTATGCACTAGATTGGTGATATTTGTGCTTATTTGATTGAAGTAAAATAGTTTCACGGCTTCCTTACCAAGACTTAAATATATTCATAAAAACGTTGAATCGATGCCAAGAACATATTAATACTATGAGCAGAGGAAATCGTGATCATTGCAGCATGTTATGAAATTCGATATCTAAAAATAGACCACATGAAGGTTATTGGGGTGGTAAAAAAACATGAAGGCATTAGGTTGAGAATGGCTTCAATTTAAGGCTTTGGTGAAAGAAGGCGGCATCATTCAGTTTTGGTGAGCCTCAGCGATAGGTCAAATAAAAAAAATGTCAACCGCGCTAATAAATGAAAGTTTTTCCAGTAAAAAGAGTGGTACAAAACGGCATATGGGTAGCTGTATTGGACAGACTAAATCACCGAGATTGTTATTGAAAGCCACCAGTCGAGGTGGAGAAATTACTCAGCGTGTAAGAAAAAGTGATTTTGTAAAGTGGGAGGAAATGAGTTCAGTATTCACAGACAGAATTAGAGCTGGAATTATTGTAAATATAAACCATACAGATCCTAAGCTATTTATACATGATGCTGCTCATTTATTTATACGCCGTATTAAGAATATTTTAAAACGCCATCTCAATATTAAAGTTAATACAAAGTTGTGTGCTGATTTTGTTAAGAATATCGGTGACAATGAGGTTATAAACGATATTAAATATTTACAAGCAAGAACTGCTCCAATCAATGTGGACGATAATTTAAATGAGTGGTATAAAGTTAACATTTTGGATTCAATACTCACTCAGCTGGAGGAGTTTCAGAAAAAAGATAGTGGCTGGACATTGGAGTCCATTATACATTTAGCAGTACATATCAACAAATTTGAACAGCACCGAGGATCTTCGTATATACCTCTACCGAAGGAGATTGCTTTAAAGCAAGCTTGCATCAATGTAAAAAATAGTGATGAAGCATGCTTCGCTTGGGCCGTAACATCAGCGCTATATCCTGCAAATGTTCACTCCGATAGGACCTCATCATATTCACATTATTCTACTGTGCTAAATTTAACTGGAATAGCATTTCCTATGACGCTTAAGCAAATTAAACAATTTGAAGACCAGAACGATATATCAATAAACGTATTCATCCTAAAGAAAGAGCGTTCCTTCACCACTGTTCTAGTTAGACCAACGAAACATAATATGAAGCGACATGTGAATATATTAATGATACAAAATAACTATGAGCAGGATGATGATGATGATGATGATGCTGATGCTGATGATGATTATGATGATAATGATGATGACAGTACCAGGTTTCATTTCTGCTGGATTAAATATCTTTCACGGCTTGCATGGAAACAAGCTTCAAAACATAAGGCTAGATTGTATATATGCGATAGATGTTTGTTCTATTTTTATTCGGCTAAAGCATTAGCATCACATATTCCTGAATCTGAGAAACAAAAAATTTATCTTGAATTAAGGAAGCCCAACCGTAAAATTAAATGCTAGTAGCACAACGGATACTCTACCATTGACAAACATTACTGAATTCCATCAGAGCAACAAGGAGCAGCCGCAGAAAACATATGACCTAATTCTAGTGTATTGTAAATAAAAAAAAAATGTATTACATATAGTTATAGTTCCATTTATTTAAGTAATTTGTTTTAATTGTATTATAGTCTAAGATATACATTATTGGAAAATAACGAATATATTATAGTTATAGGTGTATTCAAATAAGGAAGCCCAACAATAGAATGACACACTAAGAATTAAATGTTAATATTTTTTTAATTTATAATAAATCGATAATGATATTTTATATATGTTATTCTTTTTATTCAATTTCCCTACTAAGTCCAGAACTCCTGAAAGTATTCTTTAATAATATTTGTCTACTACAGAGGGCTCTTAATCGGACGGTTGAACCTTTTACCCAGAATGCTAGGTTGAGCGTGAGAAAACATGTTGACACGTGGGCTTGACCTTGGCCTCTGGCATCACCTTTGAAACCGGAAGGGTATTTTGTCCTTGACCTTGATCCAGAAGTGTTTGTCTTGGCGGCTATAACCTTAATCAATTACGTCACAGGGGACTCTATACAGCTTTTCAACACAAATTTGATAACAGATAAACAGCTTTCAAACAGCTCTGATAACAGGTAAACAGCTTTTAAACAGGTCTGATAACAGGTAAACAGCTTTTAAACAGGTCTGATAACAGCTGTGATAACAGCTTAACAGATTTTCAAACAGCTGTGATAACAGCTTAACAGCTTTTCAAACAGCTCTGATAACAGGTAAACAGCTTTTAAACAGGTCTGATAACAGCTTAACAGCTCTGATAACAGCTCTGATAACAGCTTAACAGCTTTTTAAACAGGTCTGATAACAGCTTAACAGCTTTTCAAACAGCTCTGATAACAGCTTAACAGCTTTTAAATAGGTCAAATAACAGCTAAACAGCTTTTTATACAGGTCTGATAACAGCTTAACAGCTCAATGCTGCTCGATTGAGGAATTTTGTTAGTGTTTTCAGACTTATGGATATCTGTCGTTTGATGCATCCTATGACTAGATCATACACGAGGGTCTCGCGAAATATCCATGGAAGTCTCGCGGGCTCGAGAATTGATAGACTTCACGTCCCCCCTGGAATACTAGAACATTTCGTTGGCTTCACTCATGAATTGTGTCCGCTCGTGATCATCTTCTTGTAGGGGCAACCATCACTCCAGTTGAAGGAGAACTGGCTATTCATCAACTCAGAGCAGTTCATCAATGAGTTCATTGAATTCAGGCACGATTGGCAAGAGAGGAAAGCTGACTTCCTTTTCTTAGTCAACGGTGGGATGTTGGTAAGCTCCAAATTCGATCCTTTATCGAAACGAGTTTCAACCGAACTGGGTATCAAGCTTCCAGTTTGTTGTCCAAAGTATATCGGATGGCAGCTCTTCTCCCAATCGGAGTTGATTCTTTATTTTAATAGAAAATAAACACTTGGAGCACATACTTACAAGCACAGCTTGGAGTTTGTGTTGCGCAGTCAATCACGCTGGCTGAGGGAAGGCGAACCTCCAACCGAGTACTTCTTCCAACCGAAAACTTCTGCCAGGCAACTAGATGACGTACTGCTTCTTGTGAAATCGAGTCGACAAGTCCTTAACGAACTACAGTTATCAGAATATATTCGAGATCGATGGTTAGATAAAAACGTGTTATTTATTATAATAATTTAAAAGCTGTTAAGCTGTTATCAGAGCTGTTTGAAAAGCTGTTAAGCTGTTATCAGAGCTGTTTAAAAGCTGTTAAGCTGTTATCAGAGCTGTTTGAAAAGCTGTTAAGCTGTTATCAGACCTGTATAAAAAGCTGTTTAGCTGTTATTTAACCTATTTAAAAGCTGTTAAGCTGTTATCAGAGCTGCTTGAAAAGCTGTTAAGCTGTTATCAGACCTGTTTAAAAAGCTGTTAAGCTGTTATCAGAGCTGTTATCAGAGCTGTTAAGCTGTTATCAGACCTGTTTAAAAGCTGTTTACCTGTTATCAGAGCTGTTTGAAAAGCTGTTAAGCTGTTATCAGACCTGTATAAAAGCTGTTTAGCTGTTATTTGACCTATTTAAAAGCTGTTAAGCTGTTATCAGAGCTGTTTGAAAAGCTGTTAAGCTGTTATCAGACCTGTTTAAAAGCTGTTAAGCTGTTATCAGAGCTGTTAAGCTGTTATCAGAGCTGTTTGAAAAGCTGTTAAGCTGTTATCAGAGCTGTTTGAAAAGCTGTTAAGCTGTTATCAGACCTGTTTAAAAAGCTGTTAAGCTGTTATCAGAGCTGTTATCAGAGCTGTTAAGCTGTTATCAGACCTGTTTAAAAGCTGTTAAGCTGTTATCAGAGCTGTTATCAGAGCTGTTAAGCTGTTATCAGACCTGTTTGAAAAGCTGTTAAGCTGTTATCAGAGCTGTTTGAAAAGCTTTTAAGCTGTTATCAGAGCTGTTATCAGACCTGTTTAAAAGCTGTTTACCTGTTATCAGACCTGTTTAAAAGCTGTTTACCTGTTATCAGACCTGTTTGAAAGCTGTTTATCTGTTATCAAATTTGTTTTGAAAAGCTGTATAGAGTCCCCTGTGACGTAATTGATTAAGGTTATAGCCGCCAAGACAAACACTTCTGGATCAAGGTCAAGGACAAAATACCCTTCCGGTTTCAAAGGTGATGCCAGAGGCCAAGGTCAAGCCCACGTGTCAACATGTTTTCTCACGCTCAACCTAGCATTCTGGGTAAAAGGTTCAACCATCCGATTAAGAGCCCTCTGTAGTAGACAAATATTATTAATGAATACTTTCAGGAGTTCTGGACTTAGTAGGGAAATTGAATAAAAAGAATAACATATATAAAATATCATTATCGATTTATTATAAATTAAAAAAAAATTAACATTTAATTCTTAGTGTGTCATTCTATTGTTGGGCTTCCTTATTTGAATACACCTATAACTATAATATATTCGTTATTTTCCAATAATGTATATCTTAGACTATAATACAATTAAAACAAATTACTTAAATAAATGGAACTATAACTATATGTGATACATTTTTTTTTATTTACAATACACTAGAATTAGGTCATATGTTTTCTGCGGCTGCTCCTTGTTGCTCTGATGGAATTCAGTAATGTTTGTCAATGGTAGAGTATCCGTTGTGCTACTAGCATTTAATTTTACGGTTGGGCTTCCTTAATTCAAGATAAATTTTTTGTTTCTCAGATTCAGGAATATGTGATGCTAATGCTTTAGCCGAATAAAAATAGAACAAACATCTATCGCATATATACAATCTAGCCTTATGTTTCGAAGCTTGTTTCCATGCAAGCCGTGAAAGATATTTAATCCAGCAGAAATGAAACCTGGTACTGTCATCATCATTATCATCATAATCATCATCAGCATCAGCATCATCATCATCATCATCATCCTGCTCATAGTTATTTTGTATCATTAATAGATTCACATGTCGCTTCATATTATGTTTCGTTGGTCTAACTAGAACAGTGGTGAAGGAACGCTCTTTCTTTAGGATGAATACGTTTATTGATATATCGTTCTGGTCTTCAAATTGTTTAATTTGCTTAAGCGTCATAGGAAATGCTATTCCAGTTAAATTTAGCACAGTAGAATAATGTGAATATGATGAGGTCCTATCGGAGTGAACATTTGCAGGATATAGCGCTGATGTTACGGCCCAAGCGAAGCATGCTTCATCACTATTTTTTACATTGATGCAAGCTTGCTTTAAAGCAATCTCCTTCGGTAGAGGTATATACGAAGATCCTCGGTGCTGTTCAAATTTGTTGATATGTACTGCTAAATGTATAATAGACTCCAATGTCCAGCCACTATCTTTTTTCTGAAACTCCTCCAGCTGAGTGAGTATTGAATCCAAAATGTTAACTTTATACCACTCATTTAAATTATCGTCCACATTGATTGGAGCAGTTCTTGCTTGTAAATATTTAATATCGTTTATAACCTCATTGTCACCGATATTCTTAACAAAATCAGCACACAACTTTGTATTAACTTTAATATTGAGATGGCGTTTTAAAATATTCTTAATACGGCGTATAAATAAATGAGCAGCATCATGTATAAATAGCTTAGGATCTGTATGGTTTATATTTACAATAATTCCAGCTCTAATTCTGTCTGTGAATACTGAACTCATTTCCTCCCACTTTACAAAATCACTTTTTCTTACACGCTGAGTAATTTCTCCACCTCGACTGGTGGCTTTCAATAACAATCTCGGTGATTTAGTCTGTCCAATACAGCTACCCATATGCCGTTTTGTACCACTCTTTTTACTGGAAAAACTTTCATTTATTAGCGCGGTTGACATTTTTTTTATTTGACCTATCGCTGAGGCTCACCAAAACTGAATGATGCCGCCTTCTTTCACCAAAGCCTTAAATTGAAGCCATTCTCAACCTAATGCCTTCATGTTTTTTTACCACCCCAATAACCTTCATGTGGTCTATTTTTAGATATCGAATTTCATAATATGCTGCAATGATCACGATTTCCTCTGCTCATAGTATTAATATGTTCTTGGCATCGATTCAACGTTTTTATGAATATATTTAAGTCTTGGTAAGGAAGCCGTGAAACTATTTTACTTCAATCAAATAAGCACAAATATCACCAATCTAGTGCATAACATACATCGATTCAATCCCCATATCGCCCATGAAAGTTTTTCTTTTACACTACACAACATATTACATTAATTCATTTCAGTGTTGCATACATACATATCCACAGCTGGCAAGTATATGACCAAATCCCGAGTGAGATATTACTCACAGCTCTCAATATACTCATCTAAGATAACATATTATACTATATTAATATAATAACTCCACCTTCTTTCGTCAAAACATTTAATTTAATCCACTCCCAACTTAATACTTTCATGGCAAGATTTAAAGATGAATAAATAATACTTCCATATCCTAATAGACTTATATCATTCCAAATATCCACTCTCCACATCGCGGTCTTCACTATTGAACTTGAAGCACAGCTAATTATAATCTCCCATACAACTTGCACTACTCATCATCATCCAAGTGAACCCAAGAGCAGACACTTTCGGTTTCAAAGATTAAGGTGACGCCAGAGGTCAAGGACAAATTACTGCCTTTAAGCCCATGTGTCAAATATATATAAATAGTAGTTTCATAACTTGTTTTTTCAGTTGATATTTTGCTCTTTACCCAAACAGATCACTGTTTCTTGGCAAGCTAATTACGCAATAATTTCAACATGAGTTCTAAGGACACTACAAACCTTCTAAAGCCTACGGAAGAAAGGAGTAAAGAATATTCATATAAAGCTAAGTCTACATCTATGAAATCGATGCTTTCCAGAAATAAAGAAGAAAGTTTTTCATCCAAAAACGAGTCGACTGTCCCCTACCAACAGGTCGATAAATCAGGATATTCCAACAAAGATTGCAAAAAGTAAAGACGGAGAGATATTATTTGTGAAAATGGTGCACAAGGAACCTTCTAAAGTCATGTTGGTCTAAAGGTATAAGGAATATTCATTATAAGGATCAGTTTTTGAAATCCTGGCTTTCCTGAGTTAAAGAAAAAAAGACCTTAGACTTAAACTATAATGTAATTAAAACAAATTATTTCAATAAATGGCATTATAACCATAATACAATTTTTATTTACAATACATATTTTAGACTAGACTAGACTTAATATATTTTCTGCGACACATGTCGCTTAATAGTGATAATTGAAGCAAAAAAAAAATGATTATTGCTCACACCGTGTGTCGCTTTCAGCCAAATTTGTTGTTTGCAGATGAAGTGAACATACTTTCCTTATGTAATCCATTGGGATCACTTTTGATATATATCATGAAGCTTTCTTAATCATATTATGTAATTTTTTTCAAATGTGGTAAGATATCCTACTAGAGTTATATCATTCCAAATACCCACTCTCAACATCGCGGTTCACTATTGAACTTGAAGCATTATCAACTTTTTTTCAACCTTCCTGATACTCATACAACACCATTTCGAGGAGATAAATGTCAAATACCATCCAGCAAAACTTTTAACTCAATACATAACTTACAATACCTACTCTCAACCCACCACCATGATCTTCACTATGGACATGGAGAATTATCACATATCCAGCGAGATTGCTGATTAGGATTTTACTGCTTATTCATAGCTCCCATACAACTTCCACTACTCACCTCAGACAACATATCATACCACATTAATATCATAACACAGCGTTCGTCTATTAAAGCTTTTAATTTAACCCACTCTCAACTTAATGGTAAGTAAACAATGTACCTGTTCATACTATTGGGTATGAAGATAAAATTATCATATTCTTATCAGCTTCATGTGAACTATGATATCGGGGAATCAATCAAATCTCATAACAGTGTGACTGGTTGAGAAATTTTATTGAAAATAAAAAAACAATTCGTCATAAAGACTTTTCAATACAAACTCCTAGATACAAAAAAAAACATTAATCGCTCAATTTGTCTGCTTTACTCGGCTATATTTGTTTACGCAAGATATCAAATTACCAGCGACCTGGCCGCCTTTTCTAATGCTTTAATTTCCATTACTTCTAATGATTTCATGTGTCTTACCATCCCAAGCAGCCGTGATCAATTTTTACACATCGAATATCATAACATGATCACTCTTGTTTATAAAAGACACCTATAGACCACAACTTACGTAATAGTTGTTGTTGTTGTTGTTTTTTTCAGCAAAAGAAATTTTAAAGTATATCTTCCACTACTCATCTAAGGCATCATATCCCACAGATTAATATCGGTTGTTGTTGTTTTCAGTTAAAGAAATTGGGAATCTTACATAAATCGCTCAATTTGTTTACTTTACTCGGCTGCTATGCGAATTTGTTTACATTATTCAACTGCGAATTTGTTTACTTTGCTGGACTGTGCGAATTTGTTTATGCAAGGAATAAAATCAGAAGCATTCCACCTGAAGAGCAAAATTACACATTTACTAATTTCCATTACTTATCTAAGTGAACATGTCTACCTACATTCGCCCCAATCAGCTTCGCCTGATCTATTTTTAGATATATGATCATATGGTGCAATCTTGTTTAGAAAAAACACCGACAGATTAATATCATCAAATCTTTAATCCACAACTTAGGTTATAGTTGTTGTTGCTTTTTTGTTTTTGAGCTACTAATATTAATTACACCTGAGAAGGTAAGATCGCTAATATCTCGAACCATAGCCCGTAGAGGATTTCTGATGAAAATTTTACCCCACTAGTACTAATACTATTGGCATGGACAAAAAATTTCCTAGGGGCTGGAGAGTGCTGAAAGTAATCTCGTATCCCCAAGCCCGAGATGAGCAACATATGTAAGTACCGACTAATGCCGCTAGGGGACCTTGCTAAAGAAATGGTGCTTGCACTCGAAAGAGCAACTGTTACTTTTCAATACACGCACCCCCAGGACCCAATAATAATAAGAAAACATCAAGCCAAGGTGATATCATGTTGTGAAATTCGAATGATGCTGATATCTACAACAGCACTTGAAAACAAAAAAAAACCAAGATGACGTCATGCTGATATCTAGAACTTCCCCGCTAATAAAAGAAAACAGCAAAACCAAGGCATGCTAGTAGTTCCGACTAATGCCGCTAGGTAACCTTACTCAAGAAATGGCGAGCCCGTAGCGGATTTCTGATGAGAATTTCGTCCCCCCTCCCACCCTACACCACCTAGAATCCATTGACATGAACAAAAATAACTTATACGCTAATATCTCGAAAACCAGAGCCCGTAGGGGATTTCTGATGAAAATTTCATTACCCCCCCTCCCTATCCTATACTATAATACCCCCTCACAAACCTCCCATCTAGAATCCATTGGCATGAACAAAAATTTCCTACCGTTAACTTTAATTATTACTAATATTAGTTCAAAACCAAAAGCCTACATTTAGGCGCACCACATATCTATCCAAGAAAACCGTAGTACCGACTAATGCCACTAGGGCGCAGTCAAGACCAAATCCATCAATAAAGCTTCCCACCCCTTCACAACTGAAAGTGATCTCGTATCCCAAAACTCGAGATGAAAAACTTAGAGGCTACGAGTCTGAGGTGAAAAATAAGCGAACTCCAGAAACAAAATTGAAATCCTATGCTATTTCCCTATGCTGGAGAGAGCTAAAAGTGGTCTCGTATCCCCCAAAGTGGTCTCGTATCCCCAAGATTCGAGATGAAAAATAAGCGAACTTCAGGAACAAAATCGAAATCCTATGCTATTTCCCTATGCTGGAGAGTGCTAAAAGTGGTCTCGTATCCCCCAAAGTGGTCTCGTATCCCCAACATCCAAGACATAAACCAGGATATCCAAGACACAAACCCACATTTAGTATGGATTTACACCACCTAGCGACGGTGGCGCCATCTGTCGTGAAATTCTGGAGGCTCAAAAAAGTGAGCCAGAACCGGCATAGCTTATCTACTTGTAAGAAATATTTCAGCCCATCAAATATAGCGCTCCTCTACAAGTCCTACATCAGACCCAGAATGGAATACAATTCCCATATCTGGGCCGGGGCTGGTCGCACAGCCTTAGCTTCATTGGATATTGTCCAAAAGAGAGCCTGCAAGCTCATTGGCGATGTGGCAATTACTCGTAATATCGACTCGCTCGAGCACCGTCGCAATGTTGGATGCATTTCGCTCCTTTATCGCTATATGCATGGCCAATGTTCTGATGAAATATCTAGTCTGATCCCTTGTAGAATAGTTCCTGCACGCAATACCCGCGCTGCATCCCGCGCCCATCCTTTTACCCTTCAAATTACCTTCGGCCGTACACTTAAATTCCGTGATGCTTTCTTATCCCGAACTGTGCGAATGTGGAACAGTCTACCATCTTCTGTCTTTCCTCCGGCATACAACCTGCAAAAGTTTAAGGGCGACATACATCGGCACCTCCGCCGCTCTCCTCATATCCCTTAATCCTTTCCCTATCTCCTTCCTGCCACGCTGTGCTTTGCATCATAGGGTATCCCCTGAGCTTGGCTTAATAATATTAAAAAAAAAAAAAAACCTTTGTCAGTAATCACCACCTTTGAATTTTTACACAACGATAGTGCTAGTTTATCCAATGAGTCAATAACAGAAAAACTGCTTCGATTATTAAAATTTTCTGACGTCATTTCAATACCGTAGCAAATGCTTCGAGGGAGACAGCTTACGTTATTATCTTTACCAACATCTATCACACTTGTTTTCCGGGATAAAACCAGACTTTCTTCCACATGCCTAGGATCTATTTTGCCTCCAGTGAAAGGAAAACTGACGATATTTGCATTTAGTTGCAAGACATCATCAGAAAGAAAGATAGCATTGGATTGGTTAACATTAGCAATCAATCCAGTAATATATGCCTCGGTTAATTGGTCGATAGGTCTGAGACTACTCCAAATGGGTTTAACATGAGGTGAATTTGGAAGCATTAGTGAAAAACTAATCTTACTGCCTCTTGCAGAATTTACCCCCAGTTCTTTAAACATATGGCCAAATACTTTTTCTAAAACTTTCAAGGGGTTTTCACTTACAGCAGAAAAATCCTGTAACTGAAAGGAGATTTTAACGCCTGCCGTTTTAAATTATTTGAAAAATGTTTGCTGTCTTGACAGTAATTTATAGCCACAACCGTATTGAGATACCTGACCTTGCTCACAACTTGTTTTTAGTAAAGCACTATCTCCATTTTCGCAGACGACAGAATTATTTTGTTTACTCCCAGACGCCCCGTTGTTAACGTCACAGACCGCGGAATTATTATCTTCACATACATCTAAATAATAAAAAGTGCTCTTTAAGACCCCATTTACAAGCGGTACATTATACAGAATTGAAAACTCTGTCAACAGCATTAATAAAAAAAAATTTTCACGATACGAAAATAACACTTTTTCTTTTTTCACCACCTTTATACAGGTGTCTAGGGCGGATACGAAAATTTCCGAGTTTAAATTTATCGCACTTTTTTAATGCAAAATTAGCTCGTCCGACTTCATTTTTTTAAATTTTCTAATTTTACAGCTACTTAAATCTAGTGAAAATATATCTTTTATACAAATACCACTCTATTAAATCCACACAGACACGGTACCTCTGCCTCTAGTTGAAGGATGTTTTTCAGCGGGGGTGAGCTGCTTGCCTTTGAGGAGTATCATCAATGTATCTTTTTAAGAACAAAAAACAAAAACAAGAGATAACTTTTAAACCTATAGTGATAACGGATCGGGCACGTTTTTTATACTTACTTTTTTAAATTTTGGTTTAATGCCCCTTTGAAACCACACTCGAACTTTTCAGAAACAAACAAAGACTGATTCCTTGTGACTTCACTGTAGGCTTTTATGCCATTTTTGCTCGACCCAAAAAGAAAAAATCCAGGTAAGATGAAAATATTTCTACTAAGAACTCATAACCTTTATTCGCTTTTCTTGCCAGACAAAAATCCAAACTTCTCTTTTAAATTGCAGCAAAGCTGCACCTACTACACAAATGGAAGACAGGTCTCAACCTACGCGAAAATATTACTAGAATAATAATTCTACAATTCCCTTAACATAACTTTCAAATCTAAACGTCTCGTTTAAATTGCAACAAAGTTGTACCTCCTTCATAAATTAAGAACAGATGTCGGTCTATGTGACAATATTACTAGAACAATAACGCCACAATGCGCCTAGCATAACTTGTCTTTTTTAAAACACGCTCTGCGGGTAAATTACATCTAAATTATCTTGTAAAGTTGCAGCAAGACAGGATCTGCCTTATGATTAAAGAACAGCACTTATTCTAGGTTGAAATAATAATGTTGCACATAAATAACCTTTCAAATCGGCCATAATAATAAATTTACTTTTAACTACATCGGCCATAATAATAAATTTACTTTTAACCATCCCTACTTGAAAAAAAAAACGGAGAACCCAAACAGTATATAGGGCCGCGTTTTCTCTAGTCGTCCTCAAAACAGTTTTCAGCATCAACTACAGTTTAACTCACGAGCCAGGAAAACTTTTTGGTATACAATGGTAGGTACCGAACATTTTCTGATTATTGTAAAGCAGGCACTACTACAACTCTGTTTTTTTACAGAACACTTTTGAACTGTTGCAGCACGTGGGATGTTATCTAACCTTTGACGGAAAAGATGATACCAGAGGAGGATTTTTGAAAATCAGTTTCAAAAAGCGCGAATAAAAAAATTAAATATGTACGTCTTTTGTAGAAGAAATTGTCTATCAGCCATACAGTCTATCTTTACTGACCTTCAATAAAGGCATCTCAGCCAAATTCGTTTTTTACTCAAGCAACCCGGTTCTTTTAGCTCCCCTTCACCCACATTCGTGTCGTTCACAACATCAAGTTCACTCACTGCCGCCGATCTTTTCTTGTTTTGCAGCTCTTTATTATACGCCGCCAGTATTGAACGTCACAAGAATCAAGAACCCTTGCATAAGCAGCATCAGAACTTGCTCTTTGTCATCTTTCCTTAATCTTTTTTCCTTTACATCAAAAAATATTCGGAAAATAAAGTCACCCACATATCTCGCAGTTTCAATTCAAGTAGATTTAAAATTCTATGCATCGCGGTCAAGTTCAAGTTTTAAAACTCGTATGGAAAAATGACGTTGAAGAAATGTGACTAACTGATCAAAGCTTGTTTGGAGTGGAAGAAAAAATGAACGGAATATAAAAAAGGGGCGCGATAACCGCTGAAGATGTGAAGACAACGATATAGGTTTAAGCCATGCATGCTTGCCACATATGGTCGCAAGATTTTGTGCTTTAGTTATCTGCTTGCCTGGTAGTGCAATTTTATAAAACTTTACTATGCTTGTACGTAAGCCGCCTATAGTACACCTGCTTGCACCCACTAGGCTCAGCCATCCTAGCAACTGGACTTTCCAAAACAGTACCCATATCCCGTCCTTGCCATAGACAGCACCAGCTCTCTCCTTTCAACTAACAGCCGGCATCAAGATAACTCGGTATCAAGTCAGCTTTTTTTATTTCTGTCCCCAATGCTTGCGACAGGGACCCATCTACCGTCCTTACCACAGACAGCACCAGCTCTCTCCTTCCAACCAACATCCTGCAACAACACAACTCGGTATCAAGTCAGCTTTTTTTATTTTTGCCTCCTAATGCCTGCGACAGGGACCCATCGACCGTCTTTACCACAGACAGCACCAGCCTCTCCTTTCAACCAACATCCTGCCACAACACAACTCGGTGGCAACTCAACCCCTTTATTTTTACCCCCCAATGCTTGCAACAGGGACGTGTCTATCCTACTCCCTCCTCAACAACTTCTTATCGGCGGTGGGAACCGTCTTGCAGAAAAGCCGCAAGTGGGATCCTCGTGGCAGTTGTCTCTATCGGACGTAATGTAAAAGTATAGGGAGGTGGGACCCTTACTACTTAAATACACACACAATGGAAATTAACAAAAGTTTAGGGAAAAACAAGTAAAAATAAGAATAGCAAAACGCGGTGATATTGCCCGGCAACCGCATCTGCACCCCAAATTGTGATCGGGCGGTAACCCCCCGACGAAGCACCAGGCGCAACGAGCCTCTCCAGCCAGGCGTTTTTCGCAAAATATAGATGCCATATGTCATGACAGTAAGCCCCAAGGGGCAGCGAAGGCCCTCGTGAGTGACAGCTTCCACTAGCAACATCTCGGGAGTAAGGCACGAAGAAAAAAAAACACACAAAAAATTTTTTTATTTGCTCTGTCAAAAGGACCTAGACCTCGGACCAGAAGAAATCTAATAATCCTCTTCCAAGAATAACTCTCTTTTTTGTAGGGGGAAGGTATGCTACATATACAAAATGTATACATAAGGCATCAGGAAATAAAAATTACAATTTTTATAGGCCAATCATGCCTAAAAGCACGGTTGGCTTATCTCTTGCGCATATGAAGAAAGTTGCATCAGCAATTTCTTCAACTACGCGCAACATTCCGAAGGGACAAATATCATTTCAAAAACCAAAGAAAAAAGCGACCATAGCAAAAGCCCCACGACAAATCTTACCTTCAGTAAGATTTGTCTTAAATATGATATGTACATACATACATATCGGGCGCATGAAATTTTACTTCAGTGAAGACTGAAACGATCAAGTCTTCACCGAAAAAGCCTTTATCAGCAAATTGTCGCGAGCTGCATACATTGTGGGCGCAACAATGTATGCACGATAGCAAGACGATGGTGTGATATTTATGAAAATATCAAATTTCATTTTCAACCATCGTCCGTCGCGTTAATTCTGGGGATGTTTAAACATGTCCAGCGTAAAATAATTTTCTCAGGATAGGAATGCTAATTAAGCACTTTCCTATCCTGAACCACAAGATTTACAATTGAAAAATCGATGTCTCGACACAGCCGGTTTTTAGCATTGTGTTCAAGTAGACTAACAGTTTGATTTTGACGAAAAAGGACACACAAAAATAACGGTTCGGTTGGCCACGGGAGACTGTACACTAATTGTTACCTAAATTTTCTGAATTACAAACACGTTTTTTGTGAAAATAACGATAAGACGAAGTTAGTTAAGGAAAAGTTTGTGACGAAGTTGGTTAAGGAAAAGTTTGTGAATATATTAAAGGAAAATATACATATAAAACGAAAAAAAAAGTATGTGAGCTATCTTAATCGTGGCTTCCCGAAACAGCGTGGATTGATTGCCTTAGGCTAAGGTGAGTCCCGAAAATATACAACGTATTGAAAAAGTCGAGTCAAAATTTGGTGAACACTAAGATTATAAGAATTAATACTTTTTCATTTTTAATAAACGATATTTTATATATGCCCTCCATTTTATTCAATTTCCCATACTAAGTCCGGAACACCCGAATAATATTTAACCACTACAACGGGTGGCGGTGCTGGTGATGGTGGTGGCGTGATGGAGGACTCGGCGGAGGTGGGTGCTTTTCAAACAGCTCTGATAACAGCTTAACATCTTTTCAAAGAGGTCAGTACTTACGCTATGTTTATTCTGGACCACTTTTCTCATACAAAACGTGCAAGGTAGATTCCAACTATTTTGATGGCTCTGGACCGGGGCTCTGGGTCACTGTGGGTTCGTGGGGGATCACTGTGAGGTCGCTTTTGTACTGAAATTTTGACATTATCTTGAAGTTTTCTTTTAGGAGGATACAACAGCAACCAATGTAGGTAGGTATGTTGACTTGGATAAATCCGATAATAAAATTCCGAATAATGTAAACAAAATCGCAGCCGAGTAAAGTAAACAATTTGAGCGATATTCACACACACACACAGCCATGCACGCACACACACATACACATACTCTACGTCATACTAAAAGATTTTCTACCAGGCGATACAATGTTATTAAATTAACAACAACAACAACTAACGTAGGTAGATATGATGACTTAGATATGAAATAGCCTAATTTTTGATCTTCAGGTGTATGCATTGTATTCATTGCATAAACAATTATTACAGCCGAATAATGTAAACAAAATCGCAGTCGAATAATGTAAACAAAATTCTCACAGAGGCGAGTAAAGTAAACAAATTTATGAAAGACTCTCAATAGCTGAAAAAAAACAACAACTGATATGTTGTCTTAGATGAGTATTCAAAATTTCTATTGCTGAAAAAAAAAACAACTGCAGATTAAAAAGTCAAGAGTGATCATGATATCTAAAAATATATCACGGCTGCTTGTAAGAAGTAGTGGAAATTAAAGCCTCGGTGGCCAGGTGGCTGGTAATTTGATACCGCTAAGTTTTTGCATCTAGAAGTGTGTATTGAAAAGTCATAAGTTTTATGAAAAATTGTTTTTTATTTATTCGCATCATTAAATCTTAAATTATAAAATTTTTCTCTGTGCTTCATATCCAAAATTGGCAACAATGTATCTGAAGTTCTATTAATCCTATCTCGGAAACGAGAGTGATCCAGAGCATATGTCTCCCATGGTCCTTTTCTGGGTTCATAATCAATCATATAAACTCGTGGAGCAGCAGTACTAAACTTGACCTTCATTATCACGACTAATTAAAAAAATTATTTTCACATTATTCCCTTTGTTAAGAACTATTTTGTTCTTCTCGCTGATTTAAGTCAAGGTGTTACACCTTGGCCTTTGATGGGGATACAGCGCCTCTTAAACCACTACACCAAAATAGCTGAAAACAAGTTGATTAGTAGGTAAAAGAAACAAAATCACTGATTATGCCGATGTGATTGTTGAAAATTAACTATATTTCTAATTTATTGAGTCCGTACATTTATATTAATTTTGTTGAATTCTACCCTAGCATTACAATTAATTAATTAGGATTTTAGCATTAAATTCCAAATCACAAGTTGCATGAAAAATAAAATTTCATAATCAGCACGAATACTCAGTCACAAAGAACGCATTCCTACAGTATCATAAACAAATCGTATCAGATTACGGTCCCATAGAAATAACCCCCCATGAAATATTTATCGTAGCTTGTAATTTGGAATTTATCGCAGCAACATTGTATCGTCATGCGGCGGAATTAAAGCCGACGATGCAATTCTTTATCTTCACTCTTCAAGTGAGAATGAATTTTTATGTTTAAGTTTTGTATTTTTTTGTCTTGCATGTTATCGACTTAATCAAAGTAAGCAAATTTGTCTTTATAAATTTAGTGTTGAACAATAATAAATGATCATTACTGTTTGAGAAGTGAACGCGTTTTTGTCTTATTAAAAAAGTGTTAAAAAATCTGATTGAAGCTAAAAGGAAAAGTGGTGTCTGTTGTAAGATATTACACACGATTGTTTCGTTGAGAATTTTGATGTTCTGGTGTTTCAACAGAACATTAGATCACCAGAGCACTGGTTTCTGCACCAGGGCTCCCTATTCCAGGCGGCCAGTAAAAGAACTGGTCGCGATATAAACATTTTTGGTGACCCCGACGTGATGTTGAACCGACATTACGAGATGATGACAAATCAAACGAAATTGAACAGACTCCAGGGGATGAAGGCATGAAGACCGGAAATGGTGAGGTCGAAAGATTAGTACGACGGCAGAAGGCCTTGATGAGAATCATCACACATCTCGTCCAGGACATTGAATCTAAGGCCGGGCAGCCTCATGAGAAGCCTTATTATCAATTAAAGGTAGAGCTGCTCCGGACATATCAGCGTGATATGATGGCCAACGATCAGCTCATCTGGGAACAGTCCGCAGGACCAAACCCATTGGGATATGAACCTGATCTCTACTATGAACAACACGGCTGGATACAAGATACAATCATATCACTCCAGCAAAAATTAAGCGACTTCAACACAGCAACAAATCAGGCTGCATCTTCACAAGCGCATAGCGGCTTAATCAAATTGCCAAAAATTGTCTTACCTACATTCGATGGTAATTATTTGCGTTGGACACAGTTCCAAGATCTCTATATCCAGCTGATACATAATCAGCCTATAAGCAATGCCCAAAAGATGTTCTACTTAACGAGCAACTTATCAGGAGAAGCAAGGGCATTAATACAGCATTTACCAGTATCAAACGAAAATTATGAAGATGCTTGGAGCACTCTACAGCACAGATACGATAATATACGACTCTTAGTAACAGCGCTATTGAATAAGCTACTATCCCAGCCGACTAGTCAGATAGAATCGGCAGCAGCCATAAAGAAGCTCCACGATACTACAAACGAGTGCCTTCTTGGGTTAAAAAACATAGGAATACCAACAGACAATTGGGATCCATTGTTGGTTCATTTGATAACTAAAAGGTTCGATCAAACTACACACACCTTATTTGAGCAATCATTAGAGGCCCCAAGGGAATTGAGCTCTATGAAAAGAGTGTTAGAATTTTTGGAGATCCGATTCCAATCCCTGGAAACATTAACAGGGAGAGTCCAGAGCTGCTTCCGGGACAGGCTAAGCCTGAAGGGTATCCAGCACCCCAAGTCGGCTCTCTTAGCCACTTCAAACGGGAACCGTTGCATAGCCTGCAAACAGACCCATGCGTTATTTGCATGCAAGAGCTTTCTCTCACTATCGCCATACAATCGTCTACAATTATTGAGGAAGCACCATTTGTGTGTCAACTGCATGAAAGAGAAGCACACGGCAGCCAGTTGCAATTTACGAAGCTGTACAAAATGTTCTGGTAAGCATAACACACTGGTGCATTTAGACAACAGTTCAAGAGGGCCAACAAGCCACGCCTCATCCAACATGGAGAGGACACATCTTATGAGAAGTCAATCAGGCCCAGATTCAGCATCAGCCGCTAACCAAGTACCAGTCAGTCAGTCAACGACTTTAGCAACCCAAACTGATAGAAATACAAGGAAATTCGTTCTCCTCAGTACGTTATTAGTGAGATTGAGGAACGAGGAGGGAGTCGAAGTGGAATGCAGGGCGGTTCTAGATTCCGGCTCTCAGCTAAACGTCATAACCGACCGTATGGCCAAGACATTGTCAGTAAAGCCAACTCGGGATCATTTGAATATCCGTGGTATTGGTCGTGGAATATAGCAGACACAACAACGAGTCAACATAGAATTATTATCCAGAACAAGTGGATTTTCAAAGAGAATCGAAGCATTCATATTGCCACAAATCACATCTTTCCAACCGGCCCATCAGCTAGACATCACCGGCTGGCCCATACCCAAGAACATTAAATTGGCCGATCCACAATTTGACCGTCCAGATCGCATCGATCTACTGATTGGAGCTGAAAGCTATTTTGAGTTACTGGCTGTTGGTCAAATTAAGCTTGGAAAGAACTTACCCACAATACAAAATACAGTATTTGGTTGGGTGATTGGTGGAGGAATACAAACCTCACAACGCTCTGAAGCCGTATGCGGAGTGTGCTCGCAAGAAGATGGCACTCTCGAGGAACAAATGGAAAGATTCTGGAAGTTGGAGGAGGTTAACAGCACCAGACAACCCAAGACGGTTTCCGAGCTCAGATGTGAGTCACATTTTAACTTAAACACCCAAAGAGACAATACAGGTCGCTTCATGGTGAAGCTGCCCTTTTCCCAAGATCCGCATAATCTTGGCGAATCCAAGGATATCGCTTTACGTCGGTTCCATTCTTTGGAACGAAAGTTAAACAAGAATCCAGAGATGAAAAGGCAGTACATGGATTTCATAAGAGAATACATTGCATTAGGCCACATGGAGGAAGTCAATTTAAAAGACCTTCCTACACCGCATTATTTTTTGCCGCATCATTGCGTGATGAAACCAGACAGCACAACTACGAAATTGCGAGTAGTGTTCGATGCCTCAATGAAAACCTCATCAAATGTGTCATTGAATGACATTTTACATACTGGCCCAACAGTCCAGGATGAGCTTTTCTCCATATTGCTACGGTTTCGATTACCACGATATGTCTTCACAGCTGACATTGAAAAAATGTACCGCCAAGTACAAGTCAGCAAGGATGACAGGAAATTCCAATTAATCTTCTGGAGGGACGACCCATCACAGCCTACGAAATGTTATCAACTGCGGACAGTCACATACGGCGTAACAACGGCGCCATTCTTGGCAACGAATTGCCTCCAAAGCCTAGCCAGACAAAATGAAACACAGCATCCCTTGGGCTCATTGATATTGAAGCAAGATTTTTATGTTGACGATGTCATGACCGGGTCAAATCATTTGCAAGAAGCTGTTCAAATGCAGGAACAATTAAACGGAATTTTGTTATCCGCCGGATTCAAGTTACGGAAGTGGTGTACTAATCAACCAACGATAATCAAAAACATACCCCTTGAGGACGTCGCCCCTCAGCTAGACCTTACTGATGACAATGACTGTCACATTAAAACACTCGGTTTGACATGGCTCCCACGGACGGATGAATTTTCAGTTAGAACCCAGTGGACCGAAGGAGGAAGGGTTACGAATAGGAAGGTACTTTCAGATATCGCTCACTTGTTCGATCCGCTGGGCCTCATGAGCCCTGTGGTGGTAAGTGCCAAGATATTTCTCCAAAAGCTGTGGGTTTTGAAACTGGATTGGGCCAGGCACGTTAGCGCAGGGAAGATACCACAAAAAGTGCAGCTACATGCCTTCTCTGATGCCTCAGAAAAAGCGTACGGAGCTGCAATATATGTGCGCTCAATTCTCCAAGACGGTACCATATTGGTAAGGTTACTCTGCGCAAAATCGAGAGTAGCACCAACCAAAACCACAACAGTGCCAAGATTAGAATTATGTGCAGCGAAACTTACAGCTGACTTGGCTCATCGAGTAAAGACAGACTTGAAGGAAAACTCTGCATGTTATTTTTGGACCGACTCGGAAATAGTTCTAGCCTGGCTAAGCTCACCATCAGCTTCCTACCACACATTTGTTGCCAACCGTGTAGCCGCTATTCAGGAAAAAACTGCAATTGATCAATGGCGTCACGTGCCTTCACAGCAAAATCCGGCAGACTTGGTGTCTAGAGGAATTGATCCCGCGAAATTGAAGGACTGCAGTTTATGGTTCTACGGCCCATAATTTCTGCACGGTAAAGAATCGGCATGGCCATCTAATATAGTGACTCGTAAAACAGACTTGGAGAAAAGGCAAGCCAAAGTGGTGTTATCAGCATCAATTAAGACGAGATACATTACCGACGCCATAGATCATCGCAATTCTTTTAAACATCTGCAACGGATCGTAGCATACATATTGAGATTTGTATCAAATGCTCGCCAGGAGCCGGATGCACGTGAGAAGGCGCCACTAAGTGTAGAAGAATTAGAAGGGGCACTGGTGGTAATTATAAAGGAAGCGCAATCCCAAGGGTTCGGAGAAGATGTAAAACAATTAACCCAGTTGCACCACGTAAAGTCGAATAGTAGTTTAAGCAGCTTCAGCCCATTTGAGGATGAAAGGGGATTGATTAGAGTAGGTGGACGATTGCAGGAATCAGAATTGACTTATGACGCCAAACACCCAATGTTGTTGCCATACGCCAACAACACCACACGATTATTGATGACCAATATTCACATCACCAATTCACACGTTGGCGCTCAAGCACTCTTGGCCATTACTAGACAAAGATTCTGGCCCATCAAGGGCAAGACCATAGCGCGGTCAATAGTACAGAATTGTGTCCGCTGCCGGAAATTCAAGCCACAACTTCTAGCAATTTATGGGCAACTTGCCGGCTCACAGAGTACAGCCAGCCAGACCCTTCATTAATGTCGGGATCGATTTTTGTGGACCTTTTTGGGTGCATTTCAAGTTAAGAGGAAAAAGACCCTCAAAGGCTTATGTTCCACTATTTTGTTGCTTCGCAACCAAGGCAGTCCACATCGAGGTCGTAAGTGAGTTGACCACCGACGCCTTCATTGGAGCCTTGAAGCGATTCATCAGTAGAAGAGGAAATTGCAAAAACATCTACTGCGATAATGCGACAAACTTTGTCGGGGCCAGCAATCAACTAAGAGAATTGGAAAGAGTGATATACAGTAAGGAGTCACAGGAAAAAATCACAAGGTTCAGTACATCAAAAAGCGCAGACTTTCACTTCATTCCTCCAAGGGCGCCACACTTCGGCGGCTTGTGGGAGGCAGCCGTCAAATCTGCCAAGAATTTGTTCCAGAAGAGTGTATCTACAGCATCGCTTACATACGAGGAGCTGGAAACTGTAATGACAGAAATAGAAGCCATATTAAACTCCCGCCCACTAACGCCAATGTCATCGGACCCAAATGACATCTCCGCATTGACCCCAGGGCATTTCTTAATTGGGGAGCCGTTAACAAGCATAGTAGATCCTCATGCTGGCCCAGCAAAGGGGAGCTTACTTCAACGATGGAAACTGGTCTCTCATTTGAAGAATAATTTTTGGCAACGATGGTCAAGAGAATACTTGAGCGAGCTTCAGCACCGCTATAAGTGGAAACAACGGTGCAACAACGTACAGCCTGGCACAATGGTGGTGGTAAAAGATGAAAATCTTCCCGCATTAAATTGGCCACTAGGAAGAATAGTCCAAGCCATCAAAGGCGATGACGGACTGATCAGAGTGGCAGACGTTAAAACTGCTTCTGGAGTATTCAGGAGACCGATTCACGAACTTGCTCCGTTACCAATAGAGCAGGAAGAGGCCTGTTATTCCTCACAAATCGACAACTTACCAGCAGCTAAAAAGAAGCATCCACGAGAACAAGCGAATAAGATTGGCCATTCCGAATCCTCCAGCAGCAGCGAAGAAAAAGGGCCAACCGAAATGAAGAGATTCCGTCTAAAAAATCTCGTCCGTCAACTTCCGCTGCGAGCTTATTTTTTCTCACATGCCTAGTCATGCCGATACTAGGGAGCTGTCAACTAGAAGTAACACCTTTTAAGAATCAGCCCGGCATCTATTTTGAAGGTATGGGCTCGACCCACTTAATCTCTAATGAATGGAATTTGGTCATATACTATGAAATGAAGTCATATTGGCAGGAATTTGCTACGATAAAAAACGGCACTGCCATCTTAAATCACGTCTGCAAGGCTATGATCGAGCATCAGGTATGTTCACAGACTTGCTCACAATTCCATGGAATACTGAAAGAGATGGAAAAGAACAACGAATTGCTACTATATCATATACCTACACGCGCCAAAAGAGCGCCGCTCGATATAGTTGGTAATTTGGCCAGTTCTTTGTTCGGAGTATTAGATTCTCGCTATGCTGAAAAGATGAGGCAAATCATAAGCAATGTTGAAGGAAATCAACAACATTTGCTGGAATTATTAAAGAATCAGACCTCCATCATCGACTCAACGGCCAATATCATAAAAAAGTCAAACGAAAGAACGGAGAATCAATTACGGGATTTTGAAGGACACATTAATCAGACGATGGAGCAGATGAACGGTATGCAGCAAGAACTTCGCGATCAAAGAGCAGCAGAAACCTTCAATGCACTATCCATCAGATTAACCTTAATGACGTCAAATTATCAAAGAATGCAGTCTATGTTGTTGGATGTAATCATAGACACACACAACGGCAAAATCAACCCACTTTTATTGTCACCACAACAGCTCAAGGCTCAGTGTACACTTATCAAGGAGAATCTGCCGTCAACATTACGTCTACCAGCAGGCCAGAATGACTTTATAGAGCTATACAACCTCATGACAGTGCAAGGAAGAATAGGACCAGCTCAAATAATATTCCGACTCAAGTTACCCTTGTTCACTTATGAACCATTCGAATTGATAAGGATCATCCCAGTACCGGTGTTGACGAACGACACATTTTTGGTGATAGAACCTTCATCACGATTCTTGATAATAAGTTTACATCGAGATCAATTCTATCCACTTTCGGACAATGAGATGTCAGCGTGTTCCACAATTGGACATGCAACTCACATGTGCAAACAACATCATCCGCTATATAGGGTTGATTCTGGTATGAGCGCTTGTGAAATTGGATACCTCACTAACTCTCCGTCGCCCACCACGTGTAAAATAACAAGGACTGACAAGGTTCCCAGATGGATTCAGCTCATAAATCCAAACCATTGGATTTATGTGATGAAAGGAGAAACAACAGTCAATCTAATATGTGGCCATTCAGTTTCCCAAAGGTCATTATCAGGATCCGGCATGCTCAATATTAGTAATGGTTGTGCCATTAAGGACGAGGCAACTACAATACAAGCCCACAGTCTTTATCCGACCTCTATGAGAAGCGCTTTCATGCCATCACAGAATCTAACGGAAATGCTTCCTCCGCTTGAAGTCACAAAATTACTTCACAAGCCAATGTCATCCTACAACGTCTCCCACGATTTGTTAGAGCTGAAGCAAAGGTTACAAGATCTTCAGGTTGAAGAAGGAAGTCCTATGACGCCACTCCATCAAACCATTCACCACTTCAGCGTTGGTTATACGAGCCTTCTCCTCGCTATGGGCATTCTGGCTTTTTTCACAATAAGAAGATTCATCAAATGCCGTGAGGACCGAAGGACAACACCCCCCGTAGTCGCACCCAGAAGGACGCCGCCGAACTTTAGCCTGAGCCGCGAAACGGAAGAACTGGTTGAACTCAACGTTCAACGCGGGGGAGGATGTTGAATTCTACCCTAGCATTACAATTAATTAATTAGGATTTTAGCATTAAATTCCAAATCACAAGTTGCATGAAAAATAAAATTTCATAATCAGCACGAATACTCAGTCACAAAGAACGCATTCCTACAGTATCATAAACAAATCGTATCAGATTACGTTCCCATAGAAATAACCCCCCATGAAATATTTATCGTAGCTTGTAATTTGGAATTTATCGCAGCAACATTGTATCGTCATGCGGCGGAATTAAAGCCGACGATGCAATTCTTTATCTTCACTCTTCAAGTGAGAATGAATTGTTATGTTTAAGTTTTGTATTTTTTTGTCTTGCATGTTATCGACTTAATCAAAGTAAGCAAATTTGTCTTTATAAATTTAGTGTTGAACAATAATAAATGATCATTACTGTTTGAGAAGTGAACGCGTTTTTGTCTTATTAAAAAAGTGTTAAAAAATCTGATTGAAGCTAAAAGGAAAAGTGGTGTCTGTTGTAAGATATTACACACGATTGTTTCGTTGAGAATTTTGATGTTCTGGTGTTTCACCAGAACATTAGATCACCAGAGCACTGGTTTCTGCACCAGGGCTCCCTATTCCAGGCGGCCAGTAAAATAACTGGTCGCGATATAAACAAATTTATTGCTTATTCTAACAATATCATTTATGAGTTCGATGAAACAATGAACCTATACAACGATTACATTGCAAAATAGGAATGTAGAAATACGAGAGAAAACATATTGCAATTGCAAGTATGTTAAGAATGACAAAATGCGCGAAAATGCAAACATGCACATTTACTCGATGAATGAACTGGGAACCTTGATGCTTCCCTGAGTGCACTCACCTCGTAATGTATGTAAAGATGTAGCATTGAGAAATTAATGACTAAAAATTAACACGATCTGATTTACTTATTCTATGCCAGAAAATTATATTTTACAACCCTCCCACGTTGGAACCGTAGTTCAAATATGATTGATCTGGTTGATATGCTGCCTTGGCTCAGGTATAGGCCGTAGATTCTTCATGCAGCACTTGCAGGCTTCAGCTCTACATTTCCAGGCCAGATATATGGCGATGAGTAGGACTGTGAAGAGTGCTATGTAACTGATTGATAATTGATGTATGGTGCTCTCCTGGATCCGTTTGGGTAGACTATCGAGGTTTAGAGATGTGACTCGCTCGTATAACTCCAATTGTTCCTTCAGTAGAGGTTGATATTCCCTATCGTACTCGGCGTGTGTTAGTGACTTCGTTGTTTTTAGGTGCTCCACTGACAATCCCAGGATAGTATATGATGTTCTCACATTGGTTGTAGATTGATGATGCCCATGAATTGTGATCAATTTTTCTTTTATGGTGCACTGGGACTGAATTTTTAATAGTCCTGTTCCCTGTAGTATCTTACAAAACATCTGGTTGTCACATACGATATTTATTGGCGTATTATTACTTGTCGCGAACATCCATTGATTGGCGTCAGACAATTGTAACCAAATGGCCTGCTCCAGTGTCTGGGTCACCTTTCAGTGTTCGGACCTTGGATTATTGTTTAAAAAATCCATTTCACATGCACACATGGTCGCACCTTGATGGTAAATCGGATGTAGTTGATTGCAAAGATGTACCTTCCCTTCTATCGTGGTACATGTGGTCAGTTCTAACTCTGTGATTGGATAAAAACGATCACGGTGTTGCGAAGTCATCAAAAATGGAGAGTGAGTCTGTACAATGACGAACGAATTGTTGATCCACACAAGGATGGAATAGACCTTCAATAAATTAAACGTTTCCCAATTAACTAGGGGAATTTTAATTTGGAAGATGATATGGTCTTGAGTGATTCCACCCTTTATATTCATCAGTTTTTATAGTTCCAAAATATTGTCTTGATGAATCGGTAGTTTAAGGGTCGATAATAGATTATTTCTTATCACTGCGGCAGCTTGTCGCAGCTGGCTGGGTGTTACTAACAGTGGATTTATTTTTCCGTGAGTTGTGTCAGTTATTAGACCTTGAATATGCTGCAAGTTGGTGGTGACTAGGCTCATCTGCAGTGCTAACGACATAAATTGTTGTCGTACTCGTACAGTATCACCTTGCTCATTGAGATGGTTCGTTATCTGAAGGATGTTGTTGTATAAGGAATCGAATTTTTGCTTGATGGCCGCTTGGTCCTTCCTTATGAGGTTTATAGTTGAATCAACCACTGAAGTCTGATTTCTTAGTAAAGTCAGTAGGTGGTCTTCATTTTCGTTGATTGATTGGATTGTTTTAGACATCTCTTCCGCATATTGTTGATCAAGCACTCCGAAAAGAACATTGGCTACGTTCCCTACTATATTGAGTGCTCCTCGCTTCTGCCGATTAGGACTTGAATAGGGTGAAAGCAATTCGTTTCCAATTTTTATCTCATTTTGAAGATGCTCAAATTGAGAGAATATTTGTCAACATGCGCTTTTGGGAGTCAATTGGTCACAAAGTATTTGAAGTGCGTTAGTTCCACTTTCCAAAATGTCTAGTTCCATCCAATATGGTTGTAAGTTGTAATGAACAATTATTTTCCAGTCTGATGTTATTAAGTTTGTCGCTCCAAGGTCCTCGAAGTGTATGCCTAATTGAGGCGCGAACTGCGTGATTTCGGAGTTCGCCTTTAGCATACGACGGGACCATGAAGAGAGTTAGTAATAACGTAAGTAGCGATGTTCCCAGAGAAGTTTTTGTTCGTTTTGTTGCTATTGTAGGTGATGGTTTCGAACTGGCTTGATCTTCGTTTTGCCGTTTTTTCGAACTTGGTCTAAGGGTTTCGTCGTTAGATGCTGTGCAATCCTCTTCAGATGCTCTTTCTTTGTCTGGGCCTTCCTCCATAGGTAATGGAGCCAATTTATATATTGGTCTGCAAAGGACTCCTGTGGACGTTCTTACATCTGCCACCCGGACATAGCCATCCTTTCCTTTATGAACCTCTACAATTCTGCCTACGGGCCACTGCTGCACTGGTGTATTATCTTCTTTCAAAATGACAAGCATTCCTGGCTTGGCATTGGGTGATTGTTGTTTCCACTTAAATCGATACTGTAGCTCATTTAGGTCTTCCGAAGACCACCGTTTCCAAAATTGCTGTTTTATATCATAAACTAACTCCCATCTTCTCAGCAATTTAGTCTTTATAGGTTTTGCTTGTGAATCAATTGGTGCTGTCAGCGGTCCACCTATCTGTAAGTGCCCAGGTGTTAGAGCAGTAAGATCATTGGGATCTGAAGATAGTGGCGTTAGAGGGCGAGAATTTAGAATTGCCTCTGCATCAACCAGGGCGGTTTCAAGTTCTTCATATGTTAATGAAGCTGACGATATTGTGCCAACCAAAAGATGTTTGGCTGATTTTACGGCGGCCTCCTACAACCTGCCAAAGTGTGGAGAGCGTGGAGGAATTAAATGGAAGTCGATTCCTTTCTGACTGCACATGGTAGCGATTTTTTGTTGTCCTTGGTCGGAGTGGATTGCTTCAGAGAATCTTGCTAGCTGGTTTCTTGCTCCCACAAAGTTGGTGGCGTTATCGCAGTATAAATTGCGACAGTGTCCTCGTCTACCAATGAAACGTTTTAATGATCCGATTAATGCCTCCGTAGTAAGGTCACTTACAATCTCGAGGTGAACAGCTTTGGTTGCGAAGCAGCAGAATATTGCCACATACGCCTTTTGCGATCGTTTCCCTCGAATTTTATATTGAATCCAGATGGGTCCATAAAAATCAACTCCACTGTTGATAAAAGGCCGTGCTGGTTGAACCCTGGCTGCTGGCAAATTTCCCATCATTTGTGTCATCATTTTGGGCTTGTTTTTTTTACATTGAATGCAATGTTGAACTATTGAACGTGCAATTCCCTTTCCTTTTAAAGGCCAAAAACGTTGACGAATTGCTGATAGACTCTCTGACATAATAAGTTTGGTTAGCTCATGTGAGTGTGGTAGCAGCATTGGATGTTTCGAGTCATATGTAAGTCCAGAGTCTTGAAGTCGACCTCCAACTCGTACAATCCCTCTTTCGTCCAAAAATGGTGCCAGCGTAGCTAGTGGACTTTGTTTGGATACCTATTTATACCGTAGGAGATGACGTCTGTCTTCTTGAAATTCTTCTTGTTGCATTGGCTTGATTATGTTGAACAAGGCTTCATCTAACTCTGAAGCAGTCAGCATTGGCGAAATTATCGCATGCTTTTGTCTGCACCTTGAAACAAATCTTAGCACATACACAGTTACTCGCTTAGGTCTTTCAAAGGAATTTCTATGATCAATATTGTTGATGAAATGCGTACTCTTGTCTTCAATTTTGGTTGCAGTTACAGAAAGTGCTGCTCGTTTTCTTTCCAAATCGCAATCGGATATCTTTGTGTAAGGTGGAGGCCATATGTCTTCGCTACCATGTAGAAAAAGTGGTCCGTAAAACCAAAGATTACAGGACTATAGTTTTTCGGGTGTTAGACTTCTTGAGAGGACATCTGCTGGATTTTCTTCCGATTTGACATGTCTCTATTGTTGAGGAAGGGATAATGTTTGAATGGAAGCTATTCTATTACCTACAAAGGTCTGGTAGGAGGTAGATGTAGAATTGATCCAATCTAATACGATCCTAATTTGGCAGCGCATAACTCAAGCCTGGGTACTGTTAATTTTTTCTTGGGAGCAACCCTTGACTTTGCGCAAAGGAGACGCACAATCACTCTTCCTTCATTATTTATTGATCTAATGTATATAACAGTTCCCAAGGCCTTCTCTGACGCATCTGAAAATGCGTGGATTTGAATTAATCGCGGAGTGTTTCCTGAGTGAAGCATCCCAGTGAAGCTTGAGCTCCCATAGTTCTTGCAAGAAAATTTTTTCCCTGATAACAACTGGAGCCATAATTCCCAGAGGATCGAAAATTCGAGCAATTTCTGATGCCACCGTTCTTTTTGTTGATTTCAATCCTTCATTTACTGTAAGTTTTGTTTGAAATTGATCGGTTTTTGGTAACCATATTAAGCCCAATGTCTTTATACAAGAAGTTTTGTCATCTGAAAAATCTAGTTTTACTTCTTGATCTGCTGGTGGTATGCCATGCAATAGTTGAGAGTGGTTGGCACACCACTTGCGTAGTTTAAATCCAGCTTCCTTCAAAATTCCGGTTAACTGCGTTTGCATGTCTCGAGCGATGGCAAGACTATCTGCTATCTACATAGAAATCCCGCAGGAGTACCTGGGCTCCAACAGGGTACTTAGTAAGCTCTCTATGGGCTAAGCGATGTAGACATTTGGTTGCTAGGTATGGCGCAGATGATGTTCCATATGTAACAGTGCGTAGTTGGTAGCACTTTAATTCCTGATGAGGATAACTTTGCCAACATATGAGATGATATTTTCTGTCCTCTTCCTGGAGAACAACTTGCCTGTACATTTTCTCTATATCTGTCGTGAACATAAAACGAGGCAGACGGAAACGCAGCAGTATTGAGAACAGGTCATCTTGGATTGTCGGGCCCTTGTGGAGAATGTCGTTCAGTGATATGTTTGTGGAGGTCTTCGCTGAGTCGTCGAAAACGACCCTTAATTTTGTTGTGCTGCTTCAACACACAATGATGAGGAAGGAAGTAATTAGGCGTTGGTACAGATTTCACATTAACTTCTTCCATGTGACCCAAATCTATAAATTCGTTCATAAATGTTGTGTACTGATGTCGCAGGTCACTGTTTTTGTTGAGTTTTCGTTCTAAGGCGTAGAACCTTCGCAAGGCAATCTCTTTCGACTCGCCTAAAGTTTTCGGATCTTCTAAAAATGGAAGCCCAACAATGAATCGTCCTTCTGAATTTGTTTTTACTGTTTGATTGAAAAGCTCTTCACATTGCCTTTCTGCCAATGTTGTAGTGGTGGCTTGAGATTCATCTACATCTTCAATTTGCCAAAATTTTTCTAATAAGCAGTCTATATCCATATCATCAGTACACACACTCCACGTTGCTCTGGACTAGTACAGTGTTTTGAAGAGCGGGTAGATCTTATCCTAGCTTAATCTGCCCGATGGATAGTAGCTGCATGAAAAATTCAGCTCCTAATAGAAGATCAATTTGATCAGGTTTGTAGAAGGTGGGATCAGCCAGTTGTATATTTTTTGGTATGGACAAGCTTGATATATTTAGTGGTTGGCTCGGATGTGGAGAAATGATGTTGTTTAAAACAAATGCGTCTACCCTTGTTGAAAAGCCATTTATTCTTGAATTAAGCCGAACGTTAACTCTATTTTGAGCTGTCTGGCTTGCTTGTCCAATACCTTGAATATGCATGGATACGTGCGATGGAGTAATGCCGAGCTGCCTGACTGCTCGTTCGCTTTTTAGGTTAAGTTGGGACCCGGAGTCGAGAATGGCTCTACACTCTATTTCCTGTCCCTGTAATTTCCTTGATTGGATTTGATAGATGTGGCCAATGTCAATGGGTGTTGCTCAGAAGTCGTGCTGGCAGCTGAGATCAAGCTGGACTCTCCTTCTTTCGATGAGGCGGATATTCCCCTTGATGACGTATCGAATTTTCTTGCTGATGGTTCACTATGCACTAGAGTATTGTGTTTGCGATTGCACTTTCTGCATCCTCTTACAAAACATGTTGATGCGCTATGTCCTCTTCTTAAGCAGTTAAAGCACAAATTGTATCTTTGTAGTATAGTCCGCCGATCACTTGGTGTCATCTTCAAAAATTGTTGGCATCTGAACAGTGGATGATTCTCATGGCAAATTACACACTTCAGGTTGGATTCGACGACTGAAGCCAATGATGATGATCTAGACATTTCTGGACTCTTGCCAATTCCTTCGGATCTTTTGATTTTGTTTCCCAGCGCTTCTAAGGACTGGAAGCGTGTTTCAAGTAATGCAAGAAAATGTTTCAATGTCTGCAGACACTTCGGGTTCGATAGCGATTGTTCATAGAGCGTGTGTGTGATTCTGTCTAGTTTCTTATATAAGATGTGTAGCAATAATGAGTCCCAGCTAGCAGTTGATATCCCAAGATTTTGTAGTCCCATTAAACACTCTTGTATAACATCGTGCATAGTTTTAATTGAAGTGGCTGATGGGGCATCCGTAGCATGAGATGGTTGATTTAACAATTTGTTAATGAGTGCAGCAACAAGCAAACTTGGGTTTTCATATTTCTCTTGAAGAAGCTTCCAATCACTATTGTAGTTTTCTTCAGATAAATTGAGATGTCTGATTAATTTTTCTGCTTCTCCAATAAGGTTCGCCTTCAGATACCACATCTTCTGACGGTTGCTTAAGGCTTGGTTGTGGACCATTTGAGAGAATAGGTCATAAAACTGTCGCCATTTTGCATAATCTCCGTCAAACTTTGGGAGCGTAATTTTTGGTAAACTTAGCATCGTGCTGGATGAAGCTTGGCCTGTGATTGGTACCTGTGGCTGTTCATGTAGTTTGGATGAAATAAGAATAACGTAGTATTGCACCCTTTCTTCTGTCTTAATGTATTCAGTAGCATCGTATCCCATCTCAGTTGGATCTTCGATTAATTCATACATCCGTTGGTTGTATTCTTCTAGCTGGGTCCAGTATTTGTTTATGGACTGCCCTTTCAATTCCGGGAATACTCAGCTTGATCTAGATTCTCCAGGCTGTTAATAAGACGACGTAATATTTCTATTATTTTTATTGCCTTCTGCCGGCGGATCAATCTCACAACTTCTAATGAATCATCAGCTTTAAATTCAGGTGTTATATAGTCTTCTTTGTTGATTGTATCTGTAGATGCGACTACCTTTGCATTCTGTGGCGTATTTGAGTCAGTATTAGTTTTGTTGGCACCGTGCTCTAACGGAAAATTTCCTTGCTGGGCACACTCCTCTCTTTTGCGAATCATCTCTGTAAAATAAGCGTGGGTGATCGGAGGTTCAGGTAGAATTTCATTTTCGACAGCTTCAAAAAAATCCCAGGCTGCTATTAAGCGTCGTAAACGCTCCCTGTAGTAAGCTGACGTAGTTTTCTATCGATGGATCTTTCTTATAATTGCCAATGACCCTTAAAATCTCCTCCTTATAACCCTTTTGCTCAGTAGCTAACTGATCCATGTCTCTGTGCTTATTTGCAATCTCTTCAATGGTTGATTTATGGACAAGATGACTCGCTCGATTTGCTTAGTTCTCTGTACTAATCGTCTTTGGCTGGTAAGTGATTCAAGTGATGCACCTGAGATCACGTCGGGGTCACCAATGTTAAGCACTATTTTGTTCTTCTCGCTGATTTAAGTCAAGGTGTTACACCTTGGCCTTTGATGGGGATGCAGCGGCTCTTAAAACCCTACACCAAAATAGCTGAAAACAAGTTGATTAGTAGGTAAAAGAATTGATTATGCCGATGTGATTGTTGAAAATTAACTATATTTCTAATTTATTGAGTCCGTACATTTATATTAATTTATTGCTTATTCTAACAATATCATTTATGAGTTCAACAATGAACCCATACAACGATTACATTGCAAAATAGGAATGTAGAAATACGAGAGAAAACATATTGCAATTGCAAGTATGTTAAGAATGACAAAATGCGCGAAAATGCAAACATGCACATTTACTCGATGAATGAACTGGGAAACTTGATGCTTCCCTGAGTGCACTCACCTCGTAATGTATGTAAAGATGTAGCATTGAGAAAATAATGACTAAAAATTAACATGATCTGATTTACTTATTCTATGCCAGAAAATTATATTGTACACCCTTTTTATTATTCAACGGTTATAATAAAACATTGGATACAGGTTAATATCATTCTGAATAAACTCCATTTTATATGATCGCCCGATTGGTCCTCTGTTAATCACCGAGAAATCTGCCTGGGCATTTATTTTACTCCAAGTATCATCGGAAATTGTGTTGTATCGTGAAGGAAGAAATAGTTGATACTTCTCCAAATCCAGAACCACACGAGCTCCAAATGTAGTTGTACACCTTCTCGGTCCAAGTGTAATGATTTCAGTCTGCTTCAGATGTACAGCTTCTCTTCTTCAGATCAGGTTAGGTGCCTAACTTAGAGCGTCACTACATGTAGGATACGCTCAGACTAATGGCGTCAGCACTGCTAAGCAGCGGATATGCCGTTATTGCTACGAGGAACAGGTTCATAAATAAAAGACACGCCGAAGAGCAGCGTATAAATCTATTGAAAAATTGTTGTTGATTGAGTATCAATACATCGTATTTATACACGAATTCTCCTTACGTTGACATAAAATTTCTCGTATTCACAATTGCTTACAATAAATCGATTACGCTCTATAGCGAGTGAGTCTCACCTACATTTCTTTTGTTTACCTACGACATAAAGAAGATAACCTACATACATTTCTGTTTATTTCTTACCTAATAATAATAATCATCACAGTGACCGTTATGAATATACATACCGTGACTCATATCATACAAGTGCTTTACTTTGTACTCGACTCAGTGCAGAGTTTCATAATATCATGCCTGCACTTGTTATGCGCGTAAAAATTATGAGTCAAAGTGTGGATATTTCATAGACAAATGAAATAGTTATTAGGTCACTGTGTAATTACCGCAAGTAGCGTGATATGTGCCGTAATGAGATCATGACATCGTGACATCACGATATCATGAGATCATCACAACAAGATCATCACACCCTCGCCCTTTCTGTTGAGTCTTTAGCTTTTGTTAAAGACGAAACATAGGTTTTATGAAAGAGTATTACTATTACTATGTTACAAATGTTTACTTAGATTTATGTTATGTAATATGAGAATTACTTTTTACAGCGTTATAGTTATGTAAGTTAATAAAATTTATTTAAAAAATCTCAAAAAAATATATTTCTAGGCAGGCAGGTTACCTGCACCTTTATTTTCCGAATATAGAATTAAGACTAAAAATTACAAGTTTCTCTAAACGTAAATTATCTCTAACTTAAAATTACCAGACGCGTGGTCAACAGAAATTTCCTGGGAACCGAAATGTATCTTCCAGGTTGACGGAGAAGTTGTTGTCGGATCAAATTACGGCGAATGTTGCTTCTGGTGTTAACTCTTCCCCTCTTACGTTCGAATGTCCGCATGCGTCCTTTTCAAAGATCGTAAAATTTTCGTCTGCATGTTGCCTGAGGTGGAGCTAATGTTGCTAAAGGCATATTGTCTGATTTCATCTCGAGAGCAGTGACTTTTCCATGGGATGTTTTTTCGGTTTCCTTTTCAGGTACATGTGCTACAGATTCATTTGGTTGGCTGATAGTCGCTTCTTCTTTTGGTTTTTCCAGCTTCTGTTGAATGGTGATTTTAGCATTTCCGAATTTTGGCATCGCTTTAAGTATCCATATGATGGCTAATATTATGCAGATTACCATGGCTAATCCATAACTGGTCCATTGATTTATTTTCTTTTCAGTTTGTAGCAGCTCAATTCTATTGGTGTTGTTAATTTGAATCTCTTTCATCATTTCTAGTGACAGGACTTCTCGAAATTCTTTTTCTTGCGGAGTTGGGTGTAAAATAGCTGGTAGGGCTTGAAGAGTAGAGGCTTCTCTTGATGTAAATGATCTGCCATTGATGTCGATGGTTATGTTGTGGAATTTTGTTAAGAATGTTCCATTAAGGCTGTGTGAGGTATCTTCAACATGAATACTTCCATTAAATTGATTAAGAAGAATGATTCCTGGTACTATTTCATCTATGGTGGGTACGTGCTGGTTGTTGATTTTCTTGCATGTCGACTTTAAACTCTTCAGAAGTTTTTGAAGACAGGTAGAGTTGCTAATATTTACAACACTATTTTGATTACATATTGACAAATGGTTGAATGTTTTACAGTCTCTTGTGATTCCAAAAATTTTTTCATTACCTTTTAAGATCCTATTAAAAGATATTTCGTTGACAATATCATTCCTTTTAACAGCTTTAATTAACAATTCTTCATATAAATCTTCTGTCGTCATTGGGATATTTACAATATAGAGTAAACAAGTGCTATTTGTAATGATTTTAGTGGATGCGAAATCTAGAGCTTCCTCCGGTGTACTGTATGGGAGGTTTTCTTTATCTAAAGTACTAGTAGCTAGTTGAATATCTGTCTTAGATAACATCATTGAATTTATAATACCTAACTTAAACCAATGAATGGCATATCTAATATTAACTAATTCTTCTTAATTAATTTTAACTTATACTGAAGATTAAGGGCTAGCAGACCATTGAATATCTTTTCTTTTCCGATTGCACTTAGGATATCATTTGTCATTTTAGTTATATTGTTTATTCTCTGATTATGCAATTGGTTAATTATTAACTGCTTATTGTTATTTTTTAGTACGTTATTCATTTTATCTTTTATTATCTCAAAATCTTCGTGGTCTGGATTTCCAGCTATCTATTTCCACGCTGTACCTATCAAATTGATGGATCTTTTGATTTTATGTACCTTTAAGTTGTCTAATAAGTCCTGAATTTGAAGTAGCTCATAATTAAGGTAAGGGAATAATGGATGTGATTTAGTGATTTCGTTCTCAAGGATTGGATTTATCTCGGTTACTAGTTTCTGGTATCTATCGAGCTCAATGACATGGATTAATTTGTAATTTCCGTTTTGTATCTTTGCTTTTCCAACACTAATGGCAACTATCTGGGAGTTTGAGTAATCCAGGATTTGAATTCCACTTGTAACAGCGCGAATAGCACATCTGAAATAAAAGACTAGTTCAATTCCTAGTGTTACTTTTGTGTATGATTTTCCCTGATCCTGTTATAACTACTGTATTCTTATTTTCTCTAACTATTTCTGCTTTATGCCTAACTGTAAGTTTCGATCCTATTCGTTTATTATGGTTGACGTAAATGGTTTGCCCTGGCTCGTAATTTTTTATTGGTTTTCTTTTTTTATTATGGTATTTAATATCCTTCTGCTGTTTCTGTTTCAATTTCTCTATATTACTTAAGCGCGTTCTTTCAAATTGTTCGGGACTAACGTTTGGATTCCTTCCGAAAAATAATTCGACAGGTCTTTTTCCTGTACTGGAATGGATAGTAAAATTATATTCGTTTATGGAACGTTCTAAGAGTTCTTCAAAATTACGAGGCATTCCTTCTGTCTTCAGGCATCGCATGATTACCGACAGGGTGGAATGAAAACGCTCGATTTGACCGTTAACTTCGCTCTTGTATGGTGGTGTCTTAAAAATTGTGATACTCAAATCATCTTCCATCATGGAAGTTATTGATGTGGAGTTTAACGCTTTTTCATTATCGATAACTAATTTCAGGCATGCCAAAGAAAAATAACAGGTCCCTTAGGGGTCGTCTGATATCTTCAATCGATCTAGATTTCATTACCTTGGTTTGGGCTAGTTTGGTGAATTTGTCTATAGCCGTTAATACTAATTTATTTTCTGTTGAGTAGATGTCGATATGCAGGGTATGACCTGGATAATTTGGGATAGGAGTAGGATTAATGAATTGGTTATTCGGATGCCTTTCATACTTGTTTTCTTTACAGACTGTGCAGCGCTTCACTAAATGATTAATTATTTTGCTCATTCTTGGAAAGTAGAATTTCTCTAAGACATGTTGTCTATTTTCCTGTGGGTTACGATGAGATGGATAGTTAATATTACCTCTTCCTGTTGTGTTTCATCAGTCACGTATCTTACTAGTGTTTGTGAAAATCTAATCTTATAACTTTTGAAATGAATGGGATATATTTCTTGAATTTGACCCATTATTGCTTCTTCTGTCATTAAGCCGTTTATAGTATTTGGATTGAGATATCTTTTAAATATATTAATTAGATCGCTTTCTGTATATTGGGGTTGAATTATCGTATGTCTTGAGTAGTTTGGAAAAGGGTTTTGTAATTGATAACTAGTTTCGTCATCTCTTTTTAGTATCAACTGATTTCGAAAGACGTTTACGGGAACTTCTACTGAAGGAATTAAATTATGCGAAGAGCTTTCTTCGCTATGCTGGGTCGTAGTCATAGGATTTACCAAAGTTGTTTGGGGAGGTCGCGATAGAGTATCAGCGACAACGTTTGTTCTTCCTGGCTTATATTTAAGCTCGTAGTTATACTCTTCAAGTATGGCCTTCCATCGTTTCATTTTAGCGTTAGTATTCTTGTTACTTAAGGCATATATTAAAGGTTGATGGTCAGTAAATATCTTAACTTTTCTAGATCCATATAGGAAGTTTCTTAGAGAATTTAACGACCAGATAATGGCAAGCATTTCCTTCTCATTTGTGGCATAACACTCTTTCGTTTTGGTTAAGGTTCTAGGTAGAAAGGTTATTGGTCTGTTATCTTGAGACAATACTGCGCCGATGGCATAGTCAGAAGCATCAGTTGTAAGTTCAAAATCTTTTTCAAAATTTGGATGTGAGAGTATTACTTCTTTGGAAATTAGTGAGCTCTTAATATTATTAAATGCATCAATTGCTTCATCATTTAGGTCAATGGTTTTGGTTTTAGAGAAATTTTTGGACACACGTCCATCTTCCCCTCTTAAAAGGGCTGTCAGGGGTTTCGCTAATTTCTCGTAATCTTTTATAAAGCGGCGATAGTAGCCTGACATGCCAAGGAATGATCGCAGATCTTTTAATGTTTTAGGAATTGGGAAGTCAACCATTGCTTATACCTTTTTGGGATTGGTTTTAATTCCGTTTGTTGAAACAATGAAGCCTAGAAATTTAACTTCGTTTTGTAAAAACTCGCACTTATCCAGTTGAATTTTCATATTCGCTGCCTCTAGGGTTTTAAATATTATTTCAAGGTTTCTGAAATGTTCGCTTTCATTCTTACCAAAGATGATGATATCGTCTATATAGACGTAACATCTTATTCCAATATGGTCTCTAAGAATATCATCTAGAGTCCTTTGGAATATGGAAGGGGCGTTCTTGAGCCCAAATGGTAAGCGTGTGAGGTCATATTTCCCATTGTTCATAAAATAAATAGGATCACTAGTGGTGGTACGTATTTCTCCTTTGACCGTTCTTGTGTAGGTCAATTTCTCGTCCGGATCGGAAAATAAATTAGGACATTTCTTTATAACATTATTTAATTCTTTTTTCTGTTCGGCATTCATGTGGGATATTCTGATATTAATGGTGTTTACTGAATCGGAAATATGCTGTTTCAAGTAAATTGGAATATCGGGTTGAATGGTCATGTAGTTTTTGTTTGTATGAATTACAGCTCCTAGATCTTTTAAACTATCATTGCCGATAATACCGTTGAAGGAAATGAGACTGGGTAAGATGAAGAATTCCAGTTTTTTTACTTCATGTCCAAATAAGTTTATTATGGCGTGATGGGTGATCAGAATGTTGCCTTCTACAGAATTGGCATAAAAGGCTTTTTCATTTGGAATGGGATTTTTTATATGGCGAGGTTGAATATAATTTTTGTTTGAACCTGTGTCCACTAGAAATTTTAAAATTTCGCCGCTCTTCGCTACGTGCTCAAAGTAGGGAAGCGAAGAGCTCTGGTTGTCCTAAGCTTGGATTATTATGAGAATCGATGTAGTCAACGAGAGTTTGGTCAAGATGCTCGTCTTCGTAATTTAAGTTTTTATCGTAATTGCTTATATCATTTTGCTCGTCGGCTTGGACTTGATCCGTATTGTAAACTCGTTGAAATTTATTATTCTGGTGAGTTTGATATGATGGAGGTCTCTTAGCATTAAATTGTTGCATTGGGGGTCGATTCTGATAATTTACTGCTCGTGAGTGTATTGAGTGATCGACTTCCATTGGTTCTGGTTTTGGAACAGGTTTATGAAAAGGAGGATGCTGATTGATAAATGGCTGTCTTGGTGGCCGTTGAATATACTGGGCTGGTTTAGAGAAATTAGATGCAACAGGTCTCTGAGGATTGTGCACTAGTTCTGGATAAAAATTCATTCTGGGTGCTGGAATTGGGTTAACATTTTGTGTAAAAAATTTATTTCTTCTGGGTGGAACAGAAGGAGGTGATGTCTGGTGTTGTATTCTTCGAAAGGTTCCGTGACTATGGTGAACTCGATAATCAACATTTTGTAGTTTAAGACATAAATGAAGGGCTTGTGGTAAGTCCACTGGTTCTCTCATGCTGAGTAATCTGGGTAGATCTCCCTTGAGTCCCCTAACAAATGTATCTAGTGCTTTATCACGATACGATTGAGTCATTATGTTGAGTGATTCATGGCTCATTTCCATGGAAGAAAGTTTATTTAAGATTAATGAAAGAAGATGATACACTGTTTGATAAAATTCATGAATTGTGTTATTCCCTTGAACTATCGCGGTCATCTGGTACTCTAAGGTACCCAAATTTCTTTTGTCTGCGTAATGAAGTGTGAGACATTTAGAAATTTTCTCCCAATTCAAAGGAGTATTGCAAGATTCGAGTGCAACATCTGCACAACCCGTAATTTTGTTCCGAATGACACTGAGGATGCCGTAATATTTTGGCGTTCCTTTAAGATGTTCATAAATTCTTAAAATACGATCTACACTTTTTTTCCAAGAACTGAATTCTCCTGGTTGGCCAGAGAATTCACTTAAGCTTTTCACAACATCAGGAATCTTGTCCATGGCAGACAAATTCGCGTCTTGCCCGACCTCGATATTTTGGTCGATATCATTGTTTATGTCTACACCTGGATTGATAATTGAGTTAAAAATGTTCCTACCTTCCCTTCTTACGATTTCAGATATAAGGGTATAAGGGTACTAATCTAGGTGCTCTAATTATATTATTATTATTTTGTTCCATTCTGTATTTTCTTTTAATTTACTTTGGCACGAATGGATAAACAAATATGTTTTGTAGAAATTTCTACCTTAATGATTTTTGTTTTAAATAGTTTATTTTTTTAAAGATTTGTTAAATATTTGATTTTCAGAGTTGAAAAGAAAATTTATAATTTATTTATTTAAAACTAAAGGAGGAAGAATTTACTTTAGAAAGTACTAAATTTCTTTTTCTGGAAATTACGAAAGTTTTAGATTCGTTTCTATTTCACTTGCATTGATCAGCAAGATTGAATAAGGAGAGATAAACTTTCAAAATATAATCAATTAATTTATATTTAAATTCTCAGTTTTCCTGACTTTTCACTTGATCGCTTTTTTTTTCAATAATTTTTCTTCGATATTTAAAATATTTCACTTCTTAGGTAATAATTTATTGATTCAATGGAATGCAAAAATAAATGACTTACATTACAACTAACAGATGAAGGACGTACATCTGGATAAGTCTTAAGATTTTTAAGCTTTATGTAACGTATAGATGCTCCGGTGCTTTTTGTCCTTATTCTATAAGTGTAGGACCGCTTGTGCTATTTCCTCTTGAACACATCAGGCGGCTGTCGGCGGGTATTTGTATCCTTGGTTATGGTTATCCAAATGATTACTCGTCGACTCCGTTTTTTCCTAAGCTGGTTGGCTTTGGTGACTCCGGGGCCTCGTTTCCTGGTCTTTTCGTTAAAGATGACTTCAAAGGATTTTATCCCTTCTACTTGCCTCAGTAGCAAACGTGGAATATTTTTCTGAAGTGGTTATTTTATCGAGCACACTCCCTTGCACTAATTAAGATTATGATCAGACTGGCACAAATTAATTATTTAATCGTGATTATAATTTAAGTTTTCACTTTTTATGTTTATAATCACAGAGTGGCAATGGTTAGCGCACAAATTAATTAATTGATAGTGATCACAGAAGAACTTAATTTTGCACAAAAAATATTTTTCCCGTTGATGATCAAAACGCGGCGATGGTTAGCACACCGTTTATAATTGATTAATTAATTATGATCGCGGAAAATACTAATTCACGAATTGCTTGAGCGGTCCCTGCTCGGGCGCCAGTTAATAAAATTTATTTAAAACAATCTCAAAAAAATATATTTCTAGGCAGGCAGGTTACCTGCACCTTTATTTTCCGAATATAAAATTAAGACTAAAAATTACAAGTTTCTCTATACGTAAATTACCTCTAACTTAAAATTACCAGACGCGTGGTCAGCAGAAATTTCCTGGGAACCGAAATGTATTTTCCAGGTTGACGGAGAAGTTGTTGTCACATCAAATTACGGCGAATGTTGCTTCTGGTGTTAACTTGTATTCTATTTTATGCAATACTTATCTAGGTTTATGTTATGCTATATGAGAACAGTATTTGTAAGATGTTTTTTTTTTATTGTTATCATTTTTAATATTTTTGTACATTGTATTTTTTTAATCTTTCATTATGGACTTTCTTGGCTGTGCCGTTTATTTCGATTATTGTGTTGATACCTTTTCTTTGCAGTACTTTATATGGACCTTTGTATGGTTTTTGAAGTTTTTTACGATCTTCGTTTATCAAAAGGACTAAGTCACCTGTTTTTATGTATATTGGATTTGTTGCAATTTGCTTTTCGATTCGTTTTTGTTTAACATCTTCTATTAGATTTTTTGCTTTTAAATTTTATTATTATCGTTTACTATGTCAAATGGTAAATAAGATAATTTGCCAAATATTAATTCGTATGGTGTGTAATTTGTGTCTACATGAGGTGTAGTGTTGTAAGAAAAAGTGTAATATGATATCCGTTTGTCCCATTCTGAGCCTTCGGCAAACGCAAGTATGTATTCATTAAGAACGCGATGGTTTCGTTCTGCTATTCCCATAGTTTGATGGTGATATGGGGTGCTAAAGATTTGTTCTATCTCAAGTAGTTTATATATCTCTCGCATTAATCCATTAGCGAACTCTGTACCTTGATCTGTTTTTAAGATTTTGAAATGTCCATATTTTAGAATGAAATCGTTTACTATAGTTGATGCTACAGTGTTAGCATCCTTAGTTTCTAGGGGCGATGCTATCACGAATTTTGTTAGTTCGCATTGCATGGTAAGAATGTATCGATAATTATTTGAGATCCTAAGTGGTCCTACTATGTCCATGGCTACGGTCTCGAAACTTGTTGTAGGTGTGTCGGTTTTAATCATTTTCTCTTTAGTGTGTCTTACTTGTTTGTGAGCGCACCTTGTTCACAATTGTTAATATAGGTTTTTACCATATTGTTCATGTTTTTCCAACAAAAACGTTGTTTAATCTTTAGTAGTGTCGTTCTTATTCCTAGATGTCCTCCGTGTGGTGAATTGTGATATTCATCTATTATTTTATGTTGTGTTTTAGTGTTATTTATTCTTTTAGGGGGTTCATATAATATTATCTTAAGTTTCGCGCGGTTATTCTTTTGTTTTCTCTGTTGCAACATGTTCAACAAATTTTTAAATTTTTCCGTTCGAATGCATTCAAATATATTATCTTTGTTTGATAGAGCTAGCTCATGTATATTCATTTCGTGTGTATCATTCAATAACCTTTTCATGATAGAAACGTATTTCATATCAGAGTTATCGTTATTGTCTTGCTTATTGTCACCTCGTAACTTCTCCGTGATAGAATCTTGTTTCGTATCAGGATTATCGTTATAATATACTATTATTTCATTGTTTGTACGTACGATTTCTATTTGTTTCTTATAATTGCGCAATATTACAAATTTTAACTTTTTCATGTTTCTGATATCAGATATGGAAGTGCAATCCCAAGCGTAAAGTTGATCAGGCTTTAGCTGTGGCTAGGGAACATTTCCAATACTTCTTTTCTTATTATCGCATGCTTTTTGTTTCTCTATCATACCCCTTGTTAACACTAGTACTTTACTACTGTAAGGTCTCTTTCTTTCGGAACCATATTTTTTAGAATATCTGAGTCTAATTCTATTCTTGATAATGCATCAGCGTTGGTGTTTAATTTAACTTTTTTGAATATTATATCGAAATCATAGTCTGCTAAATCTAGTCTGATTCTTGTGAGTTTTGACAAAGGATTTTTATGTGTGAATAATGATACTAATGGTCTATGGTCAGTGACTACAATGAATCTTTTTCCGTATAAATCCAGTTTGAAAAAGTTTATACCCCAATGTATCGCAAGTAATTCCTTTTCAATAATAGGTTTGTTTATATCGTGTTTTGATAACGACTTACTAGCGTTGGATATTGGTAAATCCGAACCAATTTCACCTTGTGAGAGGATTGCTCCCAAAGCATAACTTGATGCGTCTGTTGTTATGATGAATGGCTTGTCAAAGTTCGTATATAGAAGTATCGGTGGTTGTATAAGCTTTTTCTTTAATGCTTCGAATGCTGTTTGGCAAGGTTCATTCCATATAAATGGTGTGTTCTTTTTTAGAAGAGAATTTAGGTTCTTTGCTGTCTTTGCAAAATTAGGAATAAATCGTCTGTAGTAATTACAGAAAGCTACGAATCTACGAACTTCGTCGGTATTTTTGGGTATTGGGTAATTTTTGATTACCTCGTACTTGGAGGGATCTGTTTTTATGCCTTCATTCGTTATTAAATGCCCTAGATATACAACTTCAGTTTTAAGGAATTAGCATTTGCTGGGGTTGAGTTTGAGATTGTATTTGCGCAATCTCTGAAATACTTTGCCCAAATTTGTATTATGGTGTTTGACACTACAACATAAAGGAATGCCTCAGAACTAAGTCCCGTTAGAGCAATGGTCAACATTCTTTGAAAACTATTGGAGGATACTTTTAATCCAAAAGGTAATCTTTTGAACTGAAAATGACCGCTTCCCGTCGAAAATGCTGTGAGGGGTCTGGAGTCCTCCTCAAGTTCGGTCTGGTGGAATGAACTAGTCATGTCAAGAGTTGTGAAATACTTCGCTCTTCCTAACCTGTCTGGAACATCTTCCAATCTAGTTAAAGGGAATTTGTCGCTGACTATCCTGTTGTTCAGTTTTCTGAAGTCTACGACTAATCGCAATTGTTTTTTATCACCAGTACCCTTTTTAGGTACTATGAGTAATGGAGCATTGTAGGGGCTAGTAGATGGTTCAATGATAATGTTTGATTCTAACTCCTCGACTTGTTTCTTCACCTCCTAGTTGTGAGTGTGTGGTAGTCGGTAGTTCTTTATGTATACGGGAGTGTTATCTATCACTTGGAGTGTTTGTTTATAGAAGTTATTCGTAGTTAAAATTTCGTCTTGAAGGTGAAATATATCATTGTATTCCTTAATTATCTCCAGCACGCTTGCTTTAGCTTCTTTCTCTTCGTAGTTTATTTTTATTGCCTGTAGCAGTTTGTTTATTCGTTCCGTGTCACGTCTATTTCTTGTTTTTGTTAGAATAACATAGTTTTTCAGAGGTTCTATTTCTACGTTGAAGTTTGGTATCGTTACATCCTCCTCGTTAGTATTTAGCATTTTAATGTAGCATGCACCTTTCGCTGGTATTATTGTGTTTGCTATAAATACACGACTTTGTAATTCTTTATTCAGCACTATGCTGTCTTCTTGTCTGGAGGGACATATTGGTAATATCGCTTCTGTTCTTGCTGGAAGTGTTATTTGTGCAATTTTTAATGGTTTCATCTCCATATGTAAGACGATTTCGTGTTCATTTATGTTAAATGATATAGTAAAAGTTTCGTAGTCTATTTTGTATAGGGATTTCTTTAGTATGTCCCGACCGATAATCCCGTCTGTGTCAATTGGAAAATTCTCATCTATCAAGTGAAAGGAATTGTTGACTCTGTGGTCTCCTTTTTCTTGCATTAAGCTTATTAATCCTAATGAAGTTATTGCTTCTTTAGTAATTCCAGACAGGATTTATTGTTTGGGTTAATATCGAAGTTATTAATGTCTAATTTATTAATTTTTACTATTGAGACGTCTGCGCCTGTGTCCACTAAGAATCTAAGATGTCGATTCATATTCTCGCAGTATAATGTTATATAGGGAGGTTGCTTTAGTCCTCTCCGGAGTCCAGGACATTTCCCTGGTCCTGGACATAATTAATATTTCTTGATGTTTGTGCGGTGTTAGTAGGTAAACAATGCGGTTTCTGGATCAAGTGCATGTGTACTTATTCGACCTTGAGTGGGTGGTTGGGTGGGTGGTAAAATTTGCTGTTAGAAGTAAGTTCAGATGGTTGGCATGAAGTGTGTGTGTGTGTGTGTGTGTGTGTGTGTGTGTGTGTGTGTGTGTGGTACAAAGGGGGCCGCCGGGCGGCTTCTTTGAAGTACAAAGGGGCCGCCGTAAAATTTGCGGTTAGATGCAGAGTAGAAAATGTGTGGGAAAATATTAAGTGAATTAAATGTGCGCGGCTTCTTTGAAGTACAAAGGGGCCGCCATAAATTTGCGGTTAGATGCAGAGTAGAAAATGTGTGGGAAAATATTAAGTGAATTAAATGTGCGCGGCTTCTTTGAAGTACAAAGGGGCCGCCGTCGTTAGAAGTTCATTTGGCTGGCATGCATTTGTGCGGTCGTCTTTAAGTTGGCACAAAGGGACCGCCGGATATGTGGGAAAATTGTGGTGAGAAGTTCATATCACTAACATCGGTTTGTGCAACTACCTTTGACTTGGCCTTTTAGCCTAGAATAATGCACTATATAAGATAGAGATAGTTACATGAATATATCAGTATAAGATTAAATTCAGCTGAAGTTACATCTGATCAGAGGGAAAAAATGGATCAGCACCAAAGGATAAATAACGTTTTGAGCAGTGTCAACGCTTGTGGCTATAAAGAAATATTGAAGGTAAAGGATATGGAGGTTAATAAAGCATATAGGGTAATAAACGCTCGTAGAAGTTCAACCCAATATGGACAAAAGATTTTATTGGAATTGGAGTCGACTGTTATTTACCTACCAAAGCGTTTCGATATTTTATCCGATGAGGTTCTCGACGATATCAACAAAGAAGGCAGTTTCTACATAGTTAATGAAGGTGAAATAGGAAAATCTTTTAATCTAAGGATTTCACATCAAGCTGAATTGAATGAGTCTGCAAATTTTTATAATCTAACATATTAAAAATGTATTTTATAAAAAAAAAAAAATAAACTGAATTGAGTCAAAATATGGTTGTTTTTATTATTCATTTTTTCTTTTTAACTAAGATATAGGTGTGGGGTGATTTTATTATAAAAATGGTACACTCATGCATTAATTATCAAAGAGAACCGATAGCGCGGCTTCTTTGAAGTTGGGGTTTTATGCAGACATTTTTTGGTATAAAATGGGGCACTTAATGTGTGAATTATCAAAGTTTCTGATAATATCTACGCAGAAGGTTATTGTTGGTACAAATATTAATTATCAAAGTTCGTGATAATACCTAAAGCGACAGCTAACATTTCAATCTGATATTTGAGTTTTTAGATTTGTGGAACAATGGCTTCAATTACAAAGAACATAGTGAATATGGTTGAAGAAATCAAAATTGCCTTCAGGAATTTAAGTGGTCGTCCGGAGGAAATCAATGACGCTCTTAAAAAATGTGTATTATATATTCGGCGATCGCGTTCAGTGTTAGGGATGAGTTCCAATGTGGGGACTAAAAGGTGTCTTCAAAGATGTATTATAGAACTCAAAGGATTTAAGATAAAGCTCCACTCACTATTGCATCAAGGTCGTGGTAATAGTTCTCAAGCAAAATCTAGAAAATCTCGTATCGTTTGGGAGGATGTAGAATCAGCATTTATGGATCGAATCAGGACAGGAGTAGTAGTTAATTTGATTCATAAGGACCCCAAAATATTTTTAGAAGATGCTCAACATTTATTTTCACGACGGATTCAAAACATTTTAAAGAAGTATAACACACTTAAGATTAATACTACTTTCTGTGGAGAGTTTAAAATTACTCGAAAGGATGATGACGTATTTGAATTTAAATATTTTAATACAAAGAATGTGGTGGTAGATCGTGGTACAAATTTAAAGCAATGGTTTTTTGAAAATATTCAACAGAATATACTAGTTCAACTAGAAGAATTTCAAGAGCGTGATAGTGGATGGGCTTTATCAAGTATTATTAATTTAGCCGTGAATATTAATAAGTACGAACCCTTTCGAGGGTCATCATATATCGACTTACCACCTGAAATAAAGTGTAAACATGCGTGCATTAACATTAATAATAATAAGGATTCTGCATGCTTTGCATGGGCTATAGTTTCAGCACTTTACCCCGCTGAACATAATTCAAATAGAGTGTCAAGCTATCCACATTACAGCGAGATCTTGAATTTGAGTGGAATTGGTTTACCTCCTGAATTAAATGAAATAACTAGATTTGAAAAGTTAAATACTATATCTGTAAACATATTTACTTTGGAAAAAGGAAAAAAACAGCTTCACACAGTTCCAGTTCGTCTTACAAAAGACCGGCAAGATAAACACGTTAATTTATTATTAATTCAGAATTATTATGACGATGATGATGATGATGATGGTGATGAAAATGGGGAGGAGGAGGATTCTAACTTTGAAATTAAATACCATTATTGTTGGATTAAAGACTTGTCACGCCTAGTTTCCTGTCAACTGTCTAAAACACATAGAAAACAGTATATTTGCGATAGGTGCCTTCATTACTTCTATTCAGAAGAAAAACTAGCTGCACATGTTGATGACTGCGCTAAAATGAATGAGTGCAAAATTCTCTTGCCAACAGAATACAATAAATGGTTGAAATTTAGAAATTTTAATTCTAAGGAAAGCGCTCCTTTTATAATATATGCTGATTTAGAATGTTTATTGAAACCTGTTTCTAATGATGAGTTGGGGAAAACAACAACAAGATACCAAAAACATGAGGTCTACAGTGTGGGATATTATTTCAACTGTTCTTTTAATAGTAGCCTCAGTGCCTATCGTTCTTATAGAGGTGCTGATTGTCAGCATTGGTTCGTAGACCAACTACAACAGATTTTGAGAAAGGCAGAGGACATATTTTCAGAGATTAAACCACTCATTAGGTTAACTGAAGATGAGAAAGTGCAATTTACACAAGACAAATATTGTTATATTTGTGAACAACCTTTTGCAATTGGAATAAAACGTGTACGAGATCATTGCCATCTAACTGGAAAATATAGAGGTCCAGCTCATGAAGAATGTAATCTTAATTATCAAGATACACGTATAATTCCGGTAGTATTCCACAATTTGAGCGGTTATGATGCTCACTTTGTAATAAAGGAACTTGCAACTGCATTTGAAGGCAGAGTGGATCTTTTGCCAATTAATAAAGAGCGATATATATCATTTACAAAGAATGTTAGATATAGTGAAATTAAATTCCGTTTTATTGATTCACTCAAATTTATGGCATCATCTTTAGATAAACTGGTGTCATATTTACCTAAAGAACAGTTGCTTATAACAAAAAAGGAGTGGAACCATTTGAATTCTTCAGAATTTGAGCTAGTGACGAGAAAAGGTGTATTTCCTTATGATTACACTAGCGACTTGGAAAAATTGGATGAGGTAACATTACCACCTCGGGAAGCGTTTTATAACCAATTAAATGAATCTGATATTTCTCATGATGATTACCTACATGCACAAACTGTGTGGAAGACATTTCGCATACAAACTCTTGGTGAATATTCAGATTTGTATTTAAAGATCGATGTTCTACTTTTAGCTGACATTTTTGAGAATTTTAGAAAGGTATGTGCAAAAACATATGGTTTGGATCCTGCGCACTATTTTACTCTACCAGGATTAACATGGGATGCTATGCTGAAATACACCAAAATAGAGCTGGAGTTATTAACTGATATCGATATGGTTATGTTCATAGAACGAGGAATTCGAGGTGGAATAAGTCAGTGTTCAAATCGATATAGCAAAGCGAATAATAGCTATATGATAAACTATAACGATCAAGAGGATTCCAAATATCTCATGTACTTTGATGTTAATAATTTATATGGTTGGGCAATGTCCCAGTATCTTCCAACACATGATTTCAAATGGGTGAATACAGATATAGAAATTACTCATGTATCGGATGAATCACCATTAGGTTACATATTAGAAGTCGATCTTGAGTACCCACAACATCTGCATGATAAACATTCAGATTTACCATTTTGTTCAACACATGAAGCATCTGTAGGATCTAAGGAACAAAAACTGATGACTACATTATTTAATAAAGAAACGTATGTTATTCATTATAAAAATCTGAAGCAGTGCATAGCTCATGGACTTATTTTGAAAAAAGTACATCGAGTTCTTCAATTCAATCAGTCTCCGTGGTTAAAGAAATATATTGACTTAAATACTGAAATGCGTAAGAAAGCTAGAAATGAATTTGATAAAAACAAATATAAGCTTATGAATAATGCAGTGTTTGGAAAAACCATGGAAAACGTACGTAAACATTCAATAGTAAAATTGCTTACTAAGTGGGAAGGTCGATATGGAGCCAAAGTTATGATAGCTAAACCGAATTTCCACAGCAGATCTATTTTCGACAGAAATTTGGTTGCCATTGAATTAAATAAGACTGAAGTGTATTTTAATAAACCCATTTACATAGGAATGTGTATACTTGATATCTCTAAAACATGTGTTTATAAATTTCATTATGATTATATTTTACCAAAAATGGAGAATAATTGTAAACTGTTGTATACTGATACCGACTCTCTAATTTATGAATTTAAATGTGATAATATTTATAGAATCATTAGATCTGATGTTAATTATTTTGATACTAGCGATTATCCGCAGAACAATGTATATAATATACCTTTAGTAAATAAAAAAGTTCCTGGGGTTATGAAAGATGAATTGAATGGGAAAATAATGACTGAATTTATAGGATTAAGATCAAAAATGTACAGTATAAGAGTAAATAATGAAGATTCGATAAAAAAAGCCAAAGGCATCAAATTAAATGTAATAAAAAATAGTATTAGTTTTGATGATTACTTAACATGTTTGAATAATTCTGTTGAACAGATAAGAACCCAACAATGCATTCGATCAGATAAGCACAATGTATATAGTATAAGACAAAGTAAGATTGCATTAAGCTCTCATGATAATAAGCGGTTTTTAAAAGAAAATTCAACAGACACACTTGCTTGGGGGCATTTTAGTATAAAGAAATAAAAGATGGTTTGATAACTTAAAATGTTATTTTATTTTATTTTATTTTTTTATTTATACAACAAATTTATAATATTTCATTTTTATTGACCCATGAATTATGTTTTGCAGAAAACCCTAGCCATTTTACAAAAAATTTATTCCGTTTCTTCTTCAATACTTTTTCAACAAGGTAATTATGCGGATATTTCGTCTTTAGTAGTTCTCTTTCATAAAATCCTCCTTTGATTGGATGTCCCTCATAATCCTCTAGAAGATATGTCACCGGATTCGTGTTTTGTATAGTTTTAATTTTAAAGATCTCAGTCGTCCAGTTCGGTGTGTACCCCTTTTCAAATATATGTTTGTGCTTGCTGATGCGAACATAGTCATCAACCTTATAATTTGCTCTCTCCACCATTTTTATGTGATTGTATACTGTTTGTAGTAGAATATTTTTATTAATGTGATTAACATCGGAGGGGCGCATTTTAATGGTCCTATGCTTTTTATTATTGTATTCATGAACAAGATTGTGTACAAAATCAATCCAACGATAGGAACCATTCTTACTGAATTCTTTCCACATCATGCCTTTCAACGTCCTATTAAATCTTTCAACTATTGAGGCTTTCATTATACTAAAAGTCGAATAGTGTTTGATTCCATACTTTACCATTAGTGTCTGGAATATTTTATTATAAAACTCTTTACCATCATCTGTCTGCAAATGTTTAGGTATCCGACCGCTTTTTAGAACTTTTTTCATTGCAGCCGTTACCTCTTTTCCAGTTTTATTTTTAATAGGTTCTACCCAAGCATATTTTGAAAATGTATCAATTACTGTTAGTAAATAGTAGTATCCATTATTTTCGCGAACATAGGCACCCATTTCAACCAAATCTGCTTGCCAGAGATCATCCAAATCTTTCATAATGACTCGACGTCGAGGAAAATTTCGACGAGCTGCTTTGTGCAGCTCACTCACAAGGGCCTCTTTACTCATTGTTAGCTTTGACTATAAGAGATTCTACATTTATTAACCCTCGTAAGTTCTTTTCAATGTCTTCGCACTTTGTATCAATATAAACTTTTAACTTTTCAAATGACTTATTTATGTGTGATTGGGTCAACGTTTCCAGTTTTTCTCTAGTTATTTTAATAATATTATGTACATTCGCAAGCTCTTCCTCTAATTCACTCTTAGCTGTTTTTGTTTCTAAACTACTATGGGATTTGCATAAATCTAAATATTTATCTATTGTCACATCTACATATAGCTTGTTTACAGCATCACTATCTTCTTCTGGATTTTTGAGATTTTTAATATTGCTGAATTGCATATCATAGTTTTTATCTGATGTTAGCAGAAAACCTACTCCAGCAGGTCCGGTGGAACCCTTTTCACCTGGTGGTCCTGAAGGACCCGGTTCTCCTCGAGGTCCAGGAGAACCTCGGCCAATATTACCATCTCTTAACGATCGTCCGAACTTGTCAACACTCATTTCATGAATAAATATATAAAAAGCAGAAGGAGGCTTTTTTATAAAATTATATCAGACTCTCTTAACTCCTCAATAATGGAAACAATTTCATTGTTATGACTATTATTCCCAGCTACTTGAGAGCCAATTAAAAGCCGTAATCTGTCTACCAATTCATTTGGATCATCCCAGTAAACATAGTCAATAGCCTCTCTGGGAAGCTTCATGAGACCCATACCTTCATGAGTGATAAATTTTCTAATAATTCTCTTATATTTAGGCCCTTTACTACCTTTTATTTGCCCATCTGCACTATAATCACGTCTATGGGCATTAGAATCTTCCAAGATCTCTCGATAATTAGCCAAGTCTTTTTCATCATATAATCTGTTTGATGGTTCTTTCATAAAAAGTAGTTCGCATAAGCCAGCTGTTATGTTATAGTGCTTCCCATTAATGACAAAATTTTGTGCATCAATGTCAATGCTAGATTTCCCAATTTTCCACCTCCCATTATCCATATAAACACCATAAGTTCGGTCAATTTTAGGACTTTTGGCTTGGTAAAATCCTAAATATTTATTAACTAACCCAGTTGATAAGTTGAGGGTGGAATCTGATTTATTAGCTAAGGTTCTTGAATGAGTTGGTGTTCCATACTCGTCTTGTGATGACATTAAAGAAGAGTCTCTATACTTCAGTGGTGTGCTTGTTGGTTCCATTTTCATATACATTTGTTTGGGGTTTAACTCGAAGCCATCATAATCATCATCATCATCATCATTTATTTTATTTTCCTTTTTAGGTTCTGATTTGATATCAGCATGAAGTCCCTGTTTTACTTTTTTTTCACTTATAAGCTCTTTAAGTGGTTTTGTTATGGGCTTAAATGTTTCCACAAGTTCAGATTCAACATCGATTCGCCCCTTTTTTATAGTTCGATACTTTTTCTTGATAGCATTCCTAGTTTTAATAATATCCCTAATTAACTCCCTCTTTTTACCCATTTGTATTGATAATTTTTTTTCAAAACCGATCCGGTCTATTAACTGCTTTATTAACTGGTCTGTTAACAGCTTTAACTGCTTTCCTAACTGCTTTAACTGATCTGTTAACAGCTTCAACTGCTCTTCTAACTGATTTATCTGATCTGTTGACTGCTTTAATGGATCTGTTATATTTATACGGAAATAAATGTATCGAATCCCTGACGGTAACGTCCCTTGCTTAAGGGGCTGTCTTTGTCTACTACCAGAAACCCATATTTATCCTTCCAACACTTAGCACACATATCTCGGAAAGTATCAAAGCTCATATCCGTATTCACATGATCATCATAAGCATGCCTAAGATTTGTATCATCTTGTTTAAATAAAATGAGAAAGTTGGCATTATCTCGTACCAAGTGTTTTGGTATATGAGTATAAGTTTGGCAAAGATAGAAACTATCAATGTTATTATGTCGACCCATGCAAAAATAAGAGCGTATGTTGTCTTGTTTCCCACATGCTACATCATCAAAAATAAAAACTGAATTTTGTTTTGCCTCATCAAATGGTATAACATCATCATTATTAGAAAATGTATAATAGCTTAGTCCTTTTATGGGTGATAAAAGTTTTCTTAAGTATAAATATTTTGATTGATAGAGTGATTTTGAATACACATAAACGTTTTCATAGCTCAAACCATTAGGATGCTCCAGCAAACTAATCATAACATTTGTTTTTCCACAATTGGAAGGGCCAACTATTAGTGCACGTATACTATTTGGTAATAATGAACTATGTCTGTCAATTTCTGTAATATTGCTCCGAAAATCATTATTTCTTATTGGCAGCGATAGATTTTGCTTAATGAACTTCATTTTGAATACTAACTCCAATCTATAAATGCATACTAAATTTAAATACTTTTTTAGTTTGTATCTGAATGTTGAAGGTTAAAGTCATTCATACTTATGCTTGGGCATAATAAGAAAGGTTCGGGGGTAATTAATACACTCATTAATAGACTGCCGTTTGAATTACACTTACCAGGCTACCAGTATTGTGGACCTGGTACGAAGCTAGCAAAAAGATTAGCTCGTGGTGACCCTGGTATTAACCCCCTAGATAGTGCATGTAAAGAACACGATATTGCCTACTCTAAATTAAAAAGTACATCAGATCGCAACATAGCAGATCGGATTTTGGCTGAAAAGGCTTGGAGTCGAGTTAGATCTACTGACGCAAACCTAGGTGAACGTGCAAACGCATTGCTAGTTACCAATATCATGAAAGCTAAGGCTAAATTTGGGATGGGTATGGCGAAAATGAGGAATAAGAAGAAAACGAGCACACGAAAGAAAAATAAAAAAGTTAAGAAAAACATTACCCTGAGAACGGTTATCTCAAAGGCACGTAAATCAATTCAAAGGCAAAAACCTGATTCTTTGAACAGAGCCATTGCGTTAGCACGAAAGGAAGTAGGAGACATAATTAAATATAGGAAGAAAAATGTGAAAGTTCCACGAGTCATACCTATACCAAAAACTGGAGGTATTTTACCATTCCTCGTTCCTTTATTTGCTGGCCTTTCTGCTTTAGGATCGCTAGGAGGAGGTGCATCAGCTATTGTAAACGCTGTTAATTCTGTTAAAGATGCAAAAGAGCAGCTCAAAGAGAGTAAGAGGCATAATGAAGAAATGGAATCCAAGCTAGTAGGAAAAGGCCTTTACTTAAAACCTCATAAAAAAGGATTGGGGTTGTACTTAAACCCAGAACCAAAAAACTATTGAAAACGCTGCCTAAAAGACCGCTAACTGAGGTAGACTTACTTAAATATGCAAAGGATCTACCACATTTTCGAGGAGTTTTCATGCGTGATAAGCTTCCAAAGAAACTTAACAAGAAGGAATGCGGTATTATCAACTTGGATATATCATCCGGTCCAGGAACTCATTGGGTGGCGTACTATAAAAATGATGAAGATATTCAGTACTTTGATAGCTTTGGAAATCTACAACCACCATTAGAAATTATAAAATATTTAACTAGTAATGTAAGGTATAATTATTCCCCACATCAAACATATAACTCTGTAATATGTGGTCATTTATGTTTGAAATTTTTGTATGATTGTTACGAAAAATAAAAGAATATGTATGTATTTTTATTTATTTATTTAAAATATTTCCTTTATACAATAGGAACAACAAGGCCCCTTAATTCTATTATATAACTTCAATAGTTTGGATATTCGCAAAAATTCTCTTTTAACATGCCGGCAATTACAAGTATCTGGACCCGATGTTGAAGTATTGTAAGCCCAACTGCAGGATTCATAATGCTCCCCATATTTTGAAGTCAAAATGTTCATTTCTCTATATTCATCCAAAAAGCGGTAGGATTTTTCTATTTCCTCCTTATGTTCTTCTAGTAACAACTCGTCATACTCTTGCAAGAATCTGCTAATATCGAAATGTTTAACAAATATTTGTACTTCATCATTTAATCTTTCCATATTTTTTTTATTTCTTCCTTGTCTTAAATTTTTATACTACTGAATCCACCTGTGGTTAAAACTGAAATGATTCTCATGCCCTTGTAAATCTATATAAATGAGGAGGAAACCACATAATTGCATCATTTTAAATTACACCACAATGTCATTAACACTAACATTAAGCGGAAATTCATCTATATTAACAACTGAGTATTTCCCACCCATAGATTTGTCAAGGGATTATGTATGCGGGTTAATTGATTTCCAAACTTACAATTCAATACCAAATATTGAGGATAGAAAAAATAATCTATTTCACATTGGGAATGCGGTTATAGAAATACCTACAGGATCATATGAGATAGATGACATAGCTGAATATCTTGAGAATCAATTAAGTAAATTAAGTAAAGAGAGTTACTATATGAAATTGCGTGCGAACAATAACACTTTGAAAAGTGAAATCAAATCTAGTGGACCTATTTACTTTAACAAAGAGGGTACAGTTGGATCACTTTTAGGGTTTAGTAAGCGACAACTGGAACCTATTAAATTGCATGTGTCAGATTTACCAGTTAATATAATTAAAGTTAATACAATAAGAGTAGAATGTAATATAATAAGTGGATCATTCATGAACGATACACGAGTACATACACTACACGAATTCTCTCCAAAGGTGGGGCCTGGTTATAAGATTGTTGAGGTACCAAAGAACGTCATTTATTTACCGCTAACCACTCGAAGAATTACTTCCATCGGCTTAAAGCTACTTGATCAGGACGGTGATTTAATAAATTTTAGGGGTGAAACAATAACAGCTCGGTTACATCTTAAACCACAACATGATATTGTATAATAAGGATAAATTACGTACATTAGCTGCCATCAACAACAGTTCTTCTGCAACTCTCATCGAATTTAGACCTCAAAGAGAAAAACGGTTCAAACTTACCCCACAAAATAAGAAATACTTGAGTACTTTAGGATTTATCATAAAAGACAAGCAATGAGTGAAGTTTTGAGTATAAATGATGCTGTAAGCTATGATAATAGTGTCGCAAAAATTGAATATCATAGTTACTCACCCTTCACGAACTCTTTCAAAAACAATGATGAAATACGTATAGCTATTCAGCATCAAGATATCTATGTACTCCCAAGCGAAAGTTTTATTTATATTGAAGGGAAATTGGAATGCACTCCTAGGATGGCTGACAAAACTGCGGATGTAAAATTAACTAATAATGCAATGGCATTTTTATTCGAGGAGATCCGGTATGAAATAAATGGAGTACAAATTGATCGCAATAAAAATGTTGGTCTTACCTCAACGATAAAGAATAAGCTTTCTTTAAACGAGAGTGAAAGTAAAATGCTTCTAAATTCAGGATGGTCTCTCACCAATATAACTCTTAACTCAGAAGGAAACTTTAATTTTTGTATACCACTAAAATATCTTCTTGGATTTGCTGAAGACTATAAGAAAATAGTTATTAATGCCAAACATGAACTAGTTTTGATTCGTTCTAGAACGGACCTAAATGCAATTTATGCTAAAGATTGTGATAGCTCAGTAAATATACTTAAATTACAATGGCATCTGCCACATGTTACTGTAGCGGATATGGAAAAGTTGTCTCTATTGAAAATTACTGAAAGCAATCACCCAATTGAAATGGTATTTCGAAGTTGGGATTTGTATGAATATCCATCACCACCACAGTCCACCCGCCATACATGGACTGTTAAAACAGTTAATCAACTAGAAAAACCAAGATATGTGATTTTTGCTTTACAAACTGACCGTAAAGATTCAAGTGAAAAAGATGCATCCAAATTTGATCATTGCAACCTAACAGACCTAAAAGTTTATCTAAATTCTGAAAAATATCCATACAATGATTTGAATATAAAATATAACATAGATCAATACGCTATATTATATGAGATGTATTGTAAATTCCAACAGTCATATTACAACCGCCGATCTGAACCATTACTCACTAAAGAGCAGTTCAAAAATTTGGCTCCTTTAGTTGTTATTGATTGCTCACGCCAAAATGAATATCTCAAAACTGGTCCTGTAGATGTCAGCATAGAGTTTCAAACATCTGTGATTATACCGAAAAATACTGCAGCATACTGTCTACTTATACATGATAGAATAGTTCAGTACAATCCTCTAACTAGTGAAGTTCATAAACTGTAAAAATGAATTGCATCATTGATATTCAAGGGTTCAAAGGACCTAGAAATACGTTCATCTTAAAGGAAATTGCCATTATAACTCAGGATAATCAACTACAGCACTTTATTTTGAAACCAATATACAACTTTGAAAATCTACCTCCGGAACTACAAAATCAAGCAAGATGGCTAAATCAATATCACCATGGATTTGTTTGGAATGGAGGATTTACTTCACAAGATAGTGTCACTACCCTTTTCAAAGACATTCTCCAAGACAAAATCATATATGTGAAAGGAAATGAAAAAATCAAGTGGATTACCGATATATTAAAGTTGGAAAAAAATGTACCAATTTACAATTTAGATGAAAAGGGATGTCCTATATCAGAAGAATTAAGAAAACAATATGTTGATGTACCACGATGTATGATACATAATGGTGTATGTGCATTACAAAATGTTTTCCTGTATAAGAAATTTATGGATAATTTTTAATAAAATACAATTTTTTTAAAAATTTTTTTATTCACATAATATTATTATTACGGTAATTTAATTGATTATATACAATTCCACCCTTATTACTCAATTTTCATATCAGAATTTGTTTGAGTATTACTGCTTTCACACTCTTTTATATCTTTTATTTTTTCTGATTTGTTTGCTTCTTGTTGCTTTATTGGTTTACGATACCACTCCTCCTCACCTGCAAACGGGCAGTTATGTAGGAAGAAATTAGTACTTGGACGTCTGATCGTCCCATCTTGTAGCCAGCCTATTACAGTTATTTCTCCTCCCTTGACTTCAATCTTAACATGTTCAAATGGATTGATGCGCATCTCCCCAAAATTTGAGGGAATTGGTTGACCTCTAGTCAAAGTTAATACCTTGCATCTTTTACCATTTTCAGCAGTCATATATACTTTCATTAGATCACATCTTACAACTGAATGCACAATCTTCATATACATCCAGCCATTCAAACAGGTACAAAAATGCGTTTCATCCCATATAGAATCAGCCCAAAACATTTTCTTACTTTTCCCTTTGAAACTGCGTAAATCAATGATCAGGTGATAAAATCGAAATATCTTTATGTATTTATACTCTCTTCCACCACCACCACACCTGAATACTAATTTAAGATAATAGATATGAATAATCTATATACATATCTATATATATTTATTAAATCTCAATAAAACGCATTTCAACCTAATTAGCAAAGTTTCTATTTTTAGAAATATGTATCTTCTCATTTAGCGTAAAATTCAAAGCTAAGTAGTAAAATTTTCTATTTTTAGAAACATACATCGTACCTATTTATCGTAAATTCAAAAGCTCTGAGTCTTTATGGTACCGACACATATCAGCATGGGAATTGTAAAAATGAATGTGGGTGTATCGTGCGACTTATACATTTCGCACAGCACGGTGGCGGCAAATTGCTTTGAAGTGTGCTTGTCGCGTGCTGCATGCTTCTGTGTCAGAAGCCTGATAAAAATTCAAATCTTCACAGCTTAACACTTACCATCTGTTTCTATTTTGCAGTATGTGGGATATTTTGCAGTTTTAAGAAATTATGATTTCTTAAATAGCAAAAATTTGTTCTAATGAACTTTACTTTTGCGTGAGAAAATTCATTTCTGGAGCATTGAAAGTGATGAATTCTAAAAAAACATCAAATTTTAGCGTGAGAATTCTGATTTCTTGTTATGAAAAATTGAAAAAAGAGTTTACATGCAAAATCATTTGTGGGATTCTCGGGTCTTTTTTATTTTTACTAGTTTAGCTGATAACATATTACTATAAAAGCTGAAATTCTTTTTCGAGAATTACCAAAAGTAATCGTTTACGGGAAGAAGAAACATGATCAGCAATAGCAACATGATGATGATGAATACAGATATGGCATATGAGTAAGTATTAATTTGATAGCTTCATAATCAGTGATACTTAATTATCATTTTATTTTTCTGCAGCGAACTCAAGCAATACCTGATTATCGTCCGTGAAGAGCTGGTATGGCTAATCGGCAAGGTTGTGGAAGGTGTAACAGTGGGGCTTGAGGATACAGAGTGTATCCTCATTAACATGGATAGGATGCTGGACCTTTTAGTTGCAACCGGCTTCGGAACGGATGACGATTATGAGGAAATGGAGAACTTGCGTGAAGCTGTCTTCTATGGCTATGCATCCATAGATTCAGACGATCTGCTGTTCTTCAGATATTGTAAGGCAATTATAATAAAATTGCTAAACGATATTTCAAATGTACATAGCTGAATTTGTGTTTTTTTCTTTTTATTTTCAAATATAAAAACTAGCTGAATTCGTCTTTTTTTCTTTCTTCTCTTTCAGCCTCTCTCTCTATTTATGTCATCAGAAATATTTTTTTCTTTCAGCCTGAACTTATTTTCGGAATCTAGGATTGCAATGCATAAGAGCATGTTAACCCCTGTTTTCTCTTTCAGACTCATCGAGAATAGAAAGACTTCAGCAGTCATTGAATTCAGTTTAGAAGCAAAAACAATGGAAAGCCTAAATGACGAATTACAAAGATTTTTGCAAGAATTCAATATAAACAGATTTTTACAAGAGTATGTAGATATAGTCTTAGATGAACATAAAGAAGAGATAATTACTGACTACAATTTCCTGAAACCATTTATAAATGTCAAAATCGTTACTTCAATTCAAGGCAAACATTATGAGTCTTGCTCTTGGGCTAGCGATGCTGCAACATCAGGACCAGATACTTGCGAATGTTGGACCGTTAAATCATTATTTAAGAAAATAAAAAAACTAATAAAATTATATAGCAGGATTAAGAAACCTTATTGTTGTTATTGTGTGAAGGAAATATTGTAAAAGCATAAAATAAAATATCTATGATCCTTAATCATATCATAGTCCTTTTATTCTTCTCATTGTGAGCTCAGATCCTACAAATAAAATGAAGCTGAAATAGAAAAAAGGGGGGTGGGGAAGATGACATACTCTTATATACACATATACACATTTCTCAGTAAAAAACCATCATACTATGACCCAATTTTATTTTATTAATTTTTTATAAAATGCATATTTTAATATTACGAAGTAATTAACGTGCGAAGATGTTCAACACAATTTGGTGAAAGGGTTTTATTGGAACTGAAGTCTAGTGTCCTTTACCTACCACAGCGATTTGATAATATATCTGATGAGGTTCTTGAGGATATCAATAAAGATGGAAATTTCTACATAGCTAATAGAGGCGAAATTGGAAAATCTTTAGATCTTAAGATTTTACATCAAATTGAATTAAGTGATTACACTGAATCTGTAAATTTTTATAATCAAACATATTAAAATGCACAAAAGTAAAAATACTTAATCTTAGGTGTGTGTTCTGTTTTCTTATAAAAATTCTACGGTGTACATCATACTCAGTGTTCTGTTTTTCTTATGAAAATTCTACGTTGTACATCATACTCATAATTTTCAAAATCTTCTCCTTCTATAAAATGATAAACTCCATTTTTTTCTCTAGCATTCTCTGCACAAAAGTAAAAATACTTAATGTTAGGTGATGGATCGTTAATTAAATTATATTCTGTCTTAGAAAAGAATCCATATTTAAATCGATCTCGGAGACTGGGTTCTAAAAGATCAATTTCATTTTTCACACACGTATCAATTCTATTCATCTGCGTCTGAATGATGTTCGCTATTGGTATATTTACTTGATACACCTGTTGCTCCAGAATCCCTGTACATACTTTTGGCCTAAGTTGATACATAAACGAATCCCAAGTAACTTGATGACGCAGGTATTCATATACTGCCTCTTCCCAGTATGGAGAGTTGTACCAGGCTTTTAAAGCCAAGTACTTTAAGTTGAATGGAGACATTAGACAAATCGATGGCATATGAACATAGCAATTTTTCATTGAAGAAGAAAATAAAGAAAAAGCAGCCCATGCTATTTTTCCTACAAGTGCCAAATCCAGTAATTCCGAGATAGAGCCGCTAGAGGATGCCTCTGATTCAGCAGAACAAACTTCAACTCCAGAATCCGTATCCGTATCCCACTCCTCCTCATCACTCGTCCCCGGCGGTGTTTCACCCCACATATTAGTAAAACTGAGAAATTTAAAAAAAATAATTTGCTATCAACCCTACCGCAATAAATACTAATCTAATTTCGAAATATACATTTGCTTTTATACCATAATTGATGCTAAACATCTTCTAACAGTGATGCGTATGAACTTCCCACACATCCGGTGGTCCCTTTGTGCCCACTTAAAGGCCCCCGCACAAATGCATGCCAGCCATCTGAACTTCTAACCGCAAATTTTACGGTGGTCCCTTTGTACTTCAAAGAAGCCGCGCACATTTAATTCACTTAATATTTTCCCACACATTTTCTACTCTGCATCTAACCGCAAATTTTACGGCGGCCCCTTTGTACTTCAAAGAAGCCGCCCGGCGGCCCCCTTTGTACCACACACACACACATACACACACACTTCATGCCAACCATCTGAACTTACTTCTAACAGCAAATTTTACCACCCACCCAACCACCCACTCAAGGTCGAATAAGTACACATGCACTTGATCCAGAAACCGCATTGTTTACCTACTGGTGTTGTTATTTCTATAGGAGTTTCTATTATCATTATTATTATTATTGTTATTGTTGCTATTTCTATTATAGTTTCTATTGTTATTTTGGTTATTATTTCTGTTATTTTGATTTAACCTTCTATTACTGTTTTGATTGTTATAACTAATGCTAGTATTATTGTTATTATTTCTGTAATTATCATTGGGTCTGTGGCTGTTATTCAGGCTATAGTTTTGCCTATTTTGACTATTTCGATCGTATCTGCCATTATATCTGTTAAATTGTCGGGGTCTGTTTGAATTGTTTTGTCTTTTGAAATACATAATATTATTAACTGGTTGTGGCTCACTTTTTTCCAATTCTAGTGCGATCTCAATTGCTTCTTGGAAAGTCTTTGGTCTTGACGCGAATACTGTGCTTCTATATTGATCACTGAGACCATTCTTAAAAATTGTCAAGGCGTATGTATCGTTAATGGTCTTGACTGCTGCTTTCTCTGCTGTTGTAGCAGATGTGCCAAGTGCATCTATCTGCAATTGCTTTAGTTCACTTACAAGAGTTAATATCCTATCTTTACAAGCCGTAACTGTCGACCTTTTCTGACATAAATGGTTTAGTGTTGTGTGGATTTGGGATACTGTATTGTTGTTTTTATATCTCGAACTAAGTTCTTTCTTTAAAGCATAAAAAGTTGTTGGTGTCCGAGCACCTAGCGTGGTTTGAACGTTTAATGATAATTTTACACTGAAAACAAAGTCCAACAAATCCAATTTCGGGGTGTCGCTTAAGGTTTTATTGATGAATTCTACGATTTTTAAGAATGCGGTTAATTCGCTAAATTTCCCTTCAAATACAGGGAAGGCTTTCATGGCCGTTCCTAAATCAAAGTTGGCCATTTCGCTGTTTTCTTCCGTCAGTGATTCTTATAAAGCTGCTACTAGTAATGGTTTTAGTTCTTTTGAGTATGTTATAAATTTAATCTTAATATCAAGTGTCTTGGCCTCGTCGAGTGTAGCTATTAGAGCTTCAAATTCTTGATTTATTTCCTCTAATCTTTTTGATTTTGATTTCAAGGTTTCAGTTGTAAAACCACGATTTTGGCCTTTTTTAAAATTCGACAAGAGATTCTTAACTTCATCTTTTAGTTCTTTTATTTTGTCCATTGTAGTCCTGCGCCGGTATTCGTCCAATGTTAAGGGTTTTGGTCCTCTCTGCTTTAATTCTTCGATAGGTGTTGGTTTATACTTGGCCGTCGATTGAGTCTCTTGTGGAGCCTGCGGAACGTATTGTAGTTCGTTTTCGACCAACTCGGTCAATCTGGAGAATAGTGCATCGAACTCTTCTTATGTCGATAATTCCGTCATCGATCTAAAATGATGTTGATATCCAGAGAGATTGTAATCTTCCAAAACTCGTAGTAGAGGATCTCAGCTTATTTGTAGTTGGTTGAATATCTCAGCTTCGTAGTTGGCAGGGTCGCCATATAATGATTTCAGTCTGCTTCAGATGTACAGCTTCTCTTCTTCAGATTAGGTTAGGTGCCTAACTTAGAGCGTCACAACATGTAGGATACGCTCAGACTAATGGCGTCAGCACTGCTAAGCAGCGGATATGCCGTTATTGCTACGAGGAACAGGTTCAAAAATAAAAGACACGCCGAAGAGCAGCGTATAAATCTATTGAAAAACTGTTGTTGATTGAGTATCAATACATCGTATTTATACACGAATTCTCCTTACGTTGACATAAAATTTCTCGTAATCACAATTGCTTACAATAAATCGATTACGCTCTATAGCGAGTGAGTCTCACCTACATTTCTTTTGTTTACCTACGACATAAAGAAGTTAACCTACATACATTTCTGTTTATTTCTTACCTAATAATAATAATCATCACAGTGACCATTATAAATATACATACCGTGACTCACATCATACAAGCGCTTTACTTTGTACTCGACTCAGTGCAGAGTTTCATAATATTGTTGCGAAACTATCCACACACCCCACAGTGAGGAGCTCAAAATCACAGTATAGCGCGAGACAGACTGTAGCTTTCAGCTACCGTCGTCGATGACCGCCTATACATATGTGATCTCTGAGTGGGGACCCGCAAATCACCAAGAGATGGCAGCCAGTGACACCAGGGAAATTCACCCGCATCTGGCAACTAGTCGAATCTGGCCGCTACAGCATCGGGGAACGGTCAGCCATGGATCGAAAGAAGAAAGAGAGTCTAGAAGAGTCTACCGTGGAAGAAAGATCACAGCTTTTAAGTATCGAGTAAAAATTTTTTCTGTCTTTAAAAAAAAAGTTTTATTGAAATTGTAAATAAGAAATTTTATAAGTGGAGTAAAAAAAGGAAATTTAGTAAAACGAAGGTGTCTTGTGATTCGAAAAACTGGATTGAGGGAATATAGAGGAAGACAAAGAAGTCTAGCTACTAACAGGAACCTAGTTACGGGTTGAGGAAACCGTTTACTAACGGGCAGGTGAATCTGCTGATTCTGTTCCCAGTCAAAAAGTGAACAAACTGATAAGTACCACTTTCTTTTTTTTTTCTTTTCTTATTTTCAGCTAGTATTTAAAAGAAATTTATTAGTTACGAGCTTTTCTCGCTTTTCTTTGGTCATCGCAATTTAAATTAAGGTACCGGCACCGTCTGCTCTACAGATAGAGCAAAAGATAAGAGCTTTTGGTTTTTTTTATTTTAGTGCTACTTCAATATAGCTCATCTGAACGATTAATTTATTGTGGTCGGTCGATTCTATTACACATAAAACTATACCGATACAGACGGCTCTTCTGATTCCAGAATAGAGCTTGGACTTAGCATCAAATTTTTCTTTTATTTCGAATCTCTTTAAATTTTGTTTCAGGTTTTTCATTACGCAAATCATAAAGTGTGTTATAAAGTGATAAAGTTGAACAGAAAAAGAAAGGAAAAAAAAACAATAATAATAATTAAGTGCTATTTGCGAACTGCAATGAATACTCTGGTACTGACCTCGCTTTTGTTCGCAGAATAGAGCCACGGCTCGATTTCAGATTTTCTTTTGCTTTTGTGTCATATTTCCTTACGGCTCAGTTTAACAATTTGTTACCTTTAATTCGTTGTTTAAAAACCCCTATAGGAATAACGTGCCTCGAAATCGGTTAAGTGAAATCTGTGAAAAAAAAATAAAGCCGCGCTATTCACGCCGCGTTAACTGCCCACATACCGGAGTAATCAGCAATCGTGAACATTCCCAGTAGATACGCGAAGACCACGGTTACGATCTATAACTTCTAGATCAGTTGCAACACCCTGACTATTCTAGAGTGCTCGGAGTGACTAAATTTTCCGTGAAGTATCACTAGAAAATCCAAAGGCAGAAAACTTAATAAATCCCGACGGCAAATTGTTATTTTTTCTATCTGCTTAAGTTCATAAATGCCCACGGTAAATCAATCCATTTAGTCATAAACTGTGTATCAGTGAATATAAGAAGAAAATTGACAATCGTGTTGTTATCTTATCTTCTGCCCAGTATCTATTCGGTCCTATAAATTATTCGTGAAATAACGCCAGAAAATTCTAAGGCAGAACGCTTATTAGACACCGACGGTAAATCGATTTTTTTTCTACTCGCTTAAGCTCACATATGCCGACGGCAAATCAGTCCACTTAGCTATAACCTTTGTGTCAGTGAATATCGACAGAAAACTGACAATTGCGGTTTCAACATATCTCCTGCCTAGTCCCTATTCATTTCTATAAATTTTCCGTGAGATTTCAGAAGAAAATCCTAAGGCTCAGAAATTTATAAACGCCGACGGCAAATCGACGAATTTTCTAATTGCTGACATTAATAAATGCCGGCCGCGAATCGACCAATTCTCCACATGATAAATCCGTGAATACAGGCTATTAGCGGTCAAGTTTACGGCGGAAGTAAACAGATGATACGGAAATTCTCACCTTCTGGCTCCGCCCACATTTTCAAGAAGCACTCAAACGAAGAGCTTCGTTTTCTCCTCTGAGGAGGTAGTTCCTAGCAAGCTGTTATACATCTGAAATACACTTTTAAGCGCAATTTTTCTCACCCCTGCCAAAGCTTCCTCAACTATTCCCACGATAAGTTATAGATCGTCAAGTTGAGTCGAGACACTTTTCAGTGGACTTTTCCTATCATCGGCAAAGCTTTCTCCAATAGTTCCACATTATTGATTGAGTCGAGTCAGTACGTTTTAAGTGGAACTTGTCTGCCCCTGGCAAAATTGCGTCCACAGTTCGTTTTCTTTTGCAGTTAAGCTCAACTGGGACACTTTTCAGAAGAATTGCGCAAATAGGAGTGGCAAGCAGATCTGCGAAGTGTAGTCTGTTCTACGCCCGACTTGTTTCCATCTCGTGAAAGGAACTTTTACACAAGTTTGGGCGATATCTCCTAAGATTCCCACACCCTAGTCAACGACTGGTGACTGTAGTGTATCCTACATCCAAGTGTGAGCCAGGTTCTCAACAGAACACTGTTTTGTAAACGGAGGCATAAATCGCAATTGAAAGAAGATTTGTTGCGGCGACGTGCCGTGAATTAAAGTGCTCCCTCGCTACCGCTCGGCCGGAGCAATTTTCTATTTACGCGGAAATTGTGTTACAATTGGTGTCAGGTGTGGGGTTTCTTAGAAAATATCCCTGCCGATATTTATCCCTTTCTTAAAGGCGTATTTGCTTTTGTGCGTTATTATAATTAATAAGTAAAAAAAAATAAGAATTTGTTTTATTAATTTCCTTTTATTTGTGTTTGCTCTTGTCTATTCGAAAGCTTTTGAATTTACATTTTTGATGCAATTGGATTAATTTTTTTAGATTTAAGCCTAATACTCGTAAGCTTTCAGTTATTTTTTTCGATATTTTACACATTTTCATAGCAGGTCATAGGATCTAAAATTTTGTTGTGCTTAGTCTAAAATAATAAAAAAAAAACGTAGCTTGCACTCCTATGTGTAGCAGTACAAGTACTAAGTAATTCTTGAAAAAATATTGAATTTTCGTTATTATTAAGCAAAACTTCAGATTATACTTGCTGGCGTATCGGCCAAGTAGTGGATATATTAAAATAAAAGTTAAAGCAAAGTTAAATAATTTGTCTGGAAGAAACCATTGCCACGTACTTTCCGTTTTTTTTTTTGTAATAAGCGTCGTAAATTTGGATTTAGTTTAAGCCAATAAGTTTTAAAGCTTTTGGTCTACTTTAGCAAGTGAACTCACCGAATAATTTGGTGGTATAGTTGAAAACAATTTTTTTTAAGTAAGTGAATTGCTGATTGATTCTGATCACAATTTCAATTCTTTTACACTTTGAATTTAGAATAAGCTTAAGTTGAATTTTGATTTTTTTTTTGTAAGTATGTGAATTGCTACGTGATATTGATCACCATTTGGATTTTTTTTTTTTGCACTTCGATCTTAGATTAAGCTTAAATTGAATTCTGATTTTTGTTTGTTTTGAAGTATAAGTGAATTGCTGAGTGACACTGATCACAATTTGATTTTTTTTATTATTATTTGTTTTTCCTTGACTTATATTTTTTTTTCTCTTCCTTCTTTTTAAATTCTTCTTTTCGTCTACAAAAATAAAATGGACTCGGAACAATTAGAAGAGTTGAAAGAGCAAATGAAGACAATGGTAATGTCTATGGTAAAAGACGTTGTCGGGGTAATTAAAGAAGAACTAAAGTCCGAACAAGCTAGCTCTATAGCCGCTTTGGAGTCGGGAATCCTAGATCAAGTAACGAAGTTGTCGAAAAGGGTTGAGGATTTAGATAAGACGTTAAATGGTACAGCATTTGTTAATCGCGTTTTTGACGAATACTCTCCCACAGCGTACACTTCGTCCTCTACCAGTACAACTACTACCACGACGACAACGGGCGGTGCAATATCTGCTTCGTCCCCAGTACAGACTACTTTAGCGACACATATATCAACATTTTTTTCAAAACCTGTTGCTACTTCTTTTCCAACATTGCCATTGTCATGTTCTGCTCCGCTAACCAAATCTCTCAATATTCCTCTGCAACCAATGACTACTTGGAGTAATCAGCCAAGTTTGAGTCAAAATCAAAATTTGAACTTCTATCAAAACCCTGAACTTTTATCTAGGTGGCCTTCCAAATCTGTTTATAGTTCTGTTGTGCCTAGCTTCAATTTGATTCAGCAGCCTGGCTCGAATTTTATTCAGCAGCCTAGTCTGAATTTTCTACAGCAACCTAGTTGCAGTTTAGCTCAGCAGTATGGCTACAATTCCACTCGGCAGCATAATTCAAACCCAGCACAGCCGCCTAGCTCTAGTTCAATGCAACAGCCATACTATACTCCCATTCGAACGCTGAATACTGACTTGAGTCGACAATCTAACTCCAACCTTCCTCCACAATCTGCCGTGCAACATTCTTCATTTTCATCAACTGCCAACGTATGTAATCTAGCGCCATTTGATGGCTCAGTATCTTGGTCTGACTATCGTGTGCAATTTGAAATAGTTGCTCACCAAAATCGATGGACAGAACAAGAGAAGGCTGATGCTATGGCAACGCAGTTACGAGGCAATGCCGTTTCCGTTCTAAGCGTTTTTCCTCCAGGACATCGCATACAATATGACGAGCTGGCCGCGTTATTAGAACAGCGATTTGGTGTGGATTCCTACTCGAGTCAGGTTCAATTTTCAGGAAGGACACAAGGGGCGAGAGAAAATTTTGCTAACTTTGCGCTAGAGTTGCAAAGGCTAGCTACAGCGGCCTTTCCTTCGTGCCCTACTGATGTCGTTGACAGAATGGTGGCCTTGCGTTTTCTAGAAGGGCTTCGAGATGATGAACTGAGGACCCTAGTTAGAGTCAGACGACCAAAGACGTTGCACGAAGCTGTAACTGCGGCCCAGGAACTGTCTATCGGTACCAATCTTGGAAGGAATGCGCGTATTCATCTAGCTCAGACTTCTCCGATTCCGCGAACCTCAGCTAACCAACGAAATTATGGTCGCCGACGAAGACGCCAAGTAAATAACAGCTTCCCGATAGCACAAAATGTTCAAGAAACGCTCAATGCTCCAAGAACTAACCCTATCTCTAAACCTCCAATGCTGTATGACTCCTTCAGACCAGCATCTCATTCTGAAGTTCCTCCATTAGTTCCTTCAGATTCGGGAAACCCATCAACATCGACCCAGTGGGGCACGAGTCGATGATTATTTCGGTTGCCCCAGATGTAGGAAACAGCTATAACAACTCGGCTTCTCTCCTGGATATAAACCCAAAAACGGAAACTCTACAAGAAAATTCGAGTGAACCGTGCAACAAGAATGTTGAACAGACTGCCCCGATAAGACACGAAGTAATTATTCAAGCCATAGGTCCATCTGAGAACAGCCTCACTGTGAAAGGACTGCTAGATGGCAGACCCTGTGCTTTTATTTTGGATACTGGAGCCACCGTGTCAATTTTACATCCTAGTTTTTTAAGTCACTCATCACTGACAACACTTCAAGAGTCGAGTGCCATAATTAGAAGTGTGACTGGAGACGTTGTTGATGTTTTAGGTAAACAGAGTGTAGATATCCGCCTAGAGAACTACAGGTTCCCACACACTGTGTTGGTAGCGAATATAGAGCCTGTATGCATACTCGGCGTAGATTTTCTCGACCTCAACCAATGTCAACTGGACTTTGAAAGTAATGTTCTCCAGATAGGCCAGGCCACGGTGAAGCTCAATAAACCCAGATATCCAACTATTGACATCCGCACCTCAGACAACATTTTGTTGGCTGCACGTAGTGAGATGATCATTCCAATTAGACTTTCGCAAGAATTAAAAGAAAGCTCGACATTATTATTGGATTGTAAGCGCCACTCGGAGCTACCTTTTGGAGTGTATGCAGCTCGCGTCTTAGTCGAGCCAAAAGCTCAGTTTATTCCGATACGATTGGCCAACTTGTCAACAAGTGATGTGTTTATTCCTCGCGGCACTTGTGTTGGACAACTCGAACATGCTTTTGTTGCTACTTCGACCACTTTGGCAGATGATTCGACACCTGATGTCCTTGAAGTCGTCCTCAACGGAGCGCAAGAGAGCCTATCTGGTACAGAGAAGATAGCGCTAACTGCCCTATTAGAAGAGTATCGGGATATTTTCTCTACAGGTCCAAGTGATGCTGGACGAACAAATATCGCGAAACATAAAATTAACGTCGGTGATGCAACTCCCTTTAGGTTACCACCTCGAAGAGTTCCTCTGGCGAAAAAGTCAGAAGTGGACCAGTTAATACAAGAAATGGAAACATATGAAATTATAAGGCCTTCTACCAGTCCTTGGGCATCTCCGGTAGTCCTTGTGAAGAAAAAGGACGGCTCTACTCGATTTTGCGTGGACTATAGGCGGCTTAACGATATTACGAAGAAGGATTCTTATCCGCTTCCCCGAATGGATGATCCGCTCACCTCATTCGCCGGCTCGACATGGTTTTCCACGCTCGACTTGCAAAGTGGTTACTGGCAAGTTGAAATGAGTGATGAGGATCGAGAAAAAACCGCTTTTGCAACTGGAGGTGGACTATGGGAATTCAATGTAATGCCTTTCGGCTTATGTAACGCCCCTGCCACTTTCGAACGTCTGATGGATGGTGTATTCCGCAATTTAGGAGCAGATACAGCCTTGGTGTATCTTGACGACATCATTGTCTACGGACGTAGTTTTGCAGATCACCTTGCTAATCTGCAAAAAGTATTCAAATGTCTGCGATCGGCAAATCTCAAACTCAGTCCGAAGAAATGCAGTCTGCTTCGCCAGGAAGTTAGGTACCTGGGCCATGTGGTATCTTCTCAAGGATTATGAACTGACCCAGAGAAGGCAGAAACTATACGAACATGGCCAGTGCCAAAAACGAAAAAAGAAGTTCGAAGTTTTCTTGGTCTTGCGTCCTACTATAGAAGGTTTGTTTGTAATTTTTCCACAATTGCTAAACCTTTGTCGGAGCTAACCGAGGAAAAACGGAAATTTCAATGGCAGAAACAGCAACAGGACTCCTTTGATGAACTGAAATTGAGGTTGTTTTCATCGCCTATTCTAGCATTTCCTCAAATGAAAGGCGAGTTTATCTTGGACACTGATGCCAGCCAGTTTGGACTAGGAGTCGTACTTAGCCAAGTCCAAGATGATGATGAGAGAGTGCTGGAGTACTACAGCAAAACATTAAGTAGGGCCGAGAGGAATTATTGCGTGACCCGAAAAGAGTTGCTAGCTGTAGTGCGTGCCACTAGCCATTTCCATCACTACCTTTTTGGCCAATCGTTTCGAATTAGGACTGACCATGCTTCTCTTCGTTGGCTGCTTAACTTCAAAGAGCCTGATGGTCAACTAGCCAGATGGTTGGAGAGACTTCAACAGTACAATTTCGTCATCGAGCATCGAGCTGGACGGAAACATTTGAACGCAGATGCCCTCTCTAGACGTCCATGCCAGGAATGTGCACACTGCGAGCAGAAGGAACAACGAGAGCAGGAGCACAAGGTAAACTTGATATCTGTCGAAGCTGCCTTTGACTTGGCCAACGAACAGAATCAAGATCCTATTCTAAAAGTAGTTAAGACATGGATAGAGAAAGGCGAACGACCCACAAGAGAAGAAATAATTGGTGAAAGTCCTCATTTAAAAACTTTCTGGGCTCGATGGGAGTCATTGCGACTGATAGAGAACGTCTTGTACCTCACCCAATACAGGGAGCAGGACCTACTTCTGAAAGTAGCACCAGCAAGCCACACTCACCAAATCCTCTTGGACTATCACAATAAGCCTGAAGGTGGTCACTTTGGCATTCGAAAAACTTCTGAAAAGATTAAAGAGCGCTGGTTTTGGCCTACCTTGCAAAAGGATGTGGAAATATGGTGTGCTAAGTGTACCCTCTGTCATTCAAAAAGAGGCCCTACCAGGAAAACGCGGGGAGAGCTTCAAGTTTATAATGTAGGAGCTCCTTTCGAAAGAGTAGCAATCGATGTACTATGTCCACTACCTAAGAGTGAAAGAGGTAATAAATATGCTGTAGTTGTGATCGACTACTTTACAAAGTGGCCAGAAGTTTTTGCAACACCTGACCAGAAGACGGAAACTATCGCGAATGGTCTGATAGAAAACGTGTTTTCCAGATTTGGAATGCCTTTCCAGCTCCATTCGGATCAGGGAAGAAATTTCGAAGCAGAAGTGCTGCAAAATGTGCTACAGCGCTTCGGTGTAGAAAAAACCCGAACAACGGCACTACATCCTCAATCAGATGGTATGGTTGAGCGATTCAATCGCACACTTTTGGAATATTTGTCTAAGTTTGTTAGTAGTAGTCAAACGAAGTGGGACCAATATCTTCCCTTAGCCCTATTAGCTTATTGCTCATCCATACACCAAAGCACTCGGTTTACGCCTGCGTTACTCAATTTCGTCAGGGAGCTAAGACTCCCACCTGACATCTCTTACGGCCCGACACCCAATAGCATAGCGAGAAACTCGGCAGACTATGCCGAACAGCTAACGCAGACTCTCGACAAGATTCACTCTTTGACACGAAAAAATCTAGCACTGTCGTCATATCACATGAAAAATCAGTATGACCTCAGAGCACATCCCCTTAGATTTTCAGAAGGAGAAAGCGTATGGATATATAATCCAAAGCGTCGTAAAGGTAAGAGCCCCAAACTGCAACGAAACTGGGAAGGACCCGGAACTATATTGACGCGTTTAAACGACGTTTTGTACAGAGTTGAGTTTCCGGGAGGCAGAGTAAGAAGGGTACTTCATGTAGACAGACTTTCTAAATTTAGATGCGAAGAAAATAAGGCTAAGAACACCTTTCGTGTAAGATCAGAAATAGATAATCCGAATAATTCTGTCGCGCCTTGGATTAAATATTCAAAAGAGACGGCTCTGAATCTTTTAACGAAATACGGGTTTAAATGCGGAAAAGGATTAGGTCGTAATTTACAAGGTATAGCCAAACCAATTGATGTCCCCCAGCAATCATCTCGGGCAGGATTCGGTTCAAATAACTAACTCATGCAACAACATCCGACCGCCGCGCAATAAAGAGCATTTGCTGATGAGCGTCTTGTCGATCCAGAATTCTCAACTGATTATCCGAGAAACATCTAAACATCTTACCACATGTACTAAAAACTAATACCTAAAAACAAAGCAGCCTGTTTTATACTGGAGCAACACAAAAGGAAGTCACATTGTTCTCCGCAGATTTTTTTTTTTTTTTTTTGCTAAGAGACGACCAGTTTCCCCAGGGACTGAAATAGTGCGCTGCTGATCATAGAAAGACGAATACAAGAATGCCAAGAATCTGCTCATTACCTAAGCTCAAAGCGGATCTAAAGAGAGTCCGTGTTTCTATGATCAATAACGCATCTGTGTGTTCAATTTGACGCGGCTTGATCGAATGGTTAGAAGGCGTCACAAGTCGGAGGCCAAGTCGATTAAGCTTTAGAAAAGGAATCATCATGGACGACATATCTTCTACGTAGCTAGCGGAAGCCTACACTTCTGAGGATGCGTCGAAGACATGACTTCAAAATCATCATGGACGAGATATCTTCTACGTAGCTAGCGGAAGCCGACACTTCTGAGGATGCGTCGAAGACATGATTGCAATTAATCTGACGCGGCTAGAACGATTGGTAAGAAGACATCGCAAGTCTGAGGCCAAGTCGACCAAATCATAGCCAAAGACCACCATAGACGAAGGATCTTGTATGTGGCCAGCGGGAGCCAACACTCTCGAGGTTACATGGAAGGAACTAAACCGATTAATAGACGCTGGAATACTCGAATGGCTGAATGATCTACAAATTCATAGGCCATATCGATAGGAACAGTAGAATGTTACTGCATTTGGCCGAAAGATCTCTGCGTGTAGCTAACGGGAGCGCACCCTTCCGAAGATACCGCAAATAGAGCAAAAGATGCCACACACAAAAAATGTAGAGAAATGAAAAAGGACGACGTCTTCGGACGGATAATATAAAGAAAGAAAAAACAAATTATGATCGAGATACGGCAGCGGAGTATGCACCTACTCTGAACCATAGATGCGATCATGTGCTGTCCTATACTTGACTTAGGAGTAAATGCAATGTGTCAACTGTCTGTTGGTATAGAAAAAAAAAACTTAAGCTTATCAAATATGTACATGTGACTAGAACTATGGTGTTTCGAAAGTAATCTCAGCATAGCACAACGTTGGATCAGGCGAGGTACCCCACAGCAATAGTTCTAGAATTAAGTTTTTTTAGCTTCGGAGGCATTTATTTTTATTATTAATCGAAATTCATCGAAATCTCTTGCGAATTCGAAGAACGGTGCTGCTAAGCGATGATAGGTTTAACTAAGAATCCCTCCTTGTTCTGCTCTCGGAGACTCAATGATGTGGTCTATCGTTCCCTGAAGAAAAAGCATGCCTTCGCCATTGGCCAGTGGCTATTACTAATCTTATTAAATGAAATAACCAACACACACTTTTGCGCAACATGTTATACCAACTTGAACAACGATTATATGGGTGGCTATTAATGAATTGTCATTAAATAGATTTGGTGAATGCCCACTGGTGACACAGAGCTATCGGCAGCCTTTGTAAATCCCAGGAGAGTAGGGGCGAGTCACCGCTAGCTGTAAGAATAGAAATAATAGCAATTTTAATAAATAAATGGTAAAGAGTTAAGCTTGTGAATTGGATTATTAACCCTCTCTTTAGCAGGTATCCTAATCAGCGAAGAAGAACCCACTAGTGCTACAGGACGCCAGAAGCATGTCCAGGATAAAGGCGTAGACGCTCAGGGAACCTCCAAGCCAATAGGATGGAATAAGTCTTAATTTCTTATTTGTTTTGAAATTGTTTTCGTCGAATTGAATACGGCTTTATGTTTTTAATTACAGGCACTCAGATGGAACTTTGAGTCTTCAGAAGGGGGCAGTGTTGCGAAACTATCCACACACCCCACAGTGAGGAGCTCAAAATCACAGTATAGCGCGAGACAGACTGTAGCTTTCAGCTACCGTCGTCGATGACCACCTATACATATGTGATCTCTGAGTGGGGACCCCCAAATCACCAAGAGATGGCAGCCAGTGACACCAGGGAAATTCACCCGCATCTGGCAACTAGTCGAATCTGGCCGCTACAGCATCGGGGAACGGTCAGCCATGGATCGAAAGAAGAAAGAGAGTCTAGAAGAGTCTACCGTGGAAGAAAGATCACAGCTTTTAAGTATCGAGTAAAAATTTTTTCTGTCTTTAAAAAAAAGTTTTATTGAAATTGTAAATAAGAAATTTTATAAGTGGAATAAAAAAAGGAAATTTAGTAAAACGAAGGTGTCTTGTGATTCGAAAAACTGGATTGAGGGAATATAGAGGAAGACAAAGAAGTCTAGCTACTAACAGGAACCTAGTTACGGGTTGAGGAAACCGTTTACTAACGGGCAGGTGAATCTGCTGATTCTGTTCCCAGTCAAAAAGTGAACAAACTGATAAGTACCACTTTCTTTTTTTTTCTTTTCTTATTTTCAGCTAGTATTTAAAAGAAATTTATTAGTTACGAGCTTTTCTCGCTTTTCTTTGGTCATCGCAATTTAAATTAAGGTACCGGCACCGTCTGCTCTACAGATAGAGCAAAAGATAAGAGCTTTTGGTTTTTTTTATTTTAGTGCTACTTCAATATAGCTCATCTGAACGATTAATTTATTGTGGTCGGTCGATTCTATTACACATAAAACTATACCGATACAGACGGCTCTTCTGGTTCCAGAATAGAGCTTGGACTTAGCATCAAATTTTTCTTTTATTTCGAATCTCTTTAAATTTTGTTTCAGGTTTTTCATTACGCAAATCATAAAGTGTGTTATAAAGTGATAAAGTTGAACAGAAAAAGAAAGGAAAAAAAAACAATAATAATAATTAAGTGCTATTTGCGAACTGCAATGAATACTCTGGTACTGACCTCGCTTTTGTTCGCAGAATAGAGCCACGGCTCGATTTCAGATTTTCTTTTGCTTTTGTGTCATATTTCCTTACGGCTCAGTTTAACAATTTGTTACCTTTAATTCGTTGTTTAAAAACCCCTATAGGAATAACGTGCCTCGAAATCGGTTAAGTGAAATCTGTGAAAAAAAAATAAAGGCGCGCTATTCACGCCGCGTTAACTGCCCACATACCGGAGTAATCAGCAATCGTGAACATTCCCAGTAGATACGCGAAGACCACGGTTACGATCTATAACTTCTAGATCAGTTGCAACACCCTGAGTATTCTAGAGTGCTCGGAGTGACTAAATTTTCCGTGAAGTATCACTAGAAAATCCAAAGGCAGAAAACTTAATAAATCCCGACGGCAAATTGTTATTTTTTCTATCTGCTTAAGTTCGTAAATGCCCACGGTAAATCAATCCATTTAGTCATAAACTGTGTATCAGTGAATATAAGAAGAAAATTGACAATCGTGTTGTTATCTTATCTTCTGCCCAGTCTCTATTCGGTCCTATAAATTATTCGTGAAATAACGCCAGAAAATTCTAAGGCAGAACGCTTATTAGACACCGACGGTAAATCGATTTTTTTTCTACTCGCTTAAGCTCACATATGCCGACGGCAAATCAGTCCACTTAGCTATAACCTTTGTGTCAGTGAATATCGACAGAAAACTGACAATTGCGGTTTCAACATATCTCCTGCCTAGTCCCTATTCATTTCTATAAATTTTCCGTGAGATTTCAGAAGAAAATCCTAAGGCTCAGAAATTTATAAACGCCGACGGCAAATCGACGAATTTTCTAATTGCTGACATTAATAAATGCCGGCCGCGAATCGACCAATTCTCCACATGATAAATCCGTGAATACAGGCTATTAGCGGTCAAGTTTACGGCGGAAGTAAACAGATGATACGGAAATTCTCACCTTCTGGCTCCGCCCACATTTTCAAGAAGCACTCAAACGAAGAGCTTCGTTTTCTCCTCTGAGGAGGTAGTTCCTAGCAAGCTGTTATACATCTGAAATACACTTTTAAGCGCAATTTTTCTCACCCCTGCCAAAGCTTCCTCAACTATTCCCACGATAAGTTATAGATCGTCAAGTTGAGTCGAGACACTTTTCAGTGGACTTTTCCTATCATCGGCAAAGCTTTCTCCAATAGTTCCACATTATTGATTGAGTCGAGTCAGTACGTTTTAAGTGGAACTTGTCTGCCCCTGGCAAAATTGCGTCCACAGTTCGTTTTCTTTTGCAGTTAAGCTCAACTGGGACACTTTTCAGAAGAATTGCGCAAATAGGAGTGGCAAGCAGATCTGCGAAGTGTAGTCTGTTCTACGCCCGACTTGTTTCCATCTCGTGAAAGGAACTTTTACACAAGTTTGGGCGATATCTCCTAAGATTCCCACACCCTAGTCAACGACTGGTGACTGTAGTGTATCCTACATCCAAGTGTGAGCCAGGTTCTCAACAGAACACTGTTTTGTAAACGGAGGCATAAATCGCAATTGAAAGAAGATTTGTTGCGGCGACGTGCCGTGAATTAAAGTGCTCCCTCGCTACCGCTCGGCCGGAGCAATTTTCTATTTACGCGGAAATTGTGTTACAATATCATGCCTGCACTTGTTATGCGCGTAAAAATGATGAGTCAAAGTGTGGATATTTCATTGACAAAATGAAATAGTTATTAGGTCACTGTATAATTACCGCATGTAGCGTGATATGTGCCGTAATGAGATCATGACATCGTGACATCACGATATCATGAGATCATCACAACAAGATCATCACACAAGAATCTTGTACTCTTTATCTAACTCCATTTGGCAGGTCTTCAGGGACGGTTGGTACTGCTCTAACTTCTTTAGTTCATCCATTGATAGTGAATCTGATTCAGCTCCTTAATTTATAGGCAATCTTCCAAAACAAGTTTAATCCTGTTGTAACCAATCCGCGCAGCTGAATAAAGTCATCCTTATGTAATTTGATATCACCCCACTTCCTGTTGACAAATTCGTTGAATCAGTCATGCACACCTGTGTAAACAAATTTAATCGAATGAGCCATCCTCACGTAATTTGATACCACTTCACTTCCTGTAAACAAATTCGTATAAAGTAAACAGCGAAGTGTTCCTATAAAAGCGCAAGCAAACTGCTAGGAGCCATCATTCAGTTTCAGTAAGTCTCAGTGTTAGTTTAAAATATAAAAAAAATGAAAATGTCTTCGGTGTTAGTAAATAAAAGGTTTTCAATAATTGAAAATTTGCGCAAAGATGTCATGGAGTGTTTAAAAATTTCAGTGAATAAAGACTATACATATTGTTCAAAAGTGTAATAGAAACATGCATAAATTTCAAGTTGCATTTCAGAAGTGCAATAAGAGTGCTATGAAACGACATTTCGAGAGCTGTCTCGAGCAAAAATTAAAGCATTGTAAGCACTATTGAGAACTCCCCGTCAAGGTGGAGGAATTACTCGCGTAAGAAGAAGTGATTTTGTAAAGTGGGAGGAAATAAAGACAGCGTTCGCAGACAGAATTCGACAAGGTGTTATTGCAAATTTAAAATATATCGATCCGAAGCTATTTATGCAAGACGCTGCCAAATTATTTACGCGTCGTGTTAAAAATACCTTAAAACATTATTTTAATATTAAAGTTTCTACAACGTTTTGCGGTGAATTTGTTAAAGAAACTGGTGACAATGAAATAAAAGACATTAAATATTTCCAAGCGAGAACTGCTCCAATTAGTGCAGATGATAACTTAGTGGACTGGTTTAAATCAAACATTTTGGATCCAATACACACTCAGATGGAAGATTTCCAGGAAAAAGACAGTGGCTGGGCACTGCACTCAATAATACATCTAGCAGTACACATCAGCAAGTTTGAACAGCTCCGAGTATCTTCGTATATACCTCTACCAAAGGATATTGCATCAAAGAAAGCTTGCATTAATTTGAAAAATAATGATGAAGCATGCTTCGCATGGGCCGTAACATCAGCGCTATATCCTACAACTGTCAGCTCCGATAGAACCTCATCATACCCACATTATTCAACTGTACTTAATTTAAATGAGATAACATTTCCTAAGACACTTAAGCAAATTACGCAATTTGAATACCAGAACGAGATATCAGTAAACGCATTCATCCTAGAGAACGAACGTTCCTTCACCACTGTTCCAGTTAGACTTACGAAACACAGGATGGAGCGACATATAAATCTTTTAATGCTACAAGATGACTGACCAGGCTGATGATCATATGGATGATGATGACGATGATGATGATGCGGGCAGATATCATTTCTGCTGTATTAAAGATCTTTCACGCCTTGTGTATAAACAAACTTCAAAAAGAAAGAGCAGAAAGTATATATGCGACAGATGTTTGCTCTACTTTTACTCTGAAGAAAAATTAACATCACACACTCCCGAATGCGAGAAGCAAAATGATTACAGAATTATGTTTCGCTCAGAGGAAAAGAAATGGCTGGAATATAAGAATTATAACCATAAGAATCCAGCCCGGTTTTGTGTATATGCAGATCTTGAGTCAATATTGAAGCCGATTCAGGGAAACGATCAATATACACAACGACTCCAAGAAGATGAAGTTCACAGCATAGGATTCTATTTCCACTGCAAACATGATGCTAAGCTCTCATATTACAGAGAATATCGAGGCAAGGACTGTCAACAATGGTTTGCATTAGAATTGCAAAAAATTGCATCCATAACTGTACAGGAAAAGCTGAACATCAGACCAATGAAACCCCTGACTAAAGAGGAACGGCGTTCACATATGGAAAATACTTTTTGCCATATATGTGAAAAAACGTTTGCAGCCGACGAGGAACGAGTTCGGGGCCATTGCCACTTAACAGGAAAATATCGAGGACCAGCGCACAAAGCACGTAACCCCATCTATCAGGATTGCTCCATAGTTCCAGTCATTTTTCACAATTTATCTGGATATGATGCCCACTTCATTATTAAGGATATAGCTACATCTTTTCCAGGAAAAGTTGATCTCTTACCAATTAACCAGGAAAGATATATCTCGTTCACCAAGCACATGGAAGGTAGCCACATAAAATTCAGATTCATCGATTCCTTCCGTTTTATGGCAGAATCTTTAGATATGCTATGGATAAATTAAACACTACAAGATCAGTATGGCAGGGATTGGATGATGACACTATCAAACTTCTTACGCGCAAAGGTGTTTTCCCATATGATTTTATTAATGAATGGGATAAATTGGATTTCCGGAACTTGCCAACACAGGAAGCGTTCTACAATAAATTAACTGACAGTGCTGTATCCCCTGATGACTACAATCATGCTGAAAAGGTCTGGCAGACATTTGAAATACAAACACTTGGTGAAAATTCCGATCTATACCTGAAAACTGATGTTCTTCTATTGGCCGATGTCTTTGAGAACTTTCGAGAAGTGTGACTGAAGACATACAATTTAGATCCAGCACATTATTACACCATGCCAGGCCTAACATGGGATGCTATGCTAAAATACACCAAAGTGAAACTATGTTACATACAGAGCATCCATTGGCATCAATTAAACATGTATATACATACATACATGCATCTCTGAATCGATTTCGCTTCACGCAGAATTCTAAAATTCATGCATCAATAAAGAAATGCAAACATGTAGATATGTACATACCTACAGCATTCTCATTGCATGCAGAATTATAATTCCCAGCTGCAAGTATAAACATAATTCTACAAACATATTTGCAAATTCAGTAAAGTCACTCGCTACTGACCTACACCAATTTCTTAATCACATAAAGAAACAAGTGAAGGCAGTGACACACACGATGATGTCATAATAGCAGCAAAGCGGCGAACGGTCTGCGGAAGTAGTTATGTATGTACATATGAAAGCGATAAATGCCGTGATGTAACAACAACAAACCGGCAAAAGCTTTGCGGAAATTAATGTATGAATGCCACAAAGAAACACTTTACGGAAATACTATTTATATACGAATGAATGCTGTGATGAAATTAGCTTAGCGTAATAAGAAAATAACAATAGTATTAAGTGGAAAATTGTATAAATAAACTGTGATTTTGAATAAAGAAGGCAGTCGGTAAGTAAGTGAGTTAGTGAGTAGCAACAGAACACGAGTTGTTTCATTTACCTGGAGTAAAGCTAGTAAGCTGCTCCGTTCATCTATACTTAGAGAAAAGCTAGTAAGCTGCTCCGTTCATCTATACTAGGAGTAAAGCTAGTAAGCTGCTCCGTGCATCTATACTAGGAGTAAAGCTAATAAGCTGCTCCATTGAACCGCACTGGGAGTAAAGCTAGTAAGCTGCTCCATACGCATCGCTGCTCTACCTATCTCGGGACAATTAAGTAAACGCCCAATTATCTTGAAGGCACGTAATCTCAGTAACCGTGCCGTGTTGTATTCCAGATTGAAATATAAAGGTGCTCAGATGAGAGTACTTGAGAACAATTACGTCTGAAGTACTTAATAAACTCAACAATTTTGGCGCAGCCGGTGGGATCGAGGAAGTTATATAAATTCAAACTTGAAAAACCTTTGTCCTCGAATTTACATAAACGAGTGCATAAGGGCGCATTATTTTTGAATCTGGCACACAAAAACGAGACGTTGGGCATTTCTAACAACAATAAAAGGAAAGAAGCCCCAATATAATACAGCATCATATCTGCATAGCGGAAAAGACATTAACATTTTTTCTCTTCTCTACAAGTAAAGCAAAGTAAAGTAAAGTAAATAAAAATTGTTAAGAATCAATAGTAGACATTATAAAAACCACTGCGATATATGTGCATGTAAGCAACAACAAAAAAACAGTAGAAACATTTTTTTCAATTAATCATTCTAATTTCTTCGGTTATTATACGGAATTAGATAAACTACCCAATCTCTCTTTTCTTCTCTCTCAATAATTACGTAAAACTCGAAGTTTTGTCTTTCATGCCAAGACCTGATCAAAGCTCTCCTGGCTCAGATTTTGAGGCAGCAATAAGCTCATTGTCTTTTGACAACACAAGTCCTGCAGACAGCCCAACAGTAGAGCAAAATTCACCCCAAAGCAGATCATCCATAAATTGGTATCGCGAGCATCGCTCAGGTAAACGCTTCAGAGGGCACAGTCTTATTAATTTTCTCGCAAGAAATCATAGTCTAGGCGCCCTAGTATCCCAATAGGCGTTAGACACACCAACTTCGAGTATAAACACTCAAATTACTTCCAGCACAGAGCAACACAATAAAACGAACAACATGCCTGTAAATTATGAGAAAGTAGTTAAACTTACTGCACAAATGGTGCCTTTGTTCTCTGGAGAATTGCAAACTTTTATAGGCTGTTGTAAGCAAGTACAACAATGTCTAGCAGAGGAGGAAAAGGCAGCCTTCATGCAAATTTTCCCAACAAAATTGAGAGGAAATGCATACCAATTAATAGCATCCAGTACACTCACGAGATTTGAAGAAGTTGAGCAGTTACTCTATCGGACTTACTTACCTCGTGAAACATATCATGAGTTAATTAACAAACTAATTACTTGCCGACAATATCCCCAAGAATCTTTTAATTCATTTACTACTAGATTAAAAGGACTTTTAGCACAATGTAACGAGGCAGCACAAAGCAAATACGGTGCTGAAAATTTTAATGTGGTAAAGCAACAGATAGAGGACTTTGGAATGGCTTCCGTAAAGAGTGGTGCAAATAACCCCCATCTAAGTGCCTATCTATTGACAATAAATGAAAGCTCGTTAGAAACTCTCATTCAAAAGGCATTAGATATGGAAAGGTTGCAACAGGGTCTCTTTTTCATTCCACAACCAATAAACTACTTACCTCAACCTACAAATTCTTTTCAAATGGACCATTTCTTTAGACCAAATACCTCAAATTTTGCTAATGCTTATGGTTATCCCATACACGAAAGTTTAAACACCTCTATATATCCCTACACAACTGATACAGAAAAACCTAATATAAAAACTGAGTGTGGTATTCCTCCAAATCTGGAATCATTAAAGGTACCCTCAGTATCCTTTAATACTGATAAAAATCAAACAAATAATTGGTGCTCTACTCAAGCCAGTATGGCAAGAGAATTCCTAAGAAGTCCACCTCCATTCCAGAATTTTTCTTCTCAAAATCCGGACAAGAAACCATACGGAGAGCAAAAATTACTTTTAGGTAGGATCACCTGCAGTTATTGCAAGTACAAGGGACATACGTATGACGATTGTTTAAAACGTAAAAATACTCCCTTCTGTATTAACTGCAGAACAAAGGGGCATGATGCCCAATATTGTAAACAAAATGTCAAAGCACCACGGAATCACCTAAATAGTAACAACAACACTCCGTGGGGCAATCCAAATCACGAACGCAGATTTAACGGTCAAGAGATGTGTAAGTTTTGTGGAAGAAGAGGTCATACAGTATCCACCTGTCAACAAAAACAACGATGGGAGGCTACAAAATCGGGAAACGGCACACTGTCCACTGAAAAAGCCCCGGCTCGACATTAAACAAAATATCGCAAAATACTTTAGGGTCCTCCCAGCTGAAAAACCCGCAGATTAAGGAAAACGTATCAGTGGTAGAATTACCATTAGATATAAGCGGAAATACAGCCGTTCGGCTGGTAGTAGTCACTGGAGCTGAAGTAAGCATAATCAAACAGGAAGCACTAGATACACCAAAACGGATAAAACGAAGTCAAAAGGTAACTTTAACAACTCCATTTGGAGAAGGAAAAACACTGGGTAACTGCCAAAGCAACTTTTTACTAAGCCGCAGTATCCCGCGCAATCTACAGGTTGTAGAAGATAACGCCCAAATCTCTCATGATGGGCTGTTAGGTAATGACTTTCTTCCAAAAAATTGCAATATAGAAGGGCATAACAAATTGCTCCGGTTTCCTCGCACGGAAACCAACCCTATGGAATTCACGGTACCTCTCGAAACATCCACAGCAGATGGAGAAGAACTACCGAGGCATCAAATAGAGGAACAATTTAAATCTACTACCGTTTCACGGGCACCCGAAAATACAAACTCCTTATCCCCAATGGAAGACATTTCAAGCACCTTAAATGAAGATGAAGGTAGGCAATACGAAGTAGAGCTTCAGCGATCCAATAGAATACCTCCTCGATCTCAAATTGTACTGAGCATACCATTACAATTGGACCAAGAAATGATCTGTATGTCTCAAGAGATAAAAGATGGAGTATTTGTCGAAAATTGCCTAGTTAGTTCTCACAAAAATTTTATACCATTATCTAAAAGCACAGATCCAGTATTCCTAAGAAGATTGAAGCTTACTCTAGTTCCAAGTAGTCATTACAATATTAAACTTCTCAATATGCCTTTGGACGACATAAATACCCAAATTAATCAGAAAGAAGGTGATCCACCTTCTCCTCGTACACATAACAAAACAGAATACAACTTCAAAGGTGATAAGACAAATTTCAACTCTAATCCATATTCAATAAACGTAAACCATAATAAAAGCTATAACCCAGACAGACTTGTGGCCTTACGTAAAGAATTACTGTTGGATGAAAATTTAAATCACGAAGAAGAAAAATCAATTCTTGAGTTATGTTATAAATATAATGATCTTTTTTATCTAAAGGGAGATAAACTAACATGCACTAATACCATAAAGCATGCCATCCCCATATTGCACAATCAGCCACCCATAAATCAAAAGATGTATAGACTTCCAGAAACGCACCGGGCTGTAATAAATGAGCAGATCAAGGATATGTTAGAGAATGACATAATCCAAATAAGTTCACGCCCGTGGAATTCTCCGATGCTGGTAGTCCCGAAGAAAGCCGGACCGGATGGCAATAAACGCTGGCGAGTAGTAGTAGATTTCCGTAAAGTTAACAAGAAATCTATAGGGGATGCCTTCCCATTACCTAGGATAGAGGACATACTGGATCAGCTTGGGCATTCGCGGTATTTTACTACACTTTACCTTGCAAGCGGATATCACCAAGTACTGGTAGACCCAAGAGATAGACCAAAAACTGCGTTTAGTACCGCTTACGGGCATTATGAATTTAAGAGAATGCCATTTGGCCTGAAAGGCGCACCTGCGACTTTTCAGCGCCTGATGAATTATATTCTAACGATTAGAATGCTTTGCCTATCTCGATGATATTGTAATATATGGAAAAAATTTACAAGATCATAACGAGAAACTGGCTAAAGTATTCGACAGACTTCGAGCCCATAATCTTAAATTACAACCCGAAAAGTGTCAGTTCCTTCGCAGAGAAGTGATATACCTCGGACACAAATGCTCAAACGAAGGGGCACTTCCAGATCCCAGTAAGACAAGCTGTGTCCAAAATTTTCCTCCACCACGAACTATCAGACAAACTCAATCGTTTCTTGGATTGGCTAACTACTATCGCAAGTTCATCCCTAATTTCTCAAAGATAGTCAGGCCAATAACAAATCTATTACGAAAAGACGTCAAATTTAATTGGACGAAAAAGTGCCAAGACTCTTTCAATGAAATTAAAAAGTCTCTTATAAATCCGCCTCTACTCAAATATCCAGATTTTACCCAACCTTTTAATCTAACAACAGATGCTAGCAATGAGGCATTGGGAGCGGTTTTATCACAAGGGGCAATAGGTAAAGACAGGCCAATAGCGTACGCAAGTAGAAGTTTAAATAAGGCGGAACAAAGATACTCCACAATAGGCCGCCAGGAACTTCAGGTGTTATTTACAGGGCAGAACGTTCACGGTCTACACCGACCACAAGCCCCTGAAAGGCGTATTCAATGTGAAAGACCCGATATCGAGATTAGTCAGGTTTCACCATAAACTCTCAGAGTTCGACTATAAAATTTAATATAAGCCTGGAAAATATAACACTAATGCAGACGCGCTTAGTCTAATACCTGCCGAGCTAAACCAGGCAAACCCCAACTCGTTCATTGTGGAAGCTCAGGTACATCACCGAGCCGATTCCGACATGGACGGAAATGATTCTAGTTCTCCAACACCCTCAAAGCCTAAACAAAAACATTGTCATGCTGTTACGAGAGCTCAAATAAGGGAGGCACAAAATAATATTGAAGAGGAAAATCAAAACACAGAAACTCCCAATAAAGTTCAAAAATATCCACGGAACCTCCAAAATGAATTAGTCGAAATTGACTCAACTGATAGCAGCACATCCGAAAGCAGTGCATCTGAACACGACGAATCACCCTAGAACCAAAATCTAATAAATTCCCAACATGCAAGTAGTGTAACTATGTATGTTCTGGCCCACTGTTTTAGCTTCCAGGATTTCGCCACAGATGGCGCCACCGTCGCTAGGTGGTTTCAGCCCGTACTAAATGTAGGTTTGTGTCTTGGCTGTATTGGATGTGCCTTTGATACACCATTGTGTCTTGGGTGCACCATTGAGTCTCGACTGCACCCTAGCGGGATTAATCGGTACTACCGGGATGTGTCATTTGGTCTTGGCTGCGCTCTAGTGGCATTAACAGGTACGTCATTTCTTGAGTAAGGTTCCCTAGCGGCCTTAGCCGGAACTACCAGCATGCCTTGGTTTTGCTGTTTTCTTTTATTGGCGGGAGAGTTTAGCATCATTCGAATTTCACAACATGACATCACCATGAACAGATTCTATAAGATGTCAGTGAAACATTAGCCGATACTACCAGCATGCTCCGGTACTACGGCTTTCTTGGATGTGTGGTACGGTTTGGAAGTTTTTTGCTTCACTTTTGGCCCACACGTGGCAGCATGCTACGGTTTTGGGAAGTTTTTTTGCTTCACCTTTGCCCACACGTGGCAGCATGCTACTGTTTTGGGAAGTTTTTTGCTTCACTTTTTTGGATGTGTGGTGCGCCTAAATGTAGGCTTTTGTTGTTTTCAAGTTTTGCGCCTGGTTTTCAATTAATATTAGTAATAATTGATTTTTCTTGAGCGCCTAAATGTAGGCTTATGGTTTTGAACTAATAATTAAAGTTAATAGTAGGAAATTTTTGTTCATGCCAATGGATTCTAGTGGGGTGGTATGTGGGTGGGTTAATAAAGTTAGGGAGGGGTGGGGGGGGGGTAATGAAATTTTCATCAAAAATCCTCTACGGGCTCTGGTTTTCGAGATATTAGCGTATTAATATTTCAAGTTATTTTTGCTCATGGAAATGGATTCTTGGCGGTGTGGGGTGGGAGGGGGAACGACATTTTCATCAGAAATCCTCTACGGGCACGCCATTTCTTGAGTAAGGTTACCTAGCGGCATTCGCAGGAACTATCAGCATGCCATGGTTTTACTGTTTTCTTTTATTAGCCGGGAAGTTCTAGATATCAGCATGTGTCATCTTGGTTTTGCTGCACCTTAATAAGTTTTCTTAGCGGGGATACATCAATCGAATTTCACAACACCTTGGCTTAATGTTTTCTTAACAAATTATTATTGAGTCTAGGGAATATGTATTGAAAAGTCTTATCTTTTATAAACATTTGTTTTTATTTCCAATAAAATTTCTTATTATAAAAGTATTTCTTATAGCACATTGTCCAATATGAACTTGGCAAGATGGCGCATTTGTGTTAATCTCTATTAGTTTTCCACAGTTGTATTCATCTTCGACGTTGATAATGATTTCACCCTCTCCAACTATCTTCTGCATCCATTGAACTTTTTCAGCTCCCTTTACATATATAATTTTATTTCGAGGCAATGGTTCAACTATAGTGTACATCTTGTGATACGGTATGTAGCCATCATCCCAGCGGAATCCAGAAAATTGTGTTGAAGCCATTTTACTTGCCTCTTTTTTGCGGAAGTCAAATCCTTGTATCTGAACGGTGGTTGAAATATAAAGTGCTGTATCTGGTTTTCATTGTTTAAAATTGCCAGTTCTTTAGTGATGAATTCATTGAGACTAGTTTTGAATCCTTGAACGTCTACGATGACAGCCATCTTCTTAATTTAACTTTCTAACTTCACTTGTCAGCGGACTGTACTCCACTATTCGATCGTGTAGAAGCAGACAATATGCTGTTGTATTAGCCGATATATTTTCAGATGTCTTGAATTCTAGCCTTATGTCAACAGGTCCAGTTTTTATTGTTTCATTTTGATGTGAGCAATCAATGACAGCGATCGGAGCATCGGTTTTGAACTTCTCCCATGTGAGGAACGGCTGATACTGATGACCATCGTATGATTGTGTAAACTTTATATACATCTCATACAGCAATGCTTATCTATTCAAATCAAATTTCAAATTCAAATCATCATAGGGATATGATTCTGAGTTCAAATGAACTGTAACATCGGTGAGTTTGCAGTGATCAAACTTGCTAGCATTTTTGGTTTTATCGTTCCTGCGATCCGTTTGTAATGCTAAGATGATAAATCGAGGTTTCTCCAGTTGAGTGGAAGTCTTAACTGACCAGGTTTGATGCGTGGATTCCGGTAGTACAGGATACTCATATATGTCCCAGCTGCGGAATGGTATTTGTATCGGGCGACCACTCCCGATAATTTTAAATAGTTGCAGCTTTTCATCATCGGATACTGTAACATGCGGAATGCTCCATTGAAGTTTGGTAATTTCAATTTTCACTACATGAGTGGGTGATATAATGGCATTATCGTCTGTCCTGCTCCGGATCAATATGAGTTCATGTTTGGAATTTATAAAAATTTTCTTGTAAGTTTCAGCGAATCCCAATAAATATTTCAGAGGTACACAAAAGTTAAACAGTCCATTGGTTGGTATAATGGATGAATCTGGTGACCAACTGCCGTTGAGTAGTATCCTGCTTACATTTGCATTTAGCGATACGTAGTTTTTTAATGTTGTCGCAATCCCAAGATTTCTTGTACGAGCAATTTCCAGCGCAATTCATAGCGTATTTCCTCCAAAAGAAATGGTAGAGCGTTGTTATCTAATTTTGCAGTTGCTGAAACGGTTCCATCCAGCTTTGTTAGCGACCCCTCAATATAAAGAAAACTCCTGCTGGGTAGAAGATTCAAGTTCTGATGTTGTACAGAGATACGGATTTCATCGCTGTTTTTAAATGATGTTAGAAATGGTGAATAGGAGTGATGTTCAAATTTAGTAACACTGTTATCAAAGTGAGCGTCTGGTGCAATATCTAGTATTCCTTTATTCATTGTTTCAACGTTAAGCCAATTGATTTTAAATATGCTGTATTTGCAGGTGTTAATGTAGGTCTTGATCGCTTCAAGGTTGTCCGCTGACTAATAGTATTTACATTAATGATGTTGACTGGCAACTCTGATGTATGCACTATATTAGCAGTCAAATTTCTTTTACTGAATGCTAGCAGAGGAGCTATGGATCTCTGTTTTTCAAAATGTATTTCTTCAGTTGCCTGAACTTCACTCTTCAATGTATTATTATTAGCCTTTATTGTAACGTTTATCCTTCTCCCTTCTTTATCCAAGTATCCTTGTACATATTTTGCTATATCATCAATCTCATAGGATCCAACAGGTATCTCAACAACCTCATTTCCTACATGCACCAGATTATTGCTCACATCAATATTTGGTATAGAGTTGTATGTTTGAAAATCAATTAATCCACAAACATAATCCGTTGCTAGCTCCAGCGGGGGAAAGTACTCAGCAGTGAGTAGAGATGAATTTCCCGTGAGAGTAAGTGTTAATGACATGGTGGTTGATAATGAACTGTCACAATTTCAATATAGATACATTTATTTATAGATAATAATTAATGGCTATAACAATTATATAAAAACTCTAAACATAAGTGACCGCAAATTCCTGCATCATAATTCTGATAAGAACTGTAGTTGTACGTAATATTACTACCCAAGTAGTTTATGAGCTGCCTTGGTGGTTGGAGATTGCCAAAGCTGTCAAAGTTTTCGATGTTATCACCTTTCTTGTAGTACGCTAACCAGTGTGTTCCTGCTCCAGTTGAGATGTCCAAGTTAACAATTCCGCTTTCTCGCTTCCATAGCTTTTTAGGAAGATTATCACGCATAAATACTCCTCTGCAGTGCGGCAAGTGTGTGGTATACTTGTGAAGATCCAACTCGTTTAGCGGTCTTTTGGGTAGCGTCTTTAATAATTTTTTGGTTGAGGTTGTAGATAGAGTCCAACTCCTTTTCTGTACGGCTTCAGGAACAGCTCGTTTCCATCTTTACCAACCGCTATAGTTTCCATTGCTTGGTTATGACGTTTGCTTTCTTCCAATTTTGCCTTTGCGGCACTGGTATCATTTACTGCTTTAGCTATGCCTGCTGCACCTCCCGATAGTGCTCCCAATGCTGAAAGCCCAGCAAACAACGGGATGAGGAACGGAAGTGCTCCACCAACCTTTGGTACAGGTATCACTCGTGGAGTTTTAATTGATTTGTTCTTTCTTTTCACAATATTTTTAGCTGCACTAAGAGCTATTTTTGTAGCTTCCATCAAGTCTTTTGGTTTTCTGATTTTTAAAATCTTACGTGCATTTCGTACTGCTTCTCGGAACGTGGGTTGGCGTTTATTTTTAGCCTTAAGATCCATACCTAGCTTAATTTTAGCCTTCATTGCGTTTGTTATAAGCCAAGCGTTGGCACGTTCACTCAAATTTGCATCCGTAGATTTTGCACGCTGCCAGGCCCTTTCAGCTAATATTTTATCAGCTATATGTCGATCACTTGTATCTTTATGTCGCGAGTATGCTATATCATGTTCCTTGCAGGCTGCGTCCAGTGGATTAATGCCTGGATCTCCTCTCGCCAATCTTTTTTGTAACTTTGTTCCTGGTCCACAGTACTGATATCCCGGTAGATGTAATTCTACAGGTAATTTGTTGATGACTGAATTTAATAGTCCTCTTCCCCCTTTCAAAGATTTTCTTGAGCGTTTCGATTTGTGATCCGACATCTAATAAGTTTCCGATGATACTGTTGAAATGTAATATAAGCAGGTATATTTATAGGAATCCCGTTTGTCTTCAATATGCGGTTCATTAAACAACAACAAGCTTTTCCTGTTCGAAATGCTGATGTAGCTGTTATGAAGGTGAAAGAGAAGCATGGCCCCTATTGCCTAATAGTATAAGGAGCATCATTGTTGGACCATCCAATTGTGGAAAAACTAATGTTATGATAAGTTTGCTGGAACATCCCAATGGTCTGAGATATGAAAATATTTGCATATATTCAAAATCTTTACATCAACCAAAGTATGAATACTTGAAGCGAGTGATGACTCCCATATCAGGATTGGGGTATTATACATTCTCAAACAACTGCGACGTTCTAGCACCAGAGGAAGCCAAATCACATTCAGTGTTTATTTTCGATGATGTAGCATGTGAAAAGCAAGATAATGTGCGATCCTATTTTTGCATGGGTCGCCACGAAGTATAGACAGCTTCTATCTCTGTCAAACATATACGCATATACCAAAGCACTTAATACGTGACAAAGCTAATTTAATCATCTTATTCAAGCAAGATGACTTGAATTTGAAACATATCTATAATGATCATGTGAATACAGACATGAAGTTTGATAAATTTCGAAGAGCCTGTGCTGAGTGTTGGAAGGATGAATATGGTTTCTTGATGCTTGATAAGGATAACTCATTAAACAAGGGGCACTACCGTAAAGGATTTGATACCTTCATTGTACTATAAAAGGATGAAACATGCGAAATCTTCATAAGTCGAAGCTGTAACTCAGACGAAAGCACACCGAATCCTGTGGACCTGCTGAGTAGATTAAAGCTGTTCACCTATTATCAGACCTGTTTGAAAAGCTGTTAAGCTGTTATCAGATCTGTTTGAAAAGCTGTTAAGCTGTTATCAGAGCTGTTTGGAAAGCTGCTAAGCTGTTATCAGAGCTATTTGGAAAGCTGTTAAGCTGTTATCAGAGCTGTTTAAAAGCTGTTAAGCTGTTATCAGAGCTGTTTGAAAAGCTGTTAAGCTGTTATTAGAGCTGTTTTAAAAGTTGTTAAGCTGTTATCAGAGCTGTTTGAAAAGCTGTTAAGCTGTTATCAGAGCTGTTTAAAAGCTGTTATCAAAGCTGTTTGGAAAGCTGTTAAGCTGTTATCAGAGCTGTTTCGAAAGCTGTTAAGCTGTTATCAGAGCTGTTTGGAAAGCTGTTAAGCTGTTATCAGAGCTGTTTGAAAAGCTGTTAAGCTGTTATCAGAGCTGTTTGGAAAGCTGTTAAGCTGTTATCAGAGCTGTTTGGAAAGCTGTTATTGAGTTAATAACGAAAATGAATGAAAATCTATTAAAAGAAATTATTAAGACTAGGAATGCAGTGCGAAGGAAATTAAAAGCCCTAAGGATGGGAAAAATTGAAGCAGAAGCTCGACTTGAACAAACCTTTAAGCCAATCACTAAACCCTTAAAAGAGTTTGTTAGAACAGTTAATATGGTGTGGAAGGAATTCAGTTTTAATTTAACCTATCAGTGGATTGGTATGGTACAGAAACTGCTCACTGAATACAACTCAAGAATACATCGAACTACGAAAATGAGACCCCGTGATATCAACATCTCCAATAAGAAACAACTGCTTTCAACTGTATACAATCATATAAAAATTGTTGTTCCTGCAAAGTGTAAAGTTGGGGATTTTGTACGCATCAGCAAACACAAGCATATATTTGAGAAAGGCTATACACCAAACTGGACAGCTGAGATTTTTAAAATTATTAATGTTCAAAGCACAAACCCCATCACCTATCGGCTGGAAGATTATCAAGGAAATCCAATGACAGGATGCTTTTACGAACTGGAGCTGCTGAAAGTTAAACACCTATACCTCGTAGAGAAAATCTTAAAGAAGAGTGGAGATAAAGCTTACGTTAAATGGCTCGGATTTTCATCAAAACACAATTCTTGGATCAATAAAAAAGATGTTTTATAATTACTTGAAAAACACCTATAATACAATTTCAAATAAATTTATAATTATAATACTTTAATTGCTTTAATAAATGAAACTAAAAATATAATACATAATTTATTTACACTAGACTTAGATTCTTTCAGCGGTTGCCACTTGTTGATCTGATGAAATGGAGTAATGCCCCATGGTAGAGTATCCGTCGTTCCGCTCATAATATGATAAGCCACACACACACACACACACACACACACATTCTACCCAAGCCTTGGAACAGGAAACGTAGCCCAATCCAACACACCCATACAATCCTATATCTACAACTTCCCTGCTAAGAAAACTTATTTAGGTGCAGCAAAACCATGATGACGTCATGCCGATATCTATAACTCTCCCGCTAATAACAGAAAACAGCAAAACCAAGGCATGGTGGTAGTTCCGGCTAAGGCCGCTAGAGTACCTTACTCAAGAAATGGCGTTTTGCGCTCAAACAGACGTCGCTAATATCTCGAAAACCAAAGCCCGTAGACGATTTCTGATGAAAACTTCCACTCCACACCGCCAAGAATCCATTTCCATGAGCAAACATAACTTGAATTATTAATACGCTAATATCTCGAAAACCAGAGCCCGTAGAGCATTTCTGATGAAAATTTCATTACCCCCCCACCATCTAGAATCCATTGGCATGAACAAAAATTTCCTACTATTAACTTTAATTATTAGTTCAAAACTGAAAGGCTACATTTAGGCGCTCAAGAAAAATCAATTATTACTAATATTAATTCAAAACCAGGTGCAAAACTTGAAAACAACAAAAGCCTACATTTAGCGCACCACACATCCAAAAAAGTGAAGCAAAAAACTTCCCAAAACAGTAGCATGCTGCCACGTGTGGGCAAAAGTGAAGCAAAACGCTTCCCAAAACCGTAGCATGCTGCCACGTGTGGGCCAAAAGTGAAGCAAAAAAACTTCCAAGAGAACCGTACCACATATCCAAGAAAACCGTAGTACCGGAGCATGGTGGTAGTATCGGCTAATGTCTCACTGACATCTTGTAGAATCTGTTCATGGTGATGTCATGTTGTGAAATTCGAATGATGCTGAACTCTCCCACCAATAAAAGAAAACAGCAAAACCAAGGCATGCTGGTAGTTCCGGCTAAGGCCGCTAAGGAACCTTACTCAAGAAATGGCGTTTGCGCCCGAACAGATGTCACTGGAAAAAAGTAGTACCGGAGCATGCTGGTAGTACCTGCTAATGCCGCTAGAGCGCAGTCAAGACCAAATGATACATCCCGGTAGTACCGATTAATCCCGCTAGGGCGCAGTCGAGACTCAATGGTGCACCCAAGACACAATGGTGCATCCAAGGCACAATGGGGAGCATGCTGGTAGTACCTGCTAATGCCGCTAGAGCGCAGTCAAGACCAAATGACACATCCCGGTAGTACCGATTAATCCCGCTAGGGTGCAGTCGAGACTCATTGGCGCACCCAAGACTCAATGGTGTATCAAAGGCACAAACCAATACAGCCAAGACACAAACCTACATTTAGTATGGGCTCAAACCACCTAGCGACGGTGGCGCCATCTGTGGCGCAATCCTGGAAGCTAAAACAGTGGGCCAGAACATACATAGTTACACTACTCATGCATTACCAGAAAATATCTCAGACCCTGAGGAAATCGAATTCTGAAGGACTATCATGACTCCGCATTTGGTGGTCACCAAGAAGTAATCAAAACTTATAGAAGAATAAAGAAGAAGTATAAGTGGAAAAGCATGCTTAGTTCTATCAGGAAATATATTCGGAAATGCTCTAAATGCCAAAAAATGAAGGCTAGCCCGGAGTATCGTATGCCAATGGTCATATACTGCCCATATGCCCTTCGACAAAGTTTATTTAGGTATAGTAGGTCCTCTTGAGGAAACGCACTCAGGAAACAAATATATTCTGACCTTCCAAGACAATCTAACAAAATTCGTAGATTGTTATGCCATGCCGAATGGCGAGGCAGAAACGGTAGCAGGAATATTTTTCGATGAGATAATCACTCGTTATCGCATTCCTAAAAAGGTTAAACTGACCAGGGTTCTAACTTCTTAAGCGATCTTTTCAAACGAGAATGTAACCTTCTGAAGATAAAAAAAATGCAGACTTCCGCTTACCATCCGCAATCCAACGGTGCACTGGAGCGAACTCACAGACCCCTAGTGGAGTATTTGAGAGCTATTGTATTTGAAAATCCAAAGGCTTGGGATCGATTCCTGAGAACCGCGGCTTTTGTATACAATAATAGTCGACATGATGGCACCAAGCTCACACCAATGTTCCCTCTAATCTGAAAAGAGAGCCGGAGCCCATTTACAACCACGAAAGTTACTACCACCTTCTGAGGTACAAAATACAAAAAGCGTACGCTACCGCTCGGAAAAATTTGCTGAAAGCTAAGGAAAAGTCAAAAGTTTACTACGATAAGCGTTCACATCCAGAAACCTTCAAAACAGGAGATAAAGTTTTACTGAAAAACCCCGCTAAAAAACACAAACTTTCCCAGATATGCCTAGGACCATATCCAGTGGTACAAGTCTTTAACACTGTTAATACTGTTATTCAAATCGGTAAACGAAGAGTAACAGTACATAACAACAGATTGAAGCCATTTCACGAATAATGGCTGTCTAAAAAAAAAAATGGGGGCAGTAAAACAAGACGACAAACTTAAGAAACAACAAAAGGCAACCCAACATGCCTATTCAGTAAAAACACATATAAAAAGAAAAAAGGAGGAGGGTTCATTAGAAAACAAAAAGAAAAGAGAAAAAGAGAATATGATTTAATAAACTTTATTTTTTCTAAAAATTGCACAGGAGAATATTTTTTTTTTATTTATTATTATTATTATTTTTTGCTCGTTTAATTTCATTTATCTGGCGCAACCTAGCCTTCACCAGTTTCTCGTACCTAATCCGGTCATCTCTAGAGATGGCCAGACTGGCCCTCAGTTTGAAGTAATGAAGTTCCCTCGTTAACCTGGCACATCTACCTCCCCGGGTCGAACTAGGCGCTACTGGGAGTTCACAACTTTCCTCGCAGCAATTCCCAATCCTTTTCCGGTACTCTTCAAGGGTGAGCTTCTGCGGGCCAGGTATATAATCCGGAACCTCCTTTGATGGCCCAGGCAACGCTTTAGGTACGTATGGCTCCAGGGTCTGTCCAACGGATAAAGAGCCAACCCGCTAGTAGTCCTCTCAGGAATCCTTATCGACTCAGCATTCGCAATTAAACGATCAAGTGCCTTGCTAATTTCGTTAGCCATACTTTTTACACGTAGAAGAAATAAACACCACAACAGATTGAACGAACAGACAGTAATACGTGAAACTCAATAGTATTACATGATATTTATACAAATTTTTTTTTGCTTATCTATAATTCACAAAAAAAAATCCGGAAACACCTCACAACGCCACTAACAGAAAATTCAGGTCATAAATAAATGGGTGTTATAATAATTTACTTTTGTCATCATGACACAATTACTAGCAAAGAAGGCATTTGCTTACTTTTTCATTATTGATTTACAAATCAATTAAAATTAATTACGCCAAACTTGCAGACAAGGCATAATAAATAAAATGCAATTCAGGCAATTGGCCAATAAAACTCTGCAATACATTCTTTACAATAACTTTAAGAATGATATTTTGTAACTACAATATTTTTAGTAAATATTGAAGTTCTTACGCAATAATCTTATTTACTATATCATCTGATCTTACAGATTCAATCCTCAGGCATGGCACTAATCTTATTGAGTACATTTCTCCCAATCCTCGTGATGGTAACAAGTGCTGCTACAGAACGCTATAAGATACAGCCTTTAAACAATACTGGGATAATGTTTGAAGATTTGGGACAAATTATATTATTCCATGATACATGGAACCTTTTCAACCAAATAAATATTAGCGATTTGGAAGCGGAAACAACTCTAATGGAGCATACTGGTTTTCTCATCAATCGACTATGCGAAACTCATAACTCCACCACAAGCGCATGTTCAGAGCAAAATGCATATATACACAGCTTAATAGAATCCATTAAAAAGCGAACAACAACAATCAGGGAAATGATAAGCCCCCGACTTCGAAGATCTTTGTTCGATGGAATAGGTAGAGGCCTGCACTATCTTTTCGGAACAATGGACGCAAGAAATGAAAAACAAATATACAGTAAAATTGCGAACTTAGAATCTGATACACAGGCATTATTAGAACTGGAAAAACATCAAATAACGTTATTTAAATCTTCATTCCAGAAAATGAGAAAACCAATCAACCAGCTTGAATCCAACCAAAGATAGTTAACGAAAACCGTAAATGATCTAATTGATATGGTTACTGGAGAAATAAGTACGAGACAACGCATCCAAGAAGTGGTGACCACAATCAGTTTACAAGTATTAGATATAGAACTAAGACAGCAAACATTTATCCAAATACTGACAGCACTAAGAAATAATCAAGTACATCCATTGTTACTATCACCATCTACATTATTAGAGACTTATTATAAGGCACATCCCAAGAAATCTAGCAGAGTTCAAGATCTGGCTATATTGCCACAGACACTGGAAGTAAAGTCTGAAATCCTAAATGAACTACTAGTAATAAGGTTTACATTTCCAATTCTTAATATGCAGCCTTTCAAACTGCAACAAATCCATTTATTCCCCTTCAAAACTCCAGATAACCATTCATTGTTACTAGACATTAAACATGCTTACATTGCAAGCCACCTACCCACACAGCAGTTCGTACTATTCAAACAATCTGAGTTTCGGGTATACACCAAAATATCAAACAATCTGAATGAAAGTACCTACATTGGTCCCTTACTCAACCCAATTCTACAAGGGCATTACTTAAAAGAATGTCCCATAAGCTTTTTATTCAACCCCTAAAATGAAACAGGTAACTACGAATATCTGGTCCAAACTCAAGTTCCGCAACTGTTAGTGAAGTTAACAAGGAAAAACTGTTGGCTCTTTTCATTTTCAACTACTCAGAAAATTACAATTTCATTCAGTAAAAATTTGCATAGTTCCAACCTATTTGCCAGCGGAGTTTTAATATTAAACGAACCCTGCCACTTTCAAATAGCTGATCAGATTATATATTACGAAGATGAAGATCATCAGAGTGTTAAAATCTCACAACCGGAATATCCTCATCCGCTAAATTCTAGTATAAATGAAACCATTCAGAAATTTTTTAAGAATACCAATCTCACTACCCAAAAACACATAGTTATGTTAAAAACAGAGGATGCCAATCAGATTTTAAATGAAAATTCACACTCCCTAGATCAGCTGAAAGAACAGATAAATACACTGGACAACCAAAGAAAAGAAAAAGCACAAATGATGCAAATAAGCTCTTTATCCCTAAGTTCCGTAGTAATTTTTGTACTCTGCATAATTGGAATATTGAAACTATGTAAAGTTATAAGTAACAAGAAACGAAAAATAGTAGTCAAAACACCCACAGTATTAACTGTCAGTAACCAAAAGGTACAATTAGACACTGAGACATACCCTAAAATTTCTAAAGAAGCTACGAATACCTTGAACCATGATTCCAGAATAGATTCTAAGTTTCAAGATAAACCATCTCCACAACAAGATACTTTTCCCACAAGTAAAGTCAAGCAAATCTCGCAAAATTTCCAGTCGGAGATCACTAAAACAAACAAATCAAAATTTAAAACTCTAACCTCTGTAGAAGTAACGACAGCAAGAAACAAAGAACAAGCTGTCTCACAAACCTCACATTCAGAATTAAAGGATGCCATTAAACAACGTGCCACCCACCAGCAACAAGCAGGTAGCAGACAAAATTTACCTATTCCTCCACCACCACCACTTCCACAAACACTAAGCTGTCGAATCTGAATCAATTCCACGCACCCGCCATTTACAGATAGTTTAATTCCATCTCTAAATAAATTCTGCATAGCCAAAGATAAAACAAACATCTCAATGGTGAATTCAATTGCTAAAGCACAAATGATGCAAATAAGCTCTTTATCCCTAAGTTCCGTAGTAATTTTTGTACTCTGCATAATTGGAATATTGAAACTATGTAAAGTTATAAGTAACAAGAAACGAAAAATAGTAGTCAAAACACCCACAGTATTAACTGTCAGTAACCAAAAGGTACAATTAGACACTGAGACATACCCTAAAATTTCTAAAGAAGCTACGGATACCTTGAACCATGATTCCAGAATAGATTCTAAGTTTCAAGATAAACCATCTCCACAACAAGATACTCTTCCCACAAGTAAAGTCAAGCAAATCTCGCAAAATTTCCAGTCGGAGATCACTAAAACAAACAAATCAAAATTTAAAACTCTAACCTCTGTAGAAGTAACGACAGCAAGAAACAAAGAACAAGCTGTCTCACAAACCTCACATTCAGAATTAAAGGATGCCATTAAACAACGTGCCACCCACCAGCAACAAGCAGGTAGCAGACAAAATTTACCTATTCCGCCACCACCACCACTTCCACAAACACTAAGCCGTGTCGAATCTGAATCAATTCCACGCACCCGCCATTTACAAATAGTTTAATTCCATCTCTAAATAAATTCTGCATAGCCAAAGATAAAACAAACATCTCAATGGTGAATTCAATTGCTACACACTTTTTACATGTACATATATCATGAATAAATCAAAATAAATAATTTATAACCGTATAAATAGGTTTAAGTTAAATTTTATAAGCACCAAAAGGTATGTATTCACACATATAGTGCTAATAAAAATAAATATGTAATTACACATATAGAATATAAAAATGATAGTACCATAAAATATGTATCCACACATATAACAAAACATATGTATTCACACATATAAGTGCTAATAAAAATAAATATGTAATTACACATATAGAATATAAAAATAATAGTACCATAAAATATGTATCCACACATATAACAAAACATATGTATTCACACATATAAGTGCTAATAAAAATAAATATGTAATTACACATATAGAACATAAAAATAATAGTACCAAAAAATATGTATCCACACATATAACAAAACATATGTATTCACACATATAGTGCTAATAAAAATAAATATGTAATTACACATATAGAACATAAGAGTAATAGTACCATAAAATATGTATTCACACATAAAGTACGAATAAGTATAATAAAAAAAAAATTTTTTTTTGTACCAAAAATGTATATAAATTGTTGTACTAATAAATAGTAGACATAAAAATAGCTATAACAAAACAATAAAAAACAAAAAAATAAATAAATAAATAAGTACAAAATACAGTTAAGCTAATCCAAATTAACCCTCGCTTAGATAAGCTTTGTTCTTTTTAATACAGCTAAACACCACATGTACTCATCTCAGCATTACGTATATACATAAAAAAGTTTCAAGTAAATATTTTTCTTTTTCCCAAGCTATCAAACAAATAAGTTAATTTTTTTAATGCGTTATTCCTCTCCCAAGAATAACACATTTTTTCTAAAAAGGGGGAGATTTGTTACATACAGAGCATCCATTGGCATCAATTAAACATATATATACATACATACATGCATCTCTGAATCGATTTCGCTTCACGCAGAATTCTAAAATTCATGCATCAAAAAGAAATGCAAACATGTAGATATGTACATACATACCTAGAGCATTCTCATTGCATGCAGAATTATAATTCCCAGCTGCAAGTATAAACATAATTCTACAAACATATTTGCAAATTCAGTAAAGTCACTCGCTACTGACCTACACCAATTTGTTAATCACATAAAGAAACAAGTGAAGGCAGTGACACAATCCCCTGCGCGCAAGAATTCACACGATGCAATTTGATAACCTTGCGCCAGCGGTAGAACTAAGGTGAAAGAAACAATGGTTCATGATGATGTCATAATAGCAGCAAAGCGGGGAATGGTCTGCGGAAGCATTTATGTATGTACATATGAAAGCGACGAATGCCGTGATGTAACAACAACAAACCGGCAAAAGCTTTGCGGAAATTAATTTATGAATGCCACGAAGAAACACTTTACGGAAATACTAATTATATACGAATGATTGCTGTGATGAAATTAGCTTAGCGTAATAAGAAAATAACAATAAAATTAAGTGGAAAATTGTATAAATAAACTGTGATTTTGAATAAAGAAGGCAGTCAGTAAATAAGTGAGTTAGTGAGTAGCAACAGAACACGAGTTGTTTCATTTACCTGGAGTAAAGCTAGTAAGCTGCTCCGTTCATCTATACTTGGAGTAAAGCTAGTAAGCTGCTCCGTTCATCTGTAATTGGAGGAAAGCTAGTAAGCTGCTCCATACGCATCGCTGCTCTACCTATCTCGGGACAATTAAGTAAACGCCCAATCATCTTGAAGGCACGTAATCTCAGTAACCGTGCCGTGTTGTGTTCCAGATTGAAATATAAAGGTGCTCAGATGAGAGTGGTGGTATAAGTCAATGCTCGAACAGATATAGTAAAGCAAATAATAAATATATGGATGATTTTAAGTCTGAGGAGAAAAAGAAATACTTGAGGTATTATCATGTGAATAACCATTATGGATGGGCCATGTCACAGCATTTACCAACCAGAGGATTCAAATTGGTTGATGTTCCCAATATTGACGTTTTCGAAATTCCTGATGATCCCCAACTGGATACATATTCGAAGTCGACTTGGATTATCCTCAACATCTACATTATAAGCATAAGGATTTACCGTTATGCTCTGAGCTTGCAGCACCACCTGGAGCAAAATTAGAAAAGCTTTTCACAACATTACACCCTAAAACTAAATATGTTATACACCACCGAAATTTGAAGCAATGCTTATCACATGGCCTCATCCTGAAAAAAGTGAACCGGGTTCTTCAATTAAACCAATCAGCTTGGCTTAAACCATATATTGACTTAAATACCACCAAACGGAAGCAGGCTACCAGCGATCATGAAAAGAACAGCTATAAGAAGATGAATAATGCAGCTTTTGGTAAGACCATGGAAAATGCTCGCAAATACAGCTATATAAAACTTTGCGTAAAGTGGGAACGTCGCTATGGTGCAAAAGCTCGGATTGTGACACCCAACTTCCACAGTGCAACGATATTTGATGAGAATTTAATTGCTGTGGAATTAAGGCGACTCAAAATCTTATTCATTAAGCCTCTCTATATTGGAATGGCAGTTATGGAAATTTCAAAGATATGCCTCTACGATTCCCACTACAGTTTTATGCAGCGTGAATTTGGAGATAAATGTAACGTCATATATACAGATACAGATTCTCTAATATATGAACTTGAAGAGAAAAATGCATATGAGTTTATAGCTGAAAATATAAACAAATTTGATACAAGTGATTACCCAGAAAATAATCAATTCAACTTACCGCTCATGAATAAAATATTCCTGGTTTAATGAAGGATGAGCTTAATGGGAAAATCATGAGCGAATTTGTAGGCTTGCGCTCGAAAATGTACAGTCTGCGTATAAACGATGGTAAAACAGTAAAGAAAGCAAAAGGAGTAAAGACTAATGTAGTCCAGAGGCTACGTCGAATGTTTGAATAACAAGCAAGTATTAACTGCTAATCAGAGCTCCATACGATCGCATAACCATAATGTCTACACGATCAACCAAAAGAAGATTGCATTGAGTCCAACAAGCGGTATATTATGCGTGGGACAACGGATACTCTACCATGGGGATATTACTCTATTCAATCAGAACAGCAAGGAGCAGACGCAGGAAACATATAATCTAAGGCTAGTCTAAGATATGTATTGTAAATAAAAATTATTTATAGGTAAAATACCATTTAATGAAATAGTTTGTTTTTAATTGTATTATAGTCTAAGATATACATTATTGTAAAATAAAGAAAGTATTATTACAGTTATAGGGAAACCGATTTAAGGAAGCCCGACCATTGAACGATACACTAAGACTTAAATGTTAATATTTTTCAATTTATAATAAATCAATAATGATATTTTATATATGGTGTCCTTTGTATTTAATTTCCCTACTAAGTCCAGAGCTCCCGAATAATATTTGCCCACTAAAGCGATCTCCTAATCGGGAGGTTGAGCGTTTTACGCAGAATGCTAGGGCGGCTTGAGAAAAAACATTTACACGTGGGCTCGACCTTGACCCCTGACATCACCTTTGAAACCGGAAGGGCGTCAGGTCATCCGGAAGTGCGTCTTGGAGGCTACAACCTTGATTTCCTATAATCAAGCACGTCACCGGGGATTCCGCCTGTCAACCAGGTCAGTTTGAAAACTGTTTAGCTGTTATCTGACCTGTTTAAAAGCTGTTAAGCTGTTATCAGACCTGTTCGAAAAGCTGTTTATCTGTTATCCAACCTGTTTAAAAGCTGTTAAGCAGTTATCAGACCTGTTTTGACTGTTATCAGACCTGTTTAAAAGTGTTTTATTTTAAATATTTTTTAGTCGCTATTTCTTCCGGTACAAGAACTGAGTATTCCGGGATGTTAATCATTAATTTGCCTTTCAGGTTTAAGAAGTTCATGTAGTCGATGCACCACCGAATACACAACAACAAGAGGTGAATCACTTTAACCTACTAATTATTAACAAGCAAACAAAAGAGTTTGCTTTAACATTGGTGACCCCTACGTGATAGAGCACGCTCAATCACGCTCAATAGAAGACATCCCATATAAGCAAAGCACAATTTTCTGAGCCATTATACCAAGAAGGATGTCACCGAAGATTGACAAATCAATGCACCCTTTGGCTGCGACCGAAAGCATCCAGGGCAAGGAGATCCAAAACATACTAGCCAACTATAAGAAGGATTCTGTGGACAGGAAAACGTATAGTTACAACGAAGAAAGACTCGAACGTCTGGATGCAGCGCGGTCACGTTTTGAAGCTACTGACCAAGAAATCCGAGGCTTACCTTCACCGCCGCTAGACCATGTAGGGAGAGCTCAATCAGTCGGTACTGGGAGGATACCATCACCACCATGCAGTACGAATATTAGTGAGCCAAATAATACTAGTACAGTTAGATAACATCAACAGTCTAAATCGAATAAAGAACCATCATGGAGAGATCTGCCAGTTGGCGCAAGGGCTGGCAAGTGAGATACAGATAAAACAGATACCAGTAAATGGGCCATACCCAAAATTTATGAATCCGAAAGCCATCCGGTATTATCAAAGGCCAATGATTCCAAAGGTATCGGAATTTGGAGAAGATAACAAGCGGTAACTCAAACATTACTACGACTCCTTGATAACCTGGAGCAAACTGCCTTCACTGATGAGACAAAAACGTTTTATGAGTTCAAGATAAAGGCAGTAAATAAATACTTGGCTCAAATTGAAAACTACAACCATGACTTGTGGGAATTTGCAACTGACCCTACCTTAATGGAATATAACCTGGAAGAATACATACAATTACAATGCTGAAATTACCGAAGATAACTCTACCCAAGTCCAATAGGGATTATTCTAAGTGGCGCCAATTCGTCGATTTATACACACAAATGGTCCACAATCAACTTATAGCTAACTGCCAAAAGATGTGGACCCTCAAGACGTACTTAATAGGAGAGGCCGAAAAATTGTTACGACATTTCACCTTATCCGAAGACAATTATCTTGCTGAAGGAAAGATACGAGAACCCCAGGCTATTGGCTGCATCACCTATCAATAAACTGCTGCATCAACCGTCATGTGCAGCAGAGGCCCCGTCAGCCACATTCCTAAAAACAATGCATGAGGAGTGTTTACTTGGGTTAGAAAACTTGGGTCTAGAAACAGCCCATTGGGATACACTTCTACTACACCTTTTATATAAAAAGCTGGATTGAACTACCCACTCGCTTTACGAACAAGGTCTATCGAATCCTAAGGAATTACAGACCATGAAGGATTTCCTAGCCTTCCTAGAGTTGCGTTTTCAGTTTCTAGAAGCCTTGAGCAATAAGGGCAGAGGATCGGAAGAAGGAACTAGGAAACCAGTCCTGTTCAAAACGTCAATCTTAACATCGATGGTTACTCCAAGCCAAGGTTGTGTAGCCTGCAAGGCCAGTCAGCCACTCTTCTGGTGCCAGACCTTTTTAAAAATGACGCCGAATAATCGGTTGATGTTAATAAATGCACACAACATATGCCAGAATTGCTTAAGAAAAGATCACCATGTACCCAGATGCACATTGAAGGTTTGTAATAATTGTACCAAGAACATAACACGTTGGTTCACATAGATGCAGACAAGAGAATACATTGGGCAATCCATCGACTACAAGACTAGCAGAATCCAGCTGGTCTCCACCCAGTAAGACGGCTACAGAAGTCCCGTTGAGTCTAACGGCCTTGGCGGAACCTCAATCCAAGTCATATGTTCTGTTTGGTACTGCACTAGTTGAACTTATAGACGAAAATGGAAGAGCAGTGGAATCTCGAGCTATTCTTGACTCCTGCTCACAAGTACACCTGATCACGGAGAAGGTAGTCAAGCAACTCGGGAAGGCGACCTTCCCTGCTTCCTTAGGAATTCAGGGCATTGGTAAGGGTCAGCAACGGAGTAAAAGAAGAGGCAACATCCAGCTACACTCAAGGGTCAATGAGTTCTCAACAAGACTACAGGCATTTGTACTCAACCGTATCATATCTTATCAGCCAAACCAGTTGCTGGATGTGTCGAGATGGATCATACCCTACAACATCCAAATAGCTGATCCTGGGTTCAATCGACCAGACAGAATTGATTTACTCATTGGAGCAGAGTTCTTCTTTTAATTATGGTCCATAGGACAAATAAAGCTGGGTCTAAATTTACCCACGCTGCAAAATACCATATTGGGCTGGATTATATCAAGAAGGACGAATCAAACCTATTCCCCAATTGCTGCTTGCGGCATATATGCAGAAGAAGAAGATCTCAATAAGACAGTCGAAATGTTCTGGAAAATAGAGGAATTAGACTCAACACAATCAAATTTGCACAACAAGAGATGAAATGCGAATCGTTTTTTAACCAGACAGTTAAAAGAAATGCAGAGGGTCGATTTATGGTTAGACTACCATTCCAAGAAAAGCCCAGTAGATTGGGGAATCGAATGATATTACAATTCGTCGCCTTCTAGTCATAGAATGAAGACTATATCTATATCGAATTTATGAAGGAGTATTTACAATTGAACTACATGAGTGAGGTGGACCCTGCCAAACTTTCAAAGCCCAGTTTCAAAGCACAGTACGACGACCAAATTAAGGGTAGTCTTTGATGCCTCTGCCAAAACATCATCGAATGTGTCATTAAATGACCTACTAACCAACGGTCCCACAATTCAGGATGACCTGTACACCATCCTATTAAGACTTCGCTTACCACGATACATCTTCCCGGCAGGAATTGACATATCGTGCATTAAAGTTCTTCCTTTGCTATTAAATTCAAAAGACCGTTAATTATGGTACGACTTCCGTTCCATACTTAGCAACCAAATGTCTACAACGTCTCACCGAACAAGGAATGGGGCAGTGGCCTCTGTGAGTAACGATATTAATGCGAGATTTTTATATGGATGACTTAATGACGGGACGCGATAGACTCCATGAAGCATTAGAAGCGTAAAGTCAACTAAACGCCCTCCTTCAAACAGCAGGCTTTAAGCTGAAAAAATGATGCTCCAATCACAAGGAACTTATGAAAACCGTCCCTTCATATGATCGCGCAATCCAACTGGATCTTTTCGACAATAGTGACGACAAGATTAATACATTAGTACTGAGTTGGGCACCTCAACTTGACGAGTTACGAGTTAAAGGCCACTGGCTGGAGAGTGACAAGGTAACCAAAAGAATAGTACTGTCTGATATTGCGCATTTATTTGATCCACTGGGCTTTATGAGTCCCGTGGTTGTAATGGCAAAAATCTTCCTACAAAAATTATGGCAAATAAAGCTAGATTGGGACGCAGCCCTTCCAATGGAGCTGCATACGAAATGGATGCAATTTCGGAATAACCTCAAGGCCCTTGATGTTATAAGAATCCCGAGACACATGTTCAAGGGTGAACTAGCAAAATCCGTGAAATTACATGCCTTTGCGGACGCCCCGGAGAAGGCTTACGGAGCCGCAGTCTAATTACGATCGACCGGTAGTGGGGGGGTAATACGAGTCAATTTGCTATGCGCCAAATCCAGAGTCGCACCATTAAAGACACTTACTGCCCCAGACTTAAGTTATGTGCAGCAAAACTAATGACTGAACTGGTACACCGGGTTCTTCGAAATATGCAGTTACCGGAAGTAACAACTTTTTATTGGACCGACTCAGAAATTGTACTTCCATGGATTAACTCGGCAGCAGCCTCGTGCCATACCTTTGTAGCCAACAGAATTGCAACAATCCAAGAATTAGCCACACCAGAGCAATGGAGACATGTAGGGTATAAACACAACCCAGCCGTCATCGTGGAATCCCATCAGAAAAACTAATGTCTAACTCATTATGGCTTTACGGCCCACTGTTTGTACATGGCGCAGAAGACGGATGGTCAACACCCTACAAACGCACGCAGACGAGCTTAGAGCAAAGGGAAATCAAAGCGATAGTGGCAACAGTTAGTGGTACTCCACATTTTATGGATTTGATAGATCATCAAAACACATTCGATAGATGGCAGAGGATAATCGCATATATTCGGAGATTCATCTCAAACAGTCGCAAGAAGAGGAAAATCGATGCCTAAATCGCAAATCTACCACTACAGAATTAGATGAGGCGCTTACTGTAATGATAAATAAGGCACAAGACAAAGAATTTCCAACTGATCAAAAGGAACTAGAACATTCAGGTCACATTAGCACCAGCAGCTCATTAAGTAGCCTTAGTCTATTTTCAGATGAAGCTGGTTTGTTATACATTGGAGGAAGACTGGAGGCCGCGAATTTGTCATATGATGCTAAGCATCCGATGTTATTACCACACGCTCATAACGTCACGCGGCTACTGATGACCAATCTGCAAGTTAACCACCTTTATGTCGCGCCACAAGCACTGCTAGCTATAACCCGCCAAAGATTTTGGCCCATTAAGGGCAAAAGTATCTCACGAGGCATAGTTCAGAGGTGCCTGCGCTGCGCGCGGGCTAAGCCGAAAATTTTATCACAATTTATGGGAAAACTTCCTGAACATCGAGTACAGTCAGCGCGACTGTTTATAAATTCCGGAGTGGACTTTTTTGGACCCTGTTGGACACACTACAAACTTCGAGGAAAACGCCCACAAAAATCTTATATTGCTATGCTCTGCTGCTTCGCGACAAAGGCTATTCATTTTGAGATAGTAACAGATTTAACTACAGAAGCTTTCATAGGAGCGCTTAAACGTTTCATATGTAGAAGAGGTAATTGTCGTAACTTATACTGTGGCAATGCTACGAATTTCGTCGGTGCCAAAAACAAGTTCCAGGAATTCAGCACCAGCATCTATGATCAAAAATCACAAGAGCAAATACAGGGTTTTTGCAGTACTAGGGCTATTGAGTTTCATTTCATACCGCCCAGCGCGCCACACTTTTTAGGCTTGTGGGAAGCTGCTGTTAAATCAGCCAAGCATCTACTGCGACCAAACCTCGAAACCGCCAACTTAACCTACGAAGAATTAGAAACGCTAATGGTTGAGCTTGAAGCAATTTTAAATTCACGTCCTTTAACACCAATGTCATCCTACCCAGATGACTTTGCGGCACTTACACCAGGTCACTTTCTGATTGGAGAACCGACCACGGCAATCACCGACTCCCAAGCATGGCCGCTGAACATAGGGCTGCACCAGAGGTGGAAACTGGTAAACCATTTGAAAAACCAGTTCTGTTATAGATGGTCCAGAAAGTACCTCAGCGAACTACAGCATCGCTATAAATGGAAGCAACAATTTACAAATGCACAACCCAGAATGGTGGTGATAGTGAAGGAAGACAATCTAACTCCTGCAGTATGGCATTTAGGAAGAATTGAAAGAGTCATCAAGGTTGAAGATGGTTTGGTACAAGTTGCGGATATCAAAACATCCAAGGGAGTTATAAGAAGACCTATACATAAGTTGGCTCCCTTACCTCTAGAGTCTGAGACAGACTGCACAGAATCTACAGCAACAAAAAGATTGAGAGAAGATGATATATCGACGACATTCCCAAGTAAGCGCAACAATCAAATGAGTTCTGACGCCTCAACTGCAATTAAAAGACCGTTGCGTGGTGGTACAGCCATGTGTCTGACCTTACTTACGTGTTTAATCTTGCCAATCATGGGACAATTTCAGATCAAACCGTTCGATACGCCGCCAGGATTATATTTTGAAAATTTGGGGAATACTCAACTGGTGTCAAATGAATGGAACTTGGTGATCTACTACAATACTAGCACATTATGGGCCGAGTTAAATACTATTAGCCGAGGTGTAGAAAGGCTCCAAGAAGGTTGTAACTTGATGAAGGAATGGGATCAGTGTGGCCCCATCATGGAACAATTTAAAGCCGCATTGGAGGAAATCACAAGTAGCAATGAGTTACTCTTACACCAGAGTAGGCCACGAACTAAGAGAGGTGCTTTGAATATTGTGGGTAAAATAGCTAATGCATTATTCGGAGTGTTGGATTCTGAATATGCTAACCACATGTCACAAATCATAGAGGACCTGAAGGAAAATGATGTGCACCTTATGGCGCTGATGAAGAATCATTCATCTATCTTGGAGTCAACAGTCAACCACGTACAACGATCACAAGAGGCTACGGTGGCTCAAGTAAAGCACTTTGACAAGTACCTCAATCAATCCACTGCCCAATTGCATAACATTAAAACCGAGTTGCATCAAAAAAGAGCAACATAATCGTTTATGGCATTGGCACTGCAATTAACGCTAGTTCTAAACAAATACCAGAGTATTCAATCTAACTTGTTAAATGTGATTATAGATACCCATCATGGCAAAATAAATCCACAGTTATTAAGCCAAAAACAGCTATCGGAACAACTCATACTAATACAAGAAAATATCCATCCTACCCGCTGATTACCGTCACGTCCAGACAACCTGTTAAACATATACAGCTTGATGAGTGTCGAAAGTCAAATAAGCATGGAACAGATGATATTTCGCATAAAACTATCGCTGCTTTCGCACGACGAGTTCTACTACATATAATACCAAACCCATTTTTGGCAAACAACGAACTCATGATGATAGGATCAATAGAAAAATTCCTAATCATTAGTCTACATCGGGATCAGGACTTTCGCTTATCCGAGAATGATTTAAGGGACTGCGTTACGTATGACGGGGCATTCATTTGCAAACAGCAACACCCCATTTACAATAAAGAAGGAAACACTAGCTCCTGTGAATTAGTGTTCTGAGTCATGGACCATTTGAGATCGCTTGTTCCGCCACAGCTATTGGTAAGACACCACGGTGGATTCAACCGCTATCTGTCAACAAATGGATATATATGAGACCTACTCCTGCCACAATCAATGTCATTTGTAAGGGTAATGTCGAACCATATAGGGATCTGGAATTAAAACATTACAGTCAAATTGTGTAATAAGGGATGACCACACCACTATTCATGGACACAATGTCTTTTCCAATAATAAGGGTGGATTTACGCCACTAGGGAAACTTATAGACTTCATCCATTTGAATACTACACTTCCTCCAATATGTCACCAACCAACACCAGTAAAAAACATAAGCAAAGCCATCGAGGACCTACAAGAGAGAATCAAGAATCTCAACATAAATGCTACGCTGCCACCCTATACCACCAGTCATGACGTTCATCAATATACAGTTGCATATACTGGCCTAATCATCATCATCATAGCCGGAGGCTACTGGTTAATCAAGCGCATCAAAGGCAATTCTGCTAAAGGTTGTCAAACCCAACAAGAAATACCTGTACCTAAGAAGAGAACACTATTCACTAATCAGACAAAATGTAACCCATTATCCAGAGCGGTATAGAAACCAATATTTGAAATTTTCGTATAAGCTTAAGTAACAATATAAGCTAGTTCAGTTCGAATGAATTCATACATGTATACATGAACACAGTGCATACATAGATCATAAGATTATTGTTTTAAGCCAGAGCTCAAGGCGGAAAGAATGTATAAAACTGCAAATTGCATTAAAAATCCCAAATTTCTTTAGGTGTCAAATTTAGAATTTATTCGTAAATGCATTACTCAAGTTACGCCACATAATTTTCTCACCGATCGCCAAATGCAACATGATCCCAGGTAAATTATCAAAGCTTTACCTGGGTGGCAAGCTTGCTAGAATTTGCTGGGAAAGCTATGTAGTGTGAATTGAGTCAGCACTTTTTATGAAGGTGCTTAGATTTTAACTCGTATATATAAGTAATATTAAATAGAATAAAATTTGTCATTCTTTTTTGGACAAAAGCTGCGTTTTATTTTAAATATTTTTTAGTCGCTATTGCTCCCGGTACAAGAACTGAGTAGCCCGGGATATTAATCATTAATTTGCCTTTCAGCAACAAGGTTGAGTTGAATCACTTTAACCTACGAATTATTAACAAGCAAACAAAAGAGTTTGCTTTAACAATCCTGTTACACTGGATGTTCCAAGGGAAAAGTAAACCCCAACGAAGAAAGTCAACCATCACCACAACATTCAATGTTCATACCTGAACAAAAAATAATTTTCTTGCTTGTTCACGTTCTTCTTTCAATACTACTTCTTAATTGCTTTCGAATTGCACAAAATTTGTCACTTTTTTTATTTTATTGGGTCAACATATAATTATAAGTTCACTTACTCATGTTCTAACATCATTAATAAGAATATTTCAGGAAAATAGTTCCGCATGCATTGCCCCAATCTGGGTCAATGATTGCAAGGTAAACATGAAGTGAATTTACGATAATAGAAAATTTATCATGTAAGCGTAAAAATTGTATTCTAGTTCTTTTATTAGCACAATAAAACCATTGTAAGTTTGCAATCAGAATCGGAGTTCTTTCTATTTCAACGTTACTTACGTCCGCTTAGCAAGCACTTAAACTAAGTTTGAGTGTTTGTTACAGAGCCCCACCCAATTTTTACCGTCTTTCCCTTCCCCTAACTCCCCATCGGCATAGTCCTCTATCTATATAATATTTTTTTTTTTATTTATATAGGCTCTTTATTTTTGACTCTTTTTTGTGGCTCTTTTAAATATTCCTTAAAACTAATTGGCAAAAGGCACACAATTGTAAAAAAGACATCAGTTAAACTAACTTATAAACAGCCAAAAGGGACAATTAAAAACAACTAGAACAATTAATACAACAAAAATGACACAAACAAAAGGAAAACAAACAAGACAAAATTCTCAAAAGCCCAATTTTGGCAATTAGGTAAGTGGGAGTTCCAAGGAGTTCCAAATTTCCAAAGTAAGCTAATAAAAATTTCCCTAAACGAGCGAATTTCAACAAAAAAATTTGCAATTTAGCACCGAGACCGAAACCGAATTCAAAACTTAATAGCCGAACGAACGAAAAAATTTAGCCGATACCGTTATAGAGTCCCGCGAGGGCAGCCTGTAGTATCATAGACCTCCACAAACTGCCCTCATCATCCCTCCAGCTTAGCATCTCTAACAGAGTGCTTGTCCTTCCCACATCACGTGCAACGATTCCTCAGCGGGGAGACGCCCCGTGGACTAGTGTTGCAAATGCTGTCGCCTGCTATCACCAGCGAAAGGGAAGAGCTCCGTCCTGTACCGACGATAGTGGTTGCCATGTGCAGTTGAATGTGTCTGCGTTCGTTGCCAGATATTCAAGACGTAAACGTCTCTTCAATCTTTCAACGAAGTGGTGCTTAAGTGCTTGTGCGTGGAGTTGTGGGTCAGCGTACTGATTCCCCAAGCTGGCCTGATTCTGCCCCAGGGCTGAATCGTTGAGATTAGATCCTGTGGTCTGTCACGAGGGTAGGGTGGTTGAGCAGAGAGCAGGTAATAATACTCCCCTATGCCGATCCCTCCCAGTACATTCACCCACAGCTGAGAAATGAATGTGTCTCTCTGGCAAAACACTCGTTGGAATGCACGCACTTGGAGACCTTGATTTCACAACCAAGTTAATATAAATTAATTTGTATTTTATGTATAACCGCAGATGCTGGCACAAGTTTATCCAATACTAAATAAAATTGCTATTTAGACCTAATCCACCTATCCTGACCGGCAGACAGAGCGTGCTTTCAGCAACCCATCGTCTTCCGCACCAAAAGGCTTCTATCGTTTTTGCTTGAAGAACACCTACGAAGCCTTCATCAAACGTCTCAGACTTTAGCAGATGAACGATGGACGAGGTAATCAAATAATTTATCATGACTGACCTACCCATTAAGGATAATGGAAACAGTCGACTACGCCATGAGTTAACTGCTCTAGAGAGTTTCTCCAGAGCAATGCGGCAATTATTTGATTTACTCTCGCGTCCGATATACACACCTATATACTTCAGGCAAGTAATAGTCCATTGCATGTTCAGTGGAGTGTCTGTACGATCTCTCCACCTTACCACAAGCTTTGACTCTTACTAACGTTGATCTTAACTTCCGCTATCCGCTCGTACTGTTCGAAAATAGCACGAGCGACCAGAAAAGCTTCATCTCTGGACACGAAAAGAAAGGTCATCCGCATATGCCAACATAAGAGGCCTTTCATTGTTATATGGTAGATGAATTGAATATTGTCCGAGCATTCGACGAAGATTCACCAGTAGCGGCTCCAACGAAAGATCATAAAGCATACCTGACAATGTACAGCCCTATCTGATGCTTCGATGAGACGAGATAGGAACCAGAACTTGTCCTTGATGCTTAATCAAAATCGCTGAATTTCTATAGAGTTTCCCGATGCCATCTGGGCGAGAACCCAAATGCCTCGAGAGCAGTCAGGAGATACTCGTGCGAGACGCCATCAAAAGCCTTTTGCTGGTCAAGTGAAAGCATGGCCATTTGTGTACTTGTCTGTTCATGGTAGGCAAACAAATGTTTGGCTACCGCGATGTTGTCGTAAATACTACGACCAGGAACACAATAGGACTGTTCCGGGTGTATTACCGAAGCAATCACTGAGCGGAGTATCGCCCCTAACGCTTTGCAGACGATTTCTTAGTCCACATTGCATAAGGTTACTGGCCTCCAGTTCCCCATCCTCTGCAAATCTCCTTTCTTTGGAATCAATCGCCTAACAGACCTCCTCCAACTAGAAGGAAAGTCTGAATGTGTCTCAACCGCCGAATTGAAGACTTCCAAAACATCAGGAAACGTATGAAGAATTCTGGAGTCAAGCCGTCATAACCAGGTGAAGTGTGTCGCCTTATGTGGGAATATTCGCAAGAAATTCATGAGTGGTCGAAGATGTTGTCGACATCGATTCAGAGTAGAGACTACTGTAGTAGTCTCGAATATATTCTGATAGCTGTTGTCCGTTGAGGACTTGTCCAGATTCAACAACTATCGATTCGACTTCACACGAAGCAGTACGTCGTCTAGTTGCCTGAAAGAAGTACTCGGTTGGAGAATCGCCTTCCCGCGGCCACCGTGATTGGCTGCCCAGCACAAACTCCAAGCTGTGCTTCTAAGTTTGTGTTGCCAAGCGTTCCTTTATTCTGTTAAAATAAAGAATCAACTCCATCTAATTTTGGAGAAGAGCTGCCACCGGAGATACTTCGACCGACAAGCTAGAAGCTTGATAGCCACTTGGATTGAAATTCGTTGCGACAAAAGATCGAATTTGGAGCTTTCCAACATCCCACCATTGACTAAGAAAAAGAAAGTCAGCTTTCCTCTCTTGCCAATCGTGCCACAATTCCACGAACTCATTGATGAACTGCTCGGAATTCAACAAATAGTTGTTGAATATCCAGTATGCAGTTCTTCTTTCAACTAGAGTGCTGGTTGCCACTACAAGCAGATGATCGCTAACGGAACACACTTCATGATTAACACCAACGAAATGTTCTAGTATTCCAGGTGAGACGTAAAGTCTATCAATTCTGGAGCCTGCGAGACTTCCATGGATATTTCGCGAGACCCTCGTGTATGATCTAGTCGTAGGATGCATCCAACGATAGATATCCACGAGTCTGAAAACACGGACAAAAGTCCTCAACCGAGTAGCATTGACGGAGTTGAACTCAACTCCGAAATGCCGATCCATTGAGGGATTCAGCGTGCAGTTGAAATCACCCCCGAGGATAGCAAGCTACACGTTTACTACCTTGATGTGTTTTTCTTGAACGACAAAGTACAAGGAAGAAGCGAAGCCTGGGAAGATATGTGTACCGCCAGGAGACGATAGTGTAAATTTGTTGGATACAATGATTGCCACCCTGAGCCTCTGCGAGGCACAGGTTTGGCAAACATTGCATAGCCAGTGTGTAAATAAGCATAGCGCTCAAATTGTATGTATGTGTCTTGTGTAAAATTCACCTCCTGTAGAAGCGCGATGTCTATATTGAACATTTTAACATGTTCGATCGTGCTGTGTAACCTTGATAGAAGCTATCTTGCACATTCAAAGAGATAAAAAGCTCAAACGATGAATGTGCGACGTCTACTGACGAGGAGAATCGGCCAAGCAATGCTCCTGAATCAGCTCCTCCACCTTCCTATGAAGTCGTTCTAGCCGAGCTGCATCGTTTGACTTCCTCTTCTTCTTGCACTCCTGTTATAGCAGTTGAAGCTGAGGAAGTAACAACTCTGGTCTCTCCAGCTCCTTTACAATAATACTCCTGATTTTATCTGAACTCTTCTTGTACTGGAGCTGGACAAGTATTTCGGAGATCTTCTTCCTAGGAAGGGTTTCCATCCCCTTCGAGACCTCGAATTGGCTACCAGTCGAAATGATGCTACCACACGACTCGTAGCTACTGAAGCTCGAGAGAGCAGTCTCATCCAAACCGGTCATTTCGCAGTCCGATGCTTCCGCCTCCTCACAACAACCTTCGAACCGCGGGCTCCACTATCGTCCTCCTCCGAGTGGGGCCGTTTTGAAGCGACTGGTTTTGCTGGCTCTGGAAGAGGCAGCATTGCTCGGTCTACCTTCGTCTTCCTCCTCGTCCTCCTTTTCTTACATAATTGGCTACCTGACTCCTCGTCGGAAGTAGCCGTGTTTTCATGTGCTGACGTGGCACCGTTTGCAGCCGTAATTTCTTTTGCCTCTGGGACAACTTCCGGCACTTTAGCCACTGGCTGCTCCAAAATAGCAGGTTGAGTGCTGGCTGAATGTTCCTTGTTCAGAGCCACTACTGTAGTAGTGGTTTCCTTCGAGGGAACCCCCGGTTTAGCCTTCTTCCCGCTTCTCTTGGGGCGGTCAGCAATAAAATGCCCTACCAAATGGCAAGCATTGCATTTCGATTTGGTGCCCACGTCTATCTAGTATCTCGAGCCGGATATGCTCAGGTAGAAGCCCGATGGAAGCGTACATCCCTTATTTAAGGTGATGGACGCTTTCCGGCTGGTACCGAATATACCCCGCCCGAGATCCTCGTCCCCAATTTATAAGGGAATGGCACGAACGTTGCCATGAACCTTCCCAAACCTCCCTAAGAAATTTAAGAGGTATTCATGTTGGGCTCGCATAGGGACCCGCCAAAACACGACTTTCGTGGGCTTTTCCCTGAGTGGGAACGGCACAAGGTGTCTACCCTCTATCTCGATGCCCTCAAGCCTAAGCTTGGTAGCGCTTTCGAGAGTTGTGATATGCACCTCAACCATTCCCCCAGCTATTATCCCCGTGGAGAATAGCTGCTCACAGGAGATGACGCGGAAGATTGCCTTCAGGAATGAGCTCTGAGGACATCCTCTGATCTGCTCGAGCTGCATACCGTAGCTCTCATCCTGCCATCTCCCGTCGAAGAAGCCCTGGAGGCCTGCACTGGTCTTGGGTCGAGGCTTACCTGCGTCCAATGGCGATGGACGAGTAGGGATGCCCTTTCCTAAAATTTCGATGGCGGAAGCTTGTTTGGAACTGCCACTTACCGGAGCATATGAAATTCCTGACACTAACGCCGGGGATCGTGGTTTTGCTACTGGTCTTGTTGCTGATGCCTGTGGTTTCTGCTGCTTAGAAGCATTTGCCTTCGCTGCAGAAAGCGGTGGCCTCATGACAAGACCGCTAGGAGGCTTTAACGCTGAAGCCGAAGCCGTTTCAACGACTTCCTTTAGCGTTGGACGATCTTGTGGACTTGAAGCCGTCGCCAGTGGTTTTGCTACAGCTGCAGCTAATGATGCTGCAACAATAGCGGTGGATATTGGGACTGTTGCCCAAGACTTTTTACGGACAGGTTTGGATGTCCTAGCAGTGTTCTTATCCTATGGAGATAACTTAAAATTTTGAGATTGTGTCTCTTCACTTGGACCCTTAATGGCATTTTGTGTGGGCCCTTTTATTATTATTTTTTTCGGAGAAGAAGAAGAATTTAAGCTCTTCTTCTTTCTTCCACTTGATCTCAGATGATCATCAGACCCCCCATAATCGCTGCTGCTCGTACTCATTTTGAGTACGGCAGAGCAGTTTACACTTTATATCTTTATATATATTTTTTTTTCCCTTATTTTCAAACCTAAAATTTATTTATCGCTTGCTCCAAAGGTTTTGATATTATAGTCAAAATTTAAAAATTTTATGTTGCCATGGTAACGACCAAATTAAATTATTTTCAGAAATGTCACTATTTTGAACACTTTCACAAATTTTTTTTTTTATAGAAAATTCACTTCAGACGATTGTGATTATTGCACGCTACCGCCGATAACACTCTTTTGCTTCTTTCGCTCTTTATTATTGCCTTTTTCGCGTTACTTTATCGGAGCTCAATTTGACGCGTCCGGTCAATTAACAATTAAATACTATAACTATTAGACCAAGAAAGTGTTTCGCTCAAGTTCTTCTTTTAATAAATTCAATACATTTTCTTTTAAACTGACTAAATCTAATTTAACTCTTTGTCTCTTCAGGTAGCTCGTTGAATAATGAGAATCCTCGATATCCTAATGAATTTTGCGCTGCCCCACTTCTACATCTGGGAGGTCGAAAGTTTTGATAACTCCTTAGTGGATAGGGTTGAATGTTGCTAACATATTGTACAAAATCACTCAAGGGGAGTTTATCGTTCCTTATGTTATGTATGAACAAAAGTACATTTAAATCTATATTCTTTGCTTGACAGTCAACCATTTTAATGTTTCTAGCATCCCATGTATTGCTGTCTATCTATTACCCCGCAAAGTTATCCGCATTACTTCGTTTTGAAGCTTTTCAATTCGCTCAATATTACCTTGAGTGCTTAAGAATAGAATAGTCGAGCAGTACTGAAACTAAGGTTAAGTAATTCATTAAACACAATAAGATAGGTCGCTTCCTATTCCTTCGAAAAAAACTTACTTATTTACCTATCTTTTACATATAGTCAATATGGCCTTTAAAACTTAAATTTCTGTCCACTATCACTTCTAAATATTTCAATTCACTTTCATTCCTAATTGTTCCATTCATTCATTCTTACTTCAAATTCATCTCTAAAATTAACAGTCAAAAGTTTGGTCTTATTCGCATTTAACTTCAATTTGTTTCTCCTGAACCACAGACACAATTGCTCTAAATCCTATTCTAATTCAGTTTTACACTCGTGTACACTTTTACCTTCAATATATACTAGTGCGTCATCTACAAATAAATTTATTTCACAGAAACTTATTGGATCATTTATGTCGTTTATGTATATAAGGAACAATGAAGTTCCAAGAAAGAAGCCTTGAGGTACTCCAAGTTCATGGTAGTCAAGCAATGACAGGTGAACAATCTTAGAATTAAAATAATGTAAGGTCATTGTACGTGCATATCCAACAAATTTATTGTCAGCACATACTTACAGCTTATTACATGTCATTCAATCAATTTGTTGGATATGCACAAAGTTCATTGCTCCATATGTGAATTCTTCGATAATTTCAACCACGCATTTTCTCACCATCAGCAAATTCTATAATTTTCAAGCACGACTTGCGACAGTGAGGAAATGCTGGATTAGCAAGAATTACTTTAAATAAATTTTAAATATAAAGAGGAACAAGTTAAATAAATGAATCAGTTTGTTTTCAATCAGATATCGGCATTTTTCATTTTTATAATTAACCCGTTACCTTTCAGAATTTTTTCTGGTGTAGTGGTTTATGTACCGCGTACACCCCATCAATTAACAGCCAGGGTTTAAAACCTTGACTGCGTTTACATCTACATTCACGTGAAATAAAAGAATTTCACATTTTTTGGTGACCCCGACGTGATTTAAGTGTAACACTTGAATCACATCAACCATCATTTCTGAGATTTCGGCTTGCTACAATCCAGAAGAATTTCAAGTTCTACAAGAAGAAACATGTCAAAGGGTACGCAATCCAGAGATATGGATCAGTTAGCTGCTGAGCAAAAGGAATATGCGAAAGGAGTGAAACAAGTCACTTCTAATTACGATAAAGATCCACTCGACAAGAAAACAACAGTAACGTACTATGAATAGAGGCTTCGCCGTCTAGAAGCAGCATGGTCGCTTTTCGAGAAGATCGATGGAGAAATCAGAAATCTGCCTTCTCCGCCTATAAGTCATCCATACTTCACCACGGGATGCTATGAAACTACGGCTCAATTGTATGAACAATATGTTGCACATTTCACAGAACAAATCATGCAATTGAAGAAAGACGCCAATAGTCAAACATCTGAAGAGCCACTAATTTCAATGGCCAACGATGAACAACAAAACCAATTCACGAATAAATCAACCACAAAAGGAGCTTCCAAGGGAGTTATGCCCAAGCCCTTGGTAGCAGGCAATTTACCTGAATCTGCTAAGCCATCATCAGAAATGAGAAGATAAAAAGTGATAATTCAGTCACTTTATCGCTTATTCGCCACACTCGAGAATTTGGACCCCGAACAACATCCACAGTCCTTCTTCGAGTTAAAAATCAAGACAATTCAGCACTACTGGTTCCAAGTGGAAGAGCAAAACAGCGCCATATGGGAGCTAGTAGAGGACCCCGCCACACAGGGTTATGATACTAAAGGCTATATTCAGCTAGAAGACATTGTGCATCGCAATCTAATCGAGTTATCTGCAATAATAGAAAAACAAGGCCATACTCCACTGCCATCAACACAGGCTCCAGCATCTAATACAGCTATTGCAAGTTTACCAAAAATAACGCTACCAAAGTTTGATGGCGACTACGCAAAATGGCGACAATTCTTCGATCTGTTCTCTCAGATGGTTCACAATCAGACAATGAGCAATTGTCAAAAGATGTGGTACTTGAAGATGAATCTAGTGGGGGAAGCTGAGAAGTTGGTGAGACACTTTACGCTATCTGATGAAAATTACTCGACCGCCTGGAAATTATTACAGGACAGATACGAGAACAAAAGATTATTAGTCGCAGCACTCATCGACAAATTACTAAACCAGTCATCTCATGCAGCAGAAACCTCATCTGCTACATCAATAAAGACAATGCATGACACAACGCAAGAGTGCATATTAGGATTGGAAAATCTTGGCATACCTACCAACAATTGGGATCCACTCCTGCTCCACATTTTGCTCAAAAAAGTGGATAAGACCACACACCAGCTTTACGAGCAATCGCTAGCCAAGCCAAAGGAGATTCAATCACTTAAGGAATTTCTGGCATTTCTTGAAACTCGCTTTCAATCTCTGGAAGCACTGGGCCATAAGGGAAAGGGTCCAGATGACTATAACAAAAGACAGAGTACAGCCAAAACTCTAACATCAACAATATCATCAAATCAAAAATGTGCAGCATGCAGTGATAAGCACCAACTGTTTCACTGCAGTAGATTCCTGCGAATGTCACCCAGCTGCAGGCTGAATTTACTACGTAAACACAACCTGTGCATTAATTGTCTAAAGCCAGGTCATTCGGTTTCGACTTGTACCCTCAGAGGATGCACCAGATGCGCTAAGAGGCATAACACCCTAGTGCACATAGAGCAAACTCAAATGACTGAACCTCCGAGGGCATTCAACAAGCCAGCAGATCATCAATTAAGGCCTAACGTTCAGGAATTCATCCCTTCTCCTTCAGTTAACATCGGGATAAGCAATCAGCCACTTGCTTTAACTGCCTACAAGAACAAAGAAAAGATGAATCATGTACTTCTGAGTACCGCACGGGTTAAATTAGTGAGTGACAGTGGTAAGGAAATAGAATGCCGTGCCATCCTTGATTCAGGTTCACAAATAAACCTGATTACCACAAGAATTGTTAAAAGGCTAGGTGTGAACCCAACGCAAGAATCATTGCACATACAAGGCATTGGAAGTGGAAAGCAGCACTCACAGAAGAGAATAAGTGCCACATTGAACTCCAGAATAAATGGATTTTCTACCAGATTGGAGGCCTTTGTCCTCACTCATATAATTTCAAATCAACCCAGTCAACCAATGGACACATCATCTTGGAAAATACCACAGAATATCGCACTAGCCGATCCAGCATTCGATCAACCAGATCGCATTGACCTTCTCCTCGGAGCCGAGTTTTATCTTCAACTTTTATCTATTGGACAAATCAGTTTGGGACCAAATCTGCCAACCTTACAAAACACTGTTTTTGGTTGGATCGTAGCTGGCAAGACTAGTGGTACAACGGCAGCTGTGGCAACTTGTGGAATATGTACAGATTCTGAGGTAGATTTAGACAAGGCCATCGAAAGATTCTGGAAGATTGAGGAAGCGGAAGAAGTTCCAAGAAAACATTTCACGCTTTCAGAAAAACAATGCGAAGCACACTTCAACCAAACGTTTCAACGGGATGAGACCGGACGATTTATTGTACGCCTACTATTTGCAGGAGACCCAAGCACCCTCGGCCAGTCAAGAGACATTGCCCTAAGAAGATTTAATGCCTTAGAAAAAAGGCTTGCAAGAAATGAATACTTACGAAAACAGTATATCGAGTTTATGGACGAATACATACGACTAGGGCACATGGAAGAAGTCAGTTCAAGACACATTTCATCACAACACTACTTTCTTCCTCATCATTGTGTAATAAAGCCAGATAGTAGCACCACAAAACTAAGAGTGATTTTCGATGCGTCAACGAAAACCTCCACAAACATTTCATTAAATGACATCTTACACAAAGGTCCAACAATACAGAATAACCTATTTACTTCTTCGGTTTCGCTTGCCACGTTTTGTATTCACAGCGGATATACAAAAAATGTATCAGCAAGTGAGGGTACATGAAGAAGACAGAAAATACCAAGCCATCTTATGGAGAAGTGATCCAAACCAAACGCTGAAATGCTACCAACTATGTACTGTTACATATGGCACATCTGCAGCACCATACTTAGCCATGAAATGTCTTCAACGGTTAGCCCAAATAGAAGCAACTAAATATCCAGTTGGAAGCGAAATACTACAAACAGGATTCTATGTAGACGACGTTATGACTGGCGCTAACTCCCTCGCCACTACTCTCGAGATGCAAACACAACTAATCGGTGTACTCAAAGAAGCAGGTTTCAAACTACGAAAATGGTGCGCAAACCATCCACGATTGCTGCAGAATATACTTTAGGAGATCAAGAAATTCAACTAAACTTCACAGATGAAAAGGACCTCTCTGTTAAAACGCTCGGCCTAACATGGATGCCAAAAACAGATAAGTTTTGTGTAAGAAGCAATTGGGAATCTACTAATAAGGTAACGAAAAGGACAGTCGCATCAGAAATTGCTCGGTTATTTGATCCCCTTGGGATCTTGTCGCCCATTATAGTTACTGCTAAAATATTCCTTCAGGAATTGTGGATGCTTAAACTTGACTGGGACGCCGCTCTTCCCATCGAACGTTACACTAAATGGACGAGGTTTCGAGATGGTCTGAAAACACTGAACAATATACAGTTTTCAAGACATGTCCTCTCAACTGAAGTACCGAGATCAATACAACTGCATGGATTTGCTGATGCTTCTGAGAAGGCATATGACGCCGTTATATATGTGCGCTCTATCAATAGTGAAGGAAGAATCATTGTCAATCTTCTATGTGCAAAATCAAGAGTCGCTCCAACAAAAAAGCTAAGTCTCCCACGGTTAGAGCTATGTGCTGCCAAGTTAGCCGCAGAGTTAATGGCCCGAGTAAAAGGAGACTTGAACTTCAGAGAAACACCTAGTTATCTCTGGACTGATTCAGAGATCACGCTTGCCTGGATAAACGCTACATCCACTTCGTTCCAGACCTTTGTAGCAAATAGAATTGCAGCCATTCAAGAAGCTTCAATCCCCGAACAATGGAGACACGTACCATCCAAAGAAAATCCTGCCGATGTTCTGTCCAGGGGAATCGACCCAGAGAAGTTAAAAACCTGCAATCTTTGGTTCTACGGCCCTCTATATCTGCATGGAAACGAATGCATATGGCCCCCGCCTCATAAAAAGAGTGCTCAGTGTAACGAAGAAAGAAAGGCATCGGCTTTCCCTGTAACTGTACCAATCGAAGATGAAGACAGTTCAATCCACTTTATACATAAGATAAATCACAAGAATTCCTTCCGCAAGCTACAACGGGTGGTTGGATATATTCTACGATTTATCAAAAGAAGTAAAGGACTAGGTGATAAACTCATGAAGGGAAGGTGACTTACTGCTAAAGAGATGGATGATTCATTATTCTTCATCGTAGGTAAAATGCAAGAAAAAGAATTCAAGGAAGATATTCACCATCTACAGCGATACAATGAGGTTAACAAAACAAGCTCATTGGCCACTCTGTCGCCGTTTTTAGATGATAGAGGTATCTTACGAGTAGGAGGTCGTTTGGAAGCTTCCATCCTTTCATATGACGCAAAACATCCTATCTTGCTGCCCTATTCACACGAATTAACCAAATTCTTAATGGTCGATACGCATCGAGAAAACTACCACGTTGGCCCACAGGGGTTACTATCCAAAACAAGACAGCGGTTTTGGCCTATTAAAGGTAAGACCCTCGCGCGTGCTGTAGTACAACATTGCGTCAAATGCGCAAGAAGCAAACCACAATTGCTAACACAAATAATGGGCAACCTTCCACCATTGAGAGTTCAACCAGCCCGGCCATTCATCAACTCAGGCGTTGATTTCTGTGGTCCTCTCTGGGTTCACTACAAAATAAGAGGCAAGCGACCGCATAAAGCCTATGTCGCAGTGTTTTCTTGCTTTGCCACAAAGGCTGTACACCTGGAAGTAGTAAGCGACCTTTCAACCGACGCTTTCATTGGAGCATTAAAACGTTTTATTGGTAGAAGGGGACACTGTAGAAATATATTCTGTGATAACGCCACAAATTTTGTAGGCGCAAAAAATCAATTAGCAGAACTGCAGGATCAGATATATTCAGACCCAGCTCAGGAGAAAATAACATCATTTTGTAGCAACAAGAGTCTCGATTTTCATTTCATTCCACCAAGAGCCCCTCACTTCGGTGGGTTGTGGGAGGCTGCAGTCAAGTCAGCCAAACACCTGCTACAACGAAGCGTCTCATCAGCATCGCTCACATATGAGGAATTAGAAACTGCAATTATAGAAATAGAAGCAATCCTCAATTCACGTCCTCTGACGGCAATGTCTTCAGATCCAAATGACCTCACAGCACTCACTCCTGGGCACTTTTTAGTAGGGGAACCATTAACCACCCCAGTAGATGCTCAAGCGAAACCTACTAACGTCAACCTATTGAGACACTGGAAGGCAGTATCTCACCTCAAGCAGCAATTCTGGAAACGTTGGTCAGTCGAATACTTGCATGAGCTTCAACATCGTTTTAAGTGGAAGCAAGCATCTCAAGATGTTAAGCCAGGGACAATAGTTGTGATAAAAGAAGACAATGCACCAGTAATGAAATGGCCTTTAGGGAGGATTGTAGAAGTACACAAGGGCAACGACGGCCGAGTACGGGTAGCCGACGTGCGTACTTCAACGAATATATTACGACGTGCAATACATAAGCTCGCCCCTTTACCATGTGAAGAAGAGCATACAAGTGAATTCCTAGCAGATCAAGAGGAACAGATTAAACAACCTCCTCCAAAACGACACGGTATAGACCACAATGCTGCTGAAAATCCCACCACAACAAATCAGTCACCTAGAAAAAGAGTACGATCATCGCTAGGTAGCTCAATAGTAACATTATTGCTTGCCTGTCTCGTACTCCCAGTTATAAAAGGAGATCCTGTTGAAGTTACCCAATTTAAGACCCAACTTGGCATGCACTTTGAAAATCTCGGAACAATAAACCTAATAACAACTGAGTGGAAGCTGATAGTATACTACGATTTGCAGCCTTATTGGATGGAATTCAGCACACTAAAAAACGGGACCACAGCATTACAACACCTGTGCAATCAATTGATTATAACTAACAAGGGCTCGTGCCTACAATTAGTTCACCAATTTGAGCATATACTGGAAGAATTAAATAAAGAGAATGAGTTGATATCGCAGCAACACCTCCTAGACAGACAAAAAAGAGGGGCAATCAACGTCGTCGGTAATATAGCGAACGCATTGTTCGGCGTTCTCGATTCCCAATATGCAGAAGAAATGTCCAGAACAATAAAGTCGGTTCAGGAGAATGAACAACATCTCCTAGGGCTCTTGAAAAATCAAACATCTGTAATCGATTCAACCATAAACATCATCAAACACGACCAAGCGACGACAGAACAGAAGTTCAAGGCGCTAGATGCTCAAATACGTCAAATAATCGGCCGAATAAACAATGAAGACGAACAAGGTCAGCAAAGCAAGATCCAGCATTTATTCAGTTCATTGGCAATCCAAATGTCACTCGTCTCTAGCAACCTCCAACGATTTCAATCAGCAATTATTGAAGTACTTACAGACACTCGCCATGGAAAAATAAACCCGCTGTTATTCTCGGGTAAACAGCTAAGGCAAGAAATTATGATAATTCGAAACAATTTGCCACCAAACTTCCGGCTTCCGATTAATCAAGAGAATGTGTTAGAATTATACCACATAATGACGGCCAAGGCTGGAATTGTTAATGACCATGTCATATTTCAAATATTGCTGCCATTGATAAATGGAGAGAATTTCGACCTATTTAGAGTGATACCAATACCTATTTGTATCAACAATTCATTCATCGCAATAGAATCACATTCTCCTTACTTGGCAGTAACTCCGCATCGAAATGAATACTATCCCCTAAAAGAGCAAGACCTGTACTCATGCATAGCGCTTGAAGATTCACGCCATCTCTGCAACCAGCTCCATCCAATATATCATAAAGGAGCCAACATAAGCGGATGCGAGATCGAACTACTCAACAACAACCCAGTCCTACCACAATGTAAACTAACTGAAGTACAAGAACAACCCATTTGGATACAATTGTCTAACACCAATGACTGGATATTTGCTCTAAGGTTCAAAACCTTAATTAACGTAGTCTGTGATGGTGAAGTCTTCCCAATCGTCTTGAATAACTCTGGTCTTCTAAAAATCAAGCCAAATTGTGTAATAAAGGAGGACTACGTTACCATACATGGGCACCAAATTTATTCAAGCAACTCGAAAACTTCATATACGAAGCTCGGGCTGTTCTACGAAAACATAGCTCCCGAGCAGAGACCAATAACGCTAGCTGATAGCCCTCGATATTCTGGCGAACTGGGATCACTAGAAGATCTGCAAAAACAACTTAAGTCGCTAAACCTATCGGTCCTGCCACATCAGACTTACACGGATGCGATTCATCATATCGGCGTAAGTTATCTCGTTCTGAGCCTAATCATTGTCATAGCAGTATATCTCGGATGGACGTCTAGAACAAAGTATTGCAACCCAAGGGTGACCAAACCGATGCCACAACCAAGAAGTCCAAATCGCGTCTTGCAGATCTAACTAAGTTGAACGAGTGTTCAACGGGGAGGAGAATGAACAATCTTAGAATTAAAATAATGTAAGGTCATTGTACGTGCATATCCAACAAATTTATTGTCAGCACATACTTACAGCTTATTACATGTCATTCAATCAATTTGTTGGATATGCACAAAGTTCATTGCTCCATATGTGAATTCTTCGATAATTTCAACCACGCATTTTCTCACCATCAGCAAATTCTATAATTTTCAAGCACGATTTGCGACAGTGAGGAAATGCTGGATTAGCAAGAATTACTTTAAATAAATTGTAAATATAAAGAGGAACAAGTTAAATAAATGAATCAGTTTGTTTTCAATCAGATATCGGCATTTTTCATTTTTATAATTAACCCGTTACCTTTCAGAATTTTTTCTGGTGTAGTGGTTTATGTACCGCGTACACCCCATCAATTAACAGCCAGGGTTTAAAACCTTGACTGCGTTTACATCTACATTCACGTGAAATAAAAGAATTTCACAACAGGATTCCATTAATCCTCGTTCTTTGGCATCGTTCACTCAAGTAATCTTCAAACCATTTTATCGCCTTATCTTTGATTCCATATGCATCTAATTTACCAAATATTGGGTTCCATTGTTTCAAAGGCCCGTTTTAGATCTAAAAACACTGCCAGGTCGTACATTTTATTGTCTACTTTTTCCTTCCATCCACTTATAATTAGATTTAATGCCGTCTCATAAGAATATGTTTTACGGAATCCAGATTGGGTTTTCAAAATTAATTGGTTCTCTTCCATATATCTTTCAAGCTGCATTTGGACTACTTTTTCTAGTACTTTCTCTATTAATTGGTCTATAATCTTAGCACTTCTTAGAATTTTTTACTTTTCAACCGGATTACTAAGGACTCCTTCCAACACTTTGGGAATGACAATGCATTGTTGACAAGCCTTGTAATTACGAATACCAGCTCATTATTTTCAATTATCATTTTTGTACTAACGTGATTATAATCAGGCTTTTTATTTAATGTTTTTAGAATTCCTTTAATTGTTTGCAAATCTACCATTTGAAATTCAAAGCTGTTATTTGTCGGCTGTATATTATCCTGATACGAGCACGTCATTATAGACTTATTAATTTTAAATAAAATATAAATATAAAATACTTATTAAAGTTGTCGGCTATTTCCCTATCGTCTCTGATAAAACCATCTCCAAAATTAATACATTTGATTTTGTTAGTCTCTTTTCTTAACACAGTTTGTTTGATTACTTTCCACATATGCTTCGAATCATCGGCATTACTTATTCTTTCTGCTATTACTTTATTTTTGGTCAAGCATATTTTTGCTTTGTATTTGTTTCGCATATTTCTGTATTTACTCCATTCTTCATTATTATTTAACAGTCTAGCTCTCTTATATATAATAATTTTTTGTTCCTTCAAGTTCCTTAGCTCCTCTGTGAACCAACTAAATTGATAATTGTATATTACTTTTTTCTTTATGAACTTACTGGATAGAACTGTAATCGATTATTATGTCTAATTCACTCGCGCATAAGGTTACATGATCTATCTCCTTTACCCGAACTCATTAACTCGTTTCCAAAAGAAATTTTTCATACTTAAATATATCAACTAATTTCTTATCCTCTAAATCTATTTCACTTTTTATGATTATATCTATTTCTAAGGTTTCGTGGTCGCTGACTTTAAAATTTGTGCTGACTTTAGTTTCTATATTCGTCATGTTAGTTGCCACAAATCGATTAATGTCTTTGAATATTGTGTTATTCTAGTATATTCGCCGACTATTTGTTTGTATCCATTATATCTTAAAATTGATTCTACATACCTTATACGTTGTGTTTGTGTTCCAATCAATATTAAAGTCACCTGCAATTACTACATCTTCAGCCAATTATACCCCATAGGGTCGAGCAGGAGAGAAAGCTTCCACTCAATGGAGTCCACAGTTTCATCTCTTAAACCAAGAAAAGCGTAATACCCTGTGATTTATATACGACTGAAATAATGACTATTTACCTAATTTGTTTGCCAATATATTCTTATAGCTTAGTGCTACAACAGTGGGTTCAATAAATTGATACAACTCTCGTATTGCAACTCTGTATTGTCTCAATACTCTATTACATAAACATAAACATAACATAAACATCAATTTATTTGAGCACCCCTGCCAAGGGCACGCCGAGCGTTGGGCACATCATAGCGAGTTACATAGTAGATACACATTATAGCAAAACGAAACATAAACAAGTAAGAGCTGTTGAGGCTTAGAGCGTCCGTAGTAGCTCGTTCATTAAGAGTAAATAACATTAAAATTACAGCAATATATAAAAATATGAAAATATAAAACTTGTAGCGTGAATTATAGTGTGACATAACATGTTAACAATGAAATAGAAAGATAAATAGACGTAAATAGACCAGCGTCAAGTAGTAGAGGATTTTAGCAACTAAGCAAAACCTATATTAGAGGTAATACTGAACCTAAAAGTAATCTTAACCATATACACCAAATAACATGAGTCATCCCTTATCAGAGGCAAAACACTGAGCTTTTGGCTTGAAATATTATCAGAGGATGCCAGTAACTAGGCGATACATATATTAAAGGTAACTAATGACTACTTAAGGTTGAACTTAAAAGTAAATTAATTATATACACCAAATAACATGAATCGTCTCCCATCGGAGGTGAGCCCCGAGCATTCAGCTTGAACTTCCGATTGATCTGAACTGTGTATATTGAATATATATATAAAACAAAATGAAACATCCCCACGGCTTTTACTGTTTCAACATTGATAGCAAGACTAACCTGACCTGACTTGATTTGATTTGACTTAGCTTGGTTATGGCGTTAAACATATCGGACAGAGAAAATACACGATATGGAGGGTGGCCCCTCAGAGCAGTTTGGTTCTAAGCGATTCAGATGCACCAAACAGAATTAATACTAGAGGGGGAGGTTAGTTATGAATGACGTGAGGACGATGCTCTTATAGACGGTATTATAGGAATTATAGTCGCTACCCCTGGCTTCATCAGTCATCTGGTTCCAGATGGTCGCCCCCCGCAGGAAAATGTTTCTTCCACCATACTGCGACAGTACTCTAGGGAGGACAACTCTCAACCGGTTCAAAGTGCTCCACTTTATCCGATGCATCAGGTAGCAGGGCAATAGACCATGTCTAGATTTGAAAATCAACTTCAAGACATTGAGCTCGTACATCTTGGCAAGTTGACACGGGATAAGCATTTCAAGCAGCCACGCTTAAAGCTGAACACATATCTGGCGCAAGCCATGAACGCACGGCCCAGCTTATCGAGGTTGCCGCAGGAGATAGGAAACAGTACCACATCTGCATAGAAGAAATGTGGTAAGATCAGAGCGGTCTCGTACGCGTTGCCCCGTCAAGATGTTGTAACGCTGCATAAAGTGAGCGCAAGCCGTAATACACTCCAGCACAGATTTTATTAATCTGTGGTTCCCAAGTCAGACCAGGATCCATGAGCAAGCCCAGGTTGAGCACCACCTTAGCAGACAATTCGACATTGTGTCCTAATAAATTCAGTGCTGGAAAATATGAAGAGTTAGACCTATTCGATGGACGAATAGAGTAAATAATGGCTTGTGTTTTAGTGGGATTAAGAGATATCCTGTTATTAACTGACCATTCAGCTATCCCTGCCAGAGTCCTATTAATGACCATTGCTGCCTCACTGAGGTTATCTCTAGGAGCACCACAGTAAATTTGAAGATCGTCTGCATAGATGTGGAAGTGTACATCGCTCAGCACGGTGGTGATGTTATCCATGAAGAGTGTGAACAGGAGAGGCGCCAAAACAGCTCCCTGAGGGACTCCTTCCACCACTGGCCTCATGGACGAGTATGTGCTATTGCTATTTACCATAAAATACCGGTTACTTAGGTAGTGGTCAATCAGTCTACATGCAGTGGCGGAGAACCCAAAACAGGAACGCAGGCTAGCAAGTAGCATAGAGTGTGGGACCGAGTCAAAGGCCTTGCTGAAGTCTAGTAGCACATGAATTACGTCTTTACCCCTGTCACACAGGTCACGAATGCCCGCCGTTACCTCGAGAAGAGCTGTACCCGTTGAGTGAAGCCTCCTGAAGCCTGATTGGAGTTTTGAGAGTAGATTGTGAGAGCCTACATGTTCTGTGATCTGATCAACAATGATAATCTCCAGGACCTTGGAGATTGTCGGCAATATGGAGATTGGTCTCCATTCAGAAATATGGGATGGGGAGTTTACTTTGGGGATGGGGGTTATTAGACCGATCTTCCAGTGATCAGGAAATTGTGAGGATGAAATTAACCTGTTAAGCAGATGCGTGATGATGGGTAGGATGAAGGGAAGAACTATTTTTTAAAACTTGAGAGGTACGTCATTGTATCCAGTATCATTTGATTTAAGTCTGCGGAAGGCGTTCACAGCCTCAACCTCAGACACATTTGAGAAGCTGAAGGCATCATCAGCAACAGTAGAGCATCGATCAGTGGGAATATGTTGAATATCATCCAGTCTGTCGCTTGTAGCGTTTGGCAGCGGTAAGGGGCTGTGACAGAGAAAGTCAGCATATTCTTCATGGTCAATAGTCGATTGAGCTCTAGCTTTCGAACCCGAGCCAAGATCGTTGACCTTATTCCAATTTATGACACTGCCCTCTCTAACGCCTTCTCTCACCTTTGATCTGATTAAGTAGTCAGCCTGACTACGCAAGCGACGAAATTCCACCAGATTTTGCATTGTTTTGTCATTTTTCCACTGACCATAAGCAAGATCGCGAAGTTGACATTTGAGTAAGATCTCAGGGTGCTTAAAAATACTTTTTTTTAACTGTGCATACTTTGGTGGTTTTCAGGGGCACTTGCCTCATGAATATGGAGCACAACGAGTCTGAAAAATGTTGTGCAGCTAAGCCGGGGTCGGAATGGTTAAAAATGGGTGACCAGTCAATCCTAGAAAGGACCGCATGAAGAGCGTCAGTTTGTATTGCTGAGAAATTTCTGAAGGTTCTCCATAGATTAGGAGGAAGACAATGAATGTTGAACGAGGCAAAGAGCAACTCATGATCAGAGATGCCGGGGCACTGACCAGAGAAGACCGACTGGAAATGTGAGACCGAGATGAGCAGGTCAAGGGTTGTTGCAGAGACGAGCCCATGACGCGTGGGTAGATTGTTGATGATTACAAGTCCTCTTTCGCTCAATTGGTCTTTCAGTGAGCGAGACAACGTAGACAAGCTTCCAACATCCACATTAAAATCACCGCCAATCAGGACACGTGACGTACTACTTGTAATTTGCTCCAGAGCATTGGACAAGACCGACATATCACTGTCCGTGTACGTTGCTGCGCATCTGTATATGACCACTAAAGTCACAGGCTCCACATCATCAGAACAGCCCTCCACCTGAACAGCCAAGATTTCCCAGCTGTTGTCGATGAAACGAAAACAGACCCTTGACCTCATTGTGTCAACCACATAGACCGCGACACCCCCGCCTTTTTTGGCGAGTCTGTCGAGCCTATGCAGTCTATATGCAGGAATGTCAAGCATTCTGGAAGTCTCACGTCTCACATACCAGCAGATGCCTGATGTTTGTTATGTTTTTGGAAGTGGATCTTGCGTTAAATGAAAGTATGTTAAAATAATTCGGCTGTAGGACATTGGACAGATCAGCCTGAGTTAATAGAATATAATGCGGGATGTTAGTTATATTCGACATTGCAGGGGAGGAGTGGTAGATTTGCCAGGTAAAGCAGAGGATTTTGAGAGACGTTGCGCAAGTTCAATAGTGAATCGAGCTGCAACTCGATTAGGTGCACATTCAGCCGACCTATGCAGAATGTATATTCTCCGGTTTCTGGTGTATACCCTTTCCACTAGGTTCGAACTCCTGAGGCGAATAGCAGTGTGCAAGAGGTATAGGTCCTGCGGCAACAGATATTCGTTGATATATATTCTAGTGTTTGCTCCTTGAGGATAGATCACATTCAGGGTGAGCGGTTTTGTTTTAAGTTTCACCAGATAGGCTCGGAAGAAAGTAGAGCAATCCTCCTCCCTATAGAATCTAAGGCACACCTTAGGAAGGATAGGGGAAGGTGTACCTAGCTTCGGTTGGAATGGTGCAATGAGCTCGACACTGTTACAGAAAGAGCTCTCCAGATCTATACCTTTACACAGTGCCGGAAGCAGCACGTCCCTGATTCCACTGCCAGTTAGTGCACTAGGCAGATTGCTAATTACAAGCGATTTATTTTTCACATATAGGCGCGAGAGTACGTCAAGATCCACAGAGGGCCCACCAACAGTGGGGAAGGTTGCTGTTATTGCATCAACCCTTTCAGTCAGCTGTTGGAGCAGTGCCCTAATACTATTGATAGTGTAAATAAGTTGGGTTCTTGGCATAACTTTGCTTGCCTTCTTCAGTTGCTCGATCTATTAGGGATGAACGAAACGACTTTTAGTATTAGAGCGAAGAAAGCTCAATCTCTAAAAAGTCCACCAAGTTAAAGCTTAAGAGCTCAATATCTGGTGTAAAAAAAGGAGAGATATTATTAGTGAGAGCTATACAGCTCAATACCTTTAATATCAGCCATGTTGGAGCCAAGGGGCTCAATATCTGGCAGTTAAATGATACGCTTGGAGTTGTAGGTAAAACTCTGAATTTTTATTCTCAATCGCACTTAATTTATACTTTTAAAAATTGCTTACATGGTAAAAACCTTAATACAAAAAATATTATTTCTCATGAGAACTAAAGACTATTACAAAATTGCTTACATTGCTCATATCAGCAATATCGATCAAGAATATATTTAATCGATAAAAATGCATATACATTAACCCCTACATGAACAAGCATAGCATTGCTTCGATGCTTACTTTGCAATCTTTTTCTTATTGAACAAATGCTAAGTAGATATGACACAGTTATCGATTGCGTCATTGAGCAATTACTTTTATTTATTTTTTTTAAGCTCAATGAGTAATGTATTGTATGTATCATCACGGTGCAATGGTGACCAGTGGTGATCATATTACATTTTACAACTTTCTTTCACTTAGCGTAAATTCATTAAATGATCGTAGAATGGCGCATGGCTATTCCGATCATATTTCTTTTTTTTTGTTGCTATTTACTTTTGCTTGTCATGTTTGTTTTGTTTATTTTTATTTCTTTATTATTATTCGTTGTTGAGGTAGGTGCATGTGCATTTATTATTGTGGTATGTAAGTATGCTCTACATCCTTACCGTAAAAAGAGAAAAAAAAATTTTTTTTTTATAGAAAAAATTTTTTTTTGATTTGCTTATATGAGTGCAATAGGCAATTTGCATATACATGATTTTGATGGAGATGACAACACTATCTTTATTTAATCAATTATTTCACATTTTTAAATGTTTCTTTATAATTATTAAAGTTGATATGTACATTATGTGTATATATACTATAATACATATTATAATAAATGTCAGATGTCGATATCATATTATTCTAATGCTATGAGATTTCTATATTCTAATGAAATGGTATGCTATTTATATATTTTATTGGTAATAAGTTATCTTTTTTAGCCTATTCTTATGTACTTTCTTTCTTTTATTGTCAATATCTAAGTAGACATTTACTCCTTCTATTTCTTTTACTTCATATGGGCCTTTATAAGGGCTTTCACATTTTCGTTTATCTTCTCTTTTCAGAAGTACAAAATCTTTTACTTTTATTTCAATTGGGTTTATTACTTTATCTAATTTTTCTTTACGTTTTGTTTTTGCTAAGTCTAATAATATTCTAGCTCTATTGTGTGCTTGTGTTAACCTAAATTTTAGTTCTTTTGCGTAATCTTCATAATTGTATATAGGCGTATTATCATTGAAATCTACATCGTTCGCCAGGCTAGCGAGTTTTCCAAAGACTAGTTCGTATGGAGTGTAACCTGTATCAGAATGTGGTGTCGTGTTATAACAAAATGTATAGTACGGTAGCCATTCATCCCAATTGTATTCCTGTGTGAATGATAGAAGATATTCATTTAGGACTCTGTGGTTTCTCTCAATTGAACCTAATGTTTGGTGATGATATGGTGTAGATGTTCTCTGCTCTATCTTCAAGTATTTGCATATGTTGGTGAATGTTTCATTTATGAATTCCGTTCCCAAGTCTGTTTTTATCGTATTGAAGGTACCATATCTTAATATGAATTTTTCAACTAATGCTCTGGCAATTGTAATTGCCTCCTTGTTCTCCAATGGTATAGCTTCAATATACTTGGTCAGTTCACACTGTATAGTTAGTATGTATCGAAATTCTTTTGACATTTTTAGTGGACCAACAGTATCTATAGAGATTACTTCGAAACTCCTTTTTGGGGTATCCGTTATCACTAATTTTTCTCTAGTGTGTTTTAGGATTTTATTCTTTGCACACAATTCACATCTGTTTATATAGTCTTTAACCATCTTGTTTAGATTTTTCCATATGTATCTTTGTTTTATCTTATTTATCGTTCTTTTGACACCTGAGTGTCCGCCATGTGGTGAGTTGTGGAATTCATTGATTATATTATTCTTCACTTTAATATCTTTTATTTGTATGGGAGTTTTATATATTATAATTTTTAATTTTGTTTGCCTATTATTCTCATTTATATTTTGTTTCTTATTTTGCTGCAGCTTGTTAAATAACTTTTTAAATTCGTCGACGTTTATATAATGAAATATGATGTCATCTTTCGCTAACGATAGTGACTCGGTTTTCATTTTCTTCATTTTCGAAATCAGTGTCTCCAAGATCAAACCTAAGTCGTGATATGGATAATTGCTGAATTCGATTATCACTCCCTTATTATTTATTATTATATTTGGCAAACTATTATTTTCTTTTTGTAGCGCTTTATTCTTATTGAGCTCAAATTTTAACTTTGGTATCCTCCTTACTTCGTTATTGGAAGTGCATTCCCATGCATAAAGGTGATCAGTCTCTATGTTAGTTGGGCTGCTATCCTGGGGTTTCTTCTTGTTAAGTTTTTCTATCTTGTTGGACATTGCTCTTGTAGTTACATTTATGCTTGCTGTGGGAATCATTGCTTTTAATATATCAGAATCAATTTTTATTCTTGATAAGGCATCGGCATTCGCATTCATTTTGCCTTGTTTATAATTAATTTCGAAGTCGTAGTCGGCTAGGTCTAATCTTATTCTCGTTAATTTGGAAGATGGATTTCTATGCGTGAAGAGACTTACTAAAGGTCTATGGTCTGTTACCACGACAAATTTTCTACCATATAAATAAGGTCTGAAGAAATTTATTGCCCAATGAATGGCTAATAATTCTTTTTCAATAATTGGTTTATTAAGTTCATGCTTTGTTAGCGTTCTGCTAGCATATGAAATTGGTAAATCAGATCCTATGTCACCTTGTGATAATACTGCTCCAAGAGCAAATTGTGAAGCATCTGTTGTTAATATAAATTTTTCTTCAAAATTGGGGTATTGTAATATTGGTGAATTTGTCAATTTTGACTTTAAACATGAAAATGCTTTTTGACATTCATCTGTCCAATCGAAAATGGTGTTCTTTTTCGATAGAGAATTTATTGGTCTAGCTATTTCAGCGAAATTTGGAATGAATCTTCTGTAGTAGTTACAGAATGCAATAAATCTTCTTGCATCATCCGCATTTTTTGGGGTGGGGTAATTCAATACAGTGTCAAATTTCTTAGGGTCTGTTCTAATACCATCTTTTGTTATTAGATGTCCCAAATACGTTACTTCTGTCTGTAGAAATCTACATTTTTCCGGATTTAGTTTTAAATTATATTTTCTCAGTCTGTTAAATGTTGTTATCAGATTTTGATTGTGATGTTTTAGGCTACATCCAAAGATAATAATATCGTCCACGTATAAGAACGCTTCAGAATCTAGTCCAGATAAAGCTATTGAAAGCATTCTTTGAAAACTATTGGTTGAAATTTTTAAACCAAATGGCAGTCTTTTAAATTGATAGTGGCCTTTGTTGCTTGAAAATGCAGTCAATGGCCTAGAATTCTTATTTAATTCAATTTGATGAAATGAACTTGTAAGATCAAGTGTGGAAAAGTATTTCGCTCTTCCAAGCTTGTCAAGTACATCATCAAGTCTTGTTAGAGGAAATTTATCATTAAGAATTTTTTTATTTAGTTGTCTGAAATCTACAACAAGACGCCATTTTTTATTTCCGTTGTCGGATTTTTTTGGAACAATTAATAAAGGAGAATTGTATGGACTTATTGATGGTTCAATAACGTCTTCCTTTATGAGCTTGTCTATTTGATTATTTATTTCCTCGATTTGTGTCTGAGGAAGTCTATAATTTTTAATATATACAGGATTCTTGTCTGTAGTGGAGATTTTTTGACTGTAGAAATTATTTGTAGTTAATTTGTCATCCGGTAAATGGAAAATATCTGAGAAATTTTTGCATATTTCTAAAACAGAATTTTTTGCATATTCATCTAGATTTTCTAATTTGAGTTCTTTCAGAAGTTTAGTGAATCTGTTGTTGTTTTTATGCTTGGTACTAGTATTTATTATGTGATAGTTATCAAGAGGTTCTATTTTGGGTTTGAAATTTTTGAGGATAATTTCTCTATCTAGCGTATTTAAAATTTTGATGTGTGCAACGCCTTTTGCAGGAATTATAGAATTAGCTATGAAAACTCCTTTTTGTATTTCTTCGCTTAGAACTATGTTATCTTGTTTTATATTAACATTGATTGCTTGTATTATCTCTGTTCTTGGTGGGATCTTTATCAAATTTAGATTTGGTAGTTTAGTATTCATTGGCAATATAGATTCTATCTCATTATGAAAGATAGAGATTGTAAAATTTTCATAATCAATTTTACATGAGTTTTGAATTAAAAAATCTCTTCCTAGAATTCCACTTGTCAAGATTGGAAAATCATCATCTACTATATGAAATTCTTGTGGAATATCTTGACCTTCTATTTTTAGATCTGCCTCTAAGGTTCCTAAAGAGAATGATTCTGACTTAGTGATACCCGTTATTTTGCATTTTTTGTGTTCTTGAATTCCTTCACCAGATTTCAATTCATTGCGTTTCATAATTGATATGTCAGCTCCAGTGTCTATAAGAAATGACTTCTGGCCCGGTGATACATTTATGGATGTTGTTATGTAGTTGGTTAGGTGTTTAGTAAGACTATATATTCTTATTGCATTTATTAGTCTATTTCCCCCGAATCGGTTACTTGGGGGATTTCCCCGTTTCCCGATTGCGTTAGGTTGACTCTTCTATTGTGAAGATTTCGAGATTGGTTGCCATGTCTATACTGAATATTTGATTGGTTGTAGTTTTGGTGTTGATTATGAACTCTATTATTTCTTGAATATGAATTTGAGTTCATATTAGGACGATTTATAGCATAATTTTGCGAAAATCTATGGTTATTATGATTGTTATTTCGTCCGATGTTGTTAAATTGTTGACCTCTTGGATTGAATGAATTCTGTGCATGTCGGTTTTTTCTATAATGATGGACATATGTTTGCGGTCTTGGTACTTCAACTTCAGCCGCAATTTGTATTGCTTCTTGCAATGTTTTAGGCCTTGCGGCGAAAATTGTCGCCTTTATCTGTTCATTAAGTCCATTCTTAAATGCATTCAATGCTATTTGGTCATTGAGTTTCGCAATTATTGTTCTATTTTCTTCACCTTGCTCTGTTATCTGTATAGAGTTTAATTGAGCAACCAAATTTTCTATTTTTGTGGCGTAGTCTGTAATTGTTTTACCAGACTGAGTTATTTTTGTTAACTCTGTTTGTATGCTGAGTGGTGTTTTCGTGCTTTTAAAGATGTCACGCAACGTTTTCTGTAGCGAGTCATAGTTTTTTTCAATTGTGATATAGCTTATCTTGTTTTTGACTGCTGCTGAGAGTCTTGTCTTTAAAACAAAATCTATTAATCTGCTTTTCTGCTCATTATTTGCTAGATCACTATGCATAAAATGCACTAAATTTAGAAAGTTGTCCAGATTTTTTATTTCTCCATTAAATTCTGGAATAATTTTTATGGCTGTAGCTATATCAAATGTTGCCATTTTTGGTTCTGAGTCCTTATCTTTTAATAATTCATTTGATTCTGAGTCCGTTTCTTCTAGTAATTCATTAGTTTTTTGTATCAATATTAAATCTAGTTCTGTGTATTTTGCCTCAAATTTTTCTTTTTGTTTGAGTGCGACAATCTCATCTTGCTTGTATGCAGTTTTATATATGTTATTAAAGTTATCTTTTATCTCTCTGGCTTGTTTAGTTTTGCCTAGTATATGCGCGGAAGTGTATGTTCTATTTGGAGTCTTTTTAAAATTTTCCAATATTTTATCTAATTGTGAGATTAATTCCTGTAAACTCATTATTCTATATATCTGTTTAGTTATACTCTAGCTATGGCTATCTGTCTATCTACCTTTTTAATGAAATATTTTTTTATTTTTATTGCTATTAAATATAAAATAACTAGAATTCCTAAAATGAGTAATATTAGCTCTAAATCTGAAAGTATTCTATTCCCTTGTTCTGTATTATTTGTTGCTGAACCTGCATTATTGTTTATTATAACCTCTTCTTTGGATTCTTTCGACTGTTTTTTACCCATTTTGAGTGACAAAGAAAAAAGAATGGTAAGCAAAAAAAAATGAAGGATTAGCTGTGAGCTGATATTGAAGGTAAAAGAAAGAGAATAATATGTAAATGTAAATAACAATATGCCATGTAAATAATGTAAATAAGTTGATATTTTATTTTATGTAAATAAGTTGATATTTTATTTTTTTGTATATATATATAATGTAATAGTTTATGACTAATTAAAGGTTTATTTATAACATTTTTTTTTATATATATATATTTTTTTTTTATTTATTCCTTCTCTTTTTTTGTTTTTCTTTTCTTTTCTCCTTTCTTTCCTTTTTTAACTCTGCTATTTTCATCAGGAACTTCTTTCTCTGCTCCCCTTGTGATATCACAGCCAGACGGTGATATTCGCCGATTTCTCTTCTAAATTTTGCTTCGAAGCCAGCTCTTCTTTTTGTATAATTTTCCTTTGGTGGTTGTACTTGAGGTTGTTGGTTCTTGTTTCTGCGTCGGTACTCCTCTATTGTGATGGGCCTCGGTCCTTTGGTGGGGTCCCGTAAAGCGTCTATCAGGGATTCCTTTAACTCTTTCCAGGGTTGTAGAGTCTCTTCAAAGATTCGGTCCGCAGGATCGCCATGTAAATAAGTTGGGTTCTTGGCATAACTTTGCTTGCCTTCTTCAGTTGCTCGATCTATTAGGGATGAACGAAACGACTTTTAGTATTAGAGCGAAGAAAGCTCAATCTCTAAAAAGTCCACCAAGTTAAAGCTTAAGAGCTCAATATCTGGTGTAAAAAAAGGAGAGATATTATTAGTGAGAGCTATACAGCTCAATACCTTTAATATCAGCCATGTTGGAGCCAATTGGCTCAATATCTGGCAGTTAAATGATACGCTTGGAGTTGTAGGTAAAACTCTGAATTTTTATTCTCAATCGCACTTAATTTATACTTTTAAAAATTGCTTACATGGTAAAAACCTTAATACAAAAAATATTATTTCTCATGAGAACTAAAGACTATTACAAAATTGCTTACATTGCTCATATCAGCAATATCGATCAAGAATATATTTAATCGATAAAAATGCATATACATTAACCCCTACATGAACAAGCATAGCATTGCTTCGATGCTTACTTTGCAATCTTTTTCTTATTGAACAAATGCTAAGTAGATATGACACAGTTATCGATTGCGTCATTGAGCAATTACTTTTATTTATTTTTTTTAAGCTCAATGAGTAATGTATTGTATGTATCATCACGGTGCAATGGTGACCAGTGGTGATCATATTACATTTTACAACTTTCTTTCACTTAGCGTAAATTCATTAAATGATCGTAGAATGGCGCATGGCTATTCCGATCATATTTCTTTTTTTTTTGTTGCTATTTACTTTTGCTTGTCATGTTTGTTTTGTTTATTTTTATTTCTTTATTATTATTCGTTGTTGAGGTAGGTGCATGTGCATTTATTATTGTGGTATGTAAGTATGCTCTACAATAGTTCCCTCTTCTGGTGTTTGATCAGTCAATTCAGTGGAACCTGTTTTAGTCCACTTCTATGGGGGGTGTGAAGAGGCTGGATTAGCCGTAGTGGGAGTGACAGAAGGTGTCCGAGAATAGTTCACTTCATGAGTATTTTCGCTATCTAGAGGGAGGCAGACGTTATTTTTGTTGATACTTATGTTCCTGCTAGTCAGGATGTCGGTGTTCAGTTTAACATTACCTACCCCAGTTAGTGATTGTTCATTGGGAATATACTCACAACTGGGATCATAAATAACCGAACTGGTGTTAATCGGGGAAGCCAATCTGCCAAAAGTGCCTGGTAGCAGATTGGATGACGAGGTAGCTGTGGAGTTACAAACCCGCGTAATTAATTTAGACTTTATATTTTGAGTTGTCAGATCGAACGAGCCATAAATAGCTGACAGTTGGCTAGTAGGTGACTCTGGAGCAAGTGAAGTAACGCTTTCGCTTGAGTTGAACAGGTCATTATTCAATGATCGGCTGTTTGAAGGCTGATTTGAGGACACCAGAAGTTGGGTCATGGATTGGTGCTGTTTGTGGTGCTCCCAATGTCACAGTAGAGTGCACGGGCGGTTGGACGTTACTATAAGGAGCCGCCGCTACCAGAGACTTAGCACGCCGTATGTACTTGATGCAGACCCAGTTAAGCTCCTTATGGCGTCCGTAACAGGGATAGAAAGTGGCATATGAAATACCACCGCACAGCACGTACTGATACCAATCCAGGCAGCACAGACACGATATCCACAAGACTGTTACATACAGGGCATCCATTTAGTAAAAGCTTCATACATAACACTTTTTGAGGAAAGAAGCCCCCAACTGGGATAATACAGCATTATATCTGCGTAGCGGAAAAAGACGACAAACATTTTTTTTTCCTTTTTCCGACTGTTCAACTAAAAGTAAAGTAAAGTAAAAGTAAGTCAATTAATCAAAAAAAAATTTGTTACAAAGAAGTAGTAGTCACTGCGATATATGTGCATGTAAGCAACAGAAATAGTAGCGCAATTTTCAATTAATCATTCTAATTTCTTCGGTTATGAAACAAAATTAATTAAACTACCTAATTTCTCTTGTATTCTCTCTCAATTTTTACATAAAAACCTTGTGGGTGTTGTTTTCATGCACAGACCACAGATCAAAGCTCTCCTAGCTCAAATTTTGAGGCAGAAATAAATTCATTGTCGTTTGACAACACAAGTCCTCCAGACAGCCCAATAGTAGAGCAAAGTTCACCCCAAAGAAGAATAAATTGGTATCGTGAACATCGGTCAGGTAAACGTTTTAGAAGACACAGTTTGGCAAACTTCCTCATAAGAACCCACAGTTTAAACGCTTTAATACCCGAAAAATTTCTAACTGTTCCAAATTTAGATAAAAGCACACAAAATAATTCCCAGGTTGAGCAACCAAGCAAAATTGACAAAATGCCTGTAAACTATGAAAAAGTAGTAAAACTGACGGCACAAATGGTGCCTTTGTTCTCTGGCGAAATTAGCGCGCAAATCCTCACAGAATTACAGACTTTTTTAGGCTGTTGTAAGCAAGTGCAACAGTGTCTAGGGGAAGAAGAAAAGCAAGCCTTCATGCAAATTTTCCCCACCAGATTGAGAGGAAACGCGTATCAATTAATAGCGTCCAGCTCCCTCACAAAATTTGAAGAAGTCGAACAACTGCTTTACAGAACGTATTTACCTCGTGAAACATACAATGAACTAATAAACAAGTTAATTACTTACAGGCAATATCCGCAAGAATCATTTAGTTCATTTACAAACGAGGCTGCACAGAGTAAATACGGATCTGAAAATTTTAAAGTAGTAAAGCAACAAATAGAAGATTTTGCTATGGGTTCCATAAAAAGTGGTGCAACTAATCCGCATCTAAGCGCCTACTTACTCACATTGAATGAAAATTCTTTAGAAACTCTCATCCAGAAGGCATTAGATATGGAAAGGTTACAACAGGGTCTCTTTTTCTTCCCACAACCAACAAACTATATTTCTAATCCAACAAACTCTTTCCAAGTGGACAATTTCTAATACATAATATTCCAAATTTCACTAATACCTATGGTTATTCCATACCTGAGAGGGTAAATTTTTCTTCCTACCCTTACACAAAGGAATTCGGAAGACATAACATAAAAACTGAAATTGGTATACCTCCAATAGCGGAACCACCAAAGGAAACTTCAGTATCCTTTAATACTGATAAAAATCAAACAAATAATTGGTGCCCTGTTCAAGCCAGTATGGCAAGAGAACCCTTAAGAAGTCCACCTCCTTTCCAGTATGCTTCTTCTCAATATCCAGACAAGAAACCATACGAAGAGCAAAAATTACTTTTAGGTAGGATCACCTGCAGTTATTGCAAATACAAGGGACATACGTATGATGATTGTTTAAAACGTAAAAATACTCCCTTCTGTATTAACTGCAGAACAAAGGGGCATGATACCCAATATTGTAAACAAAATGTCAAAGCGCCACGGAATCACTTAAATAGTAACAACAACACTCAGTGGGGCAATCCAAATCACGAACAAAGATTTAATGTTCAAGAGATGTGTAAGTTTTGTGGAAGAAGAGGTCATACAGTACCCACTTGTCAACAGAACCAACGATGGGAAGCTACAAAATCGGGAAACGGCACACTGTCGACCGAAAAATCCCCGGCTCGACATTAAATAAAACTGCGCAAATTACTTCAGGGTCCTATCAAACAAAAAAACAATCAAATAGAGAAAATGTACCAGTGGTAGACTTACCACTGCACATAAGCAAAAACACAGCTGTTCGGCTGATAGTAGACACTGGAGCTGAAGTAAGCATCATAAAAATGGAAGCACTAGATAACCCAGAACATATAGAAGGAAGCCAAAAGGTGACTTTGAAGACTCCATTTGGAGAAGGAGAAATATTGGGAAACTGCCAATGCAACTTTTTATTAAGCCTCAGTGTCCCATGAAAACTCCAGGTAGAAGAAAATATTGCCCAAATCTCCCACGTTGGGCTGCTAGGCAATGACTTTCTTGCAAAAAATTGTAATATCGAAAGGCCTAATAAATTACTCGGGTTCCCTCGCACGGAAACCAACCCTATTGAATTCACGGTACCTCTCGAAACATCCCTAGAAGATGGAGAGGAAATACCAAGTGATCAATTGGAGGAGCAATTTAAATCACGGGCACCAGATAACAAAAATGCCTTACCTCCAATGGAAGAAACTCTGAACACCTCAAAAAAAGATGAAAGTATTCAATATGAAGTAGTACTTCAGCGATCCAATAGAATACCCCCTCGATCTCAAATGGTACTGAGCATACCGTTACAAATAGACCAAGAAATGATCTGTTTGTCTCAGGAGATCCAAGAAGCAGTATTTGTCGCGAATTGCCTAGTTAGTCCTAATAAAAGCGTCATACCGTTATCCGTTCTAAATGTAAACACGGAACCAGTATTCCTAAGGAACTTAACGCTTACTCTAGTTCCAAGTAATTGCTATAACATACAGTATCTCCATTTACCTTTTGACGACATAAATACCCAAAGTACTCATAAAAAGGGTGATCCACCTTTCCTATGTGCACAAAACAAAAGCACACACCACGTCAAAAACGCCACTTTAAAATTTAATTCCAACGCATATTTTCTTCGTGCACAAAACAGAAGCACACACAATGTCAAAAACGACAAATTAAAATTTAATCACAATAAACAATATTCAATAAACGTAAACCATATTAAAAGCTATAACCCAGACAGACTTGTGGCTTTACGTAAAGAATTACTGTTGGATGAAAATTTAAATCACGAAGAAGAAAAATCAATTCTTGAGTTATGCTATAAGTATAACGATCTTTTTTATTTAAAGGGAGATAAGCTCACGTGCACTAATACCATAAAGCATACCATCCCCATATTGCACAATCAGCCACCAATAAATCAAAAGATGTATAGACTTCCAGAAACACACCGAGCAGTCATAAATGAGCAAATTAAGGAAATGTTGGACAACGACATAATCCAGATAAGTAAAAGCCCGTGGAATTCTCCATTGCTGGTAGTCCCCAAGAAAGCTGGGCCTGATGGCAATAAACGTTGGCGAGTAGTAGTAGATTTCCGTAAAGTCAACGGGAAATCTATAGGGGATGCCTTTCCATTACCCAGGATAGAGGATATACTGGATCAGCTTGGGCATTCGCGGTATTTTACTACACTTGACCTTGCAAGCGGATATCACCAAGTACTGGTTGACCCAAGAGATAGATCAAAAACTGCGTTTAGTACCGCTTACGGGCATTATGAATTTAAGAGAATGCCATTTGGCCTGAAAGGCGCACCTGCGACTTTTCAGCGCCTGATGAATTATATTCTAACGGGTCTCCAAGGATTAGAATGCTTTGTCTATCTCGATGATATTGTAATATATGGAAAAAATTTACAAGATCATAACGAGAAACTGGCTAAAGTATTCGACAGACTTCGAGCCCATAATCTTAAATTACAACCCGAAAAGTGTCAGTTCGTTCGCAGAGAAGTAATATATCTCGGACACAAATGCTCAAACGAAGGGGCACTTCCAGATCCCAGTAAAACGAGCTGTGTCCAAAATTTTCCTCCACCACGAACTATCAGACAAACTCAATCGTTTCTTGGATTGGCAAACTACTATCGCAAGTTGATCCCTAATTTCTCAAAGATAGTCAGGCCATTAACAAATCTATTACGGAAAGACGTCAAATTTAATTGGACGCAAAAGTGCCAAGACTCTTTCAATTAGATTAAAAATTCCCTTATAAATCCACCTCTACTCAAATATCCAGATTTTTCCCAACCGTTTAATCTAACAACCGATGCTAGCAATGAGGCATTGGGAGCGGTTTTATCACAAGGGGCAATAGGTAAAGACAGGCCAATAGCGTATGCAAGCAGAAGTTTAAATAAAGCGGAACAAAAATACTCCATAATAGAAAAGGAGTTGCTCGCTATTGTGTGGGCCGCCAGGAACTTCAGGTGTTACTTACAAGGTAGAGCTTTTACGGTTTACACCGACCACAAACCCCTAAAAGCCGTATTCAATGTAAAAGATCCAACTTCAGGAGTAGTCAGGTTTCACCATAAACTCTCCGAGTTTGACTATCAAATTGAATACTGGGAAATTTAACACCAATGCAGACACGCTTAGTAGAATACCGGCCCAACTAAACCAAACAAACCCCAATTCAATCATTGTCGAAGCTCAGGTACATCACCGGCTCGAGTCCGACATAGACGATGATGATTATAGTTCTCCACAGACATCAAAACAGCAAGCACAATGCCATGTTGTTACAAGAGCCCAAGTAAGGGAGGCACAAAACCATATACAAGAGGTAAATCAGAATCAAGAAACTCCCCACAAAATCCAAAAATATACACGGAACTCCCTAAATAGCTCAGTCGAAATCGGGTCAACTAATAGCAATCAATCAGAAAGCAGTGCATCTGAACAGGGCGAATCACCTGGGAACAACAACGTAATAAATTCCCAGCATAAACTAACAGAAACTATCTCAGACCCTGAGGAAATCGAAACAATTCTAAAGGACTATCATGACTCCGCATTTGGTGGTCACCAAGGAGTAATCAAAACTTATAGAAGAATAAAGAAGAAGTATAAGTGAAAAAACATGCTTAGTTCTATCAGGAAATATATTCGGAAGTACTCTAAATGCCAAAAAATGAAGGCTAGCCCGGAGTATCGTATGCCAATGGTCATAACAGATACTGCCCATATGCCCTTCGAAAAGGTTTATTTAGACAGAGTAGGCCCTCTTGAGGGAACACACTCAGGAAACAAATATATTCTGACTTTCCAAGACAATCTAACGAAATTCGTAGATTGTTATGCCATGCCAAATGACGAGGCAGAAACGGTAGCAGGAGATAATCACTCGTTATCGCATTCCTAAAAAGGTAGTAACTGACCAGGGTTCTAACTTCTTAAGCGATCTTTTCAAACGAGTATGTAAACTTCTCAAAATAAATAAAATGCAGACTTCCGCTTACCATCCGCAATCCAACGGCGCACTGGAGCGAACCCATAGACCCCTAGTGGAGATTTGAGAGCTATTGTATCTGAAAATCCAAAGGCTTGGGATCGATTCCTGAGAACCGCGGCTTTTGTATACAATAATAGCCCACATGATGGCACCAAGCTCACGCCAATGGACTGTCTGTTTGGATTCACAGCGGACGTTCCCTCTAATCTGAAAAGAGACCCGGAACCTATTTACAACCACGAAAGTTACTACCACCTTCTGAGATACAAAATACAAAAAACGTACGCTACCGCCCGAAAAAATTTGCTGAAAGCCAAGGAAAAGTCAAAAGTCTACTACGATAGGCACTCACGTCCGGTAACCTTCAAAACAGGAGATAAGGTATTGTTGAAAATCCCGCTAAAAAACACAAACTTTCCCAGATATGGCTAGGACCATATCTAGTGGTACACCTGTTAATTCAGTTATACAAATCTAAGTCACCGTACACAACAATAGATTAAAACCATTTCACGAATAATGGTCAATTTTATAACACAAAAAAAAAGGTGGTCAGAGAAGTGACGACAATTCTCATACAGGCAAGCCAACATACCTATTAAAAAAAAAAAAAAAAACAAAGATGACTTAATAAATTTTATTAATTAGAGACACAGAAAATTTTTTTTTTTAACTTTTTTTTTACATTTTTTTTTTTTTGGCTCGCTTAATCTCGTTAATCTGCCTCAATCTATCCTTCACCAGCTCTTCGTATCTCGTCTTTTCATCCCTTGCAGTAGCCAGACTGGCCCTTAGTTTAAAACAGTGAAGCTCTCTCGTCAACTTGGCGCGCCTACCTCCTCGGGTCGGCCTAGGCGTTACTGGAATCCCAATTTTTGTTCGGTAATCCTCTAGTAATAACTTCTGCGGTCCAGGCATATAATCGGGAACCTCCTGTGATGTCCCAGGCAACGCCGTAGGCACGTAAGGCTCAACAGGTCTGCCCACTGGATACAGGGCCAAGCCGCTAATATTCCTCTCAGGGATATTCATCGACTCAGCCTTTGCGATAAGTCGGTCGAGAGCCTTACTAATTTCGTTGGCCATAATTAATCTTTTTAAACAAATTTTTTTTTTTAACACGTAGAGGAAATAACAACAAGTAACCGATCGGACTACCAAATAGTAATACGTGAAACTCAATATACATGATATTTATACCTATAAATTTTTGCTTATCTATAACTCAAAAAAAAAAAATCCGGAAACACCTCACAACGACACTAAATGCAAAATTCGGGTCATCATAAAAAAGAAAGATGTTATAATAATTTACTTTTTCTCGGCATGACACAATTGTTATTACTAATAAAGAAGGCATTTGCTTACATTTTCATTATTGATTTACAAATCAATCAAATTAATTACGCCAAACATGCAGACAAAGCATAATAAATAAAATACGATTCAGTCAATTGACCTATAAAACACTGCAATGCATTCATCAAAATAACTTTAATAAGATATTTTGCAACAACAATGATTTTAAAAAAATATTGAAGTTCTTGCGCAATCATTTTATTTACTATGTCATCTGATCTTACAGATTCAATTCTCAGACATGGCACTAATCTTACTGGGTACATTTTTTCCAATCTTCGTGATAGTAACAAGTGCTGCTGCGGAACCCTACCAGATCTAGCCTCTAAACAATACTTGAAGAACTTTGAAGAACTAGGACAAATTTTATTATTCCATGATACATGGAACCTTTTCACACAAATAAATATTAGTGATTTGGAAGCAGAAACTACTCTAATGGAGCATACTGGCTTTCTCATCAATCGATTATGCGAAACTCATAACTCCACCACAAGCGCATGTACAGAGCAAAATGCATACATACACAGCCTAATAGAATCCATTAAAAAGCGAACAACAACAATCAGAGAAATGATAACCCCTCGACATCGAAGATCTTTATTCGATGGAATAGGGAGGGGCCTACACTATCTTTTTGGAACAATGGACGCAACAAATGAAAAGCAAATATACAGTAAAATTTCAAACTTGGAAACTGATACACAGGCACTATTAGAACTGGAGAAACATCAAATAACGATATTTAAATCTTCATTCGAGAAAATGAGAAAACCAATCAACCAGCTCGAATCCAAGAGAGTTAACGAAAACCGTAAACGATCTACTTGATATGGTTACTGGAGAGATAAGCACGAGACAACGCATCCAAGAAGTACTGACCACAATTAGTTTACAAGTATTAGACATAGAACTAAGACAACACACATTTATCCAAATACTAACAGTACTAAGAAATGATCAAGTACATCCATTGTTACTATCACCATCTACATTATTAGAGACTTATTATAAAGCACATCCTACGGAATCTAACAGAGTTCAAGATCTGGCTATATTGACACAGGCACTTGAAGTAAAGTCTGGAATCCTAAATGGACTGCTAGTAATAAAAATTACATTTCCAATACTTAATATGCAGCCTTTCAAACTGCAACATATCCATTTATTCCCCTTCAAAACCTCGGATAACCATTCTTTGTTACTAGACATTAAACATACCTACATTGCAAGCCATCTATCCACACAAGAGTTCGTGCTATTCAAGCAATCTGAGTTCCGGGTATACACATTGGTCCCTTACTCAACCCAATTCTACAAGGGCATTACTTAAAAGAATGTCCCATAAGCTTTTTATTCAACCCCTATAATGAAACAGGTAACTGCGAATATCTGGTCCAAACTCAAGTTCCGCAACTGTTAGTGAAGTTAACAAGGAAAAACTCTTGGCTCTTTTCATTCCCAACTACTCAGAAAATTACAATTTCATGCAGTAAAAATTTACATAGTTCCAACCTATTTGGCAGCGGAGTTTTAATATTAAACGAACCCTGTCACTTCCAAATAGCTGATCAAATTATATATACTTCGAAGATGAAGATCATCAGAGTATTAAAATCTCACAGCCGGAATATCCTCATCCGCTCAATTCTAGTATGAATGAAACCATTCAGAAATTTATTAAGAATAGCAATCTCACTACCCAAAAACACATAGTTATGTTAAAAACAGAGGATGCCAATCAGATTTAAATGAAAATTCACACTCCCTAGATCAGCTGGAAGAGCAGATAAATACACTGGACAACCAAAGAAAAGAAAGAAATAAAGCACAAATGCTGCAAATAAGCTCTTTATCCCTAAGTTCTGTAGTAATTTTTGTACTCTGCATAATCGGAATATTGAAACTATGTAAAGTTATAAGTAACAAAAAACAAAAAGTTGTAGTCAAAACACCCAAAGTAATAACTGTCAATAACCAAAAGGTACAGTTAGACACTGAGACATACCCTCAACCTTGTAAAGAAGTTACAGATACCTTGCACCATGAGTCCAGAGTAGATACCAAGTTTCGAAATTTACCATCTTCGCAACAAGAGACTTTACCAACGAGCAAAGTCAAGCAGATCTCACAAAACTTTCAGTCGGAGATCACAAAAACAAAAAAACCCCAATTTAAAGCACTAACCTCTGTAGAGATAAGAAACAAAGAACAAGCTGTCTCGCAAACCTCTCATTCAGAATTAAAAGATGCCATTAAACAACGATCCCCACATCAATCACAAACAAGTAACAGAAAAAATTTACCAATTCCCCCACCACCACCACTTCCACAAACACTAAGCAGTGTCGAACCTAAGTCAATTCCACGCACCCGCCATTTACAGGTAGTTTAATTTAATTTCTAGATAAAATTCTGTAGCCAATATCTGAATTGTAAACCAAACTATTACAAATTTTTTTTTCTTATATGTACATATATCATGGATAAACCAAGATAAATAATTTATAAATATATTAATAGGCTTAAGTTAAATTTTATAAACAAAAAAATGTATAATATATATTTACACATACAGTACGAATAAGAATAATAGTATCAAAAATATGTATTCACACATATAGTATAAAGAAGAATAATTGTATCAAAAAATATGTATTCACACATAAAGTATAAAGAAGAATAATAGTATCAAAAAATATGTATTCAAACATATAGTACGAATACGAATAATTGTATCAAAAAATATGTATTCACACATATAGTATAAAGAAAAATAATAGTATCAAAAATATGTATTCACACATATAGAAGAATAATAGTACTAAAAAACAAAAAAAAATTATAATCACACATATAGTAGAAATAAAAATTGTACCAAAAATATATATAGTAGAAATAAATTGTTGTAAAGAAAAATTTAGACATATATAGTAGAAATAAAAATAATTGTACCAAAAAATATGTACTGTTAAGCTAATCCCCAAACTAATTCAAATTAATCCACGCTTAAGGCTAAAACACAGTGAGGACGACACAACAAAGTCGCCGTAAATTGGTTGCTGTCAAAGATTCGAATATATGGAAGTCCCATATACTTGACACAATGAGGGCGACGCGACAAGTTGCCAACAAAAAGTTTGGGAAAATCTCTAAATTAGTCGTCAACATAATTGACATTTCTGTGTGGACAGTGAATACTTGACATTCATGTTATGTGGATTTGAATATTTTAATGAAACATAGTAAATTAAAAGATAATAGTAAATAAGCTAGTTATTAAAAACTGATATAAAATTAATTGCATTTATTAGTTTGACAAATTATGGGTTTGAGGAGGAATTAATAGAGAAAATGAGGGAAAAAGTTATCCCATGTATACAAATCTGTTTTTAGTCTTCTTTTTTGTTTTTTCTTTATGCTTTGCAATTTTAAGTAAGCCGCATAAGCTATACTAGCAATTTTCTATAATTTTTTTCTTTTTGCCATTTCTTTTACAATAAATAAGACAGATATATGTAGCTGTCAAAAACAATCGTCGAGTCGCGTTCACTGTGTTTTAAATGCGACATTATCGCCAACTAAGTTGCCAACATTGTTGTGTCGCTCTCGCTGGGTTTTGGCCTTTAGATAAGCCTTCTTCGTTAGTATAATTACACACCACATGTGCTCATCTCAGCATTAGGTATATACATACGAGAGCATTAAGTAAATATTTTTTTTTCTTCTCTTTTCTTCCCAAGCTGCGCCACATATAGATAAGATTTAATGCGTTATTCCTCTCCCAAGAATAACACACTTTTTAAAAAAGGGGGAGATTTGTTACATACAGGGCATCCATTTAGTAAAAGCTTCATACATAACATGTATATACATACATATCTGCATCATTTTCATTTCACGCGGAATTATAATTTCACGCATCATGGCACGTTGCAATATGATAACCTTGCGCCAGCGGTAGAACTTGGGTGAACGAAGCAATGGTTCAGAATGATGTCACAATAACAACAAAGCGGCGAAGTATTTATGTATGTACATGTGAAAGCGGTGAGTGCCGTGATGTAACGATACGAAACCGGCAAGAGCTTTGCGGAAATTAATGTATAAAAACAATAAAGAACCGCTTTGCGGAAGTTAATAATTATGTATATACGAATGCCGTGATGAAATTAAAATTACAACCACCTACCGTAATAAGAAAAAGCAATAGTATTAAGACTAAAATTATGTATAAATATTTTTGTGTTTTCAATAAACGATGAGTAGCAATTTAACGCAGAACCACACAAGTTGTTTCATTACACTAGGAGTAAAGCTAGTAAGCTGCTCCAAACATACGTACATTGGGAGTAAAGCTAAGTAGAGCTGCTCCACTCATAAGAGGACCCAATCGACGTTGTTCATATGTAATCCAGATATCAACATAAAGGTGCTCAAAGGAGAGTGCTTGGGAGAAGTTACGTCCCAAGTGCATAATAAACTCAACAAGACCACCTTTTCTTTCGGAATTTTTTTAGGATGATCCTCAATCAATTTGCAGGCGGCGCAAGGGATTGATTCCGGATTGTCAGAGCGAGTTAGTGTTCGATTGTGAGGGCCCTTTCTACGATTGTCCGCAATCACACTTTGACTATCCACAGATGCAGGTTTAATTAATTTGCCCGACTTTTTCCTCAATTTTTTTGCTGAGCCGTTATTACCTTGAGTCGCTTTGTTAGCTCGTTTTTTCTTCGTTGAGGAAATCGAGGCATTCAGTGTACCGGTAAGTCGAGTCCGGAGACCTGGCATATCAAACCCCAGTTGATTCTAGGTTATGTTCTATTGGTGACAGAGAGTACCAGCTAGTCGAGTCTGGAGACCTGGAGTGCGTTCCAAAACACAACTGCAGCTATAGTTGTAGCTATGTCAGAGTTATGTCAGAGCTATGTCAAGTTGTCTGCAGTTAACTAAAGCTGTTTGAGGTTTTAGAACGATCTGAGTAAGCTACTGTCATTTATGCTAATTGTATAATTTTATTGATACTAAAAACTAATATTTTATTACTGTGTGTTAATCCGAAATGAGCCAGAGAAAATTAAATAAATAAATAAATTTCGCAAAACGTTTGTAAGAGCGCACCAAACAAAATATTTCAATTGACAGCTCACGTCACGGTTTATATATTAGATAACTAGCAGTCTAGAGCACAGTCAGGGATAGTTGACTATTTTAGTCAACTTCAAATGTTTCGGAACGCTCAAAAGTCAACTCAGCTGACATAATTTAGTTGACTAATGGGCTTTGGAACGATTGAAGTCAGCTATAGTCAACTGTAGCTATGTTTTGGAATGCACTCCTGGTATATCAAACCCCAGTTAATTCTAGGTTATGTTCTATTAGTGACAGAGAGTAACTAGATATCCAAGTGAGGTATAATCAGATAAGTTTTATCGCTATTATAGTAAACCCGTATAGGTTGTCTGTATCTTCAGATCCACTAAGGTAAAACTTCAGAAAGATAAAAATATATAAAATATATAAAACTGTGAGCTAACACTGATCAGTTTGCATTGTCTCCTTAATCATACACTACTTTAATATAAGAGTATGCCGTATAGGTTGTCTGTATCTCAGATCCACTAAGGTTAACCTTCAGAAAGAAAACAATATATAAATATATAAAACTATGAGCTAAAATTGATCAGTTAGCATTGTCTCGTTAGTCACACACTAATTCAATACAAGAATAATATGAGCTATCATTGGCCAGTTAGCACTGTCTCGTTAATGTCTGTATCTTAAATTTAAGAAAAATAAAAATATATAAAGCTGTGAGCTATAATTGACCAGTTAGCACTGTCTCGTATATCACACACTACTACAATATGAGAATATTATTACTATTGTATACATCGAGAATAGAATAGAATAGAATAGAAAAGTCATTTATTTTCAACCCCGGCCGCTTGGCCACGTCCTCAGACGTTGGGTATTACGATGTTACAGAGATTTATTTATTATTATTATATTTATTTATATTATACTTTTATCTAATGTGCATGATAAGCGCAAATTATTTAAAGCATTGGCTAAAACACTTCGAGAAAAAAAACACCTAACTCTTCAATGTGTTGGTATCACGTCACAAGCTCGAATATTTCTTAATGAGAGTTTAACAAAATCGAACTACGATCTATACCGACGTGCACTCAAGCTGAAACATAATAAAAAAATAATTTCTGTATTTACTGTCGATGGTCGAGTTCATGTTAAGTCAAAGCCAGATGTCAATCCCGTAGCTCTAAAGTCTAGTGATCAATTGGAGAAGATTTGTGGTAGCATTCCAGAATCGTAAGCGCATAACTAATTATGATAGCCGTCCTTTTATTATTTAATAATGAATTTTCTTTAGTTTATTTTATTTTTTTAATTCAATTTTTTTTTTTAAATCCTTTATTTTTTTATTTAATTTTTAAATTTTTTATAATCTCACAATCAAATTATTCTAATTTCATTTTCTGGCCTCATGCATTCTTTTCTAATGTCTGGGTATGGCTTCTGTTCAATATTCATGTAAGCTGGTGTTCTTTAGAGTTGACGGTCTTGTGTGACACGACTGCTGGTCATGGGTGATGGACCTGCGGCTTGGGATGGAGGAAGTGTGACAAAAATATTAATAGATATCATCTGCAAACATAAAAATGGACTTAAAATATGTCATATTAACATTCGTAGTTTGTTACCTAAAATTGACGAATTCAGACATATTTTCCAAGGCACGTCTGTTGACATCGTAATGGTGTCCGAAACATGGTTAAAACCTCATATTAGAAGTGAATTGGTGAATATGTCCGGGTTTAGGCTGTTTAGGTGTGACCGTGGTTGTCGTCGTGGAGGTGGAGTTGCAGTATATATTAAGAATTATTTGGCTGCTAAATTTGTGTGTCAATCAGAAGGAGAAGATCTACAGTATTTGTTTTTGGAGCTCGTGAGTAATAACAATAAGTTTATAATTAGTGTCGTCTATAAACCGCCGAATGTGACCGATATTCAGGCTCTACAGGATCTTTTAATTGATTTAAGTCCTCAATATGAACATCTTATTATGGGAGGTGATTTTAATATAAATCCTTTTGAGTCGAGTCGCTCTGCTCGAGTTTTTTTAGATTTCTTATCATCTATCGATCTTCATGTAGTCAATAGTCAGCCAACTCGATTTGCCCCATCGTCAGCATCTTTACTAGACTTATTTATCGTTAATTGCAAAGAAGATGTACTTTTCCATCATCAGCTATCATCGCCTGGCCTATCCGATCATGACATGCTTTTTTTGACGTATCTTTTTAGTCCACCAGCTAATTATGATCGTTATTTTAACTATCGTGATTACAATAATATTAATTACGATGCACTTTTTGACGAATGCCTCACTATACCTTGGGAGATTGTTTATTCCATAAGTGATGTAAATCTGCAGGTTGAGTATGTTGAAAACTATCTCACTTATCTCTTTGATAAGTATGTGCCGTTGAAAGTGAAAAAAATTAGAAATGAAAACTGTCCGTGGTTTGATAGTTATATAATGAATTTAATAAAACAACGTGATATTGCCTATAAAAGATGGAAACGATTCCAGATCAACATGTATTGGGTCCAGTATACCAAACTTCGCAATTTAACTACCTCTTCTATTCGATATGCTAAGCGGAGATATTTTAGATCCAAATTTGATTGTTCGCAGCCTGCAAAAAAATTATGGTCTAACTTAAGGCAGATTGGAGTGGGAAAATCAAGGAATAGCTGCTGTGAGGCTGATCCCAATAATCTAAATCGACTCTTTTTGTCAAATTCATATTCCAATAATATTTCACCTATAATCGAGATTACTCAAGACGAAAGGGCATTTAACTTTCCCTCTTTTTCATTTTCTCGAGTATATTCTTATGAGATTGAGAAGCATGTTCGATCGATTCTGACTACTTCCGCTGGTGTTGATAATTTACCCATTAAATTTATTAAAATTTTACTGCCATTTATTTTGTCAGTGATCACTTATATTTGTAATTCGAGTCTAATGAGTTCCTCCTTTCCGACCAACTGGAAAAGAGCAAAAATTATACCCATCCATAAAAAATCTGTGTCAGGATCGCCGGAATATAGACCTATTAGTATACTATGCTGCTTATCAAAAGTGCTGGAGAAAGTCATAGCCGAGCAGATTAGTTCATTTTTGTCAGCTCATCGCCTCCTTTCGCCCTTGCAATCTGGTTTTAGAAAGCATCATAGTTGTACAACAGCTTTACTGAAAATATCCGAGGACATTCGTAGCTGCATTGATCAAGATAAATTGACCATACTTACTTTACTTGATTTTAGTAAGGCATTTGATACACTCAATCATCGACTTTTACTCCAAAAACTTAGCTGGTATTTTAATTTTAGTTCTTCAGCTGTAAATCTCATTAAAAGCTATATTAGCAATCGTACTCAGTATGTTTCATGTAATGGTAAAATGTCAGATTTTCTTGGCGTTCACAGTGGCGTTCCTCAGGGCTCCACATTGGGTCCCCTTCTGTTTGCGATATTTATTAATGATATCTTCTCAGCAGTTTCAAATTGCCAGATTCATCTTTATGCAGATGATGTTCAGGTGTATCTTTCGGAACGCCTTGGTTTAATTGAAGATGCAGTTGAACGTATTAATGATGATCTGCTTCAAATCAGTCTATGGGCAGCATCTAATGGTCTTAGATTAAATCCAGCTAAATCGCAGAGTATCGTTATATATAGGTTCGAGCTTGATACATCTTATTTTCCTCCAGTAACCATAAACGGAGCTACGATTCCTTATGTGAAAACTGTATGTAATCTAGGGATAATTTTTAATAAAACTCTCACCTGGGGCTCTCACATTGATATAGTTATTTCAAGGATATATAGAGGACTGCGTAATCTTTGGCAGTCAAGTGCATACACTCCCACTGATGCTCGATTCAGGCTTGTAAAGGCTCTTTTAATTCCAATTATCTTGTATGGTGCTACAGTGTATTGTCGTCTTGATTCTTCTACGCTTAACAAACTAAATGTAGCCTTCAACTCCATGATAAGATACATTTTTAGATTAAGAAGATATGATCACATATCGGCCTATGCACATACATTGGTTGGCTGCTCCTTGCCTACGTATATTAATTATAATATTTTAATTTTTCTGCACAAACTGATTTATACACAAAAGCCTGAATATTTGTTTGAAAGGTTGCGTTTCTGCATATCCTTACGAACGACTGCTTTGGTTACGCCTGCTCACACACTTGCTTTTAGTCAGCACTTCTTCCACATTCATGCTATTCAGTTATGGAATTCCTTGCCTAGTAGTCTCCGTCGCATTAGGTCTGTCAAACAATTTGTTACTAAATTATTTAATCATTTAAGTCCCTGAAACATGATGTTGTTGAACGGAACGCATAGCCAGATATCTTCTCTTATAGTCTTTTTTTTTTTTTTTCATTTATTTTTTTTTTTTTTGCTCTTTTATTATTTCTTTTCTCTCTTTTTGGTACTTAATCCACCTTTTAATTCCTTTTTATTTTTTTTTTTTATAATTAATAATATTTAAATGTTTATTATTTTGTTTCAATATTATAATGTAATCTTAGTTTCCTTAATTTGAATTATGAATTGTACCTTTTGTTTGTAATACACAGTGAACTATTAGTATGTTAAGCTTGTACTCCTAAAAGACTCTGTCTTAATGTACAAAGATGTTTTCAAGTGAATAAATAAATTAAAAAATTTACATTTCACGAGTCTTAATTAGAATGAATACAAAATAAATGTTAAGATTAACGATAGCATATAGACAAAGAAATTAGTTGTATTAGAAGATACAATAAATATAGATACTGCCGAACTAGGCTGGAATAATTATGTTGAATAAAATATATGAGATACATGTAAAATAACAAGGTTCCCTAAACAATTACAATGCGAAGATGCCCTGATACATTGAGCGTAATTAATTCAAAAACATATGCACAAGTGAATATCAGGAATGTTATACCAGCAATAACTAATGAACAAGCGCGCTACAACAAAAGATAACCGGATGACTAGCAACTGGAGAAAGGAAAAACCCAACGGCAAACATGTAGAGCTAAGACCTTAACTTTGCTTAACGTGTCTGTTAAAATAAAACAAAATAAAAAGTAATGGAATGTAATGGAAGGCAAATTGGGCGGGTTGAATGGCTCGGATAGTCTCCAAAATACCGAGATGTGCAACCCAACATCACAGAAGTCAGTATCACAGTCATTTGTGAAAATATACATTTATAATATTCATTTCTCTTTTTTTTTTTTTTGTTTTTTTTCTTTTTTTGCCTTGAACGCACGCTCTACTTTTGCTAAGGCTGTACAGTTCAGTGGATACATTGCCACATCCGCATAAAAGAACAATGGTAGGACCAGCGTGGAAACCAGACGAGATCTAGCCCGCGGGAGCAAGTGATGTGATACTGCGTATAAGGAGCATTGGCCAAAATAGACCCTTGAGCATAACAGATTGACATGTGCTTGCCAGCTAAGGCATGTGTCCATGAGTAGACCCAAGTTTTTGACAAGGATGAATCTAGTGATATGATGTGATTCTGGAGGCGGACCGGGGGAAGTGTGTTTAGTGCGACTCGGCTACTGCCATTGGAGCAGTATATAATTGCCTGAGTTTTTGTAGGGTATAGTGCAAGTCCATTATCTGTGCACCAGGTGTTGATACTTTGTAGGTTTTCATTTAGATTTGCGATAAGTGCGTGAAGGTCTGAGTCCATGGAACCAGCGTAGAGCCGCAGATCATCCGCATAAAGGTGGAAACCAACATTTATGATTGATGCGGAGATGTCATTTATAAAAATCGAAAAAAAGAGAGGTGCTAGTACGGCCACCTGCGGGAAGCCCATAGTCACTTCTCGTGAAACGGAGCTACGACCATCACTCTGTACAAGGGCGCCGGCAGTATGGTGCAAGGTGGTGCAACTGCACCACCTTTGGTTGTAAAATATTTCATCTTTTTACTTTTTTAAGCATTAAAAATAAAAAAATATAATTTTTCTTTATTCTTAATCTTTATTAAATAATAATTGTAACCTACGCGGCTTCTCTGCGAACTTTGAAATTACTTCGGTTATAAAATCTTCATTATCAACAGTTCTTTTTTTATGGAGACTCATCATACATAAGCCCGACAATCGTTGTTCGCACATAGTTGATCTTGTCCAAGTCTTCACTCTTCTCAATGTGCTAAATGAGCGTTCCACCGTGCATGTTGTTATAGGAAGTGTGAGGCCAATTTTAATAGCTTGGAAAACTGATGGATAAAAACTTTTGGCGTTTTCCAATAAATCAATGTATTCAATATTTGATGGATCTAGGTTTTTTTGAGCCCAAGTTTCGTACCATGTTGTGGCTTCAACAATAAAGTTTTCCAACAATGATGTTCCATAGATATTTTCAATTTTTGAAACAATTTTTATAAACTCTTGCTTTGTTAACAATTTCATTTCACGGGGGTGAAGCTGCAGGAGCGCAAAAGGTATTTTATGGTTTTCAGAAAAACGTTCATTCAATGATGTAATAATAGAGTCTAAATAAGAAATGAATATTGATCTTCTATAATATTCTTCCACAGAATGTGCTGGTTGATTTGATTTGTGTGTCATTCGTTTCACTAATCGAGGCAATTTCAGGTCAATATTCAATAAGTTGCAACAAGTTTGAATTTCCTGAAAAATTGTGGCAAATTCTTCTTCTGAATTTTCTCTATGACAGTTTAAAATCTTTACTAGGTCGCCAATTTTTTCATTTAGAGATTGCAGATTAAGTTGAGTTCCCTGCAACTGATTAGTGACGGGTTCTAGTATAGATGAATACATAGCAATTATGTGCAGAGCTACAACAAAATTACTGCTAGTTGCTGCAACGTAAAGATGGTGTGCCTTTTGTCTTGTTTGGCAGTTCATACTTGTGGTCAACTTTTCCAAACCATTCATTATCTCTATAAAATTAAGTTTAAAAATACGTATTGCCTTATGTTTGGCTAACCAGGGAGTTTCACAGAGTAAAGGAATATTTGGAACCATATTTCTTCTTAGAGTAGAATCCCGGAAGAATTTTATAATTTCTTTTATAGTTCCCACCGTGTTTCTGATTTCAATTACTGCGTTGGTGTCATTTATTACAAGATTTAATCTATGATTTGCACAATGGAAAAACATTGCTTTTGGATACAAATCCCCTATTATTTTTTGAACACCACTTATATGTCCGGACATGGTAGCACAGCCATCGTATCCTTGCCCAACCAAGAGGTTCATATCTAAACCGAAATCTTGTAATGTTTTCATTATTACCTTAGATAAAGCTTGGGCACCTAATTCAGAGAGAGAAGAAAATCCCATAAATTCTTCATGAAGTTTGAAAATATTGTTTTGATCTTGATGTAAGTAGCGAATTCCAATAGACATCTGTTCTATTCCTGCTATATCTGCTGTTTCATCAGCTAGAACAGAGAAAACTTGCGCTTCTTTAATTTCTTTAATAATTTTCTCCCGCAGTACATTCTCCAGAGCTTCAATAATTTCATTTTGTGATTGATGGGATATATATAACGAATTTTTAGCCCCGGATTCCAAATGCTGCTGCAAAATTGTATCTCCAGAACTTACTCGGAAATGAAGTAACTCTGTAAATACAGATCCTTGATCTGTTTTACCACGAAGAGGCAAATCATTTCTAGCACAAAACATGATCGAAGCTATAATGGATCGCAGTTTTACTCTGTTTTCTTGAATTGCTTTGTCGTAAGCATTATTTAAGCTTTGGTACACACTTACTTGTTTTCCTGTCATTACACCGATAAAATTTTCTGATTTCATTATTGCTTCACGGTGCCACTGGGTGCATGCATGAGATTTTGCCAATTCATTAAATTTATTATATTGTATGCATGGTTTAACAATAAAAGCACCTAATAAACTGGAATGCGCTACAGGTCTAAATAACACACAAATCCGACAAAATGGTCCTTTTTCGGCAGCGGAGTACGATAACCATGGATACAAAGTTAACCATTCCAGTCGAAATGCTCGTTTTGCTGCACTGTCAACATCCTTCTTAAAATTATATTCTACACTTGGTATCCATTGTGTTTTTAAAAGTTTATATCGCATTTCGTCATTCATATCCTTTTTTATATATATACCAATATCTAAATCACTTAATACAGGTTCTTCTAAACTCGTTGTGGAAATCGATAACATTACTGATGATGACGGAGCAGGAGCAGATGAAAGTGGATTCCCTTCATTCTCGTCCACTTTACGTTTTTTATTCTTGATTAAAAAATTCCGTATATCACTCATTGGGCTTAATTTTGTTTGTATAGAATAGAAGTTTAAATTAGGAAATAAATAGCGCTTAAAAAGACATATATATTACTTACCTTATAAAAACTGTAGAACCTTTTCAACTTTATACTTCTGTAGTATTTAGAATAATGGTATTTTAATTTCGTAAAATGCACTACAGGACACTAAAAATAGCTCAAATTTTTACACAACTTTTTTATACATATAAAAAGCAAAACAACTTAATTTGACGCAAAAAGCAAACCAACTGAATTTGATGCGTATGCAAATTTAATGAAAGTAAAAGTTGATTCTCAAAAGTTCTGAGCATCAGCCTACTGAGATGTTTTTTTTCGTAAATTCAAAATATTGTTTTGTAACGGGTATTTCCTGAAATCAAAATTTAATTTTTTTGAAGGCTAAAACAATGTTAAACAAAGGTGGCTGAAAGATAAATTCGCAATATGTATGTAGAACATTTGGTGAAATCAATAATAATTTTCACATGCACCACCTTACACAAAATCCTGCCGGCGTCCATGACTCTGTACGATTTGGGCTCTTTCACTTAAGTAGCTAGCTACTGACTCTCCTGCTGAATTAGAGAAACCAAATTTGGTTTTAAGTTTGTGGATGAACAGAGCATGTGGAACCGTGTCAAAGGCTTTCTTCCAGTCCAGCAGTATGTGGATTACTTTTTTCCCCTCGTCACACAGCGTCCGAATGTCTGTTACCACTTTTACTAGTGCAGTGCTTGTGGAATGGTTTCGTCTGAAGCCCGACTGGTGATCTGTGAGTAGCTCTTCTTGGTTTAGATGTTCTATGATTTGATCCCTGGCCAATATTTCGAAAACTTTGGAGATTGCCGGCATTATCGGGATCGGTCTCCAATCGGAAGGAGAAACTGGCATTGCAACCTTAGGGATCGGTGTGACAAGCCCCGTCTTCCAGCACTTAGGAAAGGTCGAGCTCGTAAATAGCCTATTGAATAGGTGAGTAATTATGGGTAATGTGTGTGGCAAGACAAGCCTCAGAAACTTAATTGGAATGTCGTCGTTACCTATGGCGTTAGATTTTACTTGATTGAAAGCTTCCACAATTTCCATCTCACTACAGTTCCTAAATGCAAAACCTTCATAGCTGTTAGAAGAAGTCTCATTAAGTTCCGGAGATGGATGTTCGGAGGGGTGTGGTGTAGAAGTGTGTAAGGGAAGACTGGATGAGATGTGAGCAGATGACAGGGCTATTGGATTAATAGTAACAAGTGGTTCCACAGTGCTGCTGGCCGCCTGTAGAGTAACAATGGTGGAGGCCAAATAGTCAGCGTACTCGTCTGGATTGATGTCGGATTGCACCTTATTGTTCGAACCAATTCCGAGTTCTTTGACCCTTTTCCAGTTGAGTGGACCCTCAAAACTTCTCAGGGTGTCTGCTCTCCTCATAGCTCTGATGGTATAATCGCACTTCCTTCTCCACTTGTGGTACTCTGAGTAATTGGCCGGTGACTTAGACCTTTTCCACCTTGAATATGCTATATCCCTAAGCTCGCACATAAGTGCCACTTCTGGTTTTTTGAGAATGTTGATGCTATTGTCTTTGATTTTAATGGTTTTGCGAGGGACATGTCTGTAGTACAGTGATCTAATTATTTCCGAGAAGCTTGAGACTGCCGTCTCGACGTCTGCATTAGAGTATAGGTTCGTCCAGTCGGTACTTTCTACCTCCGCCACCAGCGACTCCAGGTGGATTGCTGAGAAGTTTCGAAATGTGCGCCACCTGTTCGGAGGTGCGCACTTTAGGTCGAAAGCAGCGAAAACAATTTCATGATCTGAGACGCCTGGGCACTGTCCCGAGAATAATAAGGGTAGGCTCGGAGATGAAATCAGTAAGTCAAGCGTGGTTGCAGAAGATGCACCATGCCTTGTTGCCTCGTGATTTATTAGTTCCAGCCCTCGCTCTAAGAGCAGGTCCTCTAGATTTCTCTTGAGTGTGGAATCGACATTCATGTCGATATTGAGATCTCCCCCCAACACCACTCCCATCGACTGCCCCAACACTGTATCCAAGGGCGGACTGCTCTGTATAGCTTTCTCATTTCGTTTTGGCATGAAAATTTCATTAGCATTAAGATATCGCCAGAGTTCTTTTATCTATATAAGTTTTTGATCGCGTAAGCATAGTAAAATTTAATCCCACATAAAATAGACATTATACACTTCTTGCTTGCGCTACTGGTGTTTTTCATACATAGGTCGCTTGCATTTCGCTCAAACACCATAACTTCTTGGGCTGGACTGCAATTTCTTGCAACTTAAATGGTGGAAGAAATTTTCGAGGAATGCTAATTAGGTAGGGTTAATATATATATTATCCTATTTTCCTTAAATTAAATATTTGAAGGACAACTGAATCTGAGATTAATTACCTCGGCTATGATAATTTTCCCAACATACTACTTTTCATCAAAATACCCGGCTTTTGTGAGCTTTCGATCACAAAAAAGTGCAAGAATGCTTGTACTGAAAAATCATTAGTGATATAATTTTACATTTTTTGAGAATAATTTATGACTAAAAAGGAAAAAACAATAAATATAACAAATAACTATCTAGAGTTTTCCATTTAATCAAATTACATTTGTATAAAAAATTTTAAATTTTCACGGTACACAAAGAAAGCATATTCAAAGGAAAGTAATTTAATTAAGTATTTTGATAAACATTAGGAGTTCCAAATTTAAATTTCGGGAAATTGTTATTCACTGTAGTGTAATTTGAGCTGTTCAGATCTTGTTTTCTCTGTATACCTTGAAAATTTTAAAATTTATATAAAAATGTAATATAATTTAAAAATTTAATTAAATGCAAAATGAAGGGAAACTCTGGAGAAATGAAGGGAGAAATTATTTTCTAATTTTTTAACGCCGGTTTAGAAACGGTCTTTTTTAAAAATTTTTTTTTTTTTGTATTTTCTATTTCATTGGATTAGAATATAAATTTTGATTTATTATTATTAGAGCTCTGGGGGGGGGGGGCGATCGCCCCGATCGCCCCCCGCTGTATCCGCCACTGACTGTATCCAGTGTCGCATTGATGGAGGAGAGCTGATTGTCTGAGAATGTTGCTTCGCGCCTGTAAGTGACTATTAGTGTAGTAGGAATAAGTTTGGAGGCTGCGTCCCAAGTCTTTACTGCTAGAATCTCCCAGCTGTTATCCATTTGGTGGAGCAGCACTTTTGATCTGATCGAATTAGATGTATAGATAGCAACCCCACCCCCTCTACTATCCCGTCGGTCCAGTCTGTGCAGACGGTAACCTGGGATTTCCAACAGTTTGTCAGAGTGATATAGTTTCGTCCACGTTTCACAGATCATGAAGGCGCTCACACTGCATAACGAGGCTACTAGCTTGATATCTGCGAAGTTTTTCAGGGTGGACCGAGCATTAAGAGAAATAATATTGAAGCTGCCCGAGGGTAGAAGATCCTGAAGGGCAGAGCGCGAATGCAAATTATGATGCATTTTGATAACTGTTAGCGACAGAGTAGGAAAGTTTCTCAGCCAACTCTTGTGTGAATCTCTCACAGACGATATTGATTGAGCAGTCTGGGGACTGTCGTTTGACAAAGATTTTTCTATTTCTGGTGGCTACACCCGCTAGTATATTGTCACGCTTAAGAAAGAGGGCTTTATGTAATAAGTCAAGTTCAGCTTTATCTAGGTCCTTGTTAATATAAACCCGTTCTGAGATTGAGCCAGGGATTATTGATTCGATTGTTATAGGTTCCTTTTTAAGTTGACTTATATATGCACTGAAAAATGTCTTGCAGTGCTGGTCACTGAGGAACCTGATGAAGGACTTAGACTTGCTCTGGAGTGCCTTTTCGCTATTGGAGTTGCTGCTGAAGGGAGCTGCGACTTCAATATTCTGCGCAAATGATTTGTCCAGTCCGACACTGCTGCAGAGGGCAGGAAGCAACAAATCCTTTTTGCTATAAGCAGCTTTAGGTAAGTTTGTAGCTATGAGTGTTCTTTTCTTTTCAGCTTTCTGAACTCTGTCCCTTATCAGAGTGATGTCCTTGCTTAGTTTAGAGCTTACCGCAAGCATAGAACCAATATCCCTTGACGCAGCTTCGACTTTGCCAAGTACCTCGTTTATCGAAGCGTTGCTAGAAGAGCTTTGAATTAATACTCTGGGATCTTGAGCCTTATTGTTGCTTTTTTGTTTAGATTTTGTATTTGCTTTGAGGAATTCTTGGCAATCCCTACAGAACCACTTGACTTCTGTTTCGTTATAATGCGCCAGGAATATGTGTAATTCAACCTTGCAGCATTGGATATGGAAACACCTATGGCAACCTGCACAGTAGAGCCACCAAATTGGAGTTTTCTTTTTTGTTCTATTGTACTTGTCTGACTCACCCTCTTCAGCTGCTTCTTTCTGAGGTTCCTTAGCGCAGCAGACCACACATCGGGTATTTGGATACTTTGATTTTATGTTGCAGTCCGCCTGCGGTCCTTTTCCCTCTTCCACTTTTTTTCCTACTTTAGAGTCTGAGACCTTTTCCTGAATGCCTGAGTCCTGGATCTTTCTCTTCTTGCTAATGTTTATCTGTAAGGTCGAAGGCACGCTACTGGTGTCTTTCTTCTCAGTCCTGGGTTGATTAGACAGTTTTCGTGTTGTTGCCCTGGTGGAAATGCTTGACATTCTACAACTTATGAGACCTGTCTGTAGTAGAGGTGTGCAGGGGACTGGATAATTTTGTTTTGAAGTAAGGCTAGTACTTGACCTCTATTTAGGTGAATGGGACTAGGAGAGGTGCGCTCAGTAATCACCCATATGACGACGATGACTAAAGTCCCGACTAGAAGTGTGGATTAAGTGTTTGCTTCTAATCACTAGGATAACCAGTGAGCTCAGCCCCACTATAATAATAATAATAATAATAAGCCCACAATGCAGTGCAAGACCTCTTCGCACTTGCCACCCGCCCAATTTGCCAGAGCTCTCAAGTGTACTAATGTTTTCCTGAAAATTACTACAGCAATAGTAGAGTTATTAAATTACCTTACACATCTGACTGAACATAGCAATGAAATATTATGACAACAATAATTTGCTTTTTGCCGCTGGGGAATTCCTCGCTAACGTTAAATTGCTCCTCACCGTTGATACAGTATTGCAACAGTAGAGCCCCGTCAGTGTTTATATTCAGACGCCCGATCACCCGATAGACACTTATGCACTGTACCTTAGTTGACTTTATGAAAATACAATCAGAGCAAATATCAATGAATCTAAAGAATAATAAGATATATATCTAGATGATGGAAATATAAAGATTGTAATTTGAAAATGTATGACACTATATGAGATTAGTGTGAGCCTTTAGATGGTTATATGAGTGCTTTATGAAATTAGAAGTTTATAAATATAGAGAGTATTAAGATATATATCCAAAAGCTAAATTATAATAATAGAAATTTGACGATATATGAGATTAGTGTGAACCATTATATGGTTATATGAAAACTCTATAAAACTAAAAGTTAATATATATAGAGAATATTTAGATGCATATCCAATCGCTAAAATATAATGATAGAAATTCAAAGATTGAGATTCTAAGTTGTATGAAAATATATGAGATTAGTGTGAACCATTAGATGGTTATATGAAAGCACTGTCGAACTAAAAATTTGTGAATATATGTAGATAGCATCGAGATATACATCCAAACGCTAACAGTATAGGGATTGTAATTTAAATTTAAATTTAGATGAATATATCTATTGAAAATATACGAGACTAGTGTGAATGGTTATATGAAAACACTTTCAATCTAAAAATCAATAAATATAGATGGTACCGATGTATATCTAAATGCTAAAACTATAAGAATTGAAATTTAAATTTAGATGAATATATATATATATAAATGAGAATAATGTGAACCATTAGACGACTCCTCTTCGCACAAACCAAACCGGAACACGCCGCCCGCTGAATATTCCTCAAAATTGATGTATGACTACAACAATTAATACAGCAGACAGTCCTTAATTGTTGAGTCCGAGCAACAATTAGATTAGTCTTGTTTAATCAAATTAAGTGTCAATTTTCAATTTCAATTATCAATTATCAGATCAGTCTTATTTAATTCAAATTAAATGCCAATTAAAAACATAATTTTCCATTCCAAATACCAGTTGTGGACTAATATAAGGTAAGCAATGTAATCTTCCTCAGCTAAATGCATAAAAGTATTTATGATTATGGTTATACTAAACTTGATATGATGGCGTAACTTGTAGTTGAGTGGAGCTGTGAAAGACTCCCGTGATGATGTAATTTCCGGAATAGATACCCTGCCGCCCAGTCTAAGCACGACCTGGGAGTATCCGTGTCTTTAGTAATTGAAAATCTTCACTGGTTAAACCGAAACCTCTTGCCGGTTGTTGAGCCTTGAATAATGCTGTGGCGTTGCCCCACGGGCTGATGAACACACTTCCTGAATGATACTGTGCCGCCCAGTTCTTGACTAATCTGGGAGTATCTGTGTAACCAGGATATATACTAAAAAAACTAGAATTATATTAATGGTAACCCCAAGCTTTGAGCTTAAACGTACACACGATGGGCACCTACGAAAGTAATTAGACATTTCAATTTATAGCATTTTTTATACATTAGCAAACCAACTTAAAGAAATTATAGAGATATGTAGATACATGTCATTTATAGAGAAAGGAAGGAAAAATTGTTAGAAGGGAAAATTTTGTAGATGAAGCACAGGACCAAGACGAGGTGGGAATCGAACCCACGACCCCTGGGTTGATAGTCAGCGCGCTTACCAACTGAGCTACATACATTCAATTTAATTTAACCGCAAACTCCACAGAGATGATGAGCCTGCAATTTATTTCAACTTGCACAGATGAAATTGTAATAATTGTTGGACCGTTGAATTATAAAATTCGAGATGGATCTCGAAATGGCGGCCCAAATGGCGCCAAACCGGTAACCTTGAGCGGGAAAAGACCACGCTTAAATGTGTGCAATATTGAGCACAGTTCCCAATGCTATTCTCCAACCAGCAATATGTTCTACCAACTACAATTCAAAAATGATTCGATCCTGTTGTTAGGAATTAAAGCGGCATTAAGGCCGCCTCGCAATCAAAAGAGCTCCCTTCCAGGATGGATTTGGTGCTGGATTTATTACTGCAAATTTTAGTGTTATTATAGCATACTGAGATGATTGTAAGGTGATATATCCATATGAGGTTGATTGAGCACTTCGCTTGAGTATACAATTCCAATATAACTTGCTTTGCCAAAGTTCCTCACGTTTGAATGCAAAATGGCTGCAAGTGACGCCAAAAGAGCACCTTTACTTTCTTCTCTCTATTCGCCGTACCAAACGCTTATTTTCGTGGCGCTTGTGCCGGCGTTTGTAATAAATAAATTTTGAGTTTGAATTGTTGTAATATTTATTATATTTAGTAGTATTCCCACATTTAGACTAACCCTAAACTTTGTACAACAGTTTCATCTATCTAATGTTCATATGCATACTTTAATTTTGCTAATATTATGTTACTCGTTAACAAGTATATTTTTATAGAAATCTATAAATTTCCATTTTGTCCACCGTTTCATAACGTGGCCATGGCCAGGATTAACAAATTAATCTAGACTCAGAAGCAAAAAAAAATACAAGGGTACATAAACGATTACTTATATTTCTACTACAAAATAGTCTTCTTTACTGCAAATTACCGAATTCATTTCGATACACGCCTGGTGGGAACAATTTCTCAACTCTTCCGGATGTAACCCACTGGCGAATGTAGTTTCTGTGAGGAAACATTGGAGCAATGTTGCTGCAACGGAAAAAGTATTGTCATCCCAAATATGTTATAAATTACAGCTCACCTTAAAAAGAAATAAGACTTTGGAGAAAAGAAGTATAACGCAATTGCGAATCTATGGAAGTCAGCAGTATACAGACATTTGTTTTTGTCTCCATTTTCTTCTTTCTCCTTAGATTTATCGCTCTCATTTCTATCTGTTTCCGTTGAACTTTGTTCAAATTGGCGTCTAGTCACAGGCTTACAAAATTCAAAAACTTTACTTATTAAATGAGCTGTTCTTACTGGAGTCCAGTCAAAATCTTTCTTTTTCAGAGCAGCACGCCGCTTCGCTATTTGTTCCTGAAATCCTTTTAATCGCTCATCCTGTTCTTCTAGATGCAATTGGCAGCTCTTAATTCTACTGTTAACTTTTAAAATGTCCTTTTGTCTTTTGGATAATATTAATTGCCACATTCTCAATGGATCCATTTGTGATCTTATTTCGATATCATTTTCATCTTCCCCGTCCGAGATGTTAGGAGGTTGTCTTTTAAGTTTTGCATTTCTCTCTTCATCAGCCATTTCCGAAACAACTTCCATTTTCTTTGTGAAAAATTGTGTTGCTTACCGCTTACCTCGTACTTTTTCTAACAGCCAAGAAATTAATATGTTCAATTCAAATATTTTTTTCACTGCAACTCTTCTTCTTCTTCATCTCTTGGTTTCAGAGTTGGAACTGCGGACTCCACTGAGTGGGAGCTGGAATTCCTCCTCTCCTGGCACGACCTTACCGCACCTAACTGGCTGGATTACATTACAACGCCAACGCCGGCGTTGTCGTCGTCGTCGTCGTCAAACGCCGAACAAAACGCCGGCAAATTACATTAAAGGCGGGATTACAATGGACGCAACGGATCGCAACTGAACGGACAGAAATGTCAAATTTACGCAGTAAAACGGACGTCGAGGTTAGCTGCTTACAATAGACGCATGATTAATTGAAAGTGATAGTGACGTTTTACCCAAAATTTATAAACAATTATGGATAAAATCAAAAAACTCTTTTCATTCCATTTCCTCTCTGCTTATTACAAACTTACCGCAGCACAGTTTCCCTTGACGGAACAAAATAAACAATCCCAAAGCTAATTTGAGGTTATGTTTATCCGTTCAGTTGCGTTAATTTCAGATTTTATTAAACTTGCTGCGTACGACTGCGTTTTCTTCCGTCCACTGTGCGCAACTCCATTTGAAAAGCATATAAAGAAAACCGGTTTGACATTTCTCTCCGTTCAGTTGCGTTCCGTTGCGTCCATTGTAATTCCGCCTTAACACTGGGCGGCAGCGCCATATCTTAATTTCTCTTACATTTTACAGTTGAGTTATTTGCTTGTAATCTCTGCCGGTTTGCAATAAAATTTTAATTAATAATAAAAACTATATTTTCTTTTCCTTCAAGTCCACATTTTTTTAATATAATATCATTTATTTTCAGAAATTTAAATATCGTTTCATTTTGTTTTTTCATAATAAATTTAGATCTGGCATATTGGCAGCAATGGAGCGCCAGCGTTAAATTTAAGATTATAGATGGGTCGATGACCACGCCGACGACGACGCCGGCGTAGGTAATGTAATGCATTTCATACATGCAGTACTGTCACTAATTATATTTGACATAAAACGGCGTTGTTAATGTAATCCGGGCTTAAGGGGTATAACGACAAATAGTATGTCAAATTATTGGTGAGGATGACAATTAACTTGGTTTATAGGTGCATGCTGTGGGAGTTAAGTAAGTGGGTGTTGAAAAGTAGTGGATGGCGGGATAAATGTAGTAGATGTATTGTTGGCCGAGGAGTGGAGTGGGTAATAAGGTTTGCTGTTTGCAGGTGTAGTGCGTCAACCATTGAATAAATAACTAATATGGAAGCGGGGTTTCGTGCGAATACAGTGTACGTGAGTAGGCAATTCAATGACAGTCAAACCCACGGAGCGGGGGGAGAAATGACAAGAGGGCTGGTCACTTATTTGAAAATTCTGGCGACAAGTCACTTAAATTATCATAGGCAACGCCCAGGAATATTGTCTGAAGATAAGGGGGCGCCAGAAATTTGTGTATTTTACACAGCAATTTGGATTATAAAAAATGTCCCCCTTCAAAATTTCACGATTTCACTACTGCAATGACGAAACGAATACAAACACAGTACACTAATACATTTCTCCGAGTGGCTTAGATTTTAACCCGATATGCCGTTTCCTTATTAGTTATTTATTCAATGGCGTCAACATCCGAGTGCGTTTAAAACACAACTGCAGCTATAGTTGTAGCTATGTCAAAGTTATGTCACAGCTTGTCAAGTTGTCTGCAGTTAACTAAAGCTGTTTGAGGTTTTGGAATGATCTGGGTAAGCTAAAAGTATTAGAACTGTCATTTATACTGATTGTATAATTTTATTGATACTTAAAACTAATATTTTATTACTGTGTGTTAATCCGAAATGAGTCAGAAAAAATTAAATAAATAAATAAATTTCGCAAAACGTTTGTAAAAGCGCGCCAAACAAAATATTTCAATTGACAGCTCACGTGACGGTTTATATATTAGATAACCAGCAGTCTAAACGACAGTCAGGGATAGTTGACTATTTTAGTCAACTTCAGATCATTGAATAAATAACTAATAAGGAAGCGAGGTTTCGTGCGAATACAGTGTACGTGAGGAGGCAATTCAATGACAGTCAAACCCATGGAGCGGGGGGAGAAATGACAAGAGGGCTGGTCACTTGTTTGAAAATTCTGGTGACAAGTCACTGAAATTATCATAGGCAACGCCCAGGAATATTGTCTGAAGATAAGGGGGCGCCAAAAATTTGTGTATTTTACATAGCAATTTGGATTATAAAAAATGTCCCCTTCAAAATTTCATGGTTTCACTACTGCAATGACGAAACGAATACAAACACAGCACACTAATACATTTCGCCGAGTGGCTTAGGTTTTAACCCGATATGCCGTTTTCTTATTATTTATTTATTCTATGATTCAGATGTTTCGGAACGCTCAAAAGTCAACTCAGCTGACATAATTTAGTTGACTACTGGGATTTGGAACGATTGAAGGCAGCTATAGTCAACTGTAGCTATGTTTTGGAATGAATGACTTCAATCGTTCCAAAACCCAGTAGCCCAGTAGTCAACTAAATTATGTCAGCTGAGCTGACTTTTGAGCGTTCCGAAACATCTGAAGTTGACTAAAATAGTGAACTATCCCTGACTGTGGTCTAGACTGCTAGTTATCTAATATATAAACCGTCACGTGAGCTGTCAATTGAAATATTGTGTTTGGCGCGGTTTTACAAACGTTTTGCGAAATTTATTTATTTATTTAATTTTCTCTGGCTCATTTTGGATTAACACACAGTAATAAAATATTAGTTTTAAGTATCAATAAAATTATACAATCAGCATAAATGACAGTTCTAATACTTTTAGCTTATTCAGATCGTTCCAAAACCTCTAACAGCTTTAGTTAACTGCAGACAACTTGACATAGCTGTGACATAACTCCGACATTACTACAACTATAGCTGCAGTGGTGTTTTGGAACGCACTCCAGGTCAATAGCACAGTCAATAGGCTAGAAGTCCAGCCTCACTGGCATATTTGACAATCTGCTTGAGATTGTCCTGGCTGATTGGAGTTAGCACTTCCTCTAACGTATTCGAACGGAATTCCGGTCGTTTTCCTTGTCATTTTTGACGAGTTTACCTGGAAATCCGTACTATTTGCGCACGGAATTCCGCTTCTTTGGCCGAAGGGAACTGCGCCGAGATTCCAAGTCTTTGATTGTATTGGTAGATGGAACTAAACGTGGAAATCTATCGGATTTCCATTTTATTTCCTTGTTATTTTCGCATGGAATTCCCAGACTTTTCCATGGCATTTCTATATAGAATTCCTAGGGATTTCAAAGCTTTTTCTAAATTTTTTAATTAAACAGGGGAGCATAGAAAAAGTTTCGAAAGTATAGGGAAAATAATCAAACTGCCATGACTTGAATCCTTGCAAAATGTTAAAATAGAGCTTCATAAATTCGGAACAAAGTTTGACAGGTTTAGCGTTTTGTAAGAATTGAAGTCATGGCACCTTGATTATTTTCTGTATACTTTCAAAACTTTTTCTATTGCTATGCACTCTACACATCAATTCAATTCGCAATCGCCTGTGTTTTGCAGAACACTACACGGAACTAAAAGAACACAGTTAATATAGCCATTAACAATTTTTGGTATACCTCCAACACATCTGTAAAGCTGAAAATGGCGTTCGCTGTAGCGTGTAAAACCAGTTGTGTGTGTGAGAATGCCGTCACTTTTTTCCGCCGGAATTCCGTGAGAAAATTCCACATCTGGAATTTTTGCTTATTGGGAAGGAATATAGAATACACGATATTCTCGGTACGAACCACGTTCCACCGTTTTGTCTAGAATGAAAATTGTGGTGGCGTCTCTCTATGTCTAATATGTACTGTGTATATAGAAAATTAAGAAAATTTTTGATATCTTATTAAATATGGCAATAAATTACTAAAATTTGTGTGTAAAATGAAACTTTCGAATATTTTAGGTGTTTTTTTATAAAGCTTTTACCGTAAGTAAAGGCACTTTCACATTGAAAACTCGCTTTTGCATTCATACCAAAAATCGAAAACTTTTTTTTTTGTTAAATACAATTAACATTTAATTATCATACAAGTTGTATGATGAGAGCTCATACGAAAAAGCGTATTTTATTTTTACTTCGAAATCCCTATCCATATTATAAATGTAATGTATGGATTTTCAATATAAACACAAAAGTGAAGTTTTACGTCCTGAAACGTTCCATATGTGGAAACCGAAAATAACTTGACAGATGCAACCGAAATTTCGATTTTCGGTTGAAAATAGATTACAGTTGTGTTTTTCACACAAATTTGAAATAAAATTATTAGTTTATCTTATTTCCCGTGATTTTATTAATCATTGGAGCAAAAATCTTGTTCTAAAATGGAATAAATTGAGTTTTTTGGTTTTGATGTGAAAGTGCCTTAAGTTCATAAGATATAAAGATGTATACATACTTTCAAATTCAAGTGAAAATTCAACAGAAACAAAAATAATTTTCTTATGTCATAAATGTATTAACATAATAACGATTTTGTGGCAGTAAAATATTTGATTAATACATCATTAACCTTGTTGTGTTTTTTTTTACTGCATTTAAATTATTTTTCATTCCATAAAAAAATTCAGTTCGAATATTACTGAAAATGTATAATGTATAACATACTTGAAGTATACTTGAAGTAATGCTTGACGTAATCAAAATATTATGAAAACGCGTATTCAGGGCGTAAGTTTCAACTTAAATAATTGTAAAATTAAATTCAAGAAGAACTCAAGTCAAGTAATTGGAATTAATTCAATCAACCTCCCTACCTGAGCTTCAAGTGGATTTCAAGTCAAGTACTCAAGTATTCATGTAAACTTCTATTTCATATGGGTCCACTTTTGTTGGCAGGGGTGTGAAAACTATCTTTATTTCAGGTTTCATTTTTGCTTTAACAGTCATGTTACAAATATTTATTTTATTGGAAGCTTATCTCCTATAACATCAAATATTCCTTAAACTCGATTTTTAAGGAAATAAAATTAAGCAATTTTTGTCTGCTATCCCTAAAAGTAGTTATGGCAGACAGAGAAAGGATTACAAATGGTATATTGCCATCTACTTCTATTCTATATATTCATTTGGCAAATCGACTGAACTGAAACAGAACTATGGTTGATTTAGTATAGAAATTATTATTTCAATTTCAATGGAATCCAGTCATTAAGCCGAAAAGAGACAACTATAGAAAAGTGATCCCATGAAAATGTAGGCGACTTCAGTTGTGTCAGCGGTCAGTGACGAATAGTCACAACGTCAACGTACCTACGTGAGATGATTTCAGGATGCTAACTTATGACATAAAAACTTTCATAATCAAGTCATCGTCATTTTTAAATAAAATTCACAGGTATGAAAATGTTTAACATTCAAATTATCTTCAAATACACAGTTTATACTGAATACATTCGCCTTACATATCTATTCATATCCAAATACCTGACGATGACTAGTTTATGAAATCTTATGCCACAAGTTACACCCTGGTAAGTGAAATCATCTTACATAGGTACGTTGTGACTATTCGTACAGAATTTTACTTAATAGAATGAAATATAATTTAAATCCAGTAAAAAAGGCAAAAACACAAAACGATTAATTACGTATTAATTAAATATTTTACTGGTACAAAATCGTTATTATGTTAATACATTTATGACATAAAAAACTTATTTTTCTTTCTGTTTACATTTTCACTTGAACTTGAAACTACAACTTTTTACCTTATATACACAATTTTAGTAATTTATTACCACATTTATTAAGATATCAAAGATTCTCTTATTTTTCTATATATAGAACACATATTAGACACAGAGTGACGCCAACACAATTTCCATTCCAGACAAAATGGTGGAACGTGGTTCCTACTGGGAATACGTGTATTCTATATTCCTTGTGGCTTTACTTCGTTATCATGTTGGTGTTACTGCAGCTTCAGCTGCAAAATTATAATTTGTCTAATATCAGCTACAACATTTTGTGTAGCTTAGGTAATTGTTTTTCAATTAGCGAAGAATTGAGGGACCAACAAACGATTACGTATTGATTGAGTTGGTTATAAATCAAATTAAATTAAAAATAAGAATTTTCCGGCTAACTTAATGGTGAATTTTCTTTTTAGATTTTCTAAAAAACTATTATCCAACAAATGTTTAAATTAAGCCAACAATCACCAACAAACGACCAACAATCGATATATGCAATAAAAAATTTAAAAAGGAAAAGTTGACATGGTAAAAATTAACAATTATAAGTTGACCAGGCAACTTGATGGGGCTACAGTTGATTTTCAATACATGAAATATATGACTTTACTTAATTAATATATGACTTTACTTCATTATTATATTAGTGTTACTCCAGCTACAATAATTGAATTTGGCTAATATAAGCTACAACTTCATGCGTAGCTAGCTTCAGATGTAGCTAGCTTCATGTGTAGCTTAGGTAAATTATTTTTGCAATTAGCGAAGAATTGAGGGGCCAATAAAGGATTTTATTAATAAAAACGAGTCCAAAAAACGATTACGCATTGATGGAGCTGGTTATAAATAAAATAAAATTAAGAATAAGAATTTTCCGGCTGACTTGATGGTGAATTTTCAATTTGATTTTCGAAAAAAACTATTAATCAACAAACGTTTAAATTAAGCCAACAAACACCAACAAACGACCAACAATCGATATGTGTAATAAAAAATTAAAAAAGTAAAAGTTAACCGGCCAACTTGATGGAGCTAAAGTGCGCTACAGCACCAGCACCAAGCGCCAGCGCCAGCTACGCATTGTGCCGCCATCATACGAAAATCGTGTTTTTATATCTTGATAGTTTGCGCTACAACGCCAGCGTCACATTCTGTTTCCCACTTGAAACATAACAGCTTTTATTTTATTGTTTTGTCTAGTGCTAGTAGGATGCACTAGTTCAGGAGGGTGATTCTGATCTTTTGTCGTACTATTTAGTCGTCAATTTTGACATATTTAGTCGTACTTTTTGTTTCAACACAGTTCATTTTGTGTCTTCACTATTATCTACCACAAATGAACTATAATGAACTTTCGGTGAACAAACGTCAAACAACACGATTAAATATACGACAAATTAGTCAACTGCTCCTAGAGGTTGTGACAAAAATTTTACACTGGTAAATAAAAAT